>CP032576.1:4562578-5816696 GCA_008044935.1 Gossypium turneri
TGATGGTATCTTTCTGGTGGATACTGTGTCTTTAACTCATTTATCATTGTAGGTTTCGGTTGGTTATGTTGCTCCAGCCCTTCATTTAACTTGAAGTATCAATGTTTGATATTTGTATTTGACATATATTTGGACATGAGTGTGGGGTTTTGACTCCACAGGGATATCGTCACATGCATGAAAAAATTTTAAACCAATTGAGCAAACTTGTGGGGGACACATGCCTGTAGCCAACTCTTGCGTCCAAATCCGAGTAACATAGCTGGTTGTATTGTGGCAGAGTAGCTTGAATAGTCTTGCTTAGATAGAACGCAATCCAGTGTTGTCAGAATTGAGCCAGACCAGTCGGTTGAACCGGGAATCAAAGGTCCAATCAGTGAGAAATAACTGGAATTAGCCAAAACAAATTTGAAACAGTAAAAAGTTGGAAATTGGGAATAGAAAAAACCAGATTTTTTGTTTTTCCTTTATTATCTTTTATCTTTTAACAAAAAGATTTGGATTTTTTCATTGTGTTTTGGTTCATTGTTTATCTTTGAATTTTGAAAATATAGTTTTCTTCAATTTTAAAAAAAAATTAATTATTAATTCATTCTTTTTCTAAGTGGTTGAATTGCCCGGGTCAACCAATTGAACCTGGATTGGAGGTCCAACCAGTTCAATCTCTGATTCAGTTCTTACCACATAGGTAAAAGCTTGATCCAATATAGAATCTTTATATATTTCCCCACACAGGTAAAATTTCATGTAATCTCTCACCAAAGGCTCAGAAACTGTACCAGTTCGAGTATTTCGTCATTGCAATATCTAAACATGGAGCAGCTTACAAAGGCTTTGGCATCTCTGTATGTTTTGTATGAAGCTAATCGCAACAACAACTTTGTTTACGAGAATGAAGCACAGTTTCGTTCATTTTATGTGCTTCTTCACCTCGATTCAAAGAACCAACAAATGGTGATATCTATATTTCACTGTTTTCATGACTATGTACTCCATCCATAATTTCATCCTTATTGGTTCTGAACTACTGCTTCGGATTTGCAGGAGGAGTCGTTGTCATATTGGTTTCGCAATGTACCTTCTCCCGTAATGAAGTCTAAAGAAATGCATTTTGCCCGGCAAGTTCTAAGGTAACCTTGAAGTTTCTCAATGCCTACTGCTGCAATTTCTTAATTATTTTCTCAGAAATTAATCTCAAATCGGAAGGGAACTAAGATATCTCTTTATGTCTCTACAGATTTTATCGAATGGGAAATTATAAGCGTTTTCTCTGTACCGTATCGTCTGAGGCATCATATTTACAGTACTGTATTATAGAGCCTAATGTGAACGAGGTAATCTACCACATCATTTGTTGCATAACCTTTCTCTTTTTGGCATTTTCTTTTTCGATTTGTTGCACATAGTTTTCAACCATAGTATTGTGTATGGTGGTACAATGCTTTATGGACATAATGTTAGAAACTTATGTTAACAGGACTCGAGTGTGTGTGACATTGGTTTGTTCATTTTCTTTTCCCTAAATTTCTTTTCTTGTATTCGAGTTCTTGGAGGATATCCCATACCTATATCCGGATATATATCGGACACGAATGTTGGACATGAGTACTTCAATAAACAAAGGAAAAAAAATGCCAGATATAAAAGTTGACATATACAAATTCTGTTATAGTCAATTTATGTGTAAACTATATGAAAAAATTGCTAGAAATATATTTTAACATGTACTAAATCAAATAGAATGATTTTTTTTTTTTGTGGAATTATAAGATTGTTTTTATGATAAATTTTCATTTTTTAAGCTTAAAGATAAATTGGAAATAGGTTAAATATTCTTCAATTTTTTTTAATATCCTTCAAATTTTAAATTTTACAAAAATTCCTAATAAATGTTAGCCAGTCTTTGGTATTGAGATATGGTCTTTCAAGGACCTTTTAAATACATGAAAAATTTTGAGAATGCTTGTGCCGATACATATCTATGTCTAATATTTACACCCAGGTTCAAGTAACATAGATAAGTTCCTTGTATTTGTTGTACGTGTTTTGCCCTTTAATTTTCATTTCCACTTTCAAATATTTTTACAGGTCCGAGCACTGGCAATTTCCTATATAAATAATTGTTGCTACAAGCTTCATCCTTATCCTTTGGAACAATTGTCCAAACTTTTGATGATGAAGGTATTATTTCCTACACTTGAGATTTTTTATTATGTTACTTGGATTCAGATACGAGTGTCAGATATTAGCATGTTCAAAATTTTCTAAGTTTTCAGATACGTGTTGAACACGAATTCTTCAAAATAAAAGAAGAGTCGGAATAACATAGATCCTTTATTTTAGCATTGTAAATGTATGTATTATGATTTGGATGTGGTATTGTTTTTATAGGAATTGGATGTGGAATCCCTTTGCCATGCATGTGGCCTCAAGATTACATCAGACGATGGCGAAAATAAGTCATTACCGACGAAGCAAACAACGTTCTCAATCCCAAAAGAAAGTTTGCAGAGCTACGAACTTGTGGGATTACAACAATAAATGAGGAAGCCTTCCCTTCTAACTTAACGGGTTAGACTTTCGATTTTAGGTTAGGGTCCCTTTTTGTATTTCAGGTTTAGAGTACAACAAGACATTGAAGGAAGAAATACAAAAGATAAAGCAATTGCTAAAATTTGAACTCAAAAGCTCTGATACCATATTTGTCTATATATGCATTTTTCTGCAGACAGGTTACGACCATTATATTTAAGTTTCAATAAGAATGGTGGTTGAATAATTCTTGTATACCATATTTGTCTATATATGCATTTTTCTGCAGACAGGTTACAACCATTATATTTAAGTTTCAACAAGAATGGTGGGTGGATAATTCTTGTATACTGTGTTAACATTATATTGTTTTTTTTATCAATAAATATTTTGTGTTGTGAATAATATTTTAACTAGGGTTGAATTCTTATGTTGATTGAGCTTTACTATTGTTGAATAATAAATTGGATATAATTATCACTCAAAATATCACTAGTTTAGAGTTTAGATAGCATAAAATTTAGCTAATTATTAATATTAATATATTTTTATAATTTAGATGTTAAATGTCAATTTAAATTTTATGTAAAATGTATTTAAAATACATAATCAAATTGTAAGCACGTATATAATTAATATTAAAATTAGGAGATTATTTGTTTTGAACCTATTTATAATATGATTCATATGCTTTATGTTATATCTGAATTATCATGTAACACTCAAACTAATGGTTACTTGATTGATGAAATATTAATATTTTAATTATTTAATTAAAATTGAATTAATCCATATACTAAAGTCTTAATACCTATTTTGATTCTTGTACCATGCATAAATTTTGAATTTGGTACCTCAAATTTTTTTTTTATTACTTTGGTTCTCATGTTTTCATTTTTGTCTGTCTCATAACAACGTCAATCAATCAAATGATGTCACATGACAACTTAAATTTTAAAATTTGAAGATATAAACGGGGTTTAAGGCCTTCCAAAGAGGTGGTTTTATTTTTATATTAATTTATATCTTTATAATTATTTTGAAAGGCTAACTTATATCTTTATAATTTATAATTAATTGATAATTTAATTTCAATCATTTTGAAAACGAGTAAATAAGGACTATTAAACATAATATTAATACTTTTCATCAATTATAAATATTTTTATTGGGATAATAATAAATTTAATTCTCAAAGTTTACATACCTAATCAATTTAGTATTGATTTAAAAATTTGGCTTGGAACATTTATACATTCCATCAACAGTAACACAAAATACATAAACATCAAGGGCTAAATTTGTTATTATACCTATCAAAATTATATATAATTGACGAGAATGCTAACACCGTAATTAATTGTCTAAAGTTGCTCACTTTTGGAATTGACAAGCACTAAGTTGCTCTAATTTTTTGAGAGAGATCAATTTACTCAATATCAAAATTAAGAGGGACTAGAAAGGTGTTTTTACCAATTCTGTTTAAATATGAAATTGGTCTCAACTAGACCTAATCATGGGTCGAGTCACTCAATCAGGCTTAAAGGTTCACTTGAAAAATGTGAGAGTCTGAGCAAAAATATAAACCCAAAAATAGATTTGGACAAAAAAATATTCATTTTTTAAACAGGTTAGGCCTCGAGTAGATTTTTTCTACCCAGGCTTGAATGAGCCTAAACTTTCTCTCTATTATTATTTTGCTGTCATTTTGCTATCATATTGTTACTATTTTTATTATTTTTTGGATATTATATAACTTTTGTTTTATTGTTAATTTTGCTACTATTTTAGAGGGATTTGCTTGCTAAGTTGTAACTATCTTATTGTTATTTAAATATAAAAGCTTTTTTTAATGTATTTTGAATTTGTTGGGAAACATTTATTTTAATATTTTTAGTGTATTTGATGTATTATATTTTTTAAACTTGTTTTTATATTAAAAAATAATATAAAAATTTATACGGGCAAACCAAGCCGAACTCGAGGATAGCATTGTTAATCTGGATCGAGTTTAGACAAGATTTTAGACTCATTTTTCAAAATCGGACCAGATCTAAACCTAAAAAATGGATTTAAAAAATTATATCGATTTGATTTAAACCCGATTTGACCCGACCCATAATCATGTATAATCCCAAATAATAAATTTTGTTGGAGCTCATATTTTGAGTAATTAGGCTGAAGATTTGGGCTAACCCAAGTGTCTCAGTTGCGTACCCTGCTTATCTTCCATACTCGGCCGAGAGCCCACGCATTTACCCTTTTACTTACATTATATATATACACACGCACATATGTAATTCCCGAGTTTCAGATCAAAGGAAACTGCATCACCAATAGCATTCATTGCCTCCTCGCCCGTTAATCCAAGGTAACCATAAAACCCCATCATTAACACTAAAACCCTAGGAACTAAAACTGTAAAAGTTACGAGTACGTGTTATCTTCTTCTCTGTTATTGCCGACCGACTGCCATTAGGGGCTTTTAGCAGATCTCTACTATCGCCGCAGCCGTGTATCCTCCTCCTTTTTATCTTTCTTCTCATCGTCTTTTCTTCTCAGTTCTCCCACTGCCGCGTCCGTCGATTTCGCCGGATCTGATCCGTGTCCAGTGTCGGAATCCGTGTCGATCCGGTACGGCACCCCTAACTGCTGAGTCCGGGTAACGGAGGTTTCAAGTACTGATTTTTATTTTAGGAATGATTGTGGTTGGGGGTTCTGGATGAAGAGATAATTTATGTTTTCTTTCTGGTCTTTTTGTTTCTTTAATCGTACACTTGTTAGCTCCGATCGAGCAGTCTGGTACTGTAGGGCTAAGCTAACCGAATGGTTCCTGCTCACCGAGCCGATATCGTGAAATAATCTTTTGGTTGCATCATTATATATCTGTTTTGAACGTATTAACACAAGCTGTGCTGATTGCAACTTTTTGCAGATTGTCAAACTAGCAAAAGCTATTCCCAGATATTGGTATTGGCATTTATTGTCCTTTTGTGGTTTCGTGTATCCACCATAAACATTATGGCGGTCCGCACAAGCATTCAGCTTATATCGTATTCTCAGGAGCTTGTGGACGGACAGCCACTCTATGTTTCTTCAAATTGCCTTCCTGTTAAGGCTTTAAAATATGAACCGGCTGGCCATGCCTTTCATAATGCTGCTCTTAAACTCTTTGGCTGTGAGGAAGATGATACTACTGAAGTTGATGATCAGAAAGTCGGTAATGATAAGGAGCAAGTGTATATGCCATCATCTGATTCGTATAGCAACAAAGGGAAAAAGAAATCTGGTGCTGATGGCAAGCAGCAAGATCACTATGCATTGCTTGGGTTGAGCCATTTAAGATATCTTGCCACTGAGGATCAGATAAGGAAAAGTTACCGTGAAGCTGCCTTGAGACATCATCCTGACAAACTCGCGAATCTTCTTCTTGCAGAGAAGACGGAGGCTGCAAAACAAGCTAAGAAGGATGAAATTGAGAATCACTTCAAGTCCATCCAAGAAGCATATGAGATTTTGATCGATCCTGTAAGGAGAAGAATCTATGACTCCACTGATGAGTTTGATGATGAAATTCCTACCGAATGTGCCCCACAAGACTTCTTCAAGGTGTTTGGTCCAGCTTTCATGAGGAATGGGCGATGGTCGGTGACCCAGCCTATCCCATCTTTAGGAGATGACAGTACTCCGCTAAAAGATGTGGACAATTTCTATAATTTTTGGTATGGTTTCAAAAGCTGGAGGGAATTCCCACATGCGGATGAGTATGACCTCGAACAAGCTGAGTCTCGGGACCATAAAAGGTGGATGGAGAGGCAGAATGCAAAACTTTCCGAGAAGGCTAGGAAGGAGGAATATGCTCGGATTCGTGCACTTGTTGATAATGCCTATAAAAGAGACCCAAGAATACTTAGGTGGAAGGAAGAGGAGAAAGCTGAGAAACAGAGGAAAAAAGAAGCTAAGGTTCGGGCAAAGCAGTTGCAGGAGGAAGAAGCTGCTAGGGCTGCTGAAGAGGAGAGACGCCGGAAAGAGGAGGAGGAGAAACGAGCTGCCGAAGCTGCTTTACGGCATAAGAAAAATAAGGAGAAAGAGAAGAAGCTCCTCCGGAAAGAGCGAACTCGACTTCGAGCACTTTCTGCACCTGTTTTATCACAACATTTACTTGATCTTTCTGAGGAGGATGTAGAAAGTTTATGTATGACCCTTGGCATAGAGCAGCTTAGAAGTTTATGTGATAAGATGGATAACAAAGAAGCATTAGAGCGGGCTAAACTAATCCAAGATGCCCGTGGATACAATAGCAACACGGAAGAGAAAAAAATAGATGATACGAACGGCTCACATCTGAATGGTTCTGTGGACTCAAATGGAAGTATCCTCTCGAGCAGCAGCTCTGAGAAGAAGGAGAAACCTTGGACCAAGGAAGAGATTGAGCTTTTGAGAAAAGGAACCCAGAAATATCCGAAAGGGACATCTCGTAGGTGGGAGGTTATTTCAGAGTACATTGGTACGGGTCGGTCTGTGGAAGAGATTCTAAAAGCTACCAAAACAGTACTCCTCCAGAAGCCTGATGCTACAAAAGCATTTGACTCTTTTCTCGAGAAGAGGAAACCGGCGGCAACTATTGCATCTCCACTTTCCACTAGGGAGGAAGTAGAAGGGGTTTCTATGCCTTCAAGGACTGAAAACACAACTGCGAAGACAAGCAACCCTGAAGACTCTGGTAAAGCTGCAAGTAATCCTGTCGATGTGGTTTCTGGCAATGGTGTTTCATCAAATTCGGAACAAGATGTGTGGTCTGCTGTACAAGAAAGAGCACTGATTCAGGCTCTGAAGACATTCCCAAAGGAAACCAGTCAGCGTTGGGAACGAGTAGCCACCGCTGTTCCTGGGAAGACCGTAAACCAATGCAGGAAAAAATTTGCATTACTGAAGGAAAACTTCAGAAGCAAGAAAAGCACAGCTTAGTCACTTGATTAAACACCGACGGGCCGAGAAGTGAGATATATCTTCACTAGGGAATCGTATTAACGCAATTCAGAACCTGCCTGAGCTACAACATATGTGTAACGAAACCAACCTCTCTCCTTAGTTCCTACATTCTGACTTCTGGTATGGCATAGAGGTTTCCATAACAGAAGTTTTCTGCAGCAATTAGCTTTATATATATAAATTATGCTACATGTCATTGATTTTTGTATGGAGCAGTATTTGCATAGATACCTATAACAATGGCCATTTTTGTTTTAATTAATCCTTTTTGGGTTCAATCATTATTTTGATTCTAATTTACCCTACATTTTTGTGATTTATACTAAGTTGCTATGTGTTGTGTGTCTTTTACAAGTCATGAACATCATTTTATATGTGTCGTTTATTGCGATTTATAAGCATAAATGCGTGTGCATGTATGTATGTTAAATTTACCGGAGAATCTGAGTGACTCTTGCCAAAGCAGATGTTGTTGACACATACCAAAGCAAATTTGGGTTCATAATTTCATTTGCACATGTTTGCTTTCACCACTGTTGTTGATGCCATCGCCACCGAAGCAGGAGGAATTGGGTGGTTGTGGTCGCCCTCGTTTTTAATATTGAACCCATTTTTAGTTGTTTATATTTTTAAATGTTTTATAATATTTAATTTTGTTTTTATATTATTTATTACTATTTATATGTTTTAATACTCAACTACTTTTTTGTTCTCGAGATGGTACTTTCATTTGTCAAATCATTAATCTTTTATAGGAGGTTTAACTTATAAATTAGTATTTAAATTATGTCTTATTAAATATTTTTTGGCACGAAAGATATCTAAATTATTATTTTTAAGTTGGTATCTTTTTTTAGTTTTTTTATACAATATTGGGGTAGGGGATAGGGTAACATATTTTGAATACGTGTGTCTAATTAACCATCGCTCCATAAAAGTCAATGTAGTATCTTTGTTAGTTCAATTGTTAATTAAATTGTAAATCTTTTCTCTTTTTAGAATTAGACCGGTAGTCGAACTAGTCCAGCCACTAGTTTTAAATATTATTAGTCTGTCCATCTCATCAAATAAATCATTTAAAAATTCATAAAGATAAAAATATTTAAAATTAAAGAAACTTAGTTCAATTGGTTTTTTAGCTTGGTCTAATTGGACTGTATCGGTTCTTGGATCAATACATTCAACCCTGTCTCCGGACCAATACCCCGACCAATTCCTGATTTAGTTTTGAAAATTCTAATTTTAATTGATGAAACATAATTTTGGATCTTGTTAGGTAGAGCAAGTAGTTAGCGAAGTTTGAAAATAAAATTAATCGCCAACATCTCAATCTTTAGAGGGCAAATTTTGAGCATTGCTTATATTCCTAGTCATTATATAGGAAGAAGAAAGAAAAATAAAGAAAAAATAGAGATAAATAATGTAAAAAGAAGGAAAAATAAAAGAACTAAAAATATATTTTTTGAGTTTATAAGAATTGGAAATTCATTATTTATTGGAATTTTTCAGCGAATATAGCATTTGGATGTAAATTGGGTAAATAAGAATAGTTTAAGTATCGTTTCTGACTAAAAAAAAACTTAGGTACCAAAATGGGGAATAAGTCATAGTGTAAGTACCAATTTCCGGGTTAAGTCTTTTAAAAATAATTAGACTTAACAGTTTAACTAATGAAGGTATCAACTTAGAGAAAAAAGTAGTTTATATACTTGTAACTAAAAAAAATGTTAGGTGCTAAAACGAAAAAAAAGGGTATAGCTTAAATACCAATTTGTGGATTAAGTTGGGTAAGTTTATTGAATTTTTAGGATTAGGTCCAAATTGATGGCATATGCAAAAATTGAGGGATAAATTTATTAATTTTTTTTCTTTAGATTTAAGATCAAATTAATAGATTATTTATAATATTAAGAGCTAAACAATAAAAAAAAGTAATATCAATATTGAAAGTAATTTAATGATAAAAGTGACTAAAAGATTGAATCAAACTAACGAGGACTAAATTAATAAAAAAATCTAAGAAAATATTAAAAAGTGACAAACCGAGTAGTTTGCACAGCATAATACTCCGAGTAACACAAATAAAAGTAATAGAAAGAAAAAGCATAAATATGTATACCTATAATGGCATTTGCCATTCTACGCCTCTACCTACTCCTTTAACCAAGGTGTGAGCTTTTTTCTCCTTCCCAATACATAGAAGTCATGAATTTCAATTTTAAGTTCTATACTTAGTTTTTAATATAATTATTATCTATTTCTATTTCAACTACATTGTTGATGCTAACAAAAACATTATTTTATTATATCGAATTTGAATAGGTGATTTTAGGACAAAAATTTACATCAATATTTTTTTCTTAATTTTTGAAATGTCACATTTAATGGAAGAATTTTAACAGCGCTAACAACTAAAATTGGAATTTTAAATTTAAAAAATAAATAAATTAAATTCCTAAAAATAAAAGTAGAGGCGTTTTGAACTTCAAAATTTTTTTTTCTCTATAATTTGGTATGAACAACCAACGTGAAGCATGGGAAAATCATACTAAAAAATTAAAAAGAGGGGAACAAAAACTAAATAAGGCAACCGCAAGTAGAAAAGGTACCAATCCAATCCACCGCAATTCCCCATAAAAAATGTACCAAACCCTAAACATTAAAAGTAATAAGTCCCAAAAGTGCAAATAAAATAGAACTTCAAAGAAGGAACCAACCAGAAGTGGTTAAAGAAACTTTTCATACGTTTATTTCAAAGCCATGTTGCGGACTAAAAACACCCTTGTCCGATATAAGTATACTAAAGACACTCCGAATACATGAAAAAGAACTAAGAGATTATCGAACACATACTCCTATTTGATACTTGGAGTAACATAGATGCAATGTTGGTATGACTGAAAACTAGAAATGGGTTTCATACACAAATCAGCATCAGCTAAGACACATGCATCAAATAGCCAAAATCATGGTACCAAGATTCCATGCTAAAAGTGCACAATTATTCTAAAATTTTAACAACATCTTGAACGCATCTGTATGCCTAATAGTTCTGTATCGGCATACACACATTCAACAGTTCAACAAGAAAAACATCGAAAACAACAAACCGAACATTCACGACTCTCACCATATTATAGTCTCACCCCAAATGAACTTCGTTACATCAGGCCCGCTTGACCACACACGTCAAACAAATCATGCAATGAATGAAACAAAAAGAACATAGCTTCAGAGAAGTTCATACAATCAAGATGGCACATCTCAAGGGAGTTCGGACATTTGACAGACGGCAGGCATATTGTTCCATGCACAAGAACCAAGGCCCCATGCTTGACTTGAGATAGATGTTCCAGCTGCCATATTCTTGTATTGACTACTCAAATCATCACCAAGAAGGGCTGCTATGGAGTCGGTCATGATGGTTTGGTCCTTATCGTAACCAGAATCTTGCTCAAGCCAATTAGAAGCAAGTAATGTATCAGGGAGACAACTGTCCAACCGAATAGGAGCCTCATTTTGTATCTCTGGGGTGAAAACATAGTCAGTTGGCTCTGATTTCACATGAGACTCTGAAAAACAATCCAAAATCGAGTTACTACACACTAGAAAAACAATAGAGAAATTGAGCACGTACATTTCTCGCCAGTACACTTGGAATATTAGATCAAGTAGGGATGACGATGGATAGTTAAAAGTTGGATATCCAACACTATTTGATCCGAATTTTGCGGATTCATATCTGATATACAGATATTAGATTTATAACCCGAGACAAATTCGGAGCAGATACAGATAGGAATCCTAGGATATCTGAATAGATATCCATTTACATTTTAGTAAAAACTAAAGAATATCATGTTTATCAAGTTTAGATCAGAGAGGTGCTCACCAGTAAAGGTTTCAGCAGGTGGCTGTTCATCCAACGTACTGCCACTTGCACTGATACACTCACTTAAAAGAGAAGTTGCTGAATGACCCATTGGAGAAAGAGGCTCACCACAGTTTTCCCATTCTGTCTCACAGATGTTGAAGGTGGAACTTTCAGCTATATCACCAGGAGTAGCTGAATATGAACTCCTCTCAGATGCATGGTTCTTTGCACTGCTTAGAGTTTTTGCCTCATGAAGTAAAGCATCCAGCAGGCCACTATTACGGGGTGAAAGGCTATCTGACTCTGCTATGCTGGTTGGTGGTGGTGACTGGATAAAAGCATCAACAGACTCAAGTAAAGGTGGTGGGCAAGAAAATGTGCCCCAGTTACCTAATTCAGTTTCTGGATATTGGAGTGAAGGGAGCTCCAACTTCACAGCCTCCAAAGGAGGCTCTGAAGCAGAGAAATTGCCATTTGAAAGGTTATGGCTACCTGGGAATACACCAAATTGCAAGGAGTTCTTGGTTGCGGGATCTGGTTCAATTGGAAAAGACAACCCAAAGGATTGAGCAGCCTTGTCTGAGATATCATCTTGAAACTGCTCAAACAAGGGGCATTCATTTTTAACAGCAGCAGTGTAACCAGGGAAAAAGGCTGTAGCTTCTCGAAGACGTTTCTGGCGATGGATTGTTGGTGGCATGAAACTACAATATTGAGAACCTAGACCTTTCATCAGCATGCTGCTTGTAGATATATCAGGAAGTTCAGGGACGTAAGGCAGGACATTTTGACTTGTCTTTAAACTGTCAAATATGACATCAGGTATCTCATAGCTGTTGTTCTGCAAGATATCATGAGGTCCTTTATCCCCTCCATTAACTGCACTGGTACCGTGACTGTCCTGCAATGCTTGCAAGCACACTTCAGGAGGGTAGAGAGGTAACCCAGCACGCTGACGTCTCTTAATCCGGGTATTCCAATAATTTTTTATCTCATTATCTGTACGACCAGGCAACTGCACAACAGAGCAAAGAGAGTTTCAGACACCTAAAAGACAGATGTATAAAACTTTGGTAGCTGGAAGTTTTATCATGCTTTGAACTAGTGTTTAGCATTTCCAAGGTGAAATAGCTGCCATAGAATTCTAGAAAACATAATTTGCTATTGTTCAGCATCTAGCACAAAAAATCATAACACAGAAAAAATGCTAAATGTGGTTTATTCAGGAGTAAGATCTGATAAGAACAGGGGATGGAAGAAGGGGAAATCATGATACCGAGCAGTGTTTTTTATTAATTGTTATAATCCTGGGATATGACCAGTTCAACCAGGCCAGGAAAAACATTGCTCTTATGTGTGAAATCACATAAAAATCACTAAACCACTGTCTCAAGTCATTTAACCTGCTATAAATTTATTATAGAAGGAAAGTGTCCAAAGTCTACTTTTTTTATGTAATACTTTTTAACTCTTTTTTATGTCAGGTTCAAAAAATTTCTGTATTCAACCAATCATGAAAATAACTAGATCCACAGTAACTGAATTGAACACTCACATGTGCAGCCATTCGAGCCCATTTATTTCCCATCTTCGCATGGAGTTCAATGATCAGCTGTTCTTCTTCTTGAGTAAATGCCCCTTTCTTCAAGTTTGGCCTCAAGTGATTTGCCCAACGTAAGCGACAACTTTTTCCACAACGAAACAGTCCAGAGTGCTTCTGAACAGCATTCCAGTTGCCTTCCCCATGCTTCTTCACATAGTCAATTAAAATTGCATCTTCAGCAGATGTCCATGGTCCTTTCTTCAGAACAACTCCCCCACCGGTACCTCCTCCACAGTTGCCATCATCAATCAACGATGATTCTGTCTGATCCTTAGAGAGAATCCCATCTTCCCTCTCATTTTTGGTGTGACTCATCTCTTTGTAATCACACACAAACTCCCTACCAACAAGTGAGAACCATCCAAAACCTGAAACAAGAGAAAAGATGGAAAACACGCAAATTTAAAATACCAAGAACCAAAGAAAACGCAGAACCTTTTCCTCTCACTTTTTCATAATTGCACTCAAACTGCTATAGGTACATGATTATCTCTCTCTCTCTCTCTTTTTACGATATACTCGCTTTATGCATCACGACAAGCTACAAGTGGATCAACCAGCTGACTCATTTATTCAAATATTAAAGAAGAAATTAAGAAAGCATAAATACACATTTTAAATCTATGGAACCAAACAAAAGTTGTTAGGAAAATATATTCCCATCTCTCCACATAGAACGAATTCGGAAACGACATATAAAGTCGTCTCTCAAAGGATAGCTGTTTTGCGACAAAAGAAAACGTCATCTCTCTACAGAAAACCGATTCGCAAATGACCGAAAAAGTCATGGAATGCAGAAAGATTAGAGACGGTTGACAGAAAACAAATTTATCCGCAGAGTATAAAATACAGCAAACATGGATGTAAACCGTGTATCAAGGTCCAATTCTATTCCAAAAAAGGAAAAATCGCTTCAATCTTTGGAAGTTCAATTAAACCCTTTAACTTAATTTAGAAAGCGAATAACACATTTCCAGAAATGATGACAATAAATAAGTTCAGATAAAAGGTAAAATCCAAAATGCATTTATTGCAGAATAATTCTGTCATAAGTTACTCCAATAATCCATCATTAATAATCTATACGCTGCAATAATTGCACTGTCAACTATCTAGTTACATTAGATTAATCCATATCTACCAATTTCAATAAAGAATCAGAAAAACGAAAAAAAGAACTAGGCGAAAAAAAAAAATCTAAGGAAATGTAGAACTCGATTACCTGCCCTAAGGAGTAGGGGAAATTTTTGCCAAAAATACGAACTCTTTGAATTAGCTCAAGAATGGTTTCTGATTGAACTGAGAGCTGAGGTAATACCGAAAACTAGAAATCTGAAAATCAACACCAAAAAGATAATTAAAATTACAACAAAATCTTTGATCTAACAATCATTAATAACACAAGAGGAAACCCTTAAACCAATATATATATGAATTCTAACCGTAATTTTTGAGCTAGAAGAAAAAGGATCCGAGAATAGAAAGAACAAAACATCGAGATTCAGCAAAACAAACGATTAAAAAACACAAATGGGAAATTTTTTTTCCTTTTTATTTTTTATTGGAATTTTGAGGATTTGTGATTGGGGAGAGAGAAAATGGAATGAGAAAATGAAAAAAAAAAATAATAAAGAAAAGAGAAGTAAGAGAAGGAAATGAGAGAGAATGGGAAGCTAAAAGCTTAAGAGAGAGAAAGAGAATAAAAATAGTCAAAAGTAGAGGAGATATTGGAGAAAAAAAAGGAAGATTTATTATTATTTATTTATTTTTTGAGCAAATTATATCACTCAATTATCCAACATTTTCATTTTAGGTATTCAAATAAAAAATTTATAATTTAGATACTAATTTAATCATTTTGGTCACTCTTGTTTAAACCTGATCATAGATTGAATTATATGTTAAAACTTAAAGATCTGTTCAAAAAATGAAAATATTTGGAAAATAAGTATAACGTCGAAAAATGGGCTTGAACAATAAATAAGACT
Source organism: Gossypium turneri (assembly GCA_008044935.1). NCBI lineage: Eukaryota > Viridiplantae > Streptophyta > Magnoliopsida > Malvales > Malvaceae > Gossypium > Gossypium turneri. The sequence continues at coordinate 4,577,568 of CP032576.1, forward strand.
TATTTTCTAAACGAGTTGAGCCTCATGTAAGTTCTTTTTAGCCCTTCTCAACCCAAACTTGTTGTTTTGTTGTTGTTTCGTCGCTGCTTTGTTACCATTTTGCTATTGTATTGCTATTATTTTGTTGTTATTGTTTGGATATTATATAATTCTTATTTTATTATTAATTTTGCTACTATTTTAGAGTATTTGATTACTAAGTTGCAACTATCTTAGGCCAGTTTAACATTGCTTCTTAGCAGCACTTTTGAGATAACAGTATTGCTAAACAAGATGCTTCAACAGTGCTTTTAGAACAAAAAAAATTGCTTTGGAAAAACATTTTTTTTATGCTAAAAGCAAAAATAAAAAATTTTAGCTTTTACCCAAATTTGTTTTTTGACTCAAAAATGCTTTTGAAAAGTATTGCTAAACTAATGTTTAGTGTTATTTAAGCTTAAATACTTTTTGTATGTATCAAATTTTTTAAATTTGTTTTTATATAAAAATAATAATTTAATACGAACAAAATAGATCAGACTCAGGTTTAACATTTTTAATCTGGATTAAATTTGAACAGAATTTTAAACTCATTTTTGGGCTAAGCTGAACTCAAACTTAAACATCAACCTGATTCATCTCAGAGTCGGGTCCATTAAATCCAAACAAAAATAAAATTTTCTGTTAATAATAATAATATTTTAAAAATTACACGTTTTATTTCTTTGTTTCATCGTCACCACCGGCCTTTGCACACTACAAATTTAGAAAAAGGTTAGGTACATTTTTATCCATCTGATTCATACACAAAAAAAATAGTCTAAAATGTTAAATCTAGATTAATATGATGTAGATCAAAAAATCAATCTAAAATAATCTCATTTCATATTAAAAATGCTAAATTCGTGTGATAGCTTCAAAATCAATCTCTTGTTTCATCTTTCTAATAAAATCTTCACATTTCTTGTTTAACTCTTCATTCCTCAATGACTTAAAAGATCTTCATCTTCATCCTCCTCTATTGAAACAACCTCATTTGATCCATCTTCTAGTTCTACAACCAAGGGCACCTCTTCTTCTCTTTCAACATATTCTGCAACAAGTGTCTCTTTTGAAATGGACCCTTTTGGCACTGCCTTTGATGATTCCACCTCTAATTCTGTGTGGCTACCTCCCTTGCTCATCTTCACACGCTTTTCAGCTTTAATATCAGTCTCTACACTACAACTATCGATCAAACCAGAGCTGGTGGCAATGTAAACAAGCAGCCCATTGCAAAGCAAAAACATGCAATTCTTGCCTACACTGAAACTAAAGAGCTCTAAACCATATGCCAAAGCTTAGAAGTTGAATATAAATGGGTAGGATAATATAGCAGAAAGAAGTGAAAATGGGAGCAAAATCTTGGTGAGTAGCTTCAGCAAATGAGAGGTGGTGATGAATTGAAGTGGGGTTTGAATTCTCTGGTTTTTGTTTGTAATCTCCATGCTTTTTATCTTCTCTGTTGGGCCATGGAAAAGGGATTGAGAAAAATATTTGAAGAGAAACAGAGAGGAAGCTTTTGGGGGAGTAGATTCATAACATTAGCTCAAGGGAACAGATAGATTTTTTTTAATTTTTTAAATAATTAAATCAAAATCATATAATTTTTAGGGGATCAAAGTGTAATTTTACTTTTATTAATTTAAAATTTTTAAATTTTTAAAAGGCAAAAAAATTTTATTTTAAGGGGAGCCGGGTTCCCTACCTCTAATTACGCCCCTGAGGAAATTATCGACCCCAATTTTCTTTTCTAAATTTTTAGCCAACTTTTTTTTGTGATTTTAATGTTTTGGTAACGAAGGATGGTGATGATGAACATGACGACGATGAAATAAAGAAAGCAAATGCGAAAATTTTAAAATAATAATATTATTTAATAGAAAATTTCATTTCTATTTAGATTTTAATGGGAATGATCAAAATGATTAAATTATGTAATGTAAATACTTAAATTGTAAAATTTTATTCCGGTGGTTAAAATGAAAGTTTTTGATAATTGGTTGACTATCCATAAAATTTATCTTATTTTTTTAAGGATTATTATTAAATTATTTTTAAAATATTTACAAATGGATAAACATTATCCTGTTTTTACAAGGACATTTTAGATGGTGATATATGTGATTTGGAAGTAGGGATGTTGATTTTGGGATTTTTTTTTTTTTAATTCTCAAATTTTTATATATAATTTTTTTATTTGCTTTTAACTTTTTAACAATTTATTTTCTTAGATCGAATTTATGTATAATTTATAAGTGTAACTTTTAAATTTTTTAAATTTATAATGTTGATATTAATTATATAAAATATTGATGTAAATTGGGATTGAAATTATGTTTTATACTCAAATAATTAAATTTCACTTTTAAAGTAGTGATTTAAAGTCTAATTATTTTATTTAGCATGTTTAAAATTGATTTTAATTTTTGGTATAATGATGTATTTCGCCTTTCAACTTTACAAAAAAAAATATTTTCGCCTTTCGTTTAATTTTTTGCCTTTTTTAGCCCTTAAATTTGCCTTTTTTTTGTCAAATCACCTCAAAATGAATTGAAAAGTTAATATTTATTAACTTCACTAACATGGCATACACGTGGATAATATGTCAACATTTAGTTTTTCAATATTTTAGAAATTCAAAAAAAATATAAAAATTATTTTTAAAAATTGAAAACAATTAAAAATATTATAAAAAATATTTTTAAATTTTTAAATTTTTTAAAAATAGTAATCTGCATATATGCCACCTCAGTATAATTAACAAATGTTAACTTTTCCATATAAAGTGAGGTGATTTGACAAAAAATACAGGTTTAATAGCTAAAAGAGGTGAAAAATTAAATAGATGGTTCAAATGACTTAATTTTTAAACAATTTCTTTTTCTAAGTAAGGGAACGAATTTATCGTCAATGGCTTAACTCGTCTGACCTGTCTCCCCACGGCCAAAACAATTAAAAAGAGCATGAAAGAAAGGACATTAATTAAATAAACAGAGGTAACGAATACGAAGAATAACAATTGAACTGGAGTCATCACATTACAGGATTTTTAAACAAATGGAGGTTTTGGTGTCTACTGTAACAACAGAATAAATATTTTCAATCATGAAAATTATGAAGACTAGGCTCCGAAATAAAATTGGAGGATGATTTTATTTCAACTTACTTTGTGATGTATATTGAGAAAGACATAGCTCGAGAATTTTGAACTTACTGTTAGTCAAAATTAACTTTTCGAAATTCTAAAAAGTATAGAGATTAAAATGATTAAATTAAAATACAAAGTTAAATCCATAATTTACACATACTAGAAGGACTAATAGCCGAATTTAATCATTAATTAACTTTCTTACTTTTTCTTTCCATTTTTAAACAAAATATCCGCAAGCTCTGCATTTTTATTTAGCAATCGGCTGTTTCCCAGGTAAGTTATTAATTTCATGTCTCTCTCCTTTAATCGATGCTCTTTATGAATTATTGTTGATATTTGTGGGGGTATTTAGCAATTAGCGTTTGGAATTTTACGCCATCTTCGAATTAGGTAATGTTAAAGGGCTTTTTTCGGGATTCCTATGGTGGTTTAGAAAGAGATTAATGGGTGGGAATTTTGAATAAATTTGCTTGTTTAGGGTTTGGGAATTCCTCTGTTAACGACTCTTTGATTTATGAGACTTATTGGATGCATGTTAGATCGTTATCATTACAGAAATTAGGGTTTCTCTTTCAATTTTGTTTTCAATTTTTCGTCACATTCCTGAGTTTATCCAATGGTCTTTCCTTACGTTTGTTGGAACTGGTTATCGATGTCTGTATTTATTTATTTATTATTATTTTGAATTTTTGTGTTTTCATCTCCTAGTAAATAGGTTTGCTGCAATATCCATTAAGTTATTGTTATTGTTATTATTAATCTGTTTCTCCTTTCATGTGGAACTAATGACATTGAGTTAAAGCTCTGACTTTCAGAGTGTGTCGTGTTCAATTTAATATCGGTGAAGGTGAAAGATCTAGTAAAGAAAAAAAAAATCGTTTATTTAAAGTAAAGTTCATATAGGGATTCAAAGGAAGATTTCATCAAAGTCGAAATTGCCTTGGGGAATCAATTTTAATTATAATATTTGTTTAGTTAAACTCATGCTTATATAATCAGGAAGAACAAAGGCTTGATTTTACAATGGAACATTTATTTGTATAGGACTTTAATAAGGTAAAATGTAAGCCAGGCTGCAAAAAAGAAGGAAAATTTCATTCCTAGGTTTATTTCCTTGATACGTTTTTCTTTCCCTCAAAATTTTCATGTAACAGCTTAAGAGAAACATGGAAGGAGAAATAATGGGAGAAGGAGAAATCCTGGGGGGAGGAGAAATGCCGGGAGGAGAAGTCCTGGGAGGAGGAGAAATCCTAGAACAAACAAGATCTTTGGCAGCTCCTTTTGTTTTCTTCATTATCATCGGCTTTCAATTTGCCGCCAAACGGCTCCAAGATTTGAAGAGGGTACCAAATTCCGCTTGATATTGTCATTTATGGTTGCTTAATTTTAATATACTAGATTCTCTTGTGGTTTTTCACAATGGTGATTAGATTTCTCTTTTCATGGTTAGGGAGCATCCAAAACTGATAAAGAAATGCAGCTTCGTGCAGAGATTAAGCAGCTTCTAAAAGAGGCTGCCTCCTATTCGCAGTAAGGGATTTAAATAGCATTTAATTCCATTTAATCAGCTTATCAATCACAATTGGCGCATAAACAACATCTATTTTGCTGCATAGGCCATCTACATTTGCACAAGCAGCTAAGCTTAGGAGGATGGCTGCTGCCAAGGAGAAGGAACTTGCAAATTGTGAGGCCACTTTTGGTTTTAGCCTTTGGTTAATTGCTTAATATTTTCCCATTCCATAAGCTTTTATGAATTTGATTCTTTGAACAATCAAATAATGGTTGATATGGAGATTTGATTTATGTTACTCGGACTTGGGTGTTAAGTGTTGTACGGGTATGTATCTGACACAGGTATGGTTAATTTTTTCTTAAATTTTTCATGTATTTGAAGACTCATTTGAGCTCATTATTCCCGTATCCATGAGCTGGACACTGAGTATTGGACATGGATACTTCAAGAAAAATGACGGGTCCAAGCAACTTGGGTTTAGTGGTCTAAATTGATGGAATATCAGGTTTTTCAACCTGGTTTGGGGAAATATACCGTATATTTCTGCTAAGTTTAACAGGTGAGGAGAGTAAGGATTAATTTAATCCTGAGAGACAAATGAGATCAATATCATTGCCGTACAGATTATACTTATATTATGGAAAAAGCCGGCTTCAATTACTTGAAGATATCATTAAATATTCTTTCTTGTTCTTTGGCTATATTTCTTGTCTTTTCCAAAAAAGAAAGCTTCATTCCATAAACATTCACTATAGTCTAGTTATTTCCCTTTCTTTCTTTTTAACCCCTAAGTTGTTACCATATCATCTGTACTTATAGAAGCAACATTTGATTTCAGATCAGGCACATCTGACCCAAGAGATGAAGCTGTCATATGATTTGTATTTGAAAGTTCTGTTCATTGTAAAGGTGTTTCTCTGTGTAACGAAACTATCTAGAAGTTTGTATATGCTTGTTGGCTTGATTAAATATCCTAACAGATTTATCGTCTTCTTGAGCAGGTTATAGCTCATGTTGTGATAATCCTTTGGTTTTGGAGCTCCCCTGTTGCTTACGTATCTCAACATCTTGTGCAACCCTTTGGTAATGCACTATAATGATTTTGGCAAATATTTAGATTTTAGCTCATTTTCCTCATTGACTGTTAACTTCAGTTTGTCTAAATATGCTTGAGCTGACACTATCAGAAGCAAATGGAGGACAAATATAAATTACACAAAATCAGAGAAAATTGATTGGATTACAACCATCCAATTTTTGCAGGGAGGCTGTTATCCTGGAAGATTGGGGGTTCTTCAGACAACAATGTCCGGGTAAAAATTCTTGTCAATATTAGCAAATCTAACAGTAATTAGAATTTTAACTTCTTCCTTCTATAGAAATAGGATATGAATTCCATCTTTGATTTTCTGATTTTCTCTTGTTTATTCCAATTGTTTTTAATATGGCCTATCTAAAAGACCATCTAAAATCCATATTGAGGTGTTTAATGCTATGAACACAAGTACTTTGCCTCGGCCGAACTTGCCTGTTTCTCATATGGATTAAAACTATATTACTCCGACTCTTCATCTGTTCTCATATGGATTAAAACTATTTTACTCCGACTCTTCATCTGTTCTCATATGGATTAAAACTATTTTACTCCGACTCTTCATCTGTTTTTGAAGGATTCATGTTCGATATCTTTGTCCAACCCATATCCTAACATATCAAGTTTATTGGTTTTGCCATTTATCTCCTAAATTGCAGGTTGGGATTATACCCTGGTTGATATTATGTTCCAGAGTTAGCAAGTTTGTTTGTCGACTCATCAAGTAATGGCGCAAAGGACCTATCTAACAACATACTTTTTGTTCAATGCTCTCCATCTTTGGATTCATGAACATCTGTTAGGATATATAGTTTTTGATGTTTGAAGTTATGAATTAACATCTGTTCTGAAAAATTGGTTCATTTCATTTTATCAATAAATAAAAGTGAGCAATTTTGGTGTGCTTTTTCTTTGATCATCTACTTTTCTCTCTTCTACCATTTGCTTTATTTTGTTTGCTTATCAATTTATACATAATCAATACAGGTCTAATTTTCATGGCTCAAACTTGAAAAAAACTATGAAGAAATATAATCATTCATGGCTTGATTATTTTCCTTGTACCTGAATAGTATATTATTTTATTGAAAATATATAAATATAAAAGTCATTCGTGGCTTGATTATTTTCCGTGTACCTGAAAAATCTTATATATTTTTAATAAAATAATATAGTTTCGAACAAACTAAAAAGGACTAAGATTTTTGGAATTTTTATGACTCGGCTCGGCTTATGGATACGTTTTTTTTTGTACTTTTTTTCATTTCCTAAGAGAAGTTATTTAAGTGTTTATAGATTGGGTAAAGTCTATTATGAATCGGATAAATTATCAAAATAATCAATTTTATTTGTCAAATTACATTTTAGCCGCTTATGTTTGAAATGTTATATTTTAGTCACTTATGTTATTGTTTTGTTATGAAATGATCATTCTGCCGTCAAGATCTGTTACAAAATATTTTTTTTATTGGGACTGTCATTTGGGAGGTAACAAATCTTAACGGCAAAATGAACATTTCATAATAAAATAATAATTTTACTGACTAAAATATAACATTTCAAATATTTTTTTATTGGGACTGTCATTTGGGAGGTAACAAATCATAACGGCAAAATGAACATTTCATAATAAAATAATAATTTTACTGACTAAAATGTAACATTTCAAATATAAATGTAACCTAATATAAACAAAAGTGACTATCAAATGTTTCTAATTTGGATAAAATTTTCAAGGGAAAAAAAGGAAATTTTAACAAATTTTTTTTCTAACAATTCGAATTTCAGTAAAATTTCTCCAATGTAGAACAAATAATACGTTTTTATGATCTTAGCAGAATAATTATTTTTAATTTTCAAAGTGATTTAATTTACATTTGTTTTATGCCTAAACATGGAATAATTGTAGAAAATAACCAGATTTTATGATTTTTTTTTTCTTTTTGGAAATTGATTTCTTCTTCCTGTCTATTTAACAAAAGGTCATCTTCTCTTTGATCCATCCTCCATTGCTTCAACGCTCACCCAAAATGTCGCACAAACCGGCCGATGATCGGAAAACATCGATTCTTTCCGTTCATACAAAAGCTGATATATTTCACTTCCACGCCATAGTATTCTGTCACACCTGAAAACTCAAAACCGTTAGAATCAATAAAAGAGTTCGTTCTTATATAGGAGACATGCAAATTATTTTTATCTGACCAGTTTAAACTCCAATCTGATCCGGGTTTTTTAACTTGAAAATTTACAAATACATACCAAGCTGGAGTTCTCCTTTTGTTTTTAGTTTCAACGGTCTCTCCGGCATAGATGTCCGAGTTACGAGAGTATTTGTAAGTTGGTGCAAAGTATATTTTTCCTTCTTTCCATCCCTTGAATACTCGCCCCGCCTCTCTTTCGATCTTTAGCTGTGCATCCAAATGCACAAATAGTTCTTGTATTAGCAATAATCATCAATGACCCGAATCAATCCATGTAGTCTATGATTACTCTGAGAGAGTTGAATATGGATATATGTCTGACAAAAGTAAGTGCTCGTGTTTGGCACTCATATCCCACACTCGTGCCCGAATGCTTACTCAGTCTGAGTAACAAAGGAAGCATCGGATATGAGTACGTATCCAACACGAATGCTTACAATACTTCTCGAAAATTTCCATGTTCAGGTCTTTTCTTTTTAATATGGTATACGAAATTACCTGATCATTGTTATACAATGTATCCCAGGCTCTCTCTTTTAGAAGCTTTCCGGTATCAGAGTAGCTTAAAGCTATCCTGTAGTTCAAATCCCCTAGCCATATGACCCGACTGCAAAAATTTTCCGATGAAAATAAGTAAAATAATACGAATTGGGATTGTAAATGTCAAAAACTGGAACAGATTTGACAATTTTAAAACACGGTTCATAGTTTCATAGATGCATACTCATGATCCAGAATTTTTTCTGGCACCCTACTGTTCGATGTTTTGCAGATCCTCGGAAACTGCGTGTTCCGAAGTATCTCTATGACATCCGAATTTCTCCGAAGTTCATCGCCTTCTTTTTCTCCAGATGCCAAATGACTGCACAAGAAACATAAGGTTGTCTTGTGGAAAAGCATGCTCACTGATATACAGCCCTGCATTCATAAATCTTCATTTCAATATATATCCGACGGAAATAAACAATGCATGGTTCAGTTCTCAACTTACTTTGTTGCCAAGGCACCCGAGAATACCGCGACCTACGCAGGATATCCGTAGGTGGCTTACGTATTGTACAAGCTCTTTCCTCATCCATACCGTGAGAAAAATTCCGACCATTTGCTTGATTGCTACAAGGCTATACTTAATCGAGTTTGCACTAGAAGGACCGTTAGGTCCGTCTTCATCATCTTCGGATGAAATATCATTTTCATTCGTTTGCGATTGAGGGCACCGGAAACAGAATTCTTTGCTATTCTTCCTTTCCAAACCTATAGGACAGTTGCAGCTCTTCAGCTTCCGTTTATTCTCTGTCCTCAAAGCTTTGCTGGCCTTTCTAAGTTTAATTTTAGGGAAAATCAGTGAACCCTCGGGTGAACCAACGGATCTGGGTCCTCTTAAAGGAACATAATTCGCCTTGTTTAGTGACCGGTTTATTAAGGTGAGCCATTTCACCGCAGGCTCGTTGTCTTCGATCACAAGCACATTTCCAGCATTCAACGGAACGATTTCCTGAAAACTAATAAACCCAAAAGAAAAAATTCAATTTAAACAATTCCCTTTGCATGATAAAAACATATCCAACCAGAATATTAGTGAAAATCCTATAACAAAACCCTTCAAAATGGATTTTTTTCCAGGTTAACTGAACCAGCTTATACTTGCTTTAGCACAAACTAAATATTAATCCAAGAATCTCAAGGCAAAATCTGAGAGAGATTACAAAAATTACCCTAACACATATATGTCTGATTCTTCACGAACTTGAAGAATATCATCGAGGTTGAGTTTGCTATCTGGAGATTTACCTCCTACATTCCATGTCGCAACGAAGACACTAACAAACCAAATGAAACATTGATAAGAGCCTGGTTTATCAAATAAGCAAACCTGCTTTTCAAAAAAGACCAAGATAATTATAAATAAAAATAAAAAAACCCATCTAAGGACACTACCGGAAAGATATATTCTCACTAGCAGCTTTCGTGCTTTTTTCTCTCGAAAGCAAAGGTTGACGTGGTAAATCATATTGTTCTTCTGCAAAAACGAACAAAATCAACAATCAATTACGAAGAAAGACAAAAAAAATAAAGAAACAAAATTTACTGAATTTGTTGCAATTTATAACCGTATAAAGAACAAGAACTTTCTTTTTCGACGAAACATTCGTTGCTAGAAATCAAACACTCGATTTTCCTACCAGTACTCGACTCAAAACTAAGAACTAAGACTATATAAAAGGCCAAAAAAGAAAAAAGAGAAAGGAAACATCAACAAAAGTGGTGGTGAATGCTAAGCTTCCATGGATAAAATAGTTCCAAAACAAGAATATATTCTCAAACGAATTGCCATTTTCTTGCCTTTTCCCGTGGTAATTGTCAGAAATTATATATATAGATGTATTTATCCATGTTGTATCACCATAGATACGTATACATGCTTTCATCATCACCATAAGAATCAACCTTATCATCTAAATGAAAAATAGAAAAAGATAGAAATTCCAGGACTTAATCTAGTTGGTTCATGTAGCCACCTTTAAGAAGGACCAGCAAATTCCGAATCTCGACATCTACAACCCCTCTTTCCCAATTTCCCCAACCCGAAACTCAAATCTATCCATAAACACCTTTTTCTTTTCACTTCAATAAGCAAAACAAAAAAGCAAGCAATACACATAAAGATAAAAAAGTTGCTTTGGATAATAACTCCAGAACCGGAGCATAACTCAGTTCGTTCATGCAGTCGTCCTTAAACCGTGGCATCGGATCAATCCGGGTTTCGAATCCCAATATCCGATTTATCCTATTCCCAAATCTCAACATATTTTTGAACCCCAAAAAGCAAAAATAAATGGATGCTAATTACTTTCCATTTAAAAAAGGAGAATAGAATAGCATCTTTGACAAATAATCAAAATAATTGAATTTCTTTCATGAAGAACAACTTTTCTTCTTGAATCAAATAATTAAAAATATGATAAGAACATTTTCTTTTCCTATCACTTTTTTCCTAATTTTCTTTTTGGCAAATGCTAAAAAATCTTCAAAGTGAAGAAAATTATGATAATTGGTAAATTTATTTGATACTCTAAGCACTCACCTGAAGAACCAAATCTCACTTCAATCTCTTTATTACTTTGATTTCTTCCCTTCACACTCAATATTTTACCAATCAAAGACTGGAAAAGAAAAATACAAAATAAATTGAAAAATATTTAACAAATAAAATTAATTAAAATTTAAAAATAAAAAGAAAATAAGTAAAGTGGGGGGGGGGGGGGGGAGGGGAATTTACTGAAGCCTGCTGGTTTGTTCTGTCTTGATTCATTAGTGTAATGCCAGAAAATCCAACCCCAATCATCACCAAATTAAAACCCTTTAAATTACCTGCAATAAATGAACAAATAAAAAATAAAATTAAATAAACAACAAAAGCAAAATAATGATTCAAAACATGAATTTAACAGTAAAATTTGTGATTTTTTTTTCTCATTAGAGAAGAAAAAAGAAAGAAAGAAAGAAAGAAAAAAACCCATACTTTCTATTTAGAAATCAATCAGTTTTCATAGAAGGAAGGAAGAAGTCAACTGAAGCAAACATATATAAATATATATAAATAAATTAATTGTCTATATATATTGTATACCTCCCAATATGAGAAAAACTTAGTCAAAAGAAGGAGTTGAAGGAAACAAAAAGGGTCAAAAGAAAAAGAAAGAAGAAACCCTGAAAAAATGTAAGAATGTTGGGATGATTTTCTAATTGAAACCCAATGACCAATTGGGGTTAAAGTACAACAATAACAAAAATACAAAAGTATTGGAGTTTCCCAAAAAGCTGTCTGCCTTTAGATTTATTGTTCAAAGACAAGAACCCAAATTTGCTTTGTTTCCATGAATGTTAAATAAAATATAAACATTGGGTTTTTAATTTTTTTTTTGGGGGGGGGGGGGTGGTTGTTGTTTGTTCAGTCGGATTTTGAGAGATAGATTTTCTCGAGAAAATAAAATGAAAAAGAAAAAACCCAATTGTTCAAAGACAATATTCAGAACCCATATTAGTATTAATATTAATAAAAATATAAGAGTGGGTTTTTTTTTTGGGGGTTATTGCTTGGTTGGTCGGATTTTAGGAGATAGATTTTCTCGAGAAAATAAATTGAAACGCCCCAATGAAACTCCTCAAAACGAAACGGTCAAACGTGGGGATCGAATCTCAAATGTCCCCCCCATTATTTTTTATGGGTAAAGAGTTAAAAAAGATGCTTTGCTAGATTTTTCTTGGCTTTTAAGTATTTTTTTTTTCTTGGAAAATAAAATAAATTTGGTTCTTTTCTTTGTTTGTGTGTGATCTTTTTGAATGAAGAGTTCAAGAAAATTCTTTTATTCCTTTGGATTTGGATGTAGCTAAAGCGTGTATAATCCGAGTTTGGTCCAACTTATATTTGTTTAATTATTTTTCTAGTTTAAATAAATTATTTTTTATAAATTTTATATAAAATATTGAAAACAAAAATATTATCATAATAATAATTTTTTATTAACTCGTGATATCCGTTTTTTCATTTTGATATTTAATTTTTATCTTATTTTATTACTTAAATTTTAATTTTGATTTTTCTGTAAATTATAATCTCGAGCTTGAGTACGTAGTTATTTAATAAAAAGACTCACTTATAACTATTGCATTGAAAGATTTTGAATTTGAACCACGTGACAGATATATACTGAACCCAAAACTAAAAAAATACAGGATGGCTAAAAAAAGGATAAATAAGAACACAAATATGACATATCCTAATATATAGTAGTGAAGGATTATAGGGTAAAGCCTTAACAGTAATGTGACTAATGCGACTTAAACCCAGACCAGATCTGGGACTGTGAACACCCTAACCATCAAACCAACACACGGAGTTCAACTTTAATTTTGATCTATTTTACTTTCAAATATTACTCTTGATGACAATTTATCATTTTTCATGTTTTTATCAATGAATTTTATTTTATTTTTAGATAATTTGAGATAAAAATAATAATTCAGAATCAAAACGAATTTTTTAAATATTAAAATGATAAAAAATATATATATAATTGACACCCATAAACTTAAATATTATTTTTTAATGCGAATTTTTTGCATATATTAATTAAAATATAATTTATTTTTAATTTAATATTAAAAAATAAATAAAATTTAAATTAGATTATAACGAGAATTTTTAAATCTAATAATAACAAATTTAAATATTAAGATAAATAATATTTATCTTTATGATAATTAAATAATATTTATATTTATATTTATATTTATGATATTTATCTTGATTTTATATCTTTTATTTTCTTACTTAATAAATTAATTTTTTAAATTTTGCTTAAGATTTTAAATTTTATTTTTTAAAAATTATTAAAAATAATAATTATCCACGAGTTAAATAAAGTATTCAAATTAAAATCTAAAGCTTGTAATATATAATATATTATATGAAATTAATATAATAAATATTTAATTCTCGTCATTAGTAAAGTATTTATAATTTTTATTTTTACTTAATCCGACCGTATTAATAAACCCATTAAAATGGGGTCAGAAGCCGCTCGGGGTGGTCAAAGGCATTGCCTACCCTTTAAAGCATTGACTCCGCTAGATCTACGCTTCATGATCAATGGTCCCCCACCGGTCTAAACCATTCATTTTGATCATCAAACCGGATTCCGAAAAACTGGTCTTTTAAACTGATTTTAGTATTTAGAAACCAAATTAGCTACATAAAACATTCAAATAAGCATGGGTTTTGGTTCAAAAGATAAAGATTTAAAAAATTTAAGTGGTTTGAGTGTTAACTCGATTGATATGGGCATTGTTATCAATACAAGAGAATGTTGGTTCGAATGTGCTGAAGTGCATTATCCATCCATTTATGGGTTGGGAAGGGGTTATGAATAATTTTAGATATCGTGTCAAAAAAAAATGACCAGAACATATAATGAGATTGCTCAAAAAAATCAAATCTAAAAGGTTAGATAAAACTATTAATCAGATAGATAAAAGTTTTGAATATCATAATTAAAAAAATCTGATTCGACTTATTGAGATTTAACTAAAACCCGACATATTATTCGATTTGACAAGCGATATGATAAACTGATAATTATAGATAGTGGTGATCATAATCCATCCAACAGTGCATATTATAAATAGTATGGCAACATTCAAATCATTGAAGAAACCTTTGTCCCCTCTCCAACCACCAAAGGAATCATCCAGCAAGAACAGCCCTTTTTCCTCCCTTTATTTGCTCATTACAGTTCATAAAACACATGTACCAAAAAAAAAGGTTCATAAATCACTACTTTATCTTTGGATTAATAAATACACTAAATTAATAAATTAGGCATTGTAATTTTTATCCGCCAAAAGTACTAGACATGGAAAAGAAAAAACTAAATATGATATTACAATAAATAAAAATATTTTTAAATTAGTATTTATTATTTTGTTAAAAATAAGAGTTTTGATAATTTAACAATTGAGTTAAGATTCGATTATAGTTGACACCAACTCAATATCTTTATATATAACTAAATTTTATCACGCGCATATCTGTGTGAAGATCACATATTTAGAATACTATAGGTAATTTTGATTTAGTGGTAAAATTTTGGTTCAAATCCAATCAAGTGCAATTTTTTTATTTTTTAAAATAAAAATATTAAAATATTCTAAAAATATAATTTATTTTAATTACAAACAAATATTTTAGTAATTTCCTTAACCGAGTTTATATTCACACCAATACCAACTCAACTAGGGCTTAAATAATTTTATAAAAGTAAAAATATAGATACAACTGATGAAAGTGATAAAACATGTATAATACAATTAAAATGTAAATGTTATATTATAATAAAACTTTGATTTAGTGGTAAAATTAATATTTTATATGATGTAAATAGCATGTGTTCAAATCTAATAGTGTAAAAAAAAATTAAAAAAAATAAAAAGATTAAATATAATTTATTTAAAGTAAGGAAAGACAATTTTTGTAATTCTCCTAACTGAGTTGGTGTCTAATTAATTTGTGACACCAACTCAATCACAGGCTTAAATAATAGTATAAATATAGATGGATACTGATAGATATATGGTATAGATATAGATGTCAGAATTCATACGAATAAATAACACCTTAAACATGATTTTGACACAGAAAAATAACACAAGCATGACATGAATACACAAGCTATCAAATCTGCTACATACCATTCCGAATTTTCCGGTTATCACGTAGGAAACAAAATTCTATGAAAATTTTCACTACCAGGAGACAAAATTCATCTACTTCTGGTTCATATATATATATATATATGTATATATATATATCAAAATCATTGTTCTTAATTCAAGTAGAACCTAACTGGAAAGTGGAAACATAAAAGTAGATTCACACTCATTTGCTACACAGACGGAATTCTACCAGGATAAGGAATCTGTACCTAGTTAGTAGAATGATCTGAGTCAATATATAATTAAATGAAGAGACAAAATCGATAAGTACTGAGAAGAACGCAGATAGCGAATACAACATGGATCACAACTCCGTTTTCACCATTAAAACAGAATCGGGTTCGTGACCATGCACCCTCAAACGGTAAATGCAGGTATGTGAAGCACTTCCATGGTTGGAAGAAAAATCCAGCCTAACTGTGTCAACAATTCCGATACCTGCTGTATCCAATACATCAAAGGTCTGAGCATTACTCTTCTCAAGGTCATACATGAATTCTGCCAAAAGAAACATCTTGTCGGCATCAACAGTGACATCAAGATCACGGCCTTGCAGCCAGCCAGAGACACGGCAATCCTTGGGTGCACTGGATCTATCGTATGCAACACTCTGTACATGGTACATGCACAACACAATAAGCACTTGTGACAAAGTTGATAGAGAATGAAAACAGAAAGAGCACTCCAACGATTCCAAATGAAAATCATACGAAATTGTCAATTTGCCCAGGTCTATCTTGAATGCACCAGCTTGACTGAATTCCAAAGAGTTTTGGGCAAAAAACTTTTTTTTTTCATCTTGCTACAATCATAGTAAAAATTTCTCATTGCCCCTACCAAATTACGCTTAAAGCCAAAACACATAAATCCTAGTGTTCTTGTGCTCTTATTTTTCCACATTATTTCTAGTTATGTACTTGGTTATTTTTCAGTAAATTGCCATTGTCATATTAGCTTGTTCTGCCTGGTGTTTCAACATTTTCCATAATATTAAATTCTTTTGCTATCATCTTAAAATTATGAAAAGGGCAAGGCTGCAAGAAACAAAGGCATGTATATTCATACAAATAGCGGTGAGCTATCCTAATTCTGACATCATAAATGAAAGGTGGGAAGCTCAACCAAGAATGATTCTTTTATTCATTAATCAAGTGACAATGGTAAATTTCAACTTTGGCAATCCATCACTTGTTGGTTTAGTCAAGATAGGCAAAACAACACGACAGATTAACAAGAACAAATAATGGCACTTCAAGATGTTGTAAGTTAAAATGGAAGGCCATTACGAAACCCCTTTTGGCATTTTTCAGCCATCTACCAAAGGTTCCTTTCTGTTCTTCAAGCAACAGATACCTAATATCTTAAGTTGAAAATCACCTGCGGGAAACTAAATATAAGAAACAAAAATTGACAATCAATCAAATGTCTATTCCTAGCAATCAATTATTTTTCTACATAGACAAATAGCTCTTGTACTCTTTAGATGCAAATCAAGCAGTGCTAGGAATATCTATATCTTCACTCACTAGTTCCACAAATATGCCACTATGCCTCTGCTAAAAGTAATTACATATATATACAATGTCCTCATCAGCACACGCTATTCAAACAATCGTCAGTATTTGTATTGTTAACCAATATCTCTTTGCATGGAACCACTTTTGAAGGAAGGAAACACTATTAAAACCTCGTTATTTAAATATAACTGTAAAAAATAAGACAAATATATTTACCTATTTGAGGTAGGATGCAGGGAAGGATGGTGTTATATTTACCAATCCTTATTCAAAATCCATATATATCCAGATATATGTTGTTACCTAGTAATTGTACGTGTTTTTTTTTTCCTTTAATTTCTAAAAGATCCATATACATATGTATATATATCCAACTTTATAAAAGTTGTGGCCCTCATTAAAATTGTGATAGGTCTCCTGACTATAACAAATCTAGCAAAGTTATTAGCTGTTAGATAGGGGAAGCAGTGTCCTGAAAGAATAAGAAGCAGAATGCTATTGCAAGATCAGGGGTTGAATCAGAGTTTAAAGATACAGTTCATATTAAGTGTAAATTACTTCGGCAAAAAAGGACTGGCTAAATGAGCTCAAGTTTGAATATTCCCATCCTATGGATCTTATGTTAGAGCTTCAGACTCATCAAAAGAAATGCATTACAGTTACACCTTGCATCATAAAACAAAGACAAATATAAAGAAACTTTACATCAATGTAAGCATAATGACAATAATACCTTGGCAACATGTTCCAAAGTAATAGCCTCTGGGATAATAGCCGTGCGCAGCTTAATCTGAACAAACCCATTGCTTCCTTTCAATGGAAAGCACTGCCCTGGCTCTCCAAAACTTGGCTTCAACATCTTGTCTGCATCCTGGTGAACTCCATTTCGGCTAGTTTTTAGAAACCAGTTGATTCCCTTTCCAGCAAGAAAGGGCTCTGAATGCCGAACAACCTTTCCCCCACCTGACGAGAGAGCATAATCAACCCTGCCGAGCCCATCCGAGGCATGCTTCTCAATCTCATTCTTCACAATCTCTCTCGCATAGGCTCCTAGATCGCTTAAACTCACTGCATTCTCAGACTCGCCATTTTGACCCTTCTCTTTTAACATTTGTTCGTACATCTTTCCAAACTCTTCCTTTGTCAACAAATTTGCACTCTTCAATTCACTCAAGGACTTATCTAATTCCTCATTCTTTTCTTCCATTTTTTTCAATGAATTCTCCAACACCACAGTTTGATCCACAATTCTCTCATTCAATTCCTTCCTTAACCCACCAATTTCGTTTTCAATTTTCCTATCAACAACCTCTACCTGAATCTGAATCATCTTAGCCGTGGTCTTCAAAAAACTCTCACCCTCAGCAACCCTACCCTCAAATTCAGTTAATCCCGTATGTGTCCCAACGCTACTAACATCCCCAGATTTCAAAGCCAATCTCCTAATAATCTGAGCTAATCCAACCAAAACAAGCAAAAGTGCTAAATTCTTAGCAAAAATGCTAACCGCAGTCGACCACCGAGGTTTCTCGGCCTTGTTAACCGCTCCTTTCCGCGATCGTCGCAGCGGGCCGTTCGAATTTTGACCCACGACAACCCTTTTCGCTTGCAACGAGTCCTTTGACGGCTCCGCACGACCCGAATCGTGGCTCAGATCTTTTCTGTAACCGGCAGTGCCAACGGCAGCAGCGCCTGCTTTGTCTTCCACAAGGTTAACCCCAGTAGCATTTGGATCAACAACAAAAGCTTCAATGTTCGATCTCTTATCGGCGACGAGGGAACGCCGGCGAGGCGTCGCCGCCGCTGGGTTGGCGGTGATCGAGACGGTAGATGCGGACATTACTGTTTTCGATTCAAATCAACCCCAAAGTTCGATTTTAGAACCCCCAAAACAATATAGAGGAAATTTAATTATATATTACTCAGAGTCACTGACTTGTTGGTTTGGTTTTGGGGTAAAAAGGGGTCGCCGAAGATGTTTTCTGAGCGCTTCTTATGCTTCTGGGTTTCAAATGATTTTGAAATTATTCTGTTCATGTTTGATATCGGGGTTTCAATATCCTTTTATAATAACATGTCTTCTTGTCATCGGTCTACGCTTACTTCTGTTTGCACAGGAGTAAATCTCTTGTAATTTTTGTCCTAACTATATACAATAATGTTAAATTCATTATTTTTACCGATGGTGTCTTGATTCGATTGGTATGGTTATTATTGTTAATATAAAAAACGTGAGTTTGAGTGTAGTGAAATATATTATCCTTTTATTTATGGGTTGGAAGGAAATTATAAATAGTTTTAATCATATAACAGCAATTGTGCTACAACTAATAACAAAATTTAACTTATGCCATTTGTTCAGAAATTTTAAAATTCAAAAAGTACAAAAATTAAAATTAATTAAAATGAAAAGTACAACACAAATTTAACCTAAAATATTTATTCTTCCAAAAGGAAATATCGAGTTATATTTAAAAGACGATAATACCAAGTTAGATGAAAGATTATTTTAAGGACCAATTGGAGGAGATGAGATTAATTAATGCAATAGTGATCGACAAAATCAATGGGATGATAAGTGTTTGAACTCAAATGCACTTATACTAGTAAGATGATAATTGAAAATGATCTTTAAGAGACGTTGAAGTAAAAATTGTATATAATTAAAAGTTATGTTTATTTGTGAGCCCCCATGTGATGGTTTGATGGTTAAAAGTGTTCATTGTCTCAGGTGTGGCTCAGATTCGAGTTGTGCTAGTTTTATAAAATTAATAAAAAAATGTTAAATTATAACTTTATTATTAAAATGATAATATGCATATTTTTTATTTTTAGGTAAATATTTATTGTTGATTTAAATAATTATATTACAAGCATGAACAAGTATGAGTGTTTTAGATGGTTATGATTAAAAAATTTATTTATTTAAATATTAAAAATTTTATAAAGTTATGGCTATTATAAAAATATTATAAAATATTTATTTATAAAAAGTTATAGCTAAATATGTACATAATTTATTTACGTATCCATATTATATATTATAAAAATAATATATTTGTTTATAAAAAATAACTTATTAAAGTTATGACAAAAAAATTTATATTATTAATAAAAAGTGATATGAAAGTTTTGGAAAATTTATAAAATTATTTTTTATAGAAGTTATATATTATAAATTATATATTATTTCAACTTAATTTACGTATTATAAAAAGGGATATAATCTTGCATAAGAGTTTCTTCAAATTAAGTTTATATATGTTTTATAATTAAAGCTACAAATTGTTTGGACGTTGAACTCAAATATTATAAAAGTATTGCTAATTACGTAAATAGAAAAAGCTATTCTGCACTATATCGTGGGGTATGATACTATTTGAGAGAATGGTGTCAAATACAAGTATCATAGATAGCTCACAAACTCTTTAATTTGAGACATTTAAGGTTTCGGAATATGATTAAGAAGACCATTGTTGTTTTAAAAAAAATTATTTTCTACATTAATAGCATCACGTTAGTATAGCATAAAAAAATAAGGTTGAATCGTACTAGCATGTTCCATATTTCATAACTTCAATCATAGGTGAAATTAAGTTGATTCATACTTTGTAGAGTACATGAAAAATGGAGATCGGTTGCAATTTTGCCTGATCTACTAAAAAAATAGACAAGTTAGTTATTGTACATTAGATTAAAAGGTAAATTGATTATTTCTATTAAAATTTTGATACATTTATCTTGTTAAAAACTTGTGTGGCTAACAAAATAACTATACAGTGACATGTGGTGTGTCACATATATCTCATAGTGATGTATAAAGACTCGTTTTTAACTGTAGAAATAAATTAAAATTTAAAAAAAAAACCAATTTACTCATTGATCTAACATAAATAAACTAACTTGTTAATTTTTTAGTAGAATGATCAAAATGTAATCTAATATGCAATCTAACTATTAATATAGGGCTTCTATAATATTTTTTCTTGAACGTTTTTCAAAGCAACATGAGAAAATGGGGTTAACTTGTAAAATCAATTATATTGACCAAAAATTCTTTCCGCAAACAAACATAGAAAAATAAATAAACTATATTTTGTAAAAAGTTTACACCGAGCAATCAGATTCTTGTTTATAAATGTTTTTAAAATATTTATCAAACATTCCATTGTCGTCCAGTGGTTAGGATATCTGGCTTTCACCCAGGAGACCCGGGTTCAATTCCCGGCAATGGAAATGAAATATTTTTAATAGCATTATTTTTGAACTGGCTCTTCAGTAATTGGGATTTTAAATTGTTTCTTAAAATCATTTATTAATGGCATAATGATTTATTCGATAGTCTAATTTTATAAAAAGATCATTTTAGCCTTTTATTCAATTTTGAGGTGATTTGAAAATAATGCAATTTTAAAGGCTAAAAGAGACGAATAATTAAATAGAGAACTAAAAGGACATTTTTCTATAAAATTGAAGGACAAATAACTTATTATATATTCATTAAATGTCCCGATTTATATATGCTTTTTAATAACGTGACATACGCCATATTCTTATTGAAAACCGATAATTTTGTAGGTAAAATAGAATAAAAATGATACTTTATATACTAATGCAAGATAAAAAAAAATTTGTTTCAAAATGAGAAAACACATATAATTCGAGGGTTAAATCATAAATAAAGGCTAAATTTTATTTCAAAATTGTCTTTTACATTATTAACAAAATGCTTAATTTTTAATTTTGGTTTTTAGATTATATAAAAATATAACATTTTAATTTCAATTCCGATCTCTATATTATATTTAAATTTGAGATTTAATTTTTATAAATAAATTTTTGACATAATTTGATGCCTCAATGTTTATAATGTTATTAGTTAGTTTAAATATTTTATTTTGATTAAAATGTTAATCTGAATTTTAAGAATGGTTAACATCGTTAAAATTTTCCCACTGAATTTTAGAAAAAAAAATATAATCCCGACGTAAAACATAAGTTAAAAACCAAACTCGTTATAAATATATTGTACTTGTAAACTTAGAATAACCTATTGTCATTAAAAATTTACGTAATTTAAACCATGAGAGTTAGATGATATGGTAACACATCGAAATTATCTTTACATTTATATTGATTTTACCTTTGACTAGATTCACATTATATTGATTTTCTTATAGGGAGGTGCCAACTTGGTTGACGAAATACAAGTTCATGAATCAACTAGGTCCAGAAAAATTAGGGGCCAATTAAGCAAAAATGGACAAGTTCAAGGGTTAAAATATATATTGACCCTTCGTTTTATTGTATATTGCAATATTTCTTTTGACGGTTTTAATTATAATTTAGTTTTTAATTTCAAAACTCCCCCATTGTTTTTATTTAATAAATAAAATTATTAGCGGTACTTGTAAATTCAACCCTGCTCACCGTTATATACAAAGTTTATATTTTTTGTAGGGCGTTATTTTTATTGAATTCGACACCCATAATAAATAAATCATCAATCTTAGTGCTTGTTGCTTCGTGTATCTACTTATTTCTTACAAGCCATATTACTCGTATTACTACTATAACCACTTTACATTTTATTAAAAAATATTCTAACCGATCTTAGATTGGTTTGATCATTACATAATCTCTCAAAGAAATGGGCGAAGACAGAAATTTTTTTTCAGGAGGGCCGAAATTAAATTTTCATTTTTAGATAGTAAAAATACAATTTTACTATTTGAATAACCTATATCTTTATAATTTTAAATGATTAAATAAAATTTTTATCATTTTTAGAGGGGCCAAAGTACAATTTTACCTTTACTATTTTAAAATATTAAAAACTTTAAATGACCTAAATGAAAAATTTTCTATTTTAAAAGGGGTTGAGGCCTCTACTAGTCCCCCTGACCACGCCTCTACTCACGGTGTGAATTGCATCTTTATGAGTTTTTTTTAAAAACATTAATATCATTATAAGTTCTTATTATATCTGCTCTTTTTGATACAATACTTAGAACTACCTATAACCCCTCTCCAACCCTTAAATAGGAGGATAATGCACTTCAACGTATTCGAAACCACGTCCTCCTGCACCAAAAACAATGCATAAAATTAATAATTTATAATAGATTTTGTAAAGTATGAATCAAATTGTAATGAAATTTCCACCAAGTAATTTTTATCTTTCACGACATTGTTAATTCCTAAAGTGAAATCTATTTTGAAAGTATAATAAATTAATAATCCATTATAGGTAATAATAATAGTTCTTTGTCAAACGATTTGAAGGAGATATTTACTTTTTGATTCAATACAACAATAGTTCTTTTGGTTAACGGAGGAAATTTTACAATTAAGGGTATGTTTGATTGACGGAATTGATTTTCCGGAAAATTATTTCCAACTTTTCCAGCGTTGGATTGGCGGAAAATATTTTCCATTTAGAAAATGAACTCCAAAACAAGGGAAAATGGGTTACATTTTAGGGAAAATGTCTTACCCTTTCAATTTACGTAAGACATTTTCCGTGCTCTCTTCTCTATCGCCTCCTTCATTCCTTCCTTCATTTCCGGTAAAAAACTGCTTCTGTTTATCGATTTTTCAGTAACTTGTTTTTTTAATTATTCAATACTTTTTTTTTAACACAATTACAAATAATTTATTTGACATTAGTTTTTTTCAATTTATAACGATTAATATTGTAGCTTAATAATTGAGTATTATTATAAATAAATCATTGCAATATATGTAAAAATAATTTAAAATATAAAAATTTATTAATATATATTAATATATGTAAAAACAACTTTTTCGGAAAATATTTTCAGGAAATCTGCCAAACAGCAGAAAATATTTTACACAGATTCAATCAAACACCAGAAAATATTTTCCAGTAAATCATTTTACAGAAAAGTAAAATATTTTTCAGAAATCATTTTACGGAAAACATTTTACTGGCAATCAAACAGACCCTAAGTGAAAATGAGTGTCACGGTAATTAAAAAACAAGTACAGTGGTAGGTGACGGTGATAGAAGTAATAGGGGATTGAAAAAAGTAAAAGCTATGAAAGTTGTTGTGATTGTAGAAAGATGGAGAGAATTTTAGAGTGTTCATGTTTGTCAAAAGATGAAAATGTCCCAAATGAGATGTTCAAGCCTCTATTTATAGTGTAAGACACCTTACTCAAGTTAAACAGATAACTCGAGCAAAGGATGCCACATTTAGGCACTAAGTTCACTAACTTCACAAAACTTTATAGATAATATCAAACACTTAAAGTGAAATTTATTAGAATATTTTGGGCTAATTTGAATAATTTCTAAGTTTCCTTTAAAGTTTGGTTGTAATCGGAAATCGTTTGGGGCTTGTTCGAGCAAACTTTGAGCAAAAATAGGATAAAACAAGGCACTTGTACCTATACTCACTTTTTCAAGTATAGGTACAACTCCCTTCGCATTGTTCATTTTTACTCTCTGGAGTACTCAGACTGATACAAGTTCACCTGGTATCAATCAAGGGTACAAGGACCTAAAATTAAGCCTAAAACAAACAACCTTTAACTGGTCCTGTCATTCTTAACCATTTTTAGTTCTCAAAATACCTCAAAATGTCATCCAAAACTCGCATGTTCACCACTTAGCAATTATCCACAATGTAATTGAACATTTCTACTTGAATTCAATATTACAATTCATTTAAGACACTATTTTTTCAATTTTGACCAAATTGTATACCTGTGTTCATGCCACTTTAATTCCATAATTTATTTTTACAATTCATAATTCATACATTGCCAATGATGAGATGTGATTCATGTAGCTTAATTGAGCTCTTTTCCTCCCCAACACTATCTGCATACTACGCGTTAAGCTTCACAAAAGCTTAATAAGTACTCGTATGAACGATAACTTTAATCAAACATTATAAATTTAAGTAATATCACTACCTCTTTACTTAAGTTGCTTTAATTTAATTAATGCACTATAATATGTCTATTTATATTTTGGTATAACTCATTTAGATATAATAATCTCTCACTGCATATTTTCCTTACCATATCTTTCTTTTAACACTTATTTAATTAATCACATATCTCTCTTTCTTAATATTTTTTAATCACTTACCATTTATCTTTCTCTTTAGTCAATAGCTCATGATTGACTTAAATGAACAAGCAAGATATGCTAAAATAACACTGAAATGTATTGAAGTGCATAGTCATTGAAATACTTCGAACACTAACTTCACTTTTCTGTATTGAAATGTAAAATCATTGAAAGTGCTACTCGTACTTTCACAAATTCTATCACGAGAGATTTACATAATCAATTAACTACCCAAAAAAACTAATGAGATCATGTACAAAGTAAAAAAAATGTATGGATAAAATTCACATATCAAACACTAAAGTCCAACATAATGCAATTATTAACAAATTTTTTCATAACCATCATCTCAAACATGCATGGAATTTTTTTGAACAATCTCATTATAGATTCTGATAATATATAACTATTTTTTTGACATAATGTCTAGAACTATTCATAGCCTCTCCCAACCCATAAATATGAGGATAATACGTTTCATCGCACTCGAATCCACGTAATTCTAAATTAAGAACAATTTATAATATATAACTTTAATTCCAATTTATATAAGAGAAAGTTGTATGAAACTATGATTCTATATTGTTTCTACCCCTTTTGTCATTAGGAAAAAATTAAAAAATAAGAAGAAAAAATCTTATTTATCATTCTATTGTTGAAAATGAATAGAGATGATGTGGAATCATAATTTTATATAATAATTTCTCTTGTTTTAAAAGAATAAATTTAACATGAAAGTCTCTATTGAAAATGAAAAAAAAAAACTTTATTTTATTTTATTTTTGAGGATATTTATTTTATAAGATGTGAAATTTAAAAGGTGAATTTGCCCAAAGAACCCGCAAACGACCAAGTAACGGACACGAAAGCACAACACATCTAAGCAGCTAAAAATTCGCCACGTGCCAGTTATTCCACGTGGCTTCTTCTTATAGGACATTTTATACTCTCCACGTCAAACACACTCCCTAGTCAGCTCACGGTATAAATAACCAGAACTCGATCTGCAGCAGCCCCTCCCTGACTCACTGCGTCAAGAACCTTCGTCTCTTCTCTGAAGTCTTCTCTCAAATTACTTTAGAAAAAAAAAAATTGTAAGCAACACTTTTGAGGAAGAATATGCTATTCCGATTAGGGATATTCTTATCCCTGCTATCGTTATTCCTAATTAGGTCGGAATCGGCTGTTTCAAGCATAGATCTAGGTTCAGAATGGCTAAAAGTGGCCGTCGTGAATCTGAAACCTGGCCAAAGTCCGATCACCATAGCCATCAACGAGATGTCCAAGCGGAAATCCCCAGCCTTGGTCGCATTCCAATCCGAGACTCGTTTGCTCGGTGAAGAAGCCGCCGGGATCGTTGCTCGTTATCCCGACAAAGTGTTCTCCAATCTTCGAGACATGATTGGGAAGCCCTATCAAGACGTCAAGCGCTCCGCCGATTCAATGTACCTTCCGTTTGATGTAGTTGAAGATTCTAGAGGCGCTGCCAAGATTCGAGTTTCGAGCGATGTTAGTTACTCCGTTGAGGAGTTGTTAGGGATGATTTTGAAGTACGCGTCGAATTTGGCGGAGTTTCATTCTAAAGTGACGGTTAAAGATGCGGTGATTTCGGTGCCGCCGTATTTCGGACAGGCGGAGAGGAAAGGGTTGTTGAAGGCGGCGGAAATGGCCGGAATAAACGTCATTTCGCTGATAAACGAGCATTCGGGGGCGGCATTACAGTACGGGATCGATAAAAATTTCTCGAATGAGTCGAGGCATGTGATTTTGTATGATATGGGTTCGAGTAGTACTTATGCAGCTCTTGTTTTTTATTCTGCTTATAATTCTAAGGAGTTCGGGAAAACTGTTTCTGTCAACCAATTTCAGGTAAAAAGCAAAAAACTTTACAATTTTAAAACGTATATGGAACTTGCTTTTTGCTATTGTCTTTAAACTGCTAAGCATCCAACTTGAAATCTCTTAGTGTTAGTGTTGATGATATGTTAATGAGTTATAGGGTTTGTAATGAATGCAATTGTTAGGAATTGAAATCTGATCGTTGATAATCTGTAATTCAGTGAATTAGATTGATCATTGATTCTTTATTCTGTTAATCAAAAGAGGATAATTCGTAAACTGTAATTAAATCGATGAATTAGATAAGATCATTAGTTTTATTCTTTTAGTCAATAGAAGGTGATTGATAATCTGTAATCAAATCAGTGAATTGGATTGATCATTGATTTCTTTATTCTGTTAACAATTCTATGATTAGGAGTACCAAGATGCTAAAAGCTTAGGTTTCTCTTAAAAGCTTCGCTGTTTCGAACGGATCCAGTAGTCTATTCTTTTATTTGGCATTAGGAACGAATCTTTATTCTTTAATAAGGCTTTTCGTTGACTGCATCAATACCTTCCATGCTGAGAAGAATGGGTCTGATTGAGCTTAAGCTTACTGAAAGTTGGTAAAAGATTTAATAGTGCTGTAATTTCATCACTGTAATCCACAATTTCTTTCTTGCTGACTTATATTTCCACTTAACAAGAACCTTTTAAAAACCCTTCACTTTTTAAAATGCTTTTCTACTGATAGTTGTTCCAAAAGGAGGACTGCTCCTGCGTCTGCTTTCTTCCTAGGACAATATCGAATGGACTTCGGATTTACTCTTATAACCAGCTGTTGCCTATTATTCCAATCTGGTCTCACAGTTAAATGTCTCATCATACCATATCTGGATATTGTTTCCATGTTCTTTGACATTTAACATCTTTTTCAGGTGAAGGATGTTAGATGGGACTCAGAACTAGGAGGACAGAACATGGAATTACGGCTGGTGGAGTATTTTGCAGATGAGTTCAATAAACAAGTTGGAAATGGGGTCGATGTGAGGAAGCATCCCAAGGCAATGGCTAAGTTGAAGAAACAGGTTAAGCGTACAAAAGAAATTTTAAGTGCAAATACAGCAGCTCCAATATCTGTTGAATCCCTCTATGATGATCGGGATTTCAGGTATGTAGCCTTTAAATCATCTTATCTAATTCTAGGTACATGCTTATGTATGGATTTGTATATTTCTTGTCCATGATAGAAAAACTTGAGATTGAGTATGACTTTGTTTCATATTCTTCTTAGGAAAAAAAACTTATGATTGAAGCCAAGGATTTTGAGATGTTTACTGTTTCTCTAAAACTGTTGACTAGTCTTAACTGCTTGAGTACTTTTGGGATCAACATTTGCTTCTTCTAGTTTTCTGTTTTCTCTTCTAACTTGTTTCATATTTTTATCTTATTAATGCCAGGATATCATGTAAGAATCTGTGAACAATTTATAGATATTGCTCTCTTTGACCTTCCCCTTTAGGGCCTTAAATCATTCCTTTAGGAAATATCATCGTTTCTGTGGAGTTCGCAAAAATGATAAAAAAAATCTATTAATTGTTCTTTACCCATTCATTCTCATCCTGTCCTTAGAAGTTATAAATTGTTTTGCTTTTTCTTATCAAATAAATGGTAGTGGAAAGCTAGGTGTCTATATTTATGGATACTTTGTAATTTGAATATTAAATAAATAGAGAAAATTAAATGAACAACAAAATTCTAAGCTAGAAAGAGTGCGTAGGCGTCATGCAATGATTTCGTCACACAATCACAGAGAAAATAAGTTTGAACATTATCTGGAACTTGTGGTAATCTTTGGGTGCTATGCTTGTGCTTGTCTGAATTTGCTTTTTTGTTTTTTCTTCCCTTCAGGAGCACCATAACTCGTGAGAAGTTTGAAGAGCTCTGTGCAGATCTTTGGGATAAATCTCTTGTACCTGTAAAAGAAGTGCTTAAGCATTCAGGTCTTAAAGCTGATGATATATATGCTGTGGAGCTGATTGGAGGTGCTACTAGAGTTCCAAAGTTGCAGGTTTGTTCTACATTTTGCCCTGTTGCATATGTGCGGAAACAAATCATTAAAAGAATTGAAAGAAGAAGGTTTACTTATTTTATGTAGAATTACCTAGTTGCATTTTTGTCGAAGGTTCACATTTTTATACATGAGAAGGTGTGGTATAAAATCTTATTCTTGTTTCTGTTTTCCTTAACAGTCTACGCTCCAGGAATATTTTGGAAGGAAAGATCTAGACAAACATCTCGATGCTGATGAAGCTATCGTTCTTGGTTCTGCACTACATGCTGCAAATTTAAGTGATGGAATTAAGTTGAATCGTAAGCTGGGGATGGTTGATGGTTCCTCCTATGGTTTTGTTGTTGAATTAGATGGGGCTGATCTCTCAAAAGATGAGGCGACCAGGCTTTTACTTGTTCCAAGGATGAAAAACTTCCCAGCAAGGTAAAACACTGTGTTGTTTGAACCCTTGTAGAGGTAGGGTTTAAAAGGAGTACTTATCTTCTTAGTAGTTTTACTAATGGTAATGCCTGATTTTTCATTTACAGATTTTCAAGTCCATTAATCAAGGTAAAGATTTTGAAGTATCACTTGCCTATGATCGTGAAGATCTTTTACCTCCAGGGATTACCTCTCCTGTATTTGCTCACTATGCGGTGTCTGGTTTAACAGATACAGCTGAGAAGTAAGGATCTATGCAGATCTTTGTCACCTTTCAATGATTCGGTGTTAATAGTTTGGTTTAGTTTCTTTTGAAGGGGATTTTGAGACTGTATAAAAGATCTGGTATCATAACATTTGAAACAAATGAAAATGACTTAGGAAAGACCTCATACATTTTGGTTGGGAGGGTGAGGGTCAAATGTGAACTTATCAGTTATGGTGACATTATGAATTAATTCATAGAAAAAACCTACTTGATGCTTTATTATAATTTTATTTTACTACTTCTGCAAGAAATAATCGGAGGTGTTTTGTTATCTGCCTTATGCAGGTACTCATCAAGGAATTTGTCTGCTCCCATCAAAACAAACTTGCATTTCTCTCTTAGTAGAAGTGGAGTTCTTTCTTTGGATCAAGCAGATGCTGTTATCCAAATAACAGAATGGATAGAAGTTCCTAAAAAGAATTTGACTGTAGAAAACACAACCAGTGCTTCCCCCAATGCTTCTGTTGACAATGGTGCTAACAGCACTTCTGAAGAAAGTAACAGTAACTCGGAGTCAGATGGCGGAGTTAGTAATGGGTCTAACAGTACTGTTGAAGAACCAAGTACAACGGATCTTGGTACAGAAAGAAAACTAAAGAAGCGGACCTTCAAAATTCCACTGAAGGTGCCCACAATGTTGGAACATTTAGTTACATGCGATTATTTGCCTTGCTTTTGCTAGAATATATTTTTTTGTATTAGCTCATTACTGTTGCTTTTTTATCTTATCCCTCTTCCCATTTTCTTTTCTCTGCAGATAGTGGAGAAAACAACAGGACCTGGAATGCCTCTTTCAAAAGAATCTTTGGCTGAAGCTAAACGTAGATTGGAAGCATTGGACAAGAAGGATGCAGAGCGAAGAAGAACTGCAGAGTTAAAAAATAACCTTGAAGAATATATATATGCTACGAAAGAGAAGGTGTGGTTTTTTGTTTTTCTGTTTAATTTTATTTAGCTGTTATATTTGCTTTCTGTCATGATGGATTTTTTTGAGTTATGTCTCACCCTTTTTTCAGATTTTCTGCATACGGAAATTGTTTTAGTTTCTGCACTTTATTTAATTTTTCGCTGTCTGGTCTATTGTATGAGTTTTTTATTTGTCTGTGGCATACAATCTTTCTTTTAGCGAACAAATTCAGTTTTAGCAATATGTTTTGTATTTTTTTCAGCTTGAAACATCTGAAGACTTTGAAAAAGTATCTTCAAATGATGAACGCCAATCTGTTATCAAAAAGCTTGATGAGGTGAGTACCATCTTTTCAGAGATTTTTAGTAAGTTCACTCATAAAAACTAAGCATAGAGCATTCTTTTTTCAGGTTCAAGAATGGTTGTATACTGATGGTGAAGATGCGAGTGCCTCGGAGTTTCAAGATCGCCTAAATTCATTAAAAGCGACAGCTGATCCAATATTTTTTCCGGTATCCTCTTTTTTCTTGGGATTATTTTTTCTTTTTTAAATGTGACAATATAATCTGAACAATTTTCCATTAAATGGGCTTAACGGTGGACTGAAACAATTTCTATGACTAACGAATGTGTAGATTTAAGGAGTTGACTGCACGGCCAGAAGCGGTAGAAGTTGCTCGACAATATCTCTCTGACTTGAAACAGGTACATCAGATTGTTTATCTGTGACATGCTTTCTACTAAATGTTACCTATAAGGTTTTATGTAGTTGTTATGCCTTAATAAATCAGAATTCAGACCCATCTATCAAAAGACCATCATCTCTGAGACAAAAAAAGGTTTAGTTAACTGATATACGGATATTTACTTTTGTGGGTATCTGTGTAGACTATTCGTGGGTGGGAGACAGAAAAACCCTGGCTGCCAAAAGACAGAATAGACGAGGTATTTGTTCACTTTTGAAATTCTCTTTGTGATATTTTCTAGATTAGGTATCTGCTTAATCTGTGGCAAAAACTTATAAACATTTTGCTTTTCAGTTGTCAACCAGTATGGACAAGTTGAAGACTTGGTTGGATGAGGAGGAGGCAGAGCAAAAGAAGTAAGTTATTGCTCTAAGTATTATGTTCGAAGTCATTCATATAGCACAGTGAGATGTTGGATCATTAGAAATATATAGTTTTATGTGCATACACTGACCTCTCTCTAAAGTATTATATAGATCATCTGCATAGGTGAAAGATAAAATAGGAAAAGGTACCTTTTGGCAAAAGAAAACTGAGAAAGTAAAAGAGACACGGACATCATAATAACTTATATTATTTTTGAATTATTTAGATCATTAAAGTTAGGGTTTTTTTTTTTTTTTGAATTTAATGAAGATACAATGATTTTTGGGTTAGAAGAATGAGGATTTTCCCCATATGATTTGGCCCGCAGGAGCCAGACTTGGCTCCTCACATTGTAAGATAAGTGCCAAGGAGGGACCTGTTTAGCCCATTTATGATAAAATGGTTATGATGAGTGATGACCCTGCCCAGTTATGACTCGTTTTGTGTGCTCGCCCTTGTGGACCCTTAATCTGTATTTCTCTGATTTATTTTTCGTGAAGCATCCGTGTTCATTTCACTTTTCTTTTAGTAGCCATGTCCAATCCATGTATTGTTGTAGGTATAGGATATGAGGATATGATCCTTCATCGACCTTCCAAAATTATGGAAATCTTGAAAAATAATTGATGACACCATAGTCCCCTATAACCTAGTCATATCAGAGTCCAAGTAACATAGCCCTTAATGATGCCATACCTTTTCTGATCTTCTTTCTCCCCCGTAGATTATTTTGTTTGAGTTCTTATAGTTTTCTGGAACTGGTTTCTTTTATGCTAAACATTCAAATCATTACTGGTGGACAATTTTGCGGCCTTTTTATTATTGAATATTTGCTTTTCTTGATCCGAAACTTAATGGTCATGATATTTTTGTCACATGCTCTGAGTAGAACATATATTTCTCGTTATGGTTCTCTTTTAATCCTGCTTTTGAACCTTTTCTTACATGTTCAATTTGACAACTATCATGTCAACCTTCTGTCCAGGACGTCTGGATACAGCACACCTGTTTTCACATCTGAAGAAGTATACGAGAAGGTGTTCAATTTGCAAGACAAGGTATTGCTGCCTGTTCTAGTTGATCAATGCCAGAAAAAACGATACTTAGAAGTTTGCTTCAATGTGCCTAGCTTGTGTTTAATATATTGCTATTGGTTTAGGCTGCAAGTATCAAGAGAATTCCCAAGCCAAAACCTAAAGTCGAGAAGCCCGTAAAGAATGAAACTGAGACCAAATCAGAGAACACAACCAGTTCTGAGAAGGATACCTCTGAAAATGACAAACCCGCGGGGGACTCAGATGGCTCGACCAATGAAAAAGTAAAAGGAGGATCCGAGCCCCACGACGAGTTGTAATCTGCTTTTAACACAACAAGCAAAGACTCTTTTGAACTAAATTATCAGCCTTTCAGTAACTAGAGATTGAGGGTAGCATCCAAGTGGTTGAAAGGCAGTTTTGCTGATGGGTTTTCGGTTCCCTCCATCGGCAACGGTGATAGGCAAAGGAGCATTTCTTGGTAGTCTATCTAAACGATGTTAGGGAATTTTGGTATAGAAATGAACTACCACTACAATTTTATTAAAAAAAAAAAATCGAACGAATCGATAGATAGATAAATAGATTGATGGAAGAATGTGATGCCTGAACCAATCTTCTTTGGAATTAAGATAAAAAGTTGTTATGCATTTGGGTGCGAAATGGTTACTCTATGGAGTTAATTGAAACTCCAACGCTCCCCTTTTTGATATTACATATTTTGCTATGTTGGACTACATTGCTTGGTTGAATGAGCCATTCATCGTATGAATGAACTTACTTAAATTTTATATATACACAATATTTTTAATGATTAAAATATACCATAAATTTCTATATATTTATATTTTTTTTTTGTAAATTAAGAATATACTCTATTCTTATTTTTAAAAATTTAACTCTTGTACTCATTTCTATTTTTTTTGTGTAAATTAAGAATTTAGCTTGTATTTTTCAAGTTTCAAGTCTCAAATTTAATTATTAATATTATTAATTTTTTGTTAAATTTTATGGTGTAAAATTAAAAAAAAAATTGATAATCATTTAATTATAAAATATGTAATTAAAAAATATTATTCGACAAAAAAAATTTTAATTGTGTCAATCATTAAACTTATCTTTTTAATGTGAAAAAGTAAGAAAATTAAATTTTAAATAAATGAGAAATACATTTTAAGTGTTTTAAATATAATTTATATGGCAATGCCTGAATTTCTATCTCATCACCTACATATACATCTGGTTTTTATTTAATTTTCTGTCTATTTTACATTATATTATACTTGATAAAACATATGTTTATATTTATAATAAATAAAAATTTTTATATAAAAAATAGAGATAGAGAGTCGTCGAATGGATTCCATTGAAACCTTTAAAAAAAGTTTAATAAACAAAAAAGAATGAAAAAAAGAAAAAAAAAAAGAAGACAATTTCTTTATGGGAAAGAAAGGAAGAACGTAAAACACGTCTTCACTTATAAAATGTTGCACTGCAACGTAATAAATGTAAAGCTGAAATAGATTGGAAAACCCTAACCCTAGGGCATACTGGTAGTGTGTGTATATAAATGTATAGCGTGATAATTGAATTTAATAATTAAAATTAAATATTGAATTAAACCCTGTAACTCACTTCTTCTGTTTTTCCCGGTTCTGTATGTTGGTCCCATGCCATCAATCAACAAATTCAAAATTTCAAAAGCTTGGAAAATCCTAAATTTGAGATTGGGGCCAAAAAAAACCCATATTTTTAAATCTCCAAACTTTCACCTAAATCTTGACTTTTCCAGGTTTAAATATATTTTTATATTCAAAATTCAGTCTTTCTATTTTTAAATTTTAAAAATGTAAACTTTATTTAAAAAAATTCTATTAAATTCATGCTTATTTATAATTTTACCTTTTTAGTAAACTAGATAAGTAATAATTCAAATATTAGTAAGCTTGTTTTCAGGGGTAATCTCTTTTAAAATTGATATAATAATCATTTTAACCCTCAATATTCATACAATGTGTCAACGTAATTTTAATTTTAAAAATTTTGCCTTAACATTTACATATTGTCTGATTTGGTCTCTTTTAGAGATTTTATTTTGTAGTAGCTATTTCATCTAAAAAGCTAAAAAAATCAATTTATTAGTTAAATTTAATTGAAAATATACAAAAAAACAAAAACTCTAAAATTCAAGATTATAAATTTTTTTTATCTTTTCACATTCTTTTAAAAGTAACCTTTAATGTCATAAAGAAAAACAAAATCATGGAAAAAAGATCAAATTACATAATGTGTAAATGTTTAGGGTTAATTTTTTTTAGAATCAAGACTAAATCGATATAATTTATAAATATTAAGGGTTAAAATTATTATTATATTAATTTTAAAAGTTGTCACTAATAAAAAAGATAAAATTAAATAGTTATGTAATGATTTTGTAACTTTTCAAAATTAAGTGATAAAAAAAATTTACTAATAGTTATATGATATTTTGTAACTTTTCAGTTAGATGATCAAAAAAAAAATTCTCACTAGTAAATTTAATAAATAAACTTTAATGATATTAATAATTAAATTTAAAATATAAAAATAAAATAATAAAATAATCATTCATTTAAAAAATACTATTTCATTTTTATTTATTATTTAAAATATAATATTTTTTAAAAAAATATTTTCAAAATTTTACACCACATAATTCCATTTAACATGGAAAAAAAACTTAGTGTGTATACATATATATATATATATATATATATATATGTGTATATGTATATTTCATTTTCACCCACATGGGTAGGTATAATTATCTATTTATTTATTCTGAAGGAGAACCAAAAAATATTAAATAATATATATATATATATATTCTTAGAACAAAGCTTTTAAGCACCCCAAATCCCATCTATCAAAACCTCAAAGTCGGTCCACTGTTCTTCGCTTTCTTGCATTTCTTCTTCTTCTTCAGGTAAACATCAATTCCATTTCGTGTTAATATTTTATGCTGAAAAATATATAATAATTGCTTCCTTTTTCAAGATAGAACCCTAGATCTCTTTGTCTTCACACTTTCTGTTTATTTATTATTTTTGGCATAAAAGGGGTCAAGAATCGCGAAAAATGAATGGGTATTTTTCTTGTTTGTAAGAAATGTTTTATTTTAAAGATTTGATTTCTTTTTTTTTTTCTGTAATATTTTTTTCCACATAGGACATTGATTCAGTGCAGCTGAAGTGGGTATTTCCTGGTTTTGAAGGAAAGAAAAAGGGGAAATTTTTTTGGTTCACATAAGAGCTTGGTTTAGTGCTTAAACAAGTCAAGAATGGTGAAAATTGAAGTGGGTATTTCCGGGTTTTGACGAGGATAGGGGAAATTTGTGGTTCAAAGGGCTTATCTTTCGGTAATTTTTGTGGTTTAGTTCATAAACAGGTGAAGAACTGAAGTGGGTTTTTACGGGTTTTGAAGAGAAAAAGAGGGGAGAGAATTTTGGGTTCAAAGTGCTGATCATTGTGTAATTTTGGTTCACATAGGAGCTTTGTTTAGTGCATAAACAAGTCAAGATGGAGGACACTTATATGGGTTTTTCATGGTTTTGAAGAAAAAGGTTCAAAGGACTAATATTGCTGTAATTTTGGTTCACATTGGGGCTTTAGGGTTAGTGCATAAATTTTGTGGTTGAAAGACTTGATTTTCGTTTGAAATGGAAGGAGTGATGGGTGGAAACACCGTTCATCCAAATTCAATCAATAAATCTGAAGTTTTGGATGTAAAACCAGTGCGAACCTTGGTTCCTATATTCCCGGAGCCATCCGAGGGTCCTCCGTTTGTTTGCGTTCCTCCTAACGGACCTTTCCCGTCTGGGTTTTCGCCATTTTTCCCATTTAGTGGATCAAACCCAAATCCTAACCCTAACCAAAACGATATCAATCCAACTCCTGCCCCGGTTCGGCCATTTACAGCTGAAACTTCCAATGGCCAAAATGTTTCATCGATGGGTACACATGTTAATCAAGGACAAAAACCGGCTCCTTCGTATCCTGTCAAGAAAAGGGGAAGGGGAAGACCGAGGACTCGGTTTCCTTAGTAACCCCAATCGGTTAGTTTCAATCCTGGAATTAGTTTGTCTGAACAATAAAGATGTTAACATGGAATAAGTAGAAAAATGTGCTTTTGAGGTTTGATGCTAGCAGGAGAAAAGCTTAGCCAAATGGAAGAGGCGAACGAGTCGAATTCCGGCATTGTTTAACGAGCAGAGTTGAAAGCTGGCAACATGAGAATCTGGGCTGTTTGATGTTGGAACCGGTGACAATCGTTCTCTTCCAAATGGAGTTGTGCTTGGTGAGGTTATATTCTCGATTTAGTAAGGGTGTGATTTAGAGGGGATAGCTAGTAGCTTTAAGCATTTGTATTCTGAGAGCAAGTAGATTTTCATGTATCTAGAGAGTCGTCGGATTATTGTATCCTTTCATTGGGGACTTGTGGGATCTTTGCTTATCTTTGTGTAATCATGCAACTCTCTCTATGTAATCCTATGTTAAATGTTAGTAGCTTTGTATTAGGGAGTGAGTGTCGAATATTCGATATGTTGGATATGAATATGTTTCATTCATCGTGTTCCTAAGTTATGTGAATTGTATTCTTATATTCATGTCCAAATATGAGTGGTTTACGATTGTCGGATATGACTAGACGAGAGATCAAAATGAGAGAACTTGGCTAACTATATCAATTCAAGTTTTTGTTCTCATACTTAAAATTTATTGATTTATGTATTTTTATTGTATTATATATATATTCAAACAGGGATGTGGGGTTGAAATAAGAAAAAAGAATATGCCAAAATAATTGGTAGTAAACTTTAATATAATCAAGAATCACACCATTGAACTATTGTTATGATTTTATTGTATGCATTTCTTCATACATGCTTTTCATATATATATATATATAAGAATTGTATTGATAGATTTGATGAAATCAAGAATTGGTGATTGATTTGAACCAATTCTAAAATTATTGACGATGAGAGCTTGTGTCTAGAGATAATAATAGGTATAGAAATTACCCATCATTTTTTATTATTATATATATATAAATCATTTTTTAGGGGAAAGTAGGTAGAAATTTATTAAATTATTAGTCACTCTAGAACTTTCAACTTTAAAAAATTATAAAATGATTATTGAATTATTTTAAAGTTTTCATTTAAGTTAATTATTCAAAATGTTTTTGTTAAAACTATTACTGTACGATTTTTTTGTTTGCATTTCATTGTTCAGTTTTTTTTTTTTTTGTAAAACAATTTTAAACGTGAATCAAAATCTAAACAACATAAAATAGTCACTTTAAAATAAAATTTGTCCTGTTTTGGTCACTCTAATTCTTTTTTCAATTTAGTTATTCTAATCATTGCCGTTAAATATTTCGTATATAATTTAGAAATGGGTGCATTCACTGATTTTCTATCATTCTCTATTTCTATTGTTATATATAAGTTTTAAAATATTTTTAATAAAATTACATAATGAAATTAAGATTAAACTTTTGATTATTCATATAAAAATTTTATTTTTTAGAATTATGGATTATTGTGTGTGTTTAAATTATGGGTTCCACAACCCAAGCTGAAAAAGAAGTCCATAAATCAATACTATTAAAATTATGTTTTGAGAAACTAATTATTTTAATAAAAATCAGAAATTTTTATATTTGTTAAAATTATTTAAAGAAATTAAGATATCCATCATGAGCGTAGCAACAGTGATTAATCATCTTGTCACGAGTTTTCTCTTGTCACGAGTTTTCTCTAACATGATAGACGATTGATCACGAAATGGAAGTCCATTCCAGAAATTGGTGGCTTCTAAAACCCATAAATCAATACTGTTAAGAATAATTAAATTAATTAAGATAATTTAAATAAGAAATAATTCAAATCTTACAAACCCAAACAAATCATAATCATGATAACATAAAAGTTTGTCAATCTGTCCAAAGTATTTCAATGTGATACGTTATATTTATTGTATAACATAAAAGTTTTTGGGGTGCTTATTTTCGTTAAGGTGATGGTGTTGAGTGAGACAAGTTCAATGAATCAATCTTTGTTTAGTTCCTTTGAACTTTTATTTACTTAATAAGTGGTACTGTATCCTCAATCAAGCTCATGAAAATATATAAAAAAGTTATTTTAGTTGTTTATTTAAATTTTTCAACCTGACTATGGTGAAGGTACCAAATATTGGAATTAACTCTATTTATAATTTTCAAACGGTTCTGAATGTGCATTTTATTTATAATTTTGAAATTAAGATGTCCAATTCAACATTTCACTCTAGCAAGGAATTAACTTTATTTATAATTTCCGTAACTTCTTTTTATATTATTGTATTCAAAACTTTATATCATTATATTTGTCAAATAAACAAGTGTGGTAGAAAAGCATGTAGCATGAAGGCAAATTGCTGGCTTCCAAAAGTTTCATCATATATGGGGTAAATAAATAATTCAAATCATTATTAATTTTCATAATTCAAATCCAATAAATCACAACATCATTCTGAAATCAAATTTTACAAACTCAAATATATCATAGATGAATCACAAAGTAATAGTGAGTTCAAATCATACAAACCCAAACAAATTTTAAACAAACCAACACTTAAATCAAAACACACTTAAAATTTGAGCATCCTTCATCGAAGAAGTAGGAATGAAATGTCAAATCCTTTGTGAACTCTTTGGATCGGATAAAACCTATAGTGCTTTCCATTTGAGCAAAGCACATCTGTAGCCATGAAGACAATTAAAACCGATGTTAATAATGAAAACAAAATCATGAAATAAGAACAATTAATTGCATTGATGATTAAAAAAAAAAAACAATAGCTCTTTAATCATCTAAAGTACTTACCACAAAGCTTTAAACTCAGAAATCCAGACATTTGCAATGGACAATATAGTCGCATGTAGACTTTTCACACTTGAAAATTTCTTCTTGGCAAAACTTTTCACAACGAGAGCATTCAGGGAAGCCCTCGACCTTCCTAAAAAATTTAATAGCATGATGATGCTCGTATTTATAAAGTGGAAATGTGACCCCATCTTTGAGAAATGGAAATTGTCCAAGAACACATTCAGGATGAGCAGAAGTATCACAGATTGAACAAGAATAATACCAAAGGCTTGGATCTCTATATTGCTCACAAATATCACAATAACTTTGCTCCTTATCATCATGATAAGTAAGCTTTAGCTTGTGTTCATCAATTTTGTGAAGAGCTGAATGTGGTAATGTTAAGCATCCAAAATCCAAAGCAAATCTGCACTTTCCACATCTGAATGCACCAAGCCAATTACCCCTATTGCCACAACCATTACATTTCTCCCTGCATTTGAAATCAAAAAAGAGAAAGTGCTGGTGTCCTTCACATTCAATGATATCAGCAACTTTAGCACACCTTAAGCACGTGTCCCTATATCTTTTAATTTTGTAGAAGAAACCACTAAAATATCGATAGCAAAAGTTACAGTACTTGAAGATGTTGAAATAGAGGGTGGCATTTCTTTGACGAAACCAATGTTGCTTGATTCTTGGCAATTCAGCACAGGTTTTATGAAGAAAAAAGGGGGCATTCT
Organism: Gossypium turneri; assembly: GCA_008044935.1. Lineage (NCBI taxonomy): Eukaryota > Viridiplantae > Streptophyta > Magnoliopsida > Malvales > Malvaceae > Gossypium > Gossypium turneri. The sequence continues at coordinate 4,617,720 of CP032576.1, forward strand.
GGACAATAATAGAAAATATTTGAGATAGGTAGCATGCACCCATCACATTTTCTATCAATTTCCTCCTCCATCTTGTCTGCTAACACCAAGCAATGTTGATGACTGAAATGTTCAATCTTTGCAGCTTCCCCAGCTTCATTCACCTCAATAACACGAATGATGAAAGACTGCATAGATTTTTCTTCAAGCTCCTCACATTGCTTTTCGTCTTCAATTACCTTGTACAACCTTCGATCCTCTAAGACACAATTCACATGGACAACGTAATTGCAACCTAGCTTCCCACAAGAGTAACTCCCACGCTCTAGTCTCACTTCTTTGAAACAAATCTTGCAATCTTGCCTTGTAAGACCTTTAAGAAGATATTTGTGAAAAATGCAGTGATCATGTCGAGAAAATTTGATGATGCGTGGGAGTGAAGTGCAATCCTTATGGACCATGAGGCTGCATGTTGAACATATATATGAAATATAATTTCCTTCAGTGCCACATGCATCACAAATGAATGAATGTTGTCTCCTAAGTAAGGTGAATGGATGCTGATGATGACTTCTATCTTCAACAGTAGACCTCGGCCAAGCACATTCAACATTGATGTTAAAATGGCAAAGAGAACAACCGTAAAAAGGTCCAGAATGTTGCTTTTGGCATAGGTTGCAGAAGTAATCACTATCACTACGGTTAAGAATAAGAGGGTGTAAGCGATGTGTAAGGTGATCAATTTCAGTGGGTAACTCATCAAGGCATTTCTTGTGAATGATGAATGATGGACAATCAGGACAAAGATATATAGCATCTATCAATGGTTCATGACACCAGGAGCAGTTAAATCTTTTGGGTACATCTATGATCGTGGGACTTTCTATGAAGGTCAATGGATGTTGGTGGATGTCATGTTTGGACTGTTGGCTAAACTTAAATGAAGAAGATAATTGAGCACATTTGATGTCAATGGAAAAATAACACGAACCTCTACGACATTCATAAAAAAACATGTTACGTTTTTCCTTGCATAATGCACAACCATATGCCAGGTTGAATGGCCTTTGTCGAAGAAAAAGACCAAAGGATGAGCACTCAAGATGGAGAGGGTGATTAGGAAGTGAAGGGGGTGCCTCTGCACATTGCTTGTGAAGGTGATAATTGCAATGAATACAAGTGAAGCATGGAGCTGAAAGCAGTTCCCCACATCCATCGCAGTGGGCTTTGAGACCTTCATTGCTTTGCTCTGCCACTAACACCAAGGGATGTTGTCGATGAAAAGGATGGGTAATCTGTTGCACCGACTCGTCGTGACTCTCATTCTCATTCTCGTTCTTCATCTCCATTAATTAGTGTGGTTGTGAGAAATGAAAAAGATGAAGGAGATGACAGGAATGAAAGAAAGGCAGAGGATGAAGAAAAGAAAGAAGAAAGGAAAGAGTGAAAAAGAGATGGGTAGAAAGAGGTAGGAAGTAAAGAAAGAAAAGAAGGGTGAAGATGGTGGAAGGCATTGCAATTCATATTGAATAAAAAAGAAAAGATGCCAACATTCTTCTCTTTCATATTTAATATTGTAACTCATGATTTGTTCTTCTTCTTTTCCAAATTTCAATTTTGTTGTTTTCACGCAAAAGCATTTTATTTGATTTAATGAAAGTAGATTCTTTTCTTTTCTTTGCAAACAAGTTTGGTATATAATTCTTTATACTTTGTTAAGACTTCATCAATGAAGCCTTTTATTTTAATTCTTAATTAAATTATAGAATCAATTTTCTATTATTATATATAAATTATTAGTGAGTTTAGATCTTTCAACTTTAAAAAATTATAAAATAATTATTGAATTATTTTAAAGTTTTCATTTAAGTCACTTAATTATTCAAAATGTTTTTACTTTTGCTAATTAAGATTAAGAAGGAAGCAACTTAAATAGTTACCACTTCTTCTTTTTCAAAATTCAATTTGTTTATAATATTTTGAGAAATAGTTACCACTCATGATTTTTCAAATTTCAATTTTGTTTATAATATTTTGTAAATTTTATTAACAATTTTAACAATTTTCTAAAATTTTATAATATTTTGTAAATTTTATTAAGAATTTGTTTATAATATTTTTCAAAATTCAATTTGTTTATAATATTTTGAGAAATAGTTACGACTTCTTCTTTTTCAAAATTCAATTTTATTTATAATATTTTGTAAATTTTATTAACAATTTTAATTATTTTCTATATTTTAAAATATTTTTTTCATAATTTTAAATTTTTTTGTAATTTACATATAATTTTTGTTATTTTAATAATCATTAATGTTTTTTGCCAATTTTTAATAATTTGTATATTTTACTTCATTTATAATATGTTTTTATATTTTTTGTACTTTTATATATTTTTATAAATTTATAATATTTTAAATTTGTATATATTTGTATTATTTTTAATATAAAATATCATATTTTACTGCATAGCACGATCCTCGTGTGCCACGTGGCGAAAACAACCTTTAAAAATAGTTATCGTTACTCTTTAACGATTGACGGTTAACTTTAACTGTTAAATAGTTAATAAATTGAAATTTTAACGTTCAGTAACTCAATCGAATTTTTTTTAAAAAAGTATAAGGGCTTAATTGATCTTTTTGGAAAAATTCTTTAAAGACTCTTTAGCCTTAATTTTTACATCATAGCTAACAAATTTTAATGACTCAAAAAAATTAATCCAAAAACATACCAATTCAAAAGGGTAAAGAATTTCTTAGAAAAAATAGACAATTAAATTAAAAGTAAAGCAGTTCTACAGCATTAATACTTTGCTTTCTTTATTAAAGTAAAAATTGTTTTTTTTTTATTTGTTCTTTTCTTGCAAATTAGACAATTACTTTAGTTTTTTTTAGGGGTCTAAGATGACGTAATCATGCCATGAATACATGGACAACAGTCCACAATCATATGAAATTGTTATCTATATATTCTTATATATCTAGTTGGTCCATCAATTGAGTTTAACGATTAATGCGATTAAAGAATAAAATATTTAATTGATTTTTTTATTAACGACAAGAATTTAATTGGAAACCAATTAAATCGATAAGTCAAAAACAATTGCACATTGCATTGATAATACACATTGTATTCTCAAGCGAAGAACGTAAGTTTGAACTTTGAAGACAGCATCATTGAGAGAGGCAGTCACGAACCTAGAACATGAATAATAAAATAAACTTGAAAAATAGTAAAAAAAATAGTGTCATTATTTATGATACTAACTTAATTATTTTAAATATTTTATTAACAATTTTATGCTTTTTATAATATTTTGTAAATTTTATTAACAATTTTAATAATTTTCTGTATTTTTAAATATCTTTTCATAATTTTAAAATTTTTTTTTTTTCAATTTACATATAATTTTTGTTATTTTAATAATTATTAATTTTTTGACAATTTTTAATAATTTATATATTTTATTTCATTTATAATATGTTTTTATATTTTTTTGTACTTTTATATATTTTATAAATTTATAATATTTTTAATTTGTATATATTTTATTGTTTTTATATTGTTATTACTTTTAATATAAAATATCATATTTTGCTGCATAGCACAATCCTCGTGTGCCACGTGACAAAAATAACCTTTAAAAATAGTTATCGTTACTCTTTAAAGATTGACCGTTAACTTTAACGGTTAAATAGTTTAATAAATTGAAATTTTAACGTTCAATAATTCAATTGAACTCAAAAAAAGTATAAGGGCTTAATTGATCTTTTTAGAAAAATTCAACGACTTTTAAGACTCTTTAACCTTAATTTTTACATCATAGTTTAATGCATCGAATATATGATATACTCAAAAAATTTGATCCAAAAACATATCAATTCCAAAGGGTAAAGAATTTCTTAGAAAAAATATACAATTAAATTAAAAGTAGAGTTTATATGTTAAGGTAAAGCATTTCTACAGCATTAATACTTTGCTTTCTTCATTAAAGTAAAAATTGTTTTTTTTTATTAGTAAATTGGCAACTACTTTGGTTATTTGTTGGTTTAAGATTACTTAATCATGTCATAAATACATGAATATTTTTATTTTTATAATTTATATATATTTATGTTTTTTAATATTTATTAAAAATTCAATTTTTAATAATTTTTATATTTTATTCCATTTATAATATTTTTAATTTGTAAATATTTATATAATTTTTAATATAAAATGTCCTATTTCATTGCATGGCATAAAAAAGATCCTAACAAAGTAAAACATTTCTATAAGAATAGTACTTTGCTTTCTTTATTAAAGTAAAATTTGTTCTTTTCTTTTATTTATAAGTTAAGTAACCACTTTGATTCTTTACGGGTTTAAGATTATTTAATCATGTCATAAATACATGGACAACAATCGAGACACATAAATATATTTTTATTTGTAAAAAAAATTATGAATTAATTTCATATGATGGATTAATTAAATTAGAGTAAATGGTAGGAAGTAAGGTATATGGGAAAGTCGCATATTTGAGACTTTTAAAAAGAAAAGATTAAAGAATTGTGCTTTGCTTCACTGAAAGCACAAAAAATGTTAGTTTTGGTAAGTAAAAGGAAGCATGGCTTATTCTTCAAGACTTAAATATATTTTTCATATATTAAAGAGTAAGCAATGAAATTTAAAGAGATCACATCAATATAATTTTTGTAATATTTTATTATGGAACTGCTTCAAATCAAATTTGTTTATTCCAGTCCAAATATGAATCTAGTAATTTATAAAATAAATATATTTTTTATTTCCTCTAAATCTGCTATAAATGGTAACTATAATTTTCCCCCAGCCTTGGCTCACTAAAATAAATAATTTTTTAATATAAAATTATAACAACAAATGTTAAGTGTTAGATGTTAAAAGGTTTAATTATTAATTATTAATAGAACCTAATTAATATTACCCCACTTAATCAATCCTTTATCTGTTAATCGAATCAAGATATTTTAATTAATTTACTTAATTAATTAAAATTTATATAATTTTATCTTTTAATTAAAATAGCTAAAAAACATATCAAAAAATACATTGAAATTAACCAAAATATATATTTTTATTTTAAAAATTAATTGAATTACTCAAAATTTTATGTCTTGAAACATTAAATAAGTCTTGAAATTAACACATAATTATTAAGTTCAATTAATTATCTGACTTCGAATTAAATTAACCAATAATTGAAATTCTAAAAAACCATTAACCAACCCCCGATCGAACTAAGTTCAGCCACAAACTGACTAATGAAATTTGATCGATTCAATCGGTTAATTAGATTTTAATTGAAATTTGAACACCCCTATTGGATGCAGTGATAATATGCATTGGACTCTTAAGTGAACAATGCAAATTTGAACATTAAAGATAATATTATTGAGAGGAGTAATCCATATTGATTAACAAATCAATCGATCCAACCCCTCTAATGAACCGCCTAACCAGTTTGGGATCCAACCGGCCAGGTTCAAACAACATTGCAAGCCACTCAATTCATGAATATAAAATATGCAAGCCACTATCATTTCAACCACTCAATCAGAAGGATAACAAGAACACCGCCCTATCATTAACTGTTAGCTACAAATTTTCTTTCTTCAAGCCTATTTTGCACTTCAAACACCGCCCTGTTCTTCTAGGTAACTATGTTCAACACATACCCGAACACGATATCGAGAGGGGTACAAGAATGACCCTCTAAGAACCTTCCAATTTAAAGCTTCAAGCTAATCCTATTGGACCATACTGAGGGGAAGAAGAAACTACGTCTCACTACTTGCTTAATGGGATAGCAGCTGACAAATACCAAATATACATTAAAGAAGAACAAGTTTGGACATGCAACCAAAAAGCCATTATAAATACTACTACTTCCTCCAAACATACACATGGCTTATTTATTAGTCAGAATATGAAAAACTCCCTTACCAAGTACCAACGGAAATGAAAGGAAGATGGGGAAACAAAACACACGCACAAAAAGAACATTCAATTTCAACAACATTCAGAAAAAAGGACACCCGCCTTCGAAAAGCCTGGAGACAATTTGAAGTGGTTCCATTTCGTACTTGCAGCCTTCACAGATGAAGAAGAAAGGAAAAATAAAACAAAATCAGCTCCCAGTATGTATCATCAGGAAGGCAAAAACAGAAATGAAAACAAAGAATCAGTCAAGTTTTGTTAAGGCATGCTACAGCAGAGCCCTTGATCATCAGTCGAACCACCCAACCCCTTAGGGAGGCCTTTGCACAGGCTTTAGGTTCTCAAGCGCACTTCCTTTTAAGCAAAAGGCACCAAAAAAAGATTGTCCCATGTCTAATCTCAATAGGAGAACAAAGAAAAAAGGATAACATAGCCTATCAATAACTTTTTGTTGAACATCAAGTATCAAGATAATAATCGAAAATCCCTTATTTTGGTCATCAACGGAGCAACCAATGTATAAGCAAGAAAATTCAAATTGCCAAGAGAAGTAAAAGATAATATACTTGAGTCAACAATATGAAGAAACAGAATTTGTCAAAGATTTTCATCGCAAATGCAACTCAAAACTAACAGATAGTAAAATATAACAAGTTTTACAACTCACCAGTATGCTGCCACAACCATCAACGTTGGTCATCTCTACGCGACCTTCTGTCACTAGACCGAGTATCATTATATGCCATTTTCTCAGAATGATCCGATTGTCTATCCCGCACATGACCTTTGTTCCCTTGATCATCTTCCTCCCCTTTTCTGTGCCTACGGCTTCCATGGTGCTCCTCCTCATCCCTTCCACGACTTCTATATATATGGTCAATCTCATCTCTTTCTTGTTCTCTCCCTCGAGGTTCCTCTTCATCCCTACCACGCTTCTGTCCACCTCTCCAGTCATCATAATCCTGATCATCTCTCATAGATCCACTATCTGGTTTGGTGATCTTACTTTGAAGTCTGCCATCTTGTCTACCATTATTACAGTCAATCTCTCCTCCAGACCTAACTGACCTAGATTAATCATCCCTTTTCAGATCATCTTTCTCCCACCTAGAATATTCATCCCTCTTTTGATCACCTTTTCCCCATCTAGAGTATTCATCCTTATTCCGGTCACCCACCCCCCACCTAGAATATTCATCCTTATTCCGGTCATCTTTCCCCCGCCTAGAATATTCATCCCTATTCCGATCATCATTCTCCCCATAAGCTTTGGCATTTGATCCAGAATCAAGCTTAGCATCCTTTAAATTATCCCTTTTGCGCTCCAATTCACTTCCTAAGTTTCTACTTCTTGACTTCAATTCTGGCTGCTCGTCATGATTTTCATCATCAAGCTTCCTCTTGCCTTTCATCATTTCTCTATTGCTCTCTGATTTCTGCAATCTCTCTAATCTATCATCCTCATTTAAAGTCCTTCCCCTTCTATCATCATTCTTGGCTGCATAAGATGGAGAGTCTTTTTCTTCTTGATACCGACGACTACCTCTAACACCATGACTGTCATCATCACCTCTATGTCCTCTTCTGTCTTTGTCAGCAGCATTCTTCTTTTCAATGGTTTGATGCTTTACATCGGTGCTCTCAGAGTCACTAGAACTTGCATCACTAATCATCTGTCAAAGAGCCCGACCCCCTTCTACCCACCCTTTCTCTAGCTTCTGTAGCCTTGCCAATTTTCCTGCCATAGGATGAATTGGAATCTTCACCTTCAGAATCATGTCTTCTACCTCTTCTCCTACCCTTTTATACCATTACATCACTTGTATTAGAATCACAGTCATCTCCTGTATCATACCTATGACCATGTTTCTTTACTATTTCCTTTTTATGATCTCTTGCTCTGTCTACATCGGAATACGAGTCACTATCACTGCCTCTCCTCTGGCTCCCAGTCAACTCGATCTTCCCTTTCTGAACTTCACCTCTCTTCTTTTTCCTCTCAACATAAGAATCAGAGTCATCCTCACTGGAGTCATTCCTACGACGACCTTTCTTAACCATTTCCTTCTTACGACCTCTCGCTCTGTCAGTATCAGAATCAGATTCACTTACCATGTCCCTCTCTCTCCTCTGGCTCCCAGTCAACTCAATCTTTCCTCTTTGAACTTGACCTCTCTTCTTTTGCCTCCCACCATCAGAATCAAAGTTGACCTCACTGGAGTTGTGCCTATGATGACCTTTCTTAACCATTTCTTTTCTACGACCTCTTGCTCTGTCAGCATCAGAATCAGATTCACTACCCATGTCCCTCTCTCTCCTCTGGCTCCTAGTTGACTCAATCTTCCGTTTTTGAACTTCACCTCTCTTCTTTTGCCTCCCACCATCAGAATCAGAGTCACCCTCACGTTAGTCATGCCTTTGATGACCTTCCTTAATCAGTTCCTTTTTACGCCCTCTTGCTCTGTCAGCATCAGAATCAAATTCACTACCCTCAAACTTTTGCTTTTGAACTTCACCTCTATTCTTTTCCCTCCCACCATCAGTTTCAGAGTCATCCTCATTGGAGTCATGTCTACGTCGATTTTGTGCCTGCAAGATTTAAGGAAATCAAATAATTGAAATAAAAATGACAGGGTAACAAAACGTCATACAGATCGGTAATAACTCACAATCATCTATCAGACCACTGTATTAGCTCTCAATTAGCTCACCACAATGTCATAAATGCAGGGGGGAGTAATAGCCTCACAATGGCTAGAAAACAGGTAAAAAAGAGTACTTCCTGTTATAACCTAAGATCAGTATAGACATTTCCAATCATATGCATGTTGGTTCTGCTGGAACTTTTCCAATGAACTTTTAAGATCCAACGTTGTTAGGGAAGGAGAAAAAGAGAAGGAAAAGTGGTATGAGGACGGTTGGTAGCTTTGTAAAATGCCCCTTAATTTAACAACAATAACAGATTTTCAATCTTACTTCTTGAATGATTCATGAGGGAGTTCCAAAAACCAAGAGGTTAGTGTATTAACATTAAACATAAATCTACACTAAGTGATTAAATGACAGCATAGCTTTCAGTAAGTTCAGGTCAAAATCTTGCATGGAAGCAGCTATCCAGTCAATCAATTTTGATGAAAATTAAAATATCACAATCCTCTAATTTATTCTTTAATATATAAGAATCTCATCCTTGGTGAAAAAAATTTCCTGAATGCACATTATGATGTGCAATGCTTTACCTAATTAACTTGTTTATCAAGATTCATGCAAATTAGTATAGTCACCACTAGATTGCATTCTGCAGGACACATTCACCAGAAACGCAGAAGGCTATGGCAATATTTAAGCTTGGAACAAGGATCTAAATTAAAGAAAATTGTCACCTGTCGATCATCAACATCCGAACTAGCAGCACCAAGCTTCGACCAATCAGATGGTCTGCGTCTATCATGCTTCTTCGCTGATATTTTTAGCTTCCTCCCACTGGCATAGTCATCAGAATCACTACTTCCACTATCATAACCCTTACGGCTCTTCTTCTTGCAAGTAGCTTTCTTCGAATGCTCTAAACTGCTATCTGTATCAGTATCATCTGTATCCGAGTCATGATTCCTGGACCTCTTTTGCTCCTTTTTCTTTTTCCGGTGTCGCGACTCATCAATTTCATCTTCAACTACTTGACCTTTTTTCTTGTCTGCTTTTGCCTTAGGATCATCCACATCCATGGCTGCAGAAACAGGTGGATCTCTATCTAAAAAGGAATGTTCACGCTCATCGATATTCTTTCGACGATTTGGCAGAGGAGGAAGCCCAGATTCAGAAGCTCCAACCCCGAAAGCAGCCCTAAAGGTCCCCATCTGCTTCTCCTTCCTTGCAGCAACTTGGTGGGTCTGTGTATCCGAAACCCTTACCACCAAAACATGAATGAATCAATAAATAATAAAAGAACATAAATCATTCATTATTAATCAAAGTAATTTAAAAAAAAAAAAAACTATTAATCCACTTGGTGAGCCTGCGTAACTGAAAACCAAAACCTCCGTAACATGAATTAATCAATAAATAAACAACCAAAAAATCCATAATCACTAAATTTAAAAACAAAATAAAAGACAAGAAATTACTTTTGCTGGCGAGTAGGGATTGGTATAACTTCTCCTTCTTCTTCGTCTTTCTCTTGTTGAGCATCTTCGAGAGCCTTCCTAGCTTCAACAAGCTTATCAGCGATCTCAGATTCAGTGTAACCTTGTTCAGCGAGTTTATCTTCCAAAATCACGAGCTTGAGCTCAATCTGACGCTTGCGATCATGCTCGAGCATTTCCTTGTTAGGTTTCCTTGTTAGCTCAATGCTGATGTGCCACTTGTTTAAAACAATCTCTAAAAATAGCTAGATCACCATTAACTTTAACAATTAAATAGTTTAATAAATCAAAATTTTAATAACACAATTTAATAGTTTATATTTTTATAATTTTTAAGTTAAAGTACAAATTTACTTACTAATTAAAATTTTAAAAATTTTAAGGAGTTTAAATGAAGAGTTTTACATTTTAGCGAGGGCCGCTGCTCCTGTTAACCCTCTAACCACGCCCTTAATCTGCTCTAAATTTGTCATGATCAGAAATTAGAATATCTAGATTCAAATGTTATTGGAATCTATAATTTCCCTATGATGTCATAAAGTCTAATCAAGCTTCTTAAAATTAATATTTTTTTAGTATAGAATTACATTGTACTCTTAAGCGAAAAATATAAATTTAGATTTTGAAGATGACATTATTGAGAGAAACAATCATAAACTCAGAACATAAACAATAAAACAAACTTGAAAACAAATAAATTATTAATCCAAAAATTCATAAAGTTTTCCAAGAAAATATATAACCACTTTATAAATTTTAGAAACACTCAAAATCATATTTGTTATTCCAATATTAACTATACTTAAAATTATTATTCTATAACTCTTACAATAATAAGAAAAGTAACATAATGTAAACTTTATATTTTGAAGCCTAATTATTTTAAAATTTGTTAAAAATTTCTCATTTCATTTTTTAAATTCCTTTTAAGAAATTAAAGTATTTATCACTGACGGCACAATAGTGATTAATTGCGTTCTCCAAATAAATAAACGGTTGATCATATTCCCATAAACAATATAGAACCCTTGATCGTATTCTTATTTTATTATTAAATAATAATAAAAAATTAACGAAATGAAATTTCAAAATTATATTTTAATTAGACTTCAATGCAAGATCAATTATGCGTTGGCACACTGGTATTAAAACTAAGCTAAAAAGCCTTTATCTTTGCATGCTGGTGCTAGGGGTGTTATGAAATTAACCCATACATGTTATGATTATATAAAGTATTTTAGGTAAGGACCATAATTGAAATATTCAATTCTTATGATTTTTATCTTTCAAATTGATATATAAGTATTTTTATTTTTTGTGAAAATAGGATTTCTGAAAAATTAATTAGGTATAATTTAGGATCATTACTTTAATATATAACTTCTGCACATTAATCTTAATTTCTAATCAACTCATCGTCAATTAGAAATTAGTTATTAAAGTATCTATATTTATTTGATTCATACTTTATCTGATAACTAAAGCACAATAAATTTTAATTATATTAAATTACATTAATTTTTTAATAATAATTAATAACATGTTTAATTACTTTTACAATGAAAAATAACTTTTGAGTTCGACAAAAACGATACTAAATAGAGCCTTAATTCTAGTTGATAGCTAGTGATACATTTATTAGTTTGAATAGGTGACAGACAGCGAACTCGTGGAACATTTCTCGAGTGGCTCTGTTGCATCTGTATCAGCCATGTAATGAGTTCTGCCAGTGGAGAGTGACACTAGTGGAAGCGTGAGGCAGCATCATTTTGTGTTCTGATTGCTTTGAAGCCTGATTACGCATACAAATTGTTTGATAAAATGTTCTGTTTTTGGAATTGAATGCATATTGGTTTTGTATATTCATTGCCATCTTTGTCTCTTGATTTACTATATTCTGAATCATGTTTGAGTTATGATGGTGTCAGGTGACATGCTATCATTTTGAATGGTGTGTATGTTGTTAATTGGACCATGCATTTTACTTGTTATATACCATTATATCATTACTGTAAACATTGAATTACCCAAGTTGCTTTTGATGTAATTTCTTTGGTGATTTATTGATTTTCATATAAAACTCAATTAACAACATTATCAATATATACAATTGATAGAGATGATAAAATAAAATCGTGTAAAATATATTAGAATGAAGCTTTGGTTGAGTGCTAAGATTAATGTTTTACTTATTCAGTTGATGTGGTTTCAAATCTTAACATGTGTATTTTTATATAAAGAGATTAAATTACTCTAAAATAACATAACTTATTTTAATTACAGAAAGATATTTTTATAATCTCAGTAAAGGACTTTATAAATGATATAGATAATATTTAATCAAGAAATTAACTTCGTCACTGTATTAACCGAGAAATGTCAATAAAACTTTATAACTAGTATAGATAAATATTTAACCAAGATACTAACTTTCTTACTAGATTAACCTAGAAATATAAAATCCCTCAAAATAACGAGTGAATAAAACCAACTCAAAATTAATATGGGGATGGGTTTATTGGTGTATATTTTGTGTTAGGTCAAATATATTGTTACTCCTTATAACTTAAAATTTAGTCTTTATACTTAAAAAGTTAAAAATTTAAGTTCTTTTACTTTCTGGTTTAAAATTTTCAATCATATCATTAACATTGTTAGTATTTGAGGTAAATTTCTGTCAATTTGGCATGTTAATTTTGACTATCCTTATATGACATTGACAGAAAATAAAGATGTTTTTTAAAATTCTGGCTTCCCCTTTTTCTCTTTGATGATATCCAAAGTTAATGCGAGGTTAATCAACCCTTTCCTGTGCTTTTTCTTTTTTCACTTGAACGGTCTTTATTTGTTTATCTGGCTAACTCATCTACATTTACCTTATTAGCTGTCTGATTTTGTACTGTGCTGGAGGCAGAATTGTGGGGCATTTTTCATGGTCTTTCCATTGCTTAGGAGAAGGGATTCAAGAAGGTAGGGGTGGAATGTGACAGTTACCAAGCTGCCCAGCTGTTGAATGATGGCCAGGCTGCTTCTGATAACTTGGCATTGGTTAGAAATACACTAGAACTGTGCGGACGTGGTTGGGATATTTGCATTGTCCATCTCCCTCGGAGTGCGAATTAAGTGGCTTGCAAAACAGGGGTTTAACATGGCAAATTTTTGTTTTCCCTCCTGCTGGTGCTTGGAATTTGCTTTGCCAGGATGTTTTGTAGATATCATACTAATAAATATTGGGTCCAATGATAAGATACATTGCATTCTTAAACAAAAAAAAAAACGTAGGTTTGAATGTTAAAGACGACATTCTTGAGAAAAATAGTCGTCAACTTAGAAAATAAATAATAAAACAAACTTGAAAACAAGTAAAAAAATGTCATTGTTTATTATTATAATAATAACTTATTTATTTTAAATTATTTAAGTTTTGAAATAATCCAAAAATTCATTTCAAGTTTTCCAATAAAATATGTATATGGTTTTGGAAAATACTCAAAACCATATTTATTAATCCAATATTAACCATACTTAAAATTATTATTCTATAACTCTTAAATTAGTAAGAACAGTAATATAATGTGTTATACATCAGTGATTACTAACCCTAGTCCTAGATCTAGCTTGCAAGGCAAGCTCGTGGATCTAGCTTGCAAGAATTGAGTGAGGATTGCGGTCCCAGTTCGCATATACCCAGGATGCTCGCTGAAGGCCCAAGGTGTTCACAAAAGGGATATCACGTGTTCTGCAGGCGACCCAGAGTGAAACACGTGTCCAGTGGGCTTAAAGCCCACTCAAAATGTCAACCCCAGGGACAGAGAGGACTGTGTATACTACAGACAATCCAGGGTGAAAAACGTGTCCAGCAGGCTTGAAGCCCGCACGACATGTCATTCCTAGGAACAATGGACACAAGACAAAATAGTGATTCAAGTCATAAAGCTGTGATAGTATAAATACCCAGATATTCCTATTGATGAGATATAAAAAAAGAGTTACGCAACCGTATGTAAGATTTATGTTTTGAAGCCTAATTATTTTAAATTTTGTTAAAAATTTCCATTGTTCGGTCTTTACTCATTTGAAATTTTCTTTTTAAAATTTTTTTAAAGAAATTAGGATATCCACCATTGATAACATAACAGTGATTAATTCTTTTGTCGTAAATGTTTTTTAAATAAGTAAACAATTAGCCATAAAATATACTCTATTTCTATAATTAAATAAAGATCAAACCCTTGACCAAATTCATATTTTTTTATTATAAAATAAAACGAAACATAATTTCAAATTTATATAAAAAAATCAAATCGTAACAGCTATTTATGTGTAACGATAAAAAATGGTATGAAAAAACGAAAACAAATCAAAATCAGCCTATGCTTGAGACCTTCACCTTAGCACAATGCTTTTAAATTAAGCTAAAAAGCCTTTATCTTTATCATATAAACCTTTCAAAAACTTACGACAACTTAATTTACTCCTTTCTCTAATCTATTTCATGTTTCTTCTTTGCATGCTGGTGCGAGAGGTGTTAAGTTGACAATTTTTGATGAAATTTGCCGATTAATATTGGATTAGAAATTTTAAATTGAAAAGGTAAGAAAATTGAATTTTTAACTTTTTAAGTATAGGGATTAAATCTCAAATTCTGAAAAAGTATATGGACTAATGATATATTTTAACCTTTATATTAACTGTGTGTAATATTTTCCATTAAAAAAAACATGTATTTCTCAATTTTCTTAAAGTATGTATGTTTGACGCATATTCAGACATGAAAACACATGGATATGATTCTCTAATGGCCATTCGAATACATGTAAAAATTCGGAAAATTCTCAACATATCCATGTTAATCCTAGACCCGTATCCAACACTCAAACTCGAGTTTTAGAAACTTAGCATTTTTTGATTACTCCGTAATATGTCTAACAAACTTCTTATACTTTTTGACATCACAAACATTATATATGATTAAAACTAAATATGTTTATGGGTCGGAGCGGATCGAATTTGGGTTAGCGAATTTGGGTTAGACTTAAATATGATATTAACATACTTTATGTTTATTCAAATCCTGCTTGACCTGAAATAATCTAGGCCTAAAATTTTGCCCAAACTAGCTCATATTTGCAAAAGACTAACCCAATCCCATTTTAGCTCTATCCATATTATTTTTTAAATTTAAAAATATATATTTATATTATTTTATTTTAATATTTAACTATTTTATACATTTTTATTTATTAACATTTTTATATAGTTATCTTAACATTTTTTTAATATTTACATTAGAGTAGTATTATATATTTAGTATACGTTTATTTTTTAATTGTGTTTTAAATTACATAATATATAAAAGTAACATAATATAAAGTATTATATACTTAAAATGGGTCAACTTAGGCTAGGCTCGGGCCTTGAATGTTCAAGTCTGAGCTTGACCCATATTTAAACGAGTCTAATTTTTTGGCCAAGCTTATTTATTAAGTTTAATATTTTTACCCAAACCCTTCCAAATTTCAGACGGACTTTCGGGTCTAGACGGATAACCCGATCTATTAATAGGTCTAATTAAAACTCTACTTTTATCTTTACGCATCTGAATTGGTAGGTAAAAATATGGATGGTTTATCCAATTTTTCAGGTCAATTAAAAAGTTATCTTGGGAACCAAAAAAAATAATATGATTGGTTCGATCAATGGATTACTTTGCATAAGTAATAAGAGATGTTCCTTCTTGAAGAATGATGACACATTGAGAATACATATTCGTAATCCTCTCATAGGAGAAATTATGGAGCTTCCGCATTGTTATGATGATTTTCTTGTCGGCATTGGCTTTGGGTTTTGTCGTAAATTCAATTACTATGAAGTGGCAAGATTAATTCTGAAGTGTAATATTTTCATAATAATAAAGATTAAAAAAGTGTATGCTTACGTATCTAAATAATAGATAGGAATATTAAATAATTTTATAAAAATAAAAATAGTAAAAGATGATGAAAAATTATTTAATGAATATATACTTGTTTTATAGTTATCTAATCTTTATTGTTTTATTATCAACATAATTATTTAGGGTTATTGGTTTATAATAGTGTTTTTCAATTATGTTGCTTTGGCTTTCAACAATTTGTTGAAAGCAAATACTGCTGTAATCAACTTACTATCATTCTTATGCATTCTTTATCATGGGATGTTTGACTATTTTTAACATTTAAAACTAAATAATAATAATAATAAATAAAGCAACCAATAAGTTTGGTTCGCCTGAAAATTGGTAACATCAAACCCAACATTATATAAAATAATTATTATTAATAAATTAAATATCTATTGATTATATGATTAATATATGGATTTTGAATATTTCAACTTTAAATATATTTCTTAAAATTAGTATTTATTTTTAGTAGAGAATTACAATTAGTTATTTAAGTATATCATACCAACAAGTGTAGAACGTAAGTTTAAACATTGAAAACGACACTTTTGAGAAAAATAATCATGAACTCAGAAAACAAATAATAAAACAAACGTAAAAACACATAATAAAAATGACATTGTTTATAATAATAACTTAGTTATTTTAAAATACTTAAGTTCTGAAATCATCCAAATATTCATTTCAAGTTTTCCAAGAAAATGTGTATATGGTTTATAAGTTTTGGAAAACATTCAAAACCATATTTATTCAGCCAATATGTACCATACTTAAAATTATTATTCTATAACTCTTAAATTAATATGAACAATAATAGAATGTGCTATACATTAGTGATCATCAACCCGAGTTCTTCATATTGTACTATCGTTTATTTATTCAATTACTGAAAAGCTGAAGTCTTCTTTACCCGTAATTTTTCCCTCTTTGAGGGTTTTTTACGTAAAATATTTGTGTTCGTCTTCTCCAAATTTACTTGTTTATTGTTTATACGAGTCGGTGTCCGACACATTGTCAAGGTAGTGCAATTTCTTTCTAATAATGAGTTTAAATTTCCCATTAGAGTTAGTGATTTATATTTTTAATATTTTTTTTATTTTTAATCGACTTATTAGCCAAATAGATGATGATCTCCTAACCTATTAAGCCTGTCCCACCTTGACTCAAGAACTTGAAATGTCGAGCTTTAATATCGAACTGTGTAGAAATCTAAACCTTTATGTAACAGCCCGGTTTTAGTTAAATTAGAACAGTAATTTCGGAATCACAAATTCGAAGTCGAAAATTTATTTTAATATTATTTTTCGTATTTACAGCATGTGATTATATATATGTGAAAGTTTTATTCTTAAGCTCTTTTGAAAAGTATGTTTCGAGGTATATATGTATGATAATGCTGGGTTATAAGATTTGGCTTGAGTAATGATTTAGTCGGTGGATGTAAGTTAATTGTTTCTTATATTTAAATCTTGCGGGCCGCACCAGCTAGCTCCTCTAGGCTGGCTCTTGAAGCATCAGCAACAACACCATCAAGGGTTAGATTTTTTTTTTTTTTCCTTTTAACTCCAAAAGTCATTGTCTATTTCTATTATTATATATAGTTTTTATGGTTGTTTTATTTTTCTAGAAAATATGTTTGGTAGTTAATGGATTAAATATTAAAAAAATTAAATGGTCCAATTAAGATAAATAAAAACCATTTTTTAAAACAGCAAGTTATTAAACTATTAATAAATTTACGTTTTAGTCATTCAATTTCAAAAATTTATAAAATGATTCTTGAATTCTTTTAAAGTTTTTGTTTAAGTCACTTAATTATCACGGCTTCTTTTTTCGCACCGTGAAAACTATTAATAAAGTTTTTGATTATTCATATAAAAAATCATTTTTTAAAATTGTCCAATAAATGTTGAAAGAGTAAATTTTAATTTAGAGGAAGAGAACAAAATTTTAAAAAGTCTAACCTTTTATGCCACTAAAGTTTGCAAAATCGGACTAATGATCCAACTGATCAAACCACCAATTCTTGATCCGTCAATCTGACCAATTCATTTGATTTCATTAAATAAATAATTAAAAATTTATAAAAAATAATATATATATATATATATATATATATATATATATATAAAAATTTTCAATTCAACCTAATCACAAATCCTGAACATACACAATAAAAGAACTTAAAAATAATTAAATAATTATCATTATTTATAATTATAATTTAATTATTTAAGATATTTAAGTTTCGAAATAGTCCAAAAATTTATTTCAAAATTTCTAAGAAAATAACTAACTACTTCATAAGTTTTATAAAACATTCAAAACCATATTTATTAATCCAATATTAGCCATAATTAAAATCATTATTTAGATTAATAAGAAAATTAATAGAATGTAGGCTTTATGTTTTGAGAAACTAATTATTTAAAAAAATCAGAAATTTTCATATTTTGTTAAAATTATTTAAAGAAATTAAGATATCCATCACGAACGTCACAGCAATGATTAATCATCTTGTCACGAGTATTCTCTAAAATGATAGATGATTGATCACGGAATGTAGTCAACTCCCTACCACATTCATGTTTTTTATTAAATGATAAATTCATCTCAAAACATATTGTATATAATAAACTTTGGTATTTATATTCATTTAAATTACCAAGTGAAATAACATTTTTTTTTATTCTTTTATCTTTCTCATTCTTTTTTGTACATAAAAAATGGAGAAAGCAAAGCCTTTACCATTCTGTTTTGAGAATTCACTACATCCACTGCTTCAGAAACACCGTTTGTAATCTTGATAATCCTAGATAGTGGCCAATGTTCTGTGCACGGATATCAACCAGGCAAATACTGTAAATTAGTGTAACACTACAAAGAATTTGTCATAAATCAACTTTTACTTTTATTGGTACCATGTATTGTAAAAAGGTTAAAACATATCACAGGTCCTTCTACATTTTATAAATTTAGAATTTAGTCCTTATATATTTTTTTAAAATTTTACTCCTTTCTAATGTTTGACGAAAAAGCCATACTTCTAAAAAATGTTATTAAATGAATTTTAAGTAAAAGCATAACTACATCCTTTATTATTTAATTATTATTCTATTTATTTTTTATTTTTAAATTCAATAATTTTGATATAGATGTCTTTTGCTCTTAATATATATTTGTATCAACCTAATTAATCCTTGGCAAATATTTTGTCATTTCATGATGTAATTCACATGGAATCCCAAACAACTATTATGTCATGTTTGGTTCAATGAAATGGCTATTTTATTATGGCACGGTTCAAAGTTTACAGTAAAACAGATGTTTGGTTTATTGAAAACTCAAAATGTCAAATGACGATTTTGAGGCGGAGGTGTCAAATTAGCTATTCCAACCTCTCCACCAAATGATCCTTCTTCCCCCCTCTCCCCCGATTCTCAATGGTTTCACCTTTTCTTTTCTTTGACCATCAACAATCTCAAGCTCAAATCAACCTAAAAGGAAATAAATCAACTTGAAGGCCAAATCAACTAGATTTTTTTGTAAGTTCAATTCAACTAGGGTTCATTTTGCATTTTTATTGATTTTTTTTTTATGATTTGTCCTAGGGAAATCGAAATGGATTCTGCATCTATTCACGAGTAGATTGACTCGTTTTTCGGGTCAGCTCCTACTCTTAAAGATCCTGCTAAAATCACTGTTAAATTGAATTAGTTCATCCAATTTGATTATTTTCTAATATTATATTATATTATATTATATTTAATAATAATTATATTACAATATAATTAAATTATTTTTTATTATTTTTATTAAATTACGTTTAATAATAATTTTATTAAAATTTAATAACAATAATCATCTACCTAAAAAAAGTTCTGCTAAAGTAACTCTGATTTTTTTTCTTATACGATTAGAACATTTATTCCATTCAATTAAATAATTAAATTACTTATTACAATTATATTTTGTTACAGCTTTATTCCATTACAATAGACCAAATGTAGTGAGATAGTACCATCCGAAGTTCTAGATCTAGCTTGCAAGGCAAGCTCGCGGATCCAGCTTGCACAAATTGAGTGAGGATTGCGGCCCCAATTCGCATATACCCAAGATGCTCACTGAAGGTCCAAGGTGTTCTCAAAAGGGAGATCACGTGTTCTGCAGGTGACCCGGCAGAGTGAAACACGTGTCTAGTGGGCCTAAAGCCCTCTCAAAATGTCAACCCCAAGGACAGAGAGGACTGCATACACTGCAGACAATACAGGGCGAAACACGTGTCTAGCAGACTTGAAGCCCGTACAAAATGTCAGTCCTAAGAACAATGGAGTCAAGACAAAACAATGAAGTCAAGTCGTAAAGCTATGATAGTATAAATACCTGAATATTCCTATTGTTGAGATGTAAAAAAAGAGTTACTCAACCGTATGTAAGATTTATGTTTTGAAGCCTAATTATTTTAAATTTTGTTAAAAATTTCCATTGTTCAGTCTTTACTCATTTGAAATTTTCTTTTTAATTTTTTTTTAAAAGAAATTAGGATATCCATCATTGACTACATAACAGTGATTAATTCTTTTGTCCTAAATATTTTTCAAATAGGTAAACAGTCGGCCATAAAATATACTCTATTCCCGTAAATAAAGATCAAATCGTCAACCAAATTCATATTTTTTTATTATAAAATAAAACGAAACATAATTTCAAATTTATATTTTAATTAGACTTCCGTGCAAGATCAAATTTGCATTGGCCGGTTTGAAAAAAAAATAAAATTGTAACAGCTATTTACGTGTAACGATAAAAAATGGAATGAAAAACCGAAAACAAATCAAAATCAACCTATGCTTGAGACCTTCACCTTAGCACAATGCTTTTAAATTAAGCTAAAAAAGCCTTTATCTTTATCATATAAACCTTTCAAAAACTTACCACAACTTAATTTACTCCTTTCTCTAATCTATTTCATGTTTCTTCTTTGCATGCTGGTGCGAGAGGTGTTAAGTTGACAATTTTTTATGAAATTTGCCGATTCATATTGGATTAGAAATTTTAAATTGAAAAGGTAAGAAAATTGAATTTTTTAACTTTTTAAGTATAGGGATTAAATCTCAAATTCTGAAAAAGTATATGGACTAATGATATATTTTAACCTTTATATTAACTGTGTGTAATATTTTCCATTAAAAAAAAACATGTATTTCTCAATTTTCTTAAAGTATGTATGTTTGACGCATATTCAGACATGAAAACACATGGATATGATTCTCTAATGGCCATTCGAATGCATGTAAAAATTCGGAAAATTCTCAACATACCCATGTTAATCCTAGACCCGTATCCAACACTCAAACTCGAGTTTTAGAAACTTAGCACTTTTTGATTACTCCGAAATATGTCTAACAAACTTCTTATACTTTTTGACATCACAAACATTATGATTAAAACTAAATATGTTTATGGGTCGGAGCGGATCGAATTTGGGTTAGCGAATTTGGGTTAGACTTAAATATGATATTAACATACTTTATGTTTATTCAAGTCCTGCTTGACCCGAAATAATCTAGGCCTAAAATTTTGCCCAAACTAGCTCATATTTGCAAAAGACTAACCCAATCCCATTTTAGCTCTATCCATATTATTTTTAAAATTTAAAAATATATATATTTATATTATTTTATTTAAATATTTAACTATTTTATACATTTTTTATTTATTAACATTTTTATATAGTTATCTTAACATTTTTTTAATATTTACATTAGAGTAGTATTATATATTTAGTATACGTTTATTTTTTTAAATGCGTTCTAAATTACATAATATATAAAAGTAACATAATATAAAGTATTATATACTTAAAAAGGGTCAAGTTAGGCTAGGCTCGAGCCTTGAATGTTCAAGTCTGAGCTTCACCCATATTTAAACGAGTCTAATTTTTTGGCCAAGCCTATTTATTAAGTTTAATATTTTTGCCCAAACCCTCCCAAATTTCAGACGGACTTTCAAGCCTAGACGCGTAACCCGATCTATTAACAGGTCTAATTAAAACTCTACTTTTATCGTTGCGCATCTGAATTGGTAGGTAAATATATGGATGGTTTATCCAATTTTTTAGGTCAATTAAAAAGTTATCTTGGAACCAAAAAAAAATATGATTGGTTCGATCAATGGATTACTTTGCATAAGTAGTAAGAGATGTTCCTTCTTGAAGAATGATGATACATTGAGAATACATATTTGTAATCCTCTCATAGGAGAAATTATGGAGCTTCCGCATTGTTATGATGATTTTCTTGTCGGCATTGGCTTTGGGTTTTGTCGTAAATTATTTTTTCCGATTAAAAGACATTAACCATGTACCTAAATATTACACTTTTATGCTAACTAGCGCTTAAAAAGTTTTTTCCTTCACAAAAAAAAAAAAAGGATTAATTCTGAAGTGTAATATTTTCATAATAATAAAGACTAAAAAAGTGTATACTTACGTATCTAAATAATAGATAGGAATATTAAATAATTTTATAAAAATAAAAATAGTAAAAGATGATGAAAAAATTATTTAATGAATATATACTTGTTTTATAGTTATCTAATCTTTATTGTTTTATTATCAACATAATTATTTAGGGTTATTGGTTTATAATAGTGTTTTTTAATTATGTTGCTTTGGCTTTCAACAATTTGTTGAAAGCAAATACTGCTGTAATCAACTTACTATCATTCTTATGCATTCTTTATCATGGGATGTTTGACTATTTTTAACATTTAAAACTAAATAATAATAATAATAATAAATAAAGCAACCAATAAGTTTGGTTCGCATGAAAATTGGTAACATCAAACCCAACATTATATAAAATAATTATTATTAATAAATTAAATCTCTATTGATTATATGATTAATATATGGATTTTGAATATTTCAACTTTAAATATATTTCTTAAAATTAGTATTTATTTTTAGTAGAGAATTACAATTAGTTATTTAAGTATATCATACCAACAAGTGTAGAACGTAAGTTTAAACATTGAAAACAGACACTTTTGAGAAAAATAATCATGAACTCAGAAAACAAATAATAAAACAAACGTAAAAACACATAATAAAAATGTCATTGTTTATAATAATAACTTAGTTATTTTAAAATACTTAAGTTTTGAAATAATCCAAATATTCATTTCAAGTTTTCCAAGAAAATGTGTATATGGTTTATAAGTTTTGGAAAACATTCAAAACCATATTTATTGAGCCAATGTGTACCATACTTAAAATTATTATTCTATAACTCTTAAATTAATAAGAACAATAATAGAATGTGCTATATATCAGTGATCATCAACCCGAGTTCTTCATATTGTACTATCGTTTATTTATTCAATTACTGAAAAGCTGAAGCCTTCTTTACCCGTGATTTGACCCTCTTTGAGGGTTTTTCACGTAAAATATTTGGGTTCGTCTTCTCCAAATTTACTTGTTTATTGTTTATACGAGTCGGTCCCCAACACATTGTCAAGGTAGTGCAATTCCTTTCTAATAATGAGTTTAAATTTCCCATTAGAGTTAGTGATTTATATTTTTTTAGATATTATTATTTTTAATGGACTTATTGGCCAAATAGATGATGATCTCCTAACCTATTAAGCCTGTCCCACCTTGACTCAAGAACGTGAAATGTCGAGCTTTAATATCGAACTGTGCAGAAATCGAAATCTTTATGTAACAGCTCGGTTTTAGTTAAATTAGAACAGTGATTTTGGAACCACAAATCCTAGGTCGAAAAATTATTTTAATATTATTTTTGATATTTACAACATGTGATTATATATATGTGAAAGTTTTATTCTTAAGCTCTTTTGGGAAGTATGTTTCGAGGTATATATGTATGATAATGTTTGGTTATAAGATTTTGCTTGAGTAATGATTTAGTTGGTGGATGTGTTTTGTTATAATGTAATATGATTAGACGTATGTTAGTTGGTTCGAAAATTTGAAAAGTAGAATGATTATGACTTGGTTAAATTTCAGAGTATGATTTGTATTGTGAAATTGGTTTGCACGGAAAAGAAGTGTGGTTTGTATATGAGATATGATTAGTAGACATGAATTGTAATAAATGACTGTGTTAGACTGTGTTGTGTTAGGTAATGTCTTGCAACCCTAATCCAGCGACGGATACGGGTTAGTGGTGTTACACCTTACCAATGACCAGTGAACATCTCTATCTTGCTTGTTTCAGTAAACAACAATTGTTGAACAATGATCATACCAGGATCAAATCAAACCCTTGACAATGATCAATGAATTTCACCTATTGAACCTGATCTCGGCCCTATAAATGATGTTAAGAATTATGGTCAATACATTGTTGAACCCATATTGTTGTACTATATGAAAAGATGGCAACACATTGTATGATAGTTAGAACATATGAAAAGATGGCAAGCAAAAGGCCATCACACATTGTTTTACTTTAGAAGCTGTATCCTAACCGCTCTCCATGGATTCATAGTTGTTTAAGTCCAAATAACGACATTGATTTCACTTTTCTATATTTTTTGATACATTTGGATAATTGTATCCCATAGCCATGTCCAAGTATTTGTTACGTAAAAATAAAGAGTTTTTTTTCTTTAATTGAAATTACAATTACCATTACTTACAAGTAATACATCTGAATAGTTACAACAAAAATCAATCATTACAATGCACACTGATTGTTAGACTAGCTACATGTTTATATACCTGGGTATTACTATATTCATATACTGTATCTCATCAACTCATACTATAAAAGATACTATTGGCAAATAATTGAGCTAATGCACATCAAATTTGTGTTTGAATGTGGTTAGATTCTGGGTGAACTCAAGGGTGTAGTTAGGGAATGACAAAAATCCAACTCCCCTTAAAATGGAAAATTTTTCATTTAAATCTTTTAAAATTTTTAAAATTTTAAATTAGTAAAGGTAAAATTACACTTTAACCTCCTAAAAATAATAAAAATTTGATTTAATCCTTTAAAAATTATAAAGATATAAACTATTAAAATGATGAAATTGCATTTTTACCATTAGAAAAATTACAATTTAATTTCGGCACTCTAACAAAATTTTGTAACTCCACCCTAGGTTAACTTATTTTTGTTCGAATCTAAGCTTCGAGTGACATTCCTCATAAGCTTGTCAAAATGATGCATCAAAAGAATAAACAAAGTTAAAATCATGGAAAAAAGTTTATGTACTGTAAATAAAATAAAATTTTTTCCATGTACACTATAACATAATAAGTTAGTAAGTTCGTCACTCACTTGCGAAAACAAACTAGGGCAGGCCGGTTTGCAATATGCTAGGCAAGTTTAACAATAGCAGATGAAGTGGGTGCCTCCACCTTTGTAATGTTGTTGAAGTAGAATGCAACCAAATTGTTGATAGCAGATGCATACTAAAATAATGTGTTCATACTTCTACATTCAACTTTAAACAAATATAGCATTTTGGTTAAGGAAAGTCAGCAATATTTTATTTTAAGTTATAGTAAGCACTGATATGAATTTGTAACACCTCAGACCTAGCCTAGACGTTATTGTCGAATTCGGAGATGCCACAAAGATGGGTTTTGAAAACTGAGTCATTACGATAAATCGTTCCAATTTTATAATTCAAATTCGTTTATATTTATTATCGAAAGTGTTATTTAATTAACTTATTTGCCAAAATGTAATTTATAGCCAAAGTGATAGAAAACGTATTTTTTGGAAATCTCATTCGTATATATATATTTGAAAACGATTGTTTTAGTAAAAACCACTCTTTAAATATCTGCTGCAGATAAATGTTAAGACGAAAATCCTAAAATTTAACCAAATAGTCCGAAGAGTCCAATTATAACAAAACTCTCAAAAATAAACCTTAAATTAAAAAAAACCACAATCTTAAATAGTTTATGAATTCATTGTCACCGTGAGGCTCCGTCACACCGATTCGCCTAAGCCCGTGGATTACCTGAGCAAAATAGACAGGCAGAAGTGAGTTTTCATAAAATCAGTGTAACCCAACAGAAATAGACATACAGTTCATACAGAAATCACAGATACAGTCAAATTCAGTCTCGAATCTATGTCCTTTACAGATACAGATAACAGAATCAAATATATAGAACAAATATATAGAATCCTACCCCCATCCTCTATACACCAACTCCGACCATCCCATCACAGCATGTGGGGTTAAAAACACTTACCCATCCCTACACACCACATTGTGTCGTTACGACACATATCAAATAATATGTAACCAAGTTGCCAGAATATAGGCGAAGGTCGCCATACAAATTACTTCCTCCACATATACAATACCCACCTCAGACATAATTATAGATTACAGATAAAGAAATATCATACTTAACATGCTCGCATACAGATGTCAGATATATATAGTAGAATAATCAAACATGTATTACAGTGTCCTACTCTGAGCAAACTATCAGAATATCAAATCACATAATCTAAGGTTTGGTTAGCCCTTACTGACCCTACATTAGGCCCACAGTTGATCGAAACGACTCGTGTGACCTTAGGAAAAATTTTAGAATAATGGGTCCACACGCTCAGATTGGCCTTACCTGTGTGGCCCACACACCCCGTGTGGCATGTTCGTGTGGCTCATATGCTCAACTTGGCCTAGTTCATGTGGCCCACACGGCTACATTCACACCACTACATGACTATGTCCTGTGCACGACTAGGCCTTCGTCAAACACACGACCGTGTCTCGCACACGGCCAACCACATGGCTAGGCACACGCTTGTGTGATGCCAACAGAATACCTTTTTTGGCTTTCATCGAAGCTCAGTTTTTTGCGTTAGGAGTACACACCTGATTCGATTTTGATGCGAAAACACTCCTGAGACCACCAGCACTTAAAATTGACCAATAAATCACCAAATTAGCAGCTCAAATCGATAACAAACCAAACTACCTCGAAATAGACAATCCTTTAATCCACAAAAACTCTTACCTTTAACGGTTAAATGATTTAATAAATTAAAATACATTCAATAGCTCAATCGAATAATAAAAAAAGAAGTATAAGGGCTTAATTATTTTTTGAAAAAATTCAGGGGTTTTTAAAATCCTTTAGCCTTAATTTATACATCATAGTTAAAAAAAATTTAATACATAAAACGTATCATACACTCAAAAAATTTCTTAAATGAAAAGACAATTAAATACAAAGTAAAGTTTATATGTTATAAAAAAATCCTAACAAAGTAAAACATTTCTACAAGAATAATATTTTGCTTTCTTTATTAAAGTAAAAATTGTTCTTTTCTTTTACTTGCAAATTAGGTAACTATTTTGGTTCTTTACGGATTTAAGATTACTTAATCATGCTATGAATACATGGACAACAGTCGAAAACCATAAGAAACTATTATACTTACATGTTTCACTCGATATTAATATTGTTATTTATATATTCTTATATATCTAATTCACCCATCAAACGAGGTAAATGAGATGCTTTGCTTTTGCTAATCAAATGGAGGAGTACAAAGAACTTAAATACAAAGAATTTTACTTTTGCTAATTAAAAAGTATTTTGCTTTGATTAATTGTAAGCACAAACAATGTTACTTTTTGGTAATTAAAAGGAAGCACGTCTTATTCTTAGAAAATATAGGTCTGAGAAATGAATTTGGACTTAAGAATATGACCCATTTAAAAAATAGGTCTGAGAAATTAATAGCTTATTTTGCTTTTATTTAAATGTTTCAGTAGAGTTTTCTTAATCATTTATTTTTGTGTTTGTAAGTATTAATTTGATATGATATGATATGTTGTATATATATATATATATATATATATATATATATATATATTGATTTTCGATATATTCAATTTGGTTGGTTGATGTTAGACTTAAATTTAGGCATATACGTATAATGGATGAAATGGCATTAGTTTGGCCACATTAATTTGGATTTAGTAGAGTAAATTTAGCATTAGGTTTAAATAAGATAAGTTGGTTTTATTAAAAGCATGTTTATATTCAGTTTATGAACGAATGGCTTAACTCGTACCATTTAAGTGGTTAATTAAACAAGAATGAATTTAGAAAGCATATGTGGGATTAGCATACTATATAGCTTTTCAAATTTTAGTAAGTTTAACTCGGAAAAATTTATTAAAGATATGGCAAACAATAATCAAGGTTTGAACATGAATAGCGTAGAGTTTTATATGGTTTATTGATAGCCGAATATAGGTTATAATGTGCTCTTAACCATGCTAGAATGACTTATTTGGGTGAGATTTTTTGTGCATAAGTTTTAATATTAAATAAAGTATGATTATTCCTGTTACTCAATGGTTAATGCCGTATTCATGTGGACATCAAACTATGATCAAGTACATATATATATATATTGTATAACTTTAAGCCATGTTTAATTTTCTGAATATTATAATTATATTCCTAAAATGGATTCAAATAAATTTATTAAGGTATGATTTGTATTTTTGATGTGAGTATGTCTTGCTTGAACGTTAAAATTTGCACTTGTGTTTGGTAATACCTATTGACCTTAATCCGGAGACGGACGTAGGTTAGGGGTGTTACAATGTTTCTTAAAATAAATAATTTATTTAGTATAGAATTTTAATTTGTAGTTGAAGTACATCATACCAATAAGTGTTAGATGTTGTGATAAGACACATTACACTCTTAAGCGAAGAACGTAGGTTTGAACCTTGAAGGTGACATTATTAAGAGAGGCAATCACGAACCCAGAACATAAATAATAAAACAAACTTGAAGAATAGCAAAAAAAAAAGTCATTATTTATAATAATAAGTTAATTATTTTATATTTTATTAACAAATTTATACTTTTTTAATAGTTTTAAAATTTTATTAACAATTTTAATAATTTTCTATATTTTAAAATATTTTCATAATTTTACAATTTTTATTTTTTTGTAATTTTAATAATGATTAATGTCATACTTTTTGTTATTTTAATAATTATTAATGCTTTTTTTGTTCAATTTTTAATAATTTTTATAGTTTATATATTTTATTTCATTTATAATATGTTTTTATATGTTTTTATACTTTTATATGTTTTTATAAATTTATAATATCTTAAATTTGTATATATTTGTATTATTTTTAATATAAAATATCATATTTCGTTGCATAGCACAATCTTGGTGTGCCATGTGGTGAAAACAACCCTTAAAAATAGTTATTGTTACTCTTCAATGATTGACCGCTAACTTTAACGGTTAAATGATTTAATAAATTAAAATACGTTCAATAGCTCAATCGAATAAAAAAAGAAGAAGTACAAGGGCTTAATTATTTTTTGAAAAAATTCAGGGGCTTTTAAACATCCTTTAGCCTTAATTTTTACATTGTTAATAAAATTTTAATACATCAAATGTATCATACACTCAAAAAATTTCTTAAAAGAAAAGACAATTAAATACAAAGTAAAATTTATATATTATAAAAAATCCAGACAAAGTAAAACATTTCTACAAGAATAATATTTTGCTTTCTTTATTAAAGTAAAAATTGTTCTTTTCTTTTACTTGCAAATTAAGTAACTATTTTGGTTCTTTACGGATTTAAGATTACTTAATCATGCTATGAATATATGGACAATAGTCGAAAACTATAAGAAACTATTATACTTGCATATTCCACTCGAAATTATTGTTATTTATATATTCTTATATATCTAATCCACCCATTAATCAAGGTAAACGAGATGCTTTGCTTTTGCTAATTAAAAGGAGTCGTCCAAAAAATTTAAATACACAGAATTTTACTTTTGCTAACTAAAAAGTATTTTGCTTTGATTAATTGTAAGCACAAAGAATGTTACTTTTTGGTAATTAAAAGGAAGCACGTCTTATTCTCTAAAAATATAGGTCCAAGAAATAAATTTAGACTTAAAATAACGCTTGTTTAAAAAATAGGTCGAGTTTTAGGCAAAGTTTTTCAGTTGGGGCCAACCTTATTTTATTACCTAAATTTTTCTACCCTATTCCCTCCCAGTCCCTCCCAGACCCAATCCTTTATTCGGTCATTCCCCTTCCCAATCCCAATCCCAATCCCAATCCCAATTCCCTTTCCTATCGGTTCCTATTTCTTAAAAAAGAAAACCCCTAGCGCTAAGTGTTGCTCACCACCTCCACAACTACACCAGTGACCTCTAGCACCGCTACCCATACGTCCGTCTGCCCATGAATATAATTGTACATGCATTAATTTATTGAATGATATTTTCTTCTCAGGTAGCACAGAAAATTAAGACTTGAAATGACAGTGAAGGAATCTCAAGTTAGTAGTTTATTTTGTTTTTATTTAAAAGTTTTAGCAGAGTTTTCCTTAATCGTTTATATTAATTATGTTTGTAATTATTAATTATTTCTTTATTTTATAACGTAGCTTTGAGATTGTTTTAGCTTATCTATTTAAAGTATGATAGTTAGTTAAAACTATGATAATTATTTTCCCTGCATGGTTTTTGAACTATATGTTCTCTTTTATCTCTCTTTATTTCTTTGGTGTTTATGGATATAAGTTAATTGTTTCTGATATTTGAATCTTGCGGGCTGCACCAGCTAACTCCTCCAGGCTGGCTTATGAAGCATCAGCAGCAACACCATCCAAGGGTTAGATTTTTTTTCCTTTTAACTCCAAAAGTCATTGTCTATTTCTATTTTTCTAGAAAATATGTTTGGTAGTTAATGGGTTAAATATTTAAAAAATTAAATGGTCCAATTAAGATAAATAAAAACCATTTTTTAAAACAACAAGTTATTAAACTATTAATAAATTTACATTTTAGTCATTCAATTTCAAAAATTTATAAAATGATCCTTGAATTATTTTAAAGTTTTTATTTAAATCACTTAATTATCACGGCTTCTTTGTTCGCACCGTGAAAACTTTCCTTACCCTTCTCTTCCATTGTTCAGTTTTTTTTTCATGAAACAATTCTAAATGTCACGAATTAATTAATAAAAATCCAAACAACATAAAATAGTCACTTTTAAAATAAGATTTATCCTATTCTAGTCGCTCTAAATTTTTTCCTTAATTTAATCACTCTAATTAAAATAATTATGTGAAATAATGATTGCAGCTAAATTTTCCATTTTCTTCCACTGATTTGTTCACATGACATTTTTTTTTAAATTTTCAAAACTCTACTACAGTGAAAATTGGAAATTATATTTCCTCCATCATCATCATCATCATCAACCTCTGTGACAAGCGACTTTTGCCAAAAACATTGAGAAGAGCAGCCTTGGATAATATGTAGCATACAAATGGGTCCATTTACTCATTTTCTATTTCTAATATTATATATAATTTTGGCATTTGTTCTATTTTTCTTAAAAAATTGTTGGCAGTTAATAGATAAAATATTTTTAAAAAAATCAAATAGTCAAATTAAGATTAAACTTTTGATTGTCCAATAAATGTTGAAAGAGTAAATGATAATTAAATAAAATAATACTTAAAAAATATAAAATAAGTTAAAATTTAATAACTTTTATTTGAATATTTTATAAAAAAATATTCTTATATGAAAATTTTGAGAGATTTAATCCATTTGTGTAACAGCTTAATTTTCAGTGGTGTCGGAAACAGTGATTCGAGATCACTAAATCTGACCAATGAGTCTTAAAATTTAATAAACTAATAATTATGGATCAAGTGTGAATTTAGAAGAATTTTTGAATTAGTAAATTTTGTGATTTATTGAATTTTGTAATTTAAAAAGAATTTAATAGGTAAATTGGGTCTAAAATGAGGTATCGAGACCTCGAGTTCATAAACCGAGCCATAAATATTTTTATAAATATTTATGGAGTGTCATTGAGTTAGTGTAAAAGTTTCGTTAGAAAATTTTAACGTTTGGATAGTCAATTAATTAAAAAGAACTAAATTGAAAATAGTGCAAAATTTGTTAAATTGTGATTAAATAGCTTAAGTGATAAATAAGGAGGGAATTAAGACATAAATATGCCAATAAGGGATAGTTGAGACGGCATAAGAAAAGAAAAATCTGGAAAAGTGATGTAATAAGGGCAAAATTGGAAATTTTTGTAAAAGTTAACAAATAAAAATCTTAATTAAAAGAGTTTCTAGGCAATTCTTCATATTTTTCAGCCAAAAACACCATTGAAGAGTCCCTCCAAGTTCATATATATTTGAACCATGTAAGTTTAATTCTTGATTATTTCTTGTAATTTTTGTGATTTTGATACTTTTACAATTACGTCCAACTAATTATTTCATTAGTTATCGATTTCATGGCTGATTTTGAAAGTTACCATTGATGAGTGCTGGATTTTTATGATGAATGAACATGGAATTAAAGTTTTAATTTTATTATATGATGATTTTATTAAGTAATTTTGATAGAAATTGATTTTAGGGACCTAATTGTGAAAAAATTTAGAATTAGGGTTTGATGTTGCGGTTTTGAATATCAAAGGCAACACAGTAGTCTAAAATGGTTGGACAAGGTGTTAATTGAGAAAAATTAGATCAATTGAAGGGTTAATTAAGTAGAGAACAAATTGTAAAAATTGTAAATTTTGGGGGTAAAAGTGTAATTTTGAAAATTGGAAGGCATAAATTGTGAAGCAAATTACTATTAAATTAGATGCTAATGAATGAAAAATTTCATATTATAGATCGGGAATCCGAAGATAAACGCGGAAAAGAGAGAGTATCGAACTAGTTTATAAACTTTTATAACTCCTGCAAATTGGCCCAGATAAGTTCATATGTCTGAACTTTTATGATTAATTGTTAATGTGATGTATCAATTCGTATATTGTTGTTGAATTATGATTATGGTAAAAATGAGAATAAAATGAGATTGTTAGTTCAAATTATGGGATACGCAGGATTGAGTACAAACGTTCTGTAATCAGTGATGAATTGACGAATAAGTCCATGGTGAATCCATGGCAAAGTGTGAAATGTAGGTATGGTATTTCGATAAAGAAAACCATACTGAGTTATGAAAAGTAGGTATGGTGTTTCAGTGAAGAAAACCATACTGAGTTGTGAAAAGTAGGTATGGTATTTCCGTGAAGAAAACCATACTGAGTTATATCAATGTGAAATATTCAAGCATATCATGGCACCGGGCAAACGATGTACTCAAATCCATAAGACGATACTTAATTTGACAGGTATTTGTAAGTGCAATTGAAGCTAAATGTCGGAATATAAGTTGACATCTGATATTGAGCTCGATTGGATAGATTCACTGTTTGAGATTGTGGTTGGCAGGAAATGTTGAATTTTTATTTGTTTATTAATATTATTAGTGAAGTTGTGGTAAGATCTTATTTTGGGCCTATGAACTTACTAAGCTTTCTGTAAGCTTACTCATGTGTGTTTAATGTTCTTTGTAGATTGATGTGAAATCGGTGGATCGGATCAACACATCAGGGCACACTATCCAGATTACTTTGGTAAATTTTATTGTGCATCATAAGTTTTATATGGCATGTATAGGGTTTAATTGAAAGGAAGTGAATGCATTATAAACTTGGTTATTAACATTTTTTTTACTAAAATAGTTTTGGACAACAGCAGTAGTTTGATTTTGAAAAATCACCAAAAATAGTGGAAATTTAATTAGAAGCTGAATGAGATATGAAATTAATGCTAAATGGGTCTATTTTGACATGAAAGAAAAAGAGTAAGCAAAAGAGTTGTATATTTTTAGATATTTGAATTTTAGTGAGATAGGATCAGAATAGCTTTTGAAACCCCCTATTCTAAATTTAGAAAATCATTAAAAATGGTACAAAAATAATTTGGAGTTATAATTTATATTTTTAGATTTCTTAGTGAGTCTATTTTCAATAGAAACAAACGATAATGTTATCCGAATTTTGTACATTGAAATAATTAATTTTTAGTGAAGAGGAGTCAAAGCTGTCTAACAGTAAACTAGGGGAAAATTTAAAGAATAAACTGTACTAATTGGATAAACTAAAAATTTTGAAAATTTTATGGTAAGAAGATATATGAGTCTAGTGTCAGGGAAAATTTACGTCTAAATTTCAAGTTCTGTAACTCGAGTTATAATTAAATTAGTGACTGTTGTGCAGGTGGACAGTTTTATTGTGAATAGTGAAATAAATTGTTTTAATTTGATTAAGTATTCGGAAAATTTTTAGTGTTTCTGGTTTGGACACAAATCATTTTTGTTGCATATTTTAGGGTCTCAAGGGTCATTTTTAGGGATATATTGATTGAACGTGGGCGAATTAATTTTAAAATCAGATAATGCCTCGTGCTTGACTCCGGCAACGGTCTCAGGTAAGGGATGTTACAATTTGACTATTAAAAAAATTTCAAATATATGTATTTTTATAAATAAGTCTAAATAAAAAAATTTAAGTTTATTATTAAAAAATTTAATTCAAGTGAGGGCAAGATAGATGTCATAATACAAAAAATAGATGCCATCAAAGTTTGCAAAATTAGGCCAATGATCCAATCGGTTAAACCACCAATTCTTGATTTGGTCAATCCAACCAACTCATTTGGTTTGATTAAATATTATATATTAAAAAATTTGATTTAATCTTATCATGAATCTTAGATATGCATGAACTTGAAAAATAGTAAAATAAAAATAAATATATAATTATTTAAAATATTTAAATTTCGAAATATTCCAAAAATTCATTTCAAAATTTTCAACTATAAGTTTTATAAAACATTCAAAACCATATTTATGAATCCAATATTAACCATACTTCAATTTAGTTTTGAAAAACTAATTATTTTAAAATTTATTTTAAAAAATAAAGAAATTAAGATATTCACCGTGAGTGACATAATAATGATTGATCCTCTAATAGTAAGTGTTCTCTAAAATGATAAACAGTTTATCACAAAATGTAGTCTAAAGGGGAATCAAACCCTCTACCACATTAATATTTTTTTATTAAATGATAAATTTATCCAAAACATTAATATTATAAAATTTGATATTTAAATTAGGAAGTGAAACAAGATTTTTCTCCTCTGTTTTTTAACTATTTGATATTTAAATTAGGTATATTTTGATAATTAAATTAAACTTTTACTATTTATTTCTTTGAATGAAGGATTATTGTGTGCTGGGAGCGGAATTGTGGGGCATTTTTCATGCTCTCTCCATTCAATAAGGTAGTGGTGGAATGTGACAGTTCCCAAGCTGTCCAGCTGTTGAATGATGGCCAGGCTGCTTCTCATAACTTGGCATTGGTTAGAAATATACTACAACTGTGCGGACATGGTTGGGATATTTGCATTCTCCATCTCCCACCCCACAGACTGCCAATCAAGTGGCTGGCAAAACAAGGGTTTAACATGGGTTTCGGGCTGCAAATTTTTGTTTCCCCTCCTGCTGGTGCTTGGAATTTGCTTTGTCAGGATGTTTTTGAGATCTTGTTCTCTATAATTTTTTGATATCATTCTTTATTCAAATAAAATTAGGATCATGCTTTTTAGTTTGGCCAAAGGATGTAGGAGTAGTTCTACCGGTTTGATCCCTTCAACCCAATTTGGTTTTATGCTTGTGTATATTGTGTGGCATGAAAATGCTCTGTTTTGTCCATGTGCATGTGCATGAACAATTAAATCTTAGTTATTACAGATGGCGAGTTCAATGTGATTCAAACTAATTTCACCCATATGTAGTTAACAACTTATTCAGGGCAAACATTAATTTAGTTTGGCATATGATTTGTTTGGCTTGCTTTGGTACCTTGTAGACTCATTTTTTCCTGATTTTTCTTTTGCAATTTTGGAGGTCGGATTCTTTCTCTGTTTACTTTGCATTTGTAAACTTAGTTTCATGGATGAAGCTCACTTAATAGTGGTTTTATGGGTTCAGTCTGTTTTACTCTGTTGAGTGTGCATCGGACACGGGTGTTCCGCATGATTAATAAAAAGATCTACTGCTGCTGCCAAATGCCAATAAATTGGAGCAAGCTGGTTTTCAGAATATAGCGTGTATAACAGCAGGGCTTCAAACTGTAAAACCAGGTTAAACATCCACTGCTTGCTGTTGTAATGACCATGCTTGTGATGTAGGCAAGGACCAAAGCATGAAATAGTTCTTGTTTTTGCAGGCACATTTGATTCCATAGGTAGAACTAAGTTGCAAGATGCATGCAAAGCTGGTTTGGTGACAATTCAAGGCAAGAACTCAGCTGTGCTCGGAACTGTACTCATCTGTAAGTGGTTCAATAGCCATCAAAAACTTTTGTTGAAGTTCCTTTTCTCTTTTAATCTAATCTCAGCCGCATATCTGTTTATAACTTGGTTCCCAGATCAAGCGGAGAAGCTGCTTCAGATGAGTCTTGCAAGGTAGCCATTGCAAAATGAGCCTGTGTTATATTTTACCCAACTAACATCCGAGGCAGTCCAAAATGAGTCCTTATCGCTGCCGCAATAGTAAGAAATGTCCATGCAACAACTTAGATTTGACCACCAAGATGGTTCCTCACAAAATGGCTTTAGTCATCAAGCTGACAAATGATTTTATCTCCTCTCTAGGAGACCATCTCTTGAGTAGAGATGGTGTGTAGAAGCCTCCAACAGTTATGGTCAAATCTCTCATCTAAAAAATATGTTTGGCAGTTAATGGACTAAATATTTTTAAAAAAATAATTAAATGCTCAAATTAAGATGAAGCTTTTGATTATTTATATAAAAATATTTTTTTAGGAAAAATTACAATTAAGGTTTTTAAACTATTAGTAAGCTTACGTTTATAAGATGATTATTGAAGTATTCTAAAATTTTCATATAAGTCACTTAATTATTCGAAAGGTTTTCTTTAAAATCATTACTGTATGACTTCTTTGTTCTCATAGCGAAAGATTTCACTCTCCTTTTTTTTCATTGTTCAGTTTTTTTCATTAAAATCTAAACAACATAAAATAGTCACTTTAAAATAAGATCTACCCTATTTTGATCACTCTAATTTTTTTCTCAATTTAATTATTTTAATTAAAATAATTGAATAAAATAATCACTAGGGTTAAATTTTTCATTTTCTTCTTATGAGTTCTATTTTGTTGACAGTTAATAGGTAAAATATTTTCTCAAATTAAGATTAAACATTTAGATTACTCATATAAAAAACCATATTTTTTAAATTGTCCAATAAATGTTGAAAGGGTAAATGATAATTAAATCAAATAAATTAAAACTTAATAACTTTTATTTCAGTATTTTATAAAAATAAAATCCTAACAAAGTAAAACATTTCTACAATAATAATACTTTGCTTTCTTTATGAAAGTAAAAAATTGTACTTTTCTTTTATTTGCAAATTAGGCAACTACTTTGATTCTTTACGGGTTTAAGATTACTTAATTATATCATGAATACATAGATAACATCTGAAAAGTACTATTGAGAATAATTAAATTAATTAAGATAATTTAAATAAAAAATAATTCAAATCTTACAAACCCAAATAAATCATAGATGAATCCCAAAGTCATATTGAATCAAATCATACAAACCCAAATCAATCATGAACAAAGTAATGAAACCAAATCACACCTAAAATTTGAACATCCTTTAATCGAAGAAGTAGGAATGAAATGTCAAATCCTTTGTGAACTCCTTTATCAAATAAATCCTTTGGTGTTTTTCATTGAACAAATCACATCTACAACCATGAAGACAATTACAACTGATGTTAATAATGAAAATAAAATCATGAAATAGTAGCAATTAACATAATTGATGATTGAAAAATTATTTTTTACTCATTTAGAGCACTTACCACAATGGTTTAGGCTTAGTAACCCCAACGACATTTGCAGTGAATGATATGCAGACTTTTCACACTTGAGAATTTCTTCTTGGCAAAGCTTACCACAATAAAAGCATTCAAGGTAACCCTCGACCTTCCTAAAAAATTTAAGATCATGATTATGTTTGTAATAATAAAAAGGCACTATGCTCCCATCCTTTAGAAATGAAAATTCTCCGAGAACACAGTTGAGATGAGCAGAAGTATCACAAATTGAACAAGAATAATAACAAAGGCTTGAATTTCTTTCTTGTTCACAAATATCACAATAAGATTGCTCCTTGTCATCATGATACGTGAATAAATGCCGAAGAAAAAAATTATTTATTTTGAAAGAGTTTGATTATCTCGAGTTTAAAAAGGATCATGTCCCGTGAGTTAGAACACGATCCTTTGTTAATTCTCGAGAATATTTAAAAAATTTATTTAAAATGATTCGTATATTTAAATTTGTCGTGAAGATCGAAACTCCGTAAGTTAGGGCACGAACTCCTCAATTTTCAAGATACGAAATTTTGTTTATTTTAAAACCACATTAAATAAATAACATAAAATGGTATGGATAAATGCAAGATTAACATGTATAACAAAATGAGAATACAAGCATAACTAATATAATTAATAATAAAAAGAAATAAAACACATGAAATAAAAAGACAAGTATATAAAATAAAAATAAATATATGTAAAAAAAACTAAAGCATTTCCTAAAAAATAATAACGAACATATGAATAAATAAATGAATAAATATCAAATAATATGACAATAATAATACAGATATTAGGAGATAAAATATTCATGTATGTATATAAAAACTATTTGAAAATATAAAAACATATAGGTACGTGTTTATGAAAATAAAATGGGTATTTAGATATATGTAGATATGTATTAAAATATATATACATAAAATATATGTATATATATAAATATGTAAATACACATACAAATATAAATAAGTTACAAAAATACATGCGTATGTTTATATAGACATATTATAAAAATGCATGTGTATATATAAAAATTATGAAAACATACGAGTTTGTATATAAATGTATTTTGAAGCTACAAAATAGGTAAAACATATGAAATATAAAATATTCACATGAACGTATATTAAAATATATGTATATATGTATTTCGAAATTATAAAAAATGTAAAAGATATGTATGGGTGGTAATATACGTATGTATATATATATAATTACAAAACATAAAAAGACAAACATGTTTGTATGTACAGGTATATATAATGAAGCTTGGGATCAAAAGTATATATATAAATACATGGTGATAATAATAAATAAGAAATACAATAAATAATGATGCATTAATAAATGTACAATAATATTAAATAGAATAAAAATAATAATAATATATAAAATTAAAAAAAGTAATAGTAATAACAGTATTAAACACAATAATGATAGTAAAAATAATGATAACATTATTAAAATTAATTAATAGCAACCATATACAAAAAAGGACTAATTTGAACTTAAAACAAAAATTTAGGGGTAAATTTGCAAATGAATTAAAAGAAAAGGACCAAATTGAGTGCACGAATAACAACGAAGGACTAGAGAGGAAAATATTCCCGCCTTCCAAAACGCAACACTTCGTAGGACTAAAATGGGACAAAAAATAAAATTATGCGGCCAAATTGAAATAAAAGAAAAGAAAGAAAAAGGGTCAAATTGTAACACGCTGCAAACGCGGAGGGACCATCCACGTAAATATCCCCTTTTAAGGTAACACGCGGATCCTCCCCCGGGGACGGGTCACCGCGCGGGTCAGGCCCAAAACGACGTCGTTTTGGCACCTGACCCCAGCCAATGCCAAAACGGCGCCGTTTGATTATAGTTATTTAAGCCTAATTTTTTCTGAAAACTCCATTTTTACAAAAAAAAAATAATACTAAAACTTTCAAAACCCCTTTTTTTTTTTTTTCTCTCTTCCTACTCAAAGAATCCCGCCCGTAGACCTTGGCCTCCGCCGCGCTGCCTCCATGGCCGGTGGCCGGAGTAGCGCTAAATGGCCTTTTTGGCTTCCATTTCACGGTGTCCCTGAAGGCTAGGCCTTCTCAACCGTGGGACCGAGAGGAAAAGAAAAAAAACACTCCTCGTTTGACTCCGGTGACGGCGAAGATGGGCTCCGACGCCGGTTTTTCGAAGCAAACAGGTATTTATTCCTTTCTC
Organism: Gossypium turneri; assembly: GCA_008044935.1. Classification (NCBI taxonomy): domain Eukaryota; kingdom Viridiplantae; phylum Streptophyta; class Magnoliopsida; order Malvales; family Malvaceae; genus Gossypium; species Gossypium turneri. Next base: position 4,657,831 of record CP032576.1, read on the forward strand.
ATTTGTTTTGTTTAAAAGATTTGTAGAAAATAAACAAAAAAATAAAAATAAAATAAAAAATAGAAACGTAAAACAGAAAATAAAAAGGAAGAGATGCACTGTAATCAACCTTTTGCTTTTGAATCTGTTGAAGTTGATGCTGTTCAAAGTGCTCTACTGTTAAATGAATCAGAATTGCATGGTCATCAGTTGAAGGTTTGTGACTTGATCTACATGTGGATTATTACTTCATTAAATACAACCCTTTATTATAGAAACCAGCATACGGCATCAATTATTAGCATGATGGGAAAATCGACAAATGGTTCACTCATTTTATCCTGATTTTTCTTGTGCAATTTTGGAGGTCGGGTTCCTTCTCTGTTTACTTTGCATTTGTACAATTAGCTTCATGGATTATGCTCACTTAATATTGCAACTTAAAAGTGGTTTTATGGGTTCAGTCTGTTTTACTCTGTTGAGTATGCATCGGACATTGGTGTCCCACATGCTTAATGAAAAGATGGACTTCTGCAGCCATATAACTTACTTCATTGCTCTAAAAATGTCAAAGGTACAATTTTTTTAGTTCTTTTTTTTCTTTATTAGCAACCTAAACCACGATTTTAACAGCAGAAGCAATGTGTTGTGTCAAAGGTTCTTAGCTTGAATATATTTATTAGTTTAGGAAGAAGTTCTTAGCTTCTTCTTTATTGCTCTAAAAAGTTTGTTTTTATTGCTCTAAAAATGTAATATATTTATTAGTTTGAATAGGTGATAAACAGTGAACCTGTCTCCGGTGGCTCTGCTGCATCTGTATCAACCTGGGAATGTGTTGTGTCACCTGGGATTGATACTTGTGGAAGCGTGAGGCAGACATCATTATTTTGTGGGCAAGTTGGCTTGAAGCCTGATTGCGCATAGAAACTGTTTGATAAAATGCTTAAGAAAAGCTAGTGTCTATTGCTGCCTGACATTGTTCAGCTCAGAAACTTGACATATTAAGTTGGCAATTTTTTATAAGAAAAATCTTTAGGCTGTCATTGTTGCTAATACTTTGATGAATGCAAACCCATTCTTAATATCTAAACTGTTTATAACAACATATCTAGGAGTTTTGTTTGGATTGAATTGAGGAAAATGTTTTTCTAATGTTTTCCTAACTTTGAAGAAATTGGATCGGATTGGATAAACGCAGAAGCTCGTCCTGAAGATCCAATACTTATCTTGAGCTCGTTGAAGATAATCTCTTAAATAGGATCGGTTAGTTTCAATCCTGGAATTAGTTTGTCTGAACCATAAAGATGTTAACATAGAATAAGTAGAAAAATGTGCTTTTGAGGTTTAATACTAGCAGGAGAAAAGCTTAGCCAAATGGAAGAGGCGAACGAGTCGAATTCCGGCATTGTTTAACATGCAGAGTTGAAAGCTGGCAACATGAGAATCCGGGCTGTTTGACGTTGGAACCGGTGACAATCGTTTATCTTCCAAATGGAGTTGTGCTTGGTGAGGTTATATTCTCGGTTTAGTAAGGGTGTGATTTAGAGGGGATGGCTAGTGGCTTTAAGCATTTGTATTCTGAGAGCAAGTAGATTTTCATGTATCTAGAGAGTCTGTCAGATTATCGTATCCTTTCATTGGAGACTTGTGGGATCTTTGCTTATCTTTGTGTAATCATGCAACTCTCTCTGAAATCTTATGTTAAATGTTAGTAGCTTTGTATTAGGGGGTGAGTGTTGAATATTCGATATGTTGGATATAAATATGTTTCATTCATCGTGTTCCTAAGTTATTTGAATTGTATTCTTATATTCATGTCCGAATATGAGTGATTTACAATCGTCGGATATGATTAGACGAGAAATCAAAATGAGAGAACCTGACTAACAGTATTAAAATACATGATATTTAACTTTTGCCAGTTTAAACTATTTGCTATTCAAGTTTTTGTTCTCATATTTAAAATTTATTGATTTATTTGTTTTATTGTATTTTATATATATATATATATATATATTCAAACATCCCGGTTGAAATAAGAAATAAGAATATGCCAAAATAATTGGTAGTGAACCTTAATATAATCAAGAATTACACCTTTGAACTATAGTTGGCATTGTATTCCTATATGATTTTATTGTATGCATTTCCTCATACATGCTTTTGATATATATTTATATATATATATATATATATATATATATATATATATATATATATAATATAATATAAAAAAAGTTAATTTTCATAATTCCAATCCAACAAGTCACAAAACAAATCCAAACAAATTATAGATGAATCTCATACTAATATTGAAATCAAATCATACAAACACAAATAGATCTTAAACGAATAAATTTTAAACAAAGTGACACTGAAACTAATATATATGAATTGTATTGAGATATTTGATGAAATAAAAAAATGGTGATTGATTTGATCCAATCCTAAAAATATTGACCTTGAGAGCAGCCTGGATAATATATACCTTGTGCCTAGAGGATAACTTAATCATTTGATAATAATAGGTATAGAAATTACCCATGATTTTTCACTATTATATATAAATCATTTTTTTAGGGGAAAGTAGGTTGAAATTTATTAAATTATTAGTGAGATTAGATAATTCAACTTTAAAAAATTATAAAATGATTATTAAATTACTTTAAAGTTTTCATTTAAGTCACTTAATTGTTCAAAAGGTTTTTGTTAAAACAATTCCAGTATGACTATTTTGCTTGCATTCCATTGTTCATTTTTTTTTTTGTTAAACAATTTTAAATGTGAATCAAAATCTAAAAAACATAAAATAGTCACTTTAAAATAAAATTTGTCCTGTTTTGTTCACTCTAATTCTTTTTTCAATTTAGTTATTTTAATTACTATTATTAGGTGAAATAATCATTGCCATTAAATATTTTGTATATGATTTAGAAATGGGTGCATTCACTGATTTTCTATCATTCTCTACTTTTATTATTATATATAATTTTTTAAAATATTTCTAATAAAATTACATAATGAAATTAAGATTAAACTTTTGATTATTCATATAAAAAAATTATTTTTTAAAATTGTCTAATAAATGTTGAAAGAGTAAATGATAATTAAATCAAATACTACTTGAAAAGATATCGAGGAATTAAAACTTAATAACTTTTATTTGAGCATTTTATAAAAAATATTTTTATACGGCAATTTTGAAAGATTTAATACATTTTACTATTACAAAAAAACTTAAAAATATTTATATAAATAAATCTAAATAAAAAATATTAAATTTATTATTAAAATTTTAATTTAGAAGGCGAGATAAATGTCACAATGCAGAGAAGAAAATTTGAAAAAGTCTAGCCTATTATGCCACTAAAGTTTGCAAAATCGGACTAATGATCCAACTGATTAAACCACCAATTCTTGATCCAGTCAATTCGACCAATTCATTTAGATTCATTAAATAAATGATTAAAAATTTATAAAAAATAATATATATATAAAAAGTTTCAATTCAATCTAATCACGAATCCTACACAATAAAAAGAAATTAAAAATAATTAAAAAATTATCATTATTTGTAATTATAATTTAATTATTTAAGATATATAAGTTTCGGAATAGTCCAAAGATTCATTTCAAAATTTCTAAGAAAATATCTAACTACTTTATAAGTTTTATAAAACATTCAAAACCAGATTTATTAATCCAATATTAGCCATACTTAAAATCATTATTCAGATTAATACAAAAAATAATAGAATGTAGGCTTCATGTTTTGAGAAACTAATTATTTTAATAAAAATCAAAAATTTTCATATTTGTTAAAATTATTTAAAGAAATTAAGATATCCATCATGAGTGTAGCAACAGTGATTAATCATCTTGTCACGAGTATTCTCTAAAATGATAGACGATTGATCACGGAATGGAAGTCCATTCTAGAAATTGGTGGCTTCTAAAACCCATAAATCAATACTGTTGAGAATAATTAAATTAATTAAGATAATTTAAATAAGAAATAATTCAAATCTTACAAACCCAAACAAATCATAGATGAATCCCAAAGTAATATTGAAATCAAATCATAACAAAGTAACAATGAAACCAAATCACACTTAGAATTCAAGCATCCTTTCATCAAAGAAGTAGGAATGAAATGCCAAATCCTTTGTGAACTCCTTTGATCAAATAAATCCTTTGCTGCTTTTCATTTGAATAAATCACATCTATAACCATGAACACAATTAGAACTCATGTTGATAATGAAAACAAAATCATGAAATAATAGCAATCAACAACTTTGGTGATTGAAAATTAATTTTTTTAATCATTTAGAGTACTTACCACAAAGCTTTAGGCAAAGTAACTGCAACGGCATTTATAGTGGACAATATGGTTGCATGCGTGATTTTCACACTTGAGAATTTCTTCTTGGCAAAGCTTACCACAATGAGAGCATTCAGGGAAGCCCTCGACCTTCCTAAAAATTTTAAGACTATGATGATGATCGTGATGAAATTGAGCAGGAAATATGACCCCATTAAGAAATGGAAATTTTCCAAGAACACATTCGGGATGAGCAGAAGTATCACAGATTAAACAAGAATAATACCAAAGGCTTGGATCTCTATATTGCTCACAAATATCGCAATAACTTTGCTCCTTATCATCATGATAAGTAAGCTTTAGCTTGTGTTCATCAATTTTGTGAAGAGCTGAATGTGGTAATGTTAAGCATCCAAAATCCAAAGCAAATCTGCACTTTCCACATCTGAATGCACCATACCAATGCGTCTTGCCACAACCATTACATTTCTCATTGCATTTGAAATCAAAAAAGAGAAAGTGTTGGTGTCCTTCACATTCAATTATATCAGCAACTTTAGCACACCTTGAGCACATAACCCAATATGTTGTAATTGTGTAGAAGAAACCACTACTACGTCGATGGCAAAAGTCACATTTCTTGAAGCTGTTGATATTGAGGGTGGCATTGCTTTGACGAAGCCAATGTTGCTTGATTCTTGGCAATTCAGCACAGGTTTTATGAAGAAAATAGAGGCATTCTGAACAATAATAGAAAATATTTGAGATAGGTAGCATGCACCCGTCACATTGTCTATCAATTTCCTCCTCCATCTTCTCTGCTAACACCAAGAAATGTTGATGACTGAAATGTTGAATCTTTGCAGCTTCCCCAGCTTCATTCACCTCAATAACACGAATGATGGAAGGCTGCATAGATTTTTCTTCAAGCTCCTCACATTGCTTTTCGTCCTCAATTTCCTCGTACAAGCTTTCTTCCTCTAAGACACAATTCACATGGACAACGTAATTGCAACCTGGCTTCCTACAAGAGTAACTCCCACGATCTAGTTTTACTTCATTGAAACAAATCTTGCAATCTTGTCTTGTAAGCTCTCGTGTTTGAAGAAAATATTTGTGAAAAATGCAGTGATCATGTCTAGAAAATTTGATGATGCGTGGGAGTGAAGTGCAATCCTTATGGACCATGAGGCTGCATGTTGAACATATATATAAAATATAATTTCCTTCAGTGCCACATGCATCACAAATGAATGAATCTTGTCTCCTAAGTAAGGAGAATGGGTGCTGATGGCAGCTTTTATCTTCAACAATGGACCACGGCCAAGCACATTCAACATTGATGTTAAAATGGCAAAGAGAACAACCATAATAAGGTCCGGAATGTTGCTTTTGGCATAGGTTGCACAAGTAATCACTATCACTACAGTTAAGAATAAGAGGGTGTAAGCGATGTGTAAGGTGATCAATTTCAGTGGGTAACTCATCAAGGCATTTCTTGTGAATGATGAATGGACAGTCAGGACAAAGATATATAGCATCTATCAATGGTTCATGACACCAGGAGCAGTTCAATCTTTTGGGTACATCTATGATCGTGGGACTCTCTATGAAGGTCAATGGATGTTGGTGGATGTCATGTTTGGACAGTTGGCTAAACTTAAATGAAGAAGATAATTGAGCACATTTGACGTCAATGGAAAACCAACAATCACGACATTGATAAAAAATCATGTTACGTTTTTCCTTGCATAATGCACAACCATATACGTTGTAATCATCAAGGATTGGCCTTTGTAGAAGAATAAAACCTGCACCTGAGTGCTTGGGATGGAGAGGGTGATTAGGAATTTCAAGGGGTGCCTCTGCACATTGCTTGTGAAGGTGATAATTGCAATGAATACAAGTGAAGCATGGAGCTGAAAGCAGTTCCCCACATCCATGGCAGTGAGCTTTGAGACCTTCATTGCTTTGCTCTGCCACTAACACCAAGGGATGTTGCGGATGACAAGGATGCCGAATCTCACGCTCACTCTCATTCTCATTCTGGTTCTTCATCTCGATTAATTAGTGTGGTTGTGAGAAATGAAAAAGATGAAGGAGATGATAGGAATGAAAGAAAGGCAGAGGATGAAGAAAGGAAAGAGAGAAAAAGAGATGGGTAGAAAGAGGTAGGAAGTAAAGAAAGAAAAGAAGGGTAAAGATGGTGGAAGGCATTGCAATTCATATTTAATAAAAAAGAAAAGATGCCAACTATCTTCTCTTTCATATTTAATATTGTAACTCATGATTTGTTCTTCTTCTTTTCCAAATTTCAATTTTGTTGTTTTCACTCTAAAGCATTTTATTTGATTTAATGAAAGTAGTATTCTTTTCTTTTCTTTGCAAATAAGTTTGGTATATAATTCTTTATACTTTGTTAAGACTTCATCAATGAAGCCTTTTATTTTATTTCTTAATTAAATTATAGAATAAATTTTCTATTATTATATATAAATTATTAGTGAGTTTAGATCATTCAACTTTAAAAAATTATAAAATGATTATTGAATTATTTTAAAATTTTCATTTAAGTCACTTAATTATTCAAAATGTTTTTACTTTTGCTAATTAAGATTAAGAAGGAAGCAACTTAAATAGTTATGACTTCTTCTTTTTCAAAATTCAATTTTATTTATAATATTTTGTAAATTTTATTAACAATTTTAATTATTTTCTATATTTTAAAATATTTTTTCATAATTTTAAAATTTTTTGTAATTTACATATAATTTTTGTTATTTTAATAATCATTAATGTTTTTTGCCAATTTTTAATAATTTATATATTTTATTTCATTTATAATATGTTTTTATATTTTTTGTACTTTTATATATTTTTATAAATTTATAATATTTTAAATTTGTATATATTTGTATTATTTTTAATATAAAATATCATATTTTACTGCATAGCACGATCCTCGTGTGCCACGTGGCGAAAACAACCTTTAAAAATAGTTATCGTTACTCTTTAACGATTGACGGTTAACTTTAACTGTTAAATAGTTAATAAATTGAAATTTTAACGTTCAATAACTCAATTGAATTTTTTTTTTAAAAGTATAAGGGCTTAATTGATCTTTTTGGAAAAATTAAAGGGCTTTAAAGACTCTTTACCCTTAATTTTTACATCATAGCTAACAAATTTTAATGACTCAAAAAAATTAATCCAAAAACATACCAATTCAAAAGGGTAAAGAATTTCTTAGAAAAAATAGACAATTAATACTTTGCTTTCTTTATTAAAGTAAAAATTGTTTTTTTTATTTGTTCTTTTCTTGCAAATTAGACAATTACTTTAGTTTTTTTTAGGGGTCTAAGATGACTTAATCATGCCGTGAATACATGGACAACAGTCCACAATCATACGAAATTGTTATCTATATATTCTTATATATCTAGTTGGTCCATCAATTGAGTTTAACGATTAATGCGATTAAAGAATAAAATATTTAATTGATTTTTTTATTAATGACAAGAATTTAATTGGAAACCAATTAAATCGATAAGTTAAAAACAATTGCACATTGCATTGATAATACACATTGTATTCTCAAGCGAAGAACGTAAGTTTGAACTTTGAAGACAATATCATTGAGAGAGGCAGTCACGAACCTAGAACATGAATAATAAAATAAACTTGAAAAATAGTAAAAAAAATAGTGTCATTATTTATGATACTAACTTAATTATTTTAAATATTTTATTAACAATTTTATGCTTTTTATAATATTTTGTAAATTTTATTAACAATTTTAATAATTTTCTGTATTTTTAAATATCTTTTCATAATTTTAAAATTTTTATTTTTTTCAATTTACATATAATTTTGTTATTTTAATAATTATTATTTTTTTGACAATTTTAATAATTTATATATTTTATTTCATTTATAATATGTTTTTATATTTTTTTGTACTTTTATATATTTTTATAAATTTATAATATTTTTAATTTGTATATATTTTATTGTTTTTATATTTTTATTACTTTTAATATAAAATATCATATTTTGCTGCATAGCACAATCCTCGTGTGCCACGTGACAAAAATAACCTTTAAAAATAGTTATCGTTACTCTTTAAAGATAGACCATTAACTTTAACGGTTAAATAGTTTAATAAATTGAAATTTTAACGTTCAATAATTCAATTGAACTAAAAAAAAGTATAAGGGCTTAATTGATCTTTTTAGAAAAATTCAACGACTTTTAAGACTCTTTAACCTTAATTTTTACATCATAGTTAACAAATTTTAATGCATTGAATATATGATATACTCAAAAAATTTGATCCAAAAACATATCAATTCCAAAGGGTAAAGAATTTCTTAGAAAAAATATACAATTAAATTAAAATTAGAGTTTATATGTTAAGGTAAAGCATTTCTACAACATTAATACTTTGCTTTCTTTATTAAAGTAATTTTTTTTTATTAGTAAATTTGGCAATTACTTTGGTTATTTGTGGGTTTAAGATTATTTAATCATGTCATAAATACATGAATATTTTATTTTTTGTAATTTATATATATTTATGTTTTTTTAATATTTATTAAAAAATTCAATTTTTAATAATTTTTATATTTTATTCCATTTAAAATATTTTTAATTTGTAAATATTTATATAATTTTTAATATAAAATGTCCTATTTCATTGCATGGCATAAAAAAAGATCCTAACAAAGTAAAACATTTCTATAAGAATAGTACTTTGCTTTCTTTATTAAAATAAAATTTGTTCTTTTCTTTTATTTGTAAGTTAGGTAACCACTTTGATTCTTTACGGGTTTAAGATTATTTAATTATGCCATGAATACATGGACAACAATCGAAACACATAAATATATTTTTATTTGTAAAAAAATTATAAATTAATTTCATATGATGGATTAATTAAATTAGAGTAAATGGTAGGAAGTAAGGTATATAGAAAAGTCGCATATTTGAGACTTTTAAAAAGAAAAAATTAAAGAATTGTGCTTTGCTTCACCGAAAGCACAAAAAATGTTAGTTTTGGTAAGTAAAAGGAAGCATGGCTTATTCTTCAAGACTTAAATACATTTTTCATATGTTAAAGAGTAAGCAATGAAATTTAAAGAGATCACATCAATATTTAATTATGAAACTGCTTCAAATCAAATTTGTTTATTCCAGTCCAAATATGAATCTAGTGATTTATAAAATAAATATATTTTTTATTTCCTCTAAATCTGCTATAAATGGTAACTATAATTTTCCCCCAGCCTTGGCTCACTAAAATAAATAATTTTTTAATATAAAATTATAACAACAAATGTTAAGTGTTAGATGTTAAAAGGTTTAATTATTAATTATTAATAGAACCAAATTAATATTACCCCACTTAATCAATCCTTTATCTGTTAATCGAATCAAAATATTTTAATTAATTTACTTAATTAATTAAAATTTATATAATTTTATCTTTTAATTAAAATAGCTAAAAAACATATCAAAAAATACATTGAAATTAACCAAAATATATATTTTCATTTTAAAAATTAATTGAATTACTCAAAATTTTATGTCTTGAAACATTAAATAAGTCTTGAAATTAACACATAATTATTAAGTTCAATTAATTATCTGACTTCGAATTAAATTAACCAATAATTGAAATTCCAAAAAACCATTAACCAACCTCCGATCGAACTAAGTTCGGCCACAAACTGACTAATGAAATTTGATCGGTTCAATCGGTTAATTAGATTTTAATTGAAATTTGAACACCCCTATTGGATGCAGTGATAATATGCATTGGACTCTTAAGTGAACAATGCAAATTTGAACATTAAAGATAATATTACTGAGAGGAGTAATCCATATTGATTAACAAATCAATCGATCCAACCCCTCTAATGAACCGCCTAACCAGTTTGGGATCCAACCGGCCAGGTTCAAACAACATTGCAAGCCACTCAATTCATGAATATAAAATATGCAAGCCACTATCATTTCAACCACTCAATCAGAAGGATAACAAGAACACCGCCCTATCATTAACTGTTAGCTACAAATTTTCTTTCTTCAAGCCTATTTTGCACTTCAAACACCGCCCTTTTCTTCTAGGTAACTATGTTCAACACATACCCGAACACGATATCGAGAGGGGTACAAGAATGACCCTCTAAGAACCTTCCAATTTAAAGCTTCAAGCTAATCCTCTTGGACCATACTGAGGGGAAGAAGAAACTACGTCTCACTACTTGCTTAATGGGATAGCAGCTAACAAATACCAAATATACATTAAAGAAGAACAAGTTTGGACATGCAACCAAAAAGCCATTATAAATACTACTACTTCCTCCAAACATACACATGGCTTATTCATTAGTCAGAATATGAAAAACTCCCTTACCAAGTACCAACGGAAATGAAAGGAAGATGGGGAAACAAAACACACGCACAAAAAGAACATTCAATTTCCACAACATTCAGAAAAAAGGACACCCGCCTTCGAAAAGCCTGGAGACAATTTGAAGTGGTTCCATTTCGTACTTGCAGCCTTCACAGATGAAGAAGAAAGGAAAAATAAAACAAAATCAGCTCCCAATATGTATCATCAGGAAGGCAAAAACAGAAATGAAAACAAAGAATCAGTCAAGTTTTGTTAAGGCATGCTACAGCAGAGCCCTTGATCATCAGTCGAACCACCCAACCCCTTAGGGAGGCCTTTGCACAGGCTTTAGGTTCTCAAGCGCACTTCTTTTTAAGCAACAGGCACCATAAAAGATTGCCCCATGTCTAATCTCAATAAGAGAACAAAGAAAAAAGGATAACATAGCCTATCAATAACTTTTTTGTTGAACATCAAGTATCAAGATAATAATTGAAAATCCCTTATTTCGTCATCATCGGAGCAACCAATGTATAAGCAAGAAAATTCAAATTGCCAAGAGATATACTTGAGTCAACAATACGAAGAAACTGAATTTGTCAAAGACTTTCATTGCAAATGCAACTCAAAACTAACAGACAGTGAAATATAACAAGTTTTACAACTCACCAGTATGCTGCCACAACCATCAACGTCGGCCATCTCCACGCGATCTTCTGTCACTAGACCGAGTATCATTATATGCCATTTTCTCAGAATGATCCAATTGTCTATCCCGCACATGACCTTTGATCCCTCGATCATCTTCCTCCCCTTTTCTGTGCCTACGGCTTCCATGGTGCTCCTCCTCATCCCTTCCACGACTTCTATATTTATGGTCAATCTCATCTCTTTCTTGTTCTCTCCCTCGAGGTTCCTCTTCATCCCTAGCACGCTTCTGTCCACCTCTCCGGTCATCATAATCCTGATCATCTCTCATAGATCCACTATCTAGTTTGGTGATCTTACTTTGAAGTCTGCCATCTTGTCTACCATTATTATAGTCAATCTCTCCTCCTGACCTAACTGACCTAGAATAATCATCCCTTTTCAGATCATCTTTCTCCCACCTAGAATATTCATCCCTCTTCTGGTCATCTTTTCCCCATCTAGAGTATTCATCCCTATTCCGGTCACCCATCCCCCACCTAGAATATTCATCCTTATTCCGGTCATCTTTCCCCCACCTAGAATATTCATCCCTATTCCGATCATCATTCTCCCCATAAGCTTTGGCATTTGATTCAGAATCAAGCTTAGCATCCTTTGGATTATCCCTTTTGCGCTCCAATTCGCTTCCTAAGTTTCTACTTCTTGACTTCAATTCTGGCTGCTCGTCATGATTTTCATCATCAAGCTTCCTCTTGCCTTTCATCATTCCTCTATTGCTCTCTGATTTCTGCAATCTCTCTAATCTATCATCCTCATTTAAGGTCCTTCCCCTTCTATCATCATTCTTGGCTGCATAAGATGGAGTCTCTTTTTCTTCTTGATACCGACAACTACCTCTAACACCATGACTGTCATCATCACCTCTATGTCCTCTTCTGTCTTTGTCAGCAGCATTCTTCTTTTCAATGGTTTGACGCTTTACATCGGTGCTGTCAGAGTCACTAGAACTTGCATCACTATCATCTGTCAAAGAGCCCGATCCCCTTCTACCCACTCTTTCTCTAGCTTCTGTAGCCTTGCCAATTTTCCTGCCATAGGATGAATTGGAATCTTCATCATCAGAATCATGTCTTCTACCTCTTCTCCTACCCTTTTCTACCTTTACATCACTTGTATTAGAATCACTGTCATCTCCTGTATCATACCTATGACCACGTTTCTTTACTATTTCCTTTTTATGATCTCTTGCTCTGTCTACATCGGAATCCGAGTCACTATCACTGCCTCTCCTCTGGCTCCCAGTCAACTCGATCTTCCCTTTCTGAACTTCACCTCTCTTCTTTTTCCTCTCAACATCAGAATCAGAGTCATCCTCACTGGAGTCATTCCTACAACAACCTTTCTTAACCATTTCCTTCTTACGACCTCTCGCTCTGTCAGTATCAGAATCAGATTCACTACCCATGTCCCTCTCTCTCTTCTGGCTCCCAGTCAACTCAATCTTTCGTTTTTGAGCTTCACCTCTCTTCTTTTGCCTCCCACCATCAGAATCAAATTTGTCCTCGCTGGAGTTGTGCCTATGATGACCTGTCTTAACCATTTCCTTCCTATGACCTCTTGCTCTGTCAGCATCAGAATCAGATTCACTACCCATGTCCCTCGCTCTCCTCTGGCTCCTAGTTGACTCAATCTTCCGTTTTTGAACTTCACCTCTCTTCTTTTGCCTCCCACCATCAGAATCAGAGTCACCCTCACTGGAGTCATGCCTTTGACGACCTTCCTTAATCAATTCCTTTTTACGACCTCTCGCTCTGTCAGCATCAGAATCAGATTCACTACCCTCAAACTTTTGCTTTTGAACTTCACCTCTATTCTTTTCCCTCCCACCATCAGTTCCAGAGTCATCCTCACTAGAGTCATGCCTACGTCGATGTTGTGCCTGCAAGATTTAAGGAAATAAAATAATTGAAATACAAATGACAGGGTAACAAAACATCATACAGATCGGTATTAACTCACAATCATCTATCAGACCACTGTATTAGCTCTCAATTAGCTCACCACAATGTCATAAATGCAGGGGGGAGTAATAGCCTCACAATGGCTAGAAAACAGGTAAAAAAGAGTACTTCCTGTTATAACCTAAGATCAGTAGAGACATTTCCAATCATATACATGTTGGTTCTGCTGGAACTTTTCCAATGAACTTTTAAGCTCCAACGTTGTTAGGGAAGGAGAAAAAGAGAAGGAAAAGTGGGATGAGGACAGTTGGTAGCTTTGTAAAATGCCCCTTAATTTAACAACAATAACAGATTTTCAATCTTACTTCTTGAATGATTCATGAGGGAGTGCCAAAAACCAAGAGGTCAGTGTATTAACATTAAACATATATCTACACTATGTGATTAAATGACAGCATAGCTTTCAGTAAGTTCAGGTCAAAATCTTGCATGGAAGCAGCTATCCAGTCAATCAATTTTGATGAAAATTCAAATATCACAATCCTCTAATTTATTCTTTAATATATAAGAATCTCATCCTTGGTGAAAACAATTTCCTGAATGCACATTATGATGTGCAATGCTTTACCTAATTAACTTGTTTATCAAGATTCATGCAAATTAGTATAGTCACCACTAGATTGCATTCTGCAGGACACATTCACCAGAACCGCAAAAGGCTATGGCAAAATTTAAGCTTGGAACAAGGATTTAAATTAAATATAATTGTCACCTGTCGATCATCAACATCCAAACTAGCAGCACCAAGCTTCGACCGATCAGATGGTCTGCGTCTATCATGCTTCTTCGCTGATTTTTTTAGCTTCCTGCCACTGGCATAGTCATCAGAATCACTACTTCCACTATCATAACCCTTACGGCTCTTCTTCTTGCGAGTAGCTTTCTTCGAATGCTCTAAACTGCTATCTGTATCAGTATCATCTGTATCCGAGTCATGATGCCTGGACCTCTTTTGCTCCTTTTTCTTTTTCCGGTGTCGTGACTCGTCAATTTCATCTTCAACTACTTGACCTTTTTTCTTGTCTGCTTTTGCCTTAGGATCATCCACATCCATGGCTGCAGAAACAGGTGGATCTCTATCCAAAAAGGAATGTTCACGCTCATCGATATTCTTTCGAGGATTTGGCAGAGGAGGAAGCCCAGATTCAGAAGCTCCAATCCCGAGAGCAGCCCTAAAGGTCTCCATCTGCTTCTCCTTCCTTGCAGCAACTTGGTGGGTCTGTGTATCCGAAACCCTAACCACCAAAACATGAATGAATCAATAAATAATAAAAGAAAAAAATCATTCATTATTAATCAAAGCAATTTTAAAAAAAATACACTATTAATCCACTTGGTGAGCCTGCGTAACCGAAAACCAAAACCTCCGTAACATGAATTAATCAATAAATAAACAACCAAAAAATCCATAATCACTAAATTTAAAAACAAAATAAAAGACAAGAAATTACTTTTGCTGGCGAGTAGGGATTGGTATAACTTCTCCTTCTTCTTCGTCTTTCTCTTGTTGAGCATCTTCGAGAGCCTTCCTAGCTTCAGCAAGCTTATCAGCGATCTCAGATTCAGTGTAACCTTGTTCGGCGAGTTTATCTTCCAAAATCACGAGTTTGAGCTCAATCTGACGTTTGCGATCATGCTCGAGGATTTCCTTGTTAGGTTTCCTGGTGGTGAGACCTGCGGTGCCTTGATCTGCCTCGAAAGGCTTGGTGGAATCGGTTACCCGATTCGTCTTCGGCTTTACAAAGAATTTGTTGCTCTGAATGTAACCATTGGTGCCTGACCCCCTAGGGGTAGTCAGTCCGATTCCGTTGTACATTTAGGGATTTCTTTTCAAAACCCTATCTCAAATCTTCTGCGATTTCTTTTTTTCCAATTTTACGATTAAGAAAAAAACAACAACTTGCAATTGCTACTTTTACCAATGGAAATCAGAAACAGAGAAATTCAAATAAAAAAGAAGGGAAACTCACGGAGATTTGCGATCGACTCGTGTGCTCTGTTCTGCCTTTCAAAATCGAGTTTTAGATATAACCCTAACTTTATAATCTATCTATATATCTTAAATTCCGCTATTAGTCCCTGTACTTTACCCAAGTTGTGGATTTAGCTCTTATCCTTTTATTTAAACACTTTTAGTCCTGTATTTTTTAAATCGATCAGTTTTAATCCCTATACTTTTCAAATTTTGAAATGGTAGTCTTAATCCAATCAGTAGCAATTAAATCTATTTAGTTAAATTCAATTACTAGTCTTATACTATGCTACATTTATAGTTTTAGTCTATATTCTCCAATTGCATCATTCTAAGTCCTTATACTTGTCGAATTTTGAAATTTTAGTCTTGACACATATAATAATATGTTTGGCGCATCAGATTTTGAAAATAACAAAACTTTACACAATGAATTTTACAATTATTGTTCGGTGATAACTGAAATTTTAAAATGTAAAAAGTACAAGGACTAAAGTCTAAAAATAACCAAATAAAGGTGCATGAATTAAAATAATTTTTATTACCCTTGCAATTTTGTCACCTACGTTTTAGGGCACTTTCGTTTTAGTCACTCAGGCATTGGATCTCTAACTGTTATCGAGTATAAACGCTACCTCATGTTTACACTTTTATTTTGGTCACTCAATTTCTAGGTCTCTTTCATTTTAATCACCCGAAAATTTATCTTTTTGTAGTATTGATTGGGTAAAAAAAAATTAAGAATTAAAGTGAAATAGCGGTAGAAACTAAAAAAATCATTAAAATTTTGACAATTTGTACTTGTTCACACTCTTACCGAATGTTTTAATTTTTTCAATATTTAAATTTAAAAATTTAAAACATCAAATTCAGTTAAATAAATTGTGGAGAAATTTGTATTACTTGATAGTCTTAGCAGAGTTGTTATTATAATACTAAAATTAATTAAATTATTTAATTTAATTTTTATCTAAAATTTAAAATTTCATTTCACTAAACTCGATTTGAAAAAAAAAATAATACTCAACAACTCAAAAATTTTCACTCAATCCGATAAAACGCTCGTCCCTAATAGTGGATTGGCTTCCACCATTAGATCATATTATAATTCTTACTCCCATTTTCTTTCATTATCTAATCTTTGAAGGAAGTCGTACCGCAAACTAGAAATGATTTAAAATGCATTTACAGTTGTGTTGCGTTTATTATGATTACAAATATAACAAATAACATCATAATCACCATCGTTATGTACATTGAGAGTGTATAATTTTCCAAATTCACACAATTTATCAACAAATATAACAATTATATTTATAATTATAAAATGTCATTCTTAAATTTTAGATTTGTAATTATAAAACCTCATTCTTAAATTGATTGGTGACACCATAAAAACATAATTTCATCTTAAAAATATTGTTACATTCCAATAAAAATAATATTCATATATTCTTGATTCTACATATAAAACATTAATAAATTAATAAACATAAAATTCATAATTTCTAATATAAAAATAATAAAGACCATGTAATGACCTAAAATTTACAGGCATCGAAAAAATATAATATCGGGCCTCCGTCTTAGTAAATTGAGTATTAGAAATATTTATTAGACTAGTTTAGAAAGGTGAATTTAGCTTAATTAAGAGTAATTAGTAAAAAGGATTAAATTACAATTGAAGTGAAAGTTTAATTATAGATTAAAAGAAAGTAAAAGGGGCTAAAATGACAATTAAGCCATTTAGCATAGTTGAGGCGGCATAAAGAAATAGAATTTAAGATTTTATTTGTTTAATTATATAATTAATGATATTTAAATATAATTTATATTATATGAATTTATGATAATTAAATTATAATGATATTATATCATTAAATAAATCAAAATATGTCAATTGTATGGATATGATAAATAAAACATGTGTAATTAAAGTATGTATATATTTGTAGTTTATAGATTTAATTTACTTATTAATTAAGTATAAGATATTTATTATTTATTATTAGTAATTATTAGATTAAAAGATATTTAATAATTAAATAATTAGTATAAAATTTTTGGTTAATAATAAAATTATGATTTTGCCAAGTGTATGGTAAAAATAAAATACCAGTGTATTGCATTTATTTATTTACTTGAATATTAGTAAAAGATAATTATTAATTAAATAATTATATTATGAGATTTTTATTTGATAAACAAATTCAGTAGTGACAAATGTATGGTATAGATGATATTGTACATTCATAAATAAGATATATATGTACATTTGTAATACTATTAATTGTTGTTAAATAGATTTTTATTAAATAAATAAGATAATTGACAAATAAATGGTATAAAATTTATACAAGTGTAATAAAATAAATATGTACAAATGTAATTAAAACTTGGTTTACTTAATATTTAAGCATAAGATATATTATATTAATATTATATTAATTGTTTAGTAATTAAAAACAATAAAAGAAATAAAAGAAATTAAAAGAAAGAAACAGAGAAGAAAAAGAACAGAAGCTCTTTCGAAAACAGGGGAAAGAAATAAGAAAAAGAAAGAAAAAGGGAATATAGGGTTTTTAAAGCTTGTAGTTAATTTGGTAAGTCAATTAAGCCCTTTTCTTTTAATTTTGATGTTTTAGAAGCTTTAGAGTAGAGTTTTGATGAAGTTAAGTTGAGGTTTTGGAAGTTTATAGGTTTTTAAGCATGGTTCATGTTGAATAAATTGTTGAATTAGGGATTTAATTGAATGAATTTCAAGTTAGAATTGATTAAAGGGATTAAATTGTAAAAGAAACTATAAGTTTTATGTTTTGGGGACTAAATTGAGAGAAATTCGAAATTAGTGAAAAATGCTGAAAAATTAGTAGATAAATTTGAGTTTAGAAGAAATTTGAATAGAAATAGAGTGTGAATTAAATTAGAAAAGTAGATAAATCCAGTTAGGATTTAATTGGAATTAAAGTATAAAATTTGATAGAAATTTTATTTTTATTGTAAAAATTTGTGCTATAATTAATTATTTAATTATTTGATTTTCGTAGCTAATAAAGAATTCGAGGTATCGGCACAAAAAGGGAAGGAGAAGGTCGTTGAGGAATAATCGAGTAAATTTGGGTTTGTATTACTATAATTCAAATTTATTTATTATTAATTGTTATGTTTTAATTAAATGCATGGTAAGTAAAATTAGGTAAGCAATGGGAATGATAATAGTGACTTGAATTAAATCAAATTGAATCGAATGATGGAAATATGTGAGTATTTGAAGTGTATATTGATTAAAAAGTATTTAGTGATTTAAATTTGATTAAAGAATGAATTTAAAATATGAATTAAATAAAGATAATTAATTTATGAATATGTGTGAATATGTGAATTGTGTAATGATTGAAAAGTGGTTGAATTGAATTGAAATATGATTATATGTGATTATTTGAAATATGTATTGGTATTAAATTGTTAATTGATTAGAAAGTGGAAAAGTGATCTCGAATTGAAAATGAAAGAGAGTTGAGAATTTGAATACCCTATTAACTAGTCGGGCTAAGTCGGATATAGTTGGCATGCCATATGATTTTGGAAGAGTACGGGATTTATCGGCTTTGCCGATCAGGCACTTTATGTGCTGTATCAGGCACCTCGTGTGTCATTTTAGGCACAATGTGCCGCATTGGTGTGTTTGGGTTGAAATCCGTGTATCCGTCAAAGTCCAGATTGTTAATAGGGTGAATAATTGAATATGAGAAAATTTAAAATTTATAGATTGAAATTGATATTGAAAATAAAAGGCATAAATTTAATGTTTATGTAGTGATCGAAAATTGCTACATGTGATATGTGATTGAGAATGAAGAATAGCTAAAAATTGTGTTGTTATTGTTAAATAATGAAAATTTATGAATTAATTGATATTTAAGAAATCGGATAGTTACATGCTTCGTAATTATAATTCTTTATTGCTATTATAATTTGAATTATGGTAATACCACTGAGTACAAAATACTCAGCGTACGGTTGTTTCCGTGCGCAGGTTGAAAAAGGGGTCTGAGTCTCGGTTCAGTATCCAGGTCAATCCTGACTTCTGCATAGAGATTTCGGTGATGTTTTCTTCTCTAAATGAAAGTGGCATGTACATAAGAATTATAATAGTTATTTTGGTATTTTATATAGGTTTGTTGTAAAGTAAGACATTATGTGTTTTGATGATTATATTAGTAAAACGGTAGAAGTCCTTTATGGCATTGGTATCGAATTGAGATTACTTGATTAGTTTTATGAGTTAATTAGAAATGATAATAGGATTTTTATTAATTAAGTTGTTATGTCAATATGTCAAGTAAGATTTAAGTATATAAATGCCTTGATTGAAATACTGGAATTGGGTTGGTTATGTTTTGAAATTTTGCAGGGGGTTTTATGTAAAAATAAGCAGAAATGTTGCCAAAATTTAAAAAAAAATGAAATCAAGTAGAAAAATTTATAACAATTTATGAATTATTTTAAAATGTTGGCTATTTATTTATGAATTATTTGTAAATTGTTTGATATGTCCGGTAATGTCTCATAACCCTGTTCCGGTGACGGTTTGGGATTAGATGGTGTTACAGACCAAATTAAAATAAAATCATCAAATCTAACTAATCATCTTACCCAAATCAAAACTCAAAGGGATAAAATAACTTTTAGTCCCTAATCTTGACAAAATTTTTAATTTAATCCTTTCACTTTTTTCCATATCTTCACCTAATATTTTTAAAATTTTTAGTTTTTTATGCGATGGGGGCACTAGACCTATCTGTAGCCCAGCCCAATAGGCCCAATCCAATTTGGGCCAGACTTGAAAAAGGATATTTGTGTCTCAGGTACGGCCAAATCAATTTGAATTCAATTTAAATAAATAAAAATATTTTTAAGCTTAAATATAATTGTAAAATATCAATTAAAAATATATTTGTTTATAAATTTATTAATTTTTGAACAGTAAAATAAGTTTTTGGAACGGGCGAAGTTAGTTAAAAAACGGACTTCGAAATGAAATTTTTGTTGGGATTAGGCTTCGACTCGACTCATGGACAGCTCTAGGTGGAGCAATATCGCAATGTGGCATTATCACATAGATCAAAACTAGAAAAGAATGTAAAATTAAAGGACTAATGAGAAAAAAGTTCAGGGACTAAGTTGAGAAAAATTGACAAATGCGGTACTAAAATGTTAATTTGTCCCAAACTCAAAACCCTTTTGCAGAGCCACCATTTTCGTTTATTCTCCTAGCTTCCCAAAAATATTTTCCCCAAAATTTTTTTGTTTCAATTTGCAGGCCAGTCAACAGCATTTCATTCTTCTCCATTGGCCAAACCCAGGTTAGTAAAACTTTTCTGCCTTTCTTTTCTTCTATTGCTTTCTCTTAGCTCTTCTATGTCTCTGGTATAAAAAAAATTAGCTTCTGGTTTAGTGACTCAGATTCAGCTTGTCTTTCCAAAAATGGAGCAATCATTTTTTGATAGAATGATCACCCGTCTCCGTTCATCTTGCAAGTAAGATAAGTTTTCATTTATCTTTGATCTTGCAAATTCAATTCAATTTTTGATTTTTTTTCTATAAAGTTTTAAGCAGATAAATTGTAGTATTAATTTGAATGTTGTATGATAAAGCATTCATGTTTATGTTTATTTTCTTGTTAAAATTTGAAGGTATTATACTGGTTATCCTAAAGATCTTGGACCATCACGAGTTATTCATTTCAAATCCGAGCGTGAATTTGTACAGCTACTTCAGCAAGGTCATCCCGTTGTTGTTGCGTTCACTATCAGGTCATATAAAACCCCATCCCTCCTTTTACCCATTGTATGTATATTCCCCTAGCTCATCCTGTATGTATATTGCAGGGGGAACTACACAAAGCATCTTGACAAAGTACTGGAGGAAGCTGCTGTTGAGTTCTATCCGAATGTTAAATTTATGCGCGTATGTTTCTTCTTCTTCTTCTTCTTCTGATAATGTGTAAATGCTGAAACAGGGCATTACTTATACATTTTTACAGTCTCATCATAGTGATGTTGTAGAGTGGTTGTATTCTAGTATGAGAGTATATGCTTCTATGGTAAAAGTACCGGAGTGGCCATTGTATGTATTTTGCCCCTCTACTCAAAAAAAGGGCAAATTAGCCCCTATATGTTAGTTCGAAAACGAAAATGGTTATTTCTGTATTTTGACGAGTTTGCTCTTTGATCTAACGTACAAAAACTAATTTACCCATTTTTTGAGTTGCAATCTGGCTGCTTGTACAGCGGGCTCTTCACCATGCTTCTATTCTTTTAGCATTTTCACTTTAAATTGGCTGTTCTTAGTATAAACCCTTGTCCAACTTACGCGGATATCCTATGACTTTCAATTTCGGGGCCTTGGATTTGAACATTGGGGATGGGGAATGAGGTTTATGAAATTGGAGAGGCTTTTATGTACCTACCTAAACTACCATTGCAGCATATAACAACCCCTAAATTTTGTAGTGATTACTGTCATATGGTGATAATAGTTGTGCTAACTTACTATATAGGTTAGTTTCTTTATTCTTTCTTTACACTCACATCTTAGTTTCTTGTGTTATTCTCTTGCAGGTTGAGTGCCCAAAATATCCAGGGTTTTGTATAACACGGCAGAAGAATGAATACCCATTCATTGAAATATTTCATAGTCCAGAGCAAGTATGCAACTTCTCTTTATTTCTATTTTCTCCCTCTACCGTGCCATTTGCTTGCTTTGATCTGTTGTAACCAGTTGCTGTTAACTGATTAAAGCATCCCGAACTTAAAGTTGACTAGTTCGGGGTTGTTCAAGGATTGTATGATTTTTGTTTAACATACAGAAGTGTAATAGTTGCTGAAACTATAATAAACTTAAGCATATTTACCAATTGAACTTTCTACTATCTTGCTACTATTGATTCAGTTATAGCTTCTTAACAAGTAGGCCCTTGTAGAACTAAAGCACGTAGCCAAATCATTGTGGTTTACTCCTGCAAAAACCTCATTACTTGTAAAGGTTTTGCATGAAAATTTACTAGCTTTTCTGCCTCGCTGAGAATGACCAATATAGATAACTTGTCAGATGAAAAGAAATAAAAGGAAATGAAAGCAATAGATGAACCAGTACTGGTTATCTTTTCTGAGTTAATGAAAAACTAGTTCCCATATATTCTGTGGCTGTTTTGTTGCAAGACAAATGAAGTATAAACTTGGGACAGTGTGTTGGTGTAGGAAATAACTAAAAGTCAAAAGAAAGAAGGCTAAATGACTGCTAGCAAGTGTTAATGACAAACAATAGTCTCTGCTGCATGTTGTGGCTAGTGAACATATATATATATATATATTTCAGTTTGAATAAAATGTGGGGTTTGGTTAATATAAGCAAGATTAGACTTTTTGTTGAACCATGGAGTTGATCACTTCCAGCGGTTAAATCTTGAGGGAGAGTTCTGATAGATAAAAAAGAAGCTCAAGCATACGCTATGCTTCTCTGGAGTCTGGGAAGTATATGAACTATGCAGCTTTGCAGCTTTATTTCTGCTTTGCAGAATGGCTGTTTCTGCAACTTAAACATGTGGCCTATAGGCACTTTCGATCCAAAGTGCACTGATAGGGAGAATTATGAGAGATTGTATAGCTTAGTAGTTATATTATTTACATTGTTTTCCCATAAGTTCACCTGCAGTCAAGCTGCATTCAAATGAATCTTACAAGCGCGAAATATGTTTTAATTTATAACTTGTTCCCTGTTTTATGTTGGAGTCTACTTTTTGTAATAACATTAGAGCTTAATCCTGAATGTTTGATGTATTTAATAAGAACATTCTATTGCAGGCAGCAGATCAAGGGAGGGTTGTCGATCCAAGTACCACAAGATATTCTGTAAAAGTTCTACCTGTAAGTTTTGTAGCCTTTTTCCCCTAAAATCTGTTAGCATCATCGGTGCTGGTTCTTGGCTTTTTTTTTTGCTTTGCTCAATATGATTCCATATGCAAAGACAAATTTCAGATATTCATTGTGCTTTACATATACAATGCTTTTAATATTTTAGGTTTGTGGGCATTCTGTACATTAAACCCCTTATATGCTTAACCATTGTTAGATCCATTCATCTGTCACTTGGTTTCTGTACATAAACTCAACTATCTAGAATTTCACAATCATGAATGTACGTAAATGCTGGTAAAAGTGTATTTTTGTAAGTTCTGTTGATGCAATATTCTCTTCTGTATCTATTATTATTTGATATATTATCTATATCTATTGTTACATCTATGGTATTATGCAGTTCAATTACGATCTCAGTGCTTTTAATATTTTAGGTTTGTGGGCATTCTGTACATTAAACCCCTTATTTGCTTAACCATTGTTAGAGATTCATTCATCTGTCACTTAGTTTCTGTACATAAACTCAACTATCTAGAATTTCACAATCATGAATATACATAAATGCTGGTAAAAGTGTATTTTTGTAAGTTCTGTTGATGCAATATTCTCTTCTGTATTTATTATTATTTGATATATTATCTATAACTATTGTTACATCTATGGTATTATGCAGTTCAATTACGATCTCAGTGCTTATGGATTTAGAGAATTCTTCAAGCGCCATGGGATTCAAACATCAGACCGAAAGTAAACTCTAGGTGACATCGATCTATAAGATTATCTGTGTAATAGAATTACGGGAATGAAAGATTATTTATCAATGTTATATTATCCTGTACGGTATATTTAGGTGGAATGATTTTTTTTTTTTTTGGTTTGTCTGATAGATAAGCAGAATTTACTAGAGTATTCTTGTTATAGAAAATTTTGAACAAGCTTAGCTCCTTCAATGTTCAGGAGGTAATTGATATTTTTCGATGTTGAGATTGAGATTCCAATATACATTCCTAATAATGATATATATCATCATAAAGTTTGGTACATATGGGGAAGTGCAAAGTAAAATCGTTTGATACATTTGGTGTATTAAGCAATGATAAATTTTGAAATTATTTCGATTGAGTCTTAGCTCGATTGACATCGGCATTGTTGCCGATGTGGTAAGACGCGGGTTCGAGTGTGTTGAAGCACATTGTCTTCCTATTTAAAAGTTGGGAGGGGTTATGGGTAGGTTCAGGCATTGTATCAAAGAGCATATATGATAAAGATTAATGGTAAAAAAAAAACTTTAAATAGTTAATCAATTTATTTTTATCTAATTTTTTTTACTTTAAATAAAAATCAATACATTTATCTCAAAACTAATATGTGATTAAATTTAAAATGATTTTTAAATATTTAGTATGCACTACAATTGTAATAAATTTTAAAATTTAATTTAACAGTATTTAAGATAAATTTAAAATGAAATAATTTTTATGATTTTATGGAAAAAAATAGTATAAAAATAATAAAAATAAATAAAAGGGTAATTTTGTCCTTCAGATAAAATTCATACTTAAGGAGTATTGAGATTAACTTTAAAATTTGATATCTTACATTAACTAAGAAAGAGGAGCTGAGAACTGGTTAAGATAATTTAAACCGAACGCAATTAACAATATGTAAAATGAAAGGCTAAAGTTATTGGAACAATATCAAATTTGACCCTTAAAAGTTAACTTTTTTTGTCAAATTGATCCTTATTATTTTTTGAGCTAAATTTAGTTCTCTCAACCTTTTTAAAAGAGTCAAATTTGATCATTAACCATTTGGAAAATAGTTGAAATGGTTTTTTTAATGGAATTGTTGGCTAAAATGTTAAATTAATTAATGTGACAATCCATGTATACTTCATGTTATTTTTTCTACTAAATATTTATGAAATATTTATAATTTTGATTTACTATTTATATTAAATTATTTGTTGATGTGGCATATAAAATAAATATTGCTATGTTAGCATTAAGTACACGTAGACTGCTATACGGGTTGTCACATTAACATCTTAAAAAAATAATTTGACTCTCTTTTAAAAGATAATGACAAATTTAGCTAAAAAAAAAAGAATAAAGATCGAATTAACAGAAAATATAAACATTAAGGACTAAACTTATCATTATGCCAAAATTATTTCACTAACCCTACGGCCTGTTGTAAGCCCAATAATCAGCTGGGTTTTCAATTTTCACAATCCAAAACCCTCAAAACCCATACCAAAACCCTCAAAAGAAATAGAGGTTTTTCAATTTTTACAATCTAAAACCCTAAAAACATCAAAACACTCCACCGCGAAAGCTCAAGCAATTTATCTCTCATCAATTGGCAAACCCGACGGCATCTTTAGTTCTCATTGTAATTCAATGAGACCTCCGTTCAATTCGTTTCCCCACCGACCCCAGCAGGTAGCCTCTCTGATTCCCTCTTTTTTACTCTCTCTCTTTTTTCTTTTTGAATTTGAAATTTGGGTTTTGATTTGATTGTTTTTAGCAGAATGGTTTTCAATCAAATTCTGCGGTGGCAAACCAGTGCAATAACAACATGAACATGCTTATGATGCAACCTCAAATGGGTATTTTTAATCCTCAGCTGCCAACTCCGTTGAGTAATAATATTAATAATATTAATAAGAATTCTAGTGTTATGCCATTGCTAAATAATGTTGGATTCGTGAATGGAGCTAACCAGCAGTTTCCTACACAAAATAACAGTACGGGGTTTCCTCAAATTGGTCCAGTTTTCCCAAACATGAACAATCTTGCAATGTTCCAACAACTTCCTGCTCAATTCAATAACTCTTTGCATAATCCAAATCAACCAAATTGGTTGAATTTGCCTCAACAAAATAATATGGGTTTGACAAATGGGCAGCAGCAGCGGCAACAACTACAGCAGCAACAGCTTTTTTTACAGAACCAATTGCAGAATGTGAGCCAACTTTTGAATGCTCAACTCCCAGATCTCTCACAGTTTGTTTCCGGTGGCCAAGCCATTGTTCCGAATCCGCATTTCGGGTTTATGCAGCCAAACCAGATGCAGCAGCAAGCCAATCAAAGTCAGCAAAATTTAGCGGATGTTAATGCATCGAATTTGTCTTCTGCACCTGCTTCACAAGTACCAGGAGACCCTTCTTTCAGAAGGCCAATGGTATCTGTTTTTACCCCCTTACTGTTTTAACTTTGTGCTAGAACTAAGGAGGTAGTTTGGTTGTGAATGTTGACTCTGAAAGTGGTTTAAGAGAGTCTGATTGCCTTTGGTGGATAAAAGCATAAACTTTAGCAATACTATTCTTTCAAAGTTCCAATGGTGCAGCTGTGCCATTTTCTTTGATGTATGAGCTTGGGTTAAACACATCTTGTAAAGTTAACGGTGAAGATTCAAAAAGTTGACGATATCAAATGAGAATTTGCATTATTTGTTGTGCATTAACTTCGAAAGATATACTTACCATTGGAGATACTCCATTTGGGTTCTTAATAGCTTATTTATACCTTTTCCCTAAGCAGAACTTCTCAAGCTGCTTTGATGTTATTTAATGTGAAAGTTTCGTAATTGTTAAGCTGGAAATGGTTGATGTATGGTGTTAAAATTTCTTTTCCACAATGTTTTTGGTGTCTATTTTATCTTTTGATGTGGCTTTTGAAATTAATGCAAGTCTTTTCAATTGTTGAAGGGTGGTCCTGGTAGAAACAGTCAGAATATGAACAACTTTCCTGGAAGAAACGCTAAAAGGGATTCAAAATGGGGGTTGGTATTCTTAAACATCTTACAGTTTCTAGCTTCTCTTTGTGAAAGACTTCGATTTTTGGCTTTTTATACAGCTGAAATTCAATTTTTGTAGATCTCAGAAGTCTAAGTTCCAGCAGCCTCGGTTCCATCAAGCGGATAATGCAAAGAGAGCGTTTGCATCTTCTAATGGACATAAGAAAAAAGGTTAACCTTTTAATGAATTTCAAATAACTTAAATGGTCTTTCTTGGATACATTGGGCTGTGGATAAATAAACTTTTTTATTCTGTTTTCTTTGTTTTGTCATAAAGCATAAAACTAAAAAGTTACTTGACATTTTGACTATTAATACAGTTGTCACTTCGTCTGGCTTTATAACTCAAATGGAATTTGATTATAAATGAACTGATTTAAGCCCCTTTTTAAAAGATTATATAGTGATTCAACTGGGACAAGTAGGAGTTCATTGAAAAAAATCTTGATTATAAATGAATATGATACAGTGTTTGTTCCCTGACTAGTAATTCCAGTGATCTGATTGATAAAAAACTGCGACTGGGTGAAACAAGACTTTCTTTGGAATAGTGAATTAGGGTTTAAGATGGAAGTCCCAGCTAGTCACAGGTTTCAGGAAATAGAATAGGATGTGCAAGGTGTATGGAGTGATCGATGGAAATTGCTGTTAGTGTTGATCACTATGTTTAAGAGCACAAAATATGTTTTATTCAAACATTTAATTTAGCATTGCAAAAAAAAAAAAAAAAAAAAAGATTGGAAGGTTTTCTATTTTTAGTTGGTAAAAGTGTAGAAGTTTACACTTAAATAAACAAAGAAAATAAACAAAGACCTTAAGAGTACTCTGGGATAGGTTTGGACCACTGAAGTATGAGATCGGTAGAGCTAAAGCTGTTGTGAAGCTTAAATTTTTCTCTATCTGTTGGAAACTAAAAATCCAAGAAAGGGATATTAGAAGATATAGTTTGTTTGATTTATTTGAATTCACGTGTGAATACCAATGTATAGATATCTGAAGCTTTATGTTTGAAATAAATTTATTTGTTTTGGCTCTTTAAAAAACAAGACAGACAATTTTTTCCATGCACAACTTTGCATTTTTAGTGTCTACAACTTGAAAATAGATATTGGTTTCCTTTGTACCTTCTTATTCTTTTATTTGTTTTTTGCTACTAGATTCTTTTGTTTCTTTTGAAAAAAAACAGGGCCTGATAATGAGAGGGCAGCTAAATTTCCTCATTCTAATTCTGCAAACCCAGCTAAAGAAAAGAGAAGGTAACTTCTGTTTGCTCATACTCGTTTCATAATTTTGCTTGTCAGATGTGAAGAAAACTTTTGCTTTTTGACAGAGACGTTCAGTTGAGAATAATTTTGTGTTAACATGAGACATTTATTTAGTTGAAACTGCTTTTTTACAAATGATGGCTGCTACACTTATGACAGTGGTTAGCCTGAAAATAGACAGTTCTATTTATGCTTTCTTATATTTGAAGTAGTTCTTTGGCTGGCAATATCTATTTTATCATGGGAGTTTTATTGGTATGGAGAATGGAATGGTGGTATCTGTTGAGTATTTACGTGAATCACTTTAAATAGAAGTTAAGTGGTATGGGATTAGAGTGAGTTGACAAATGGGGATGTATCGCATTGAGTTTAAATAAATGAGCTTTATGTGATTAATTTTAGGAACTTAATTCCTTTAATATTTTAATGGTGGTCACAACTGGAATAATTCTAAGCAATCATGTTAAAAAACCATTAGTTGTCCGACTTAACCCTTAATTGATTCCGTTTTGGTGAGGTGCTTAAGTTCTTGCTTGTATAAGTTTGAACTATTGATGATAAGTCAAGGCCTGAAATGTTTGTGGATGAAATCCCACCGTATGCGTGAAAACGGAAAAAGGAATGCTCATGCTCTGTTGGTTTACTTGTTTTGATTTGGTATAAATTCCAGAACTTTTAAAATTTCACAAGATTTTAGTGTGTGTTGGTTTTCTTTCTCTGTATTTAGTTGTTTGCTGGGGTACAGGAAATGTATGTGTATGGACAGCCTAGGTAGTTTTCAGCTATGTTATTCGGACTTGATTGTGATTGTCAAATATGTATATGTGCTTGGGATGGGTATGTTCAATTTTCTTTTAAAGTTTTTTCATGTATTTGGAGGATCTTTGGATGGTCATATCTCCCAACTTATGTCTGGTCATGTAATAGACACAAGTATTTCAAGAGAGGTGAAGAGTCGGAGCAACATAGGTTTCAATTAATTTACAAGCTGCCTTGTAAATGGCTATGTTAAAGGATTTTTTTCTGTTCTTTCCAAATACATTGAGAAAGAGTTAATGTTTTCCTTGATAATAATTCCGAACAGGGAGGCTAATAGAACCGAATCAATTGCAGTTGACATTTTAGTGAAATCATCTACAGCAGAACCTTATTTTCCTGTACTTATGATTAATATTTCTCATAAATTGTCATGTATTTTCTCTCCTCTTACCTTCTTTCTTACTAATCTCTGCTTTGATGTGTCCACAATTCTTTCTTAAATGAGAAGATCGCTTGCTTTGACCTATACAGAGGAAGAGATAAGAAAGTGGCGTGAAGAACGTAAGAAGTTCTATCCAACAAAAGCCAACATAAAGAAGGTTGGATATAGCTACAGAATTCTCTTTCATTTCACTTTTGTTCCCTTTAAAGTGTATATGCATTCGAGGATAATTGACTTTGGTGGCTGCAGAAACTGAGTGGAAAAGAAGCTGACTCCGAGTTTGCAAAATCACGTAGCGAGGTACATTTATTAATTTTTCCTGATCTATAAAAAACTTACTAGTATTGCATATGCTTGAGCATAAGGCCAATCTCATCTTAAAAGGGAGCCATCTGGTCAATAAACGTTTGATGCTTTCCACCTATAAGACTGCCTTGTGTCTCGTCCTAGGCATATATGTCTATGGTGCTCTGAATCTTCTTTTTTCTTGAAGTATCCTTGTTTGACACCCGTATCCAGCACATATTTGGACTTGGGTATGGGACTACAACCCTTCAAATTGAGCATAACCTTGTTAGACACATACCCGTATTTGAACTCACACCTGGGTCCAAATAACATAGATATATGTAATAGTTAATGTATTAGCATCCAAGATTCGAGAAAATTGGCATTTTGTCTAAGCATGTCTAACAATGTTAAGTACTCATGAAAAGATAACTGAAGTTTTCAGTTCTGGGTTTATAAATTTGTTTCAATCTAAAAACAGGCATTCAGTGACTAAAATTCTGCAAGGTCACCGGATTGATGCTTCATTGTCACAATCTATGTAACTGAAGTTTTTTCTTATTATATATTGTAACCTTCTGTTGTAGCAACTCAAGGAGATTTTGGAAAAGCAAGCTGAGTTAGGAGTCGAAGTTGCAGAAATTCCGCCACAGTATCTGCTAGGTTTGGAGAAAAGGGTGAATGGAAGGGAAGAAAACCATAGGCCATCAACCAAGAGGGGGAGATTTGGAATGAGGAATGATAAAAGAGGGAGACCAGATAAGAGAGACTGTATTTCCAAAAAGCCAAGACCAACAACCGAGGAATCATTTGATGGCAGTTCTTTCAGCAAGAGGAGTCCGACCCTTTTGCAAAAACTTCTTAGAGCTGATATAAGGAAAGATAAAAGCCGGTTGTTGCAGGTTCTCCGCTTCATGGTTATGAATTCTTTCTTTAAGGATTGGCCTGAGAAGCCCTTGAAATTTCCTGTAGTAGTTGTTAAAGATGGTGTATCTGAGGGTGAGATCGTTCAAGAGAAAACCTTGCTTGATGCTGAAGATAATATTGAAGCTGGCAGCAAGACAATGACCCAAAGTATCGTTGATGCGGCTGGTGATGATGATATCGAAAACAACAATGCTGATGAAGGAGGAGAAGAAGATGATGACGACAACAAAAAACATGACACACAAGTTGACCCAGTGAATTTGTATGTTAGGGAGAAAGTAGCAGAACTTGTGAGGAATGTTGAAGGAGAGGGAGAAATCATTGACTAGGATACCTTCTCTCCTCTGCCTCGTACACCACCTCCGTCTCTTCCGCCACCTCGAGACACTGCTCCCTTTAAACATGTTTGTGCATAGCATAGGTTAGCATATTTTGTGTATAATTTTGGAAGGACTTTAAACAACGGAGGGAAGAGGACATTTTTGCTGGACTCTAATGGTCGAGGGCTTTTCTTGTAATTTAACTTTTTTTTTTTTTTTGGCTTGCTTCAAACTGTTTTTATCTTTTAAATTATGGAAAAAATATATTTATTAAAAGTTTGTAAGTTGAAATGGTTAAATTAAATGTTTAATAATTATTGTTTATGGGTTTAAATTCTTTTATAATTAAGTTTTTATTATTTGTAAAATATAAAAAGGCAAAAATGTTCTTATAATAAAATAATTTATTTTGTATATCTACGTGATATTTTGTTTTAATTGATATATTTCATCACATCTTTAAACTATTTATGTTATTAATACTTAAATAATTTTATTTAATAAGTTTGAAATATTTATTTTTGGATGTTGAAAGAAAGTGAAGATTTAAGTATGAAATTTACATACCCAACATGTTGCTGCTGGATGTTGTAATTTGAAGTTTTCAAGTTATGTTTGCTTATTTATTTATGCATTCTTGTACTACTAGTTGGGGTGTTTAAACGGTTGGTTAGGTTATTAATTGAATTAAATTATTATTAATTAAATTATTCGAAATCTAAAAATCTTTAACCGTTAATTGAACCGAAAGTTTTTCAAATTCATTAACTCAACTGAAATATTTTGATTAATTCGGTCAGTTAACCAAATTAAATGAAATTTACATGTAAAAAAAAAGTTAATAAAAAAAAAGTTACATTGTTAATGTTCATTAAAAAATGAATTATATAATATATATTATTTATTTCGATTAATATAAAGAATAATAGTTAAAAAATTCATTAATAATATACAAAAATACATTATTTATTTCGACTAATTCAGTTAATTACCTGATTTCTATCTAAATTAATCGGTAATCGAAATTTTTAAAAAATTATTAACTGACTTCCAACCGAATTATATTTGACCATCGAAATATTGTTGATTATATCAATTAAATCAGTTGGTGTGATTTTTATTTAATGTTATGGCTATGAATAAGGATTGTGATTATATGTAGTGGCATACTATTGGTTGGTGTGATTCTGTCCATGTTTTAGATATGAATAATGGTAAAACTGCAGATTGGAGGGATGGCTTGGATTAAAATCTAGCAAATCATTTATATTTAATAATACTTTGAAAAAAGTTTGAGCACTATAAATAAATGGGAATGTTGTAATTATTGCAAGTTAAATAGAAAAAAAAAGAAAAGATAAATTACATCATATGTCACTCAATTATGGGTTATTATTTTTGGTCTCCCAACTATAATTTTCTTTTAAATTAGTCACCTAATTAATTGAGATTTTTTTTTGTTCATTTTCGTTAATTGCCGTTTAAGTGTCTAACGGGATGATGTGACAGTTAAAAAAAAGTATAATAGTAAATTTAGCAGTTAATTTTTACATATTATATTAATTTAAGCATACTTTTAAGTTTTAACCCTTAAAATTTACAAATTCTAAAAAATATAAAAAATACATAATTTTTTTAAAAATATAATAAATTTTGATTTTATATTAATATTAATATTAATATTAAATAAAAAAAAGTTTTATCAAAATCCAAGTCAACATTATGTAAGAAAGCGTCATCATCATTTGCTACTGCCTCACCCTTAAAACCCGCTTCATCAACATCTTTCCGACCCCTGCACTCACCAGCCTCTTCGACGTTTAGGTGTCAAATTTAGGATGGAAAAAATACATTAATCCTTTTTCAAACAATAAAACAAATCAGCACACTGATCATGGGCTAAATTATTCCGCCCCACCTAAAGATTTGTTCGAAAAGTAGAAGGATTTAAATAAAAATATAAGCTCAGAAAGGGTTTGGACAAAAAAAAAAAAAGGTTTGTTTTCTAAATAAGTTGAAACTCGAGTAAATTTTTTTTTCCCAACTCAACTCAAATTTGCAAAAATAAAATAAAAAATCCTGCTGCTTTTTACTGTTGTTTTTTACTATTTTGTTGTTTTGTCATTATTTTGGTGTCGTTTTGTTATTATATTGCTACTATTTTGTTGTTATTATTGGGATATTGTATAATTTTTAATGTTATTATTAATTTTACTGCTATTTTAGAGACATTTGCTTGCTAAGTTGCACTTACCTCAAAGTTATTTAAATATAAATAAAAAAATTAATTTATTTTTAATTTGTTAGGAAACATTTATTTTAATATTTTT
This sequence comes from Gossypium turneri, assembly GCA_008044935.1. NCBI lineage: Eukaryota > Viridiplantae > Streptophyta > Magnoliopsida > Malvales > Malvaceae > Gossypium > Gossypium turneri. Next base: position 4,691,225 of record CP032576.1, read on the forward strand.
AGTGTATTTGATATATTATATTTTTAAATTTGTTTTTATATAAAAATAATAATATAAAATTTTTTAATATAGACCAGTCGGACCGGGCCAGACTTGAGTTTTAACATTTTTATCTGGGTCAAATTTAGACAAAATTCTAGGCTCGGGTCAGATCGTGCACAAGCCTAGAAAACGGGTTTAAAATTCTATTGAAGCACAACCCAACCATGATCACCTCTAAGCACAGTACAAGTTTGGGCATTATTAATATTTATAAAATTAGACTGTAATTAAAAACTTTTTAATTTCTCCAATTTATTTAAATAAACCTTCATAGCTTTTATTTATCTAAATAGGTTTAAATATAGGAGAGGTCCCTATATTCTTTTAAAATTTAAAATTGAGTTGGTGTATTTTATTTAATAATCTTGAACTTTTAGATCAATTTTGGATATAAGTTTGTGCATTGTTGAATCAATGATAGACCCAACAAATAAGCATCACCATCACTATGCGTCTTGGAAGCTCAAAATTTTTCAAATTCTCACCACTTATAAAAAAGTAAAACAATTCTATTTATAATTATAAAATGTCATTCTTAAACCATAAAACCATTATTTCGTCTTAAAAATTTTGTTTCATTCCAATAAAAATGAAATTCATATATCCTTGATTCTACATATTAAAGATTAATAATTTAATAAACATAAAATTCTTATTTTTGACCAGCCCGAATTTATTGTTTTGTTTTTGTTTCGTTGTTGCTTTGTTACTATTTTACTATTATATTATTAACTATTTTGTTATTATTGTTTGGATATTATATAACTCTTATTTTATTATTAATTTTACGAAGTATTACTCGCTAAGTTGCACTTGTCTTAGTGTTATTCAAGTAAAATAATTTTTCAATTTGTTGAGAAACATTTATTTGAATGTTTTTAGTGTATTTGATGGGTTATATTTTTTAAATTTGTATTTATATAAAAATAATAATATAAGAAAATCTTAATAAAATTTAGGCTCATTTTTTGAATTGTCAAGCCCAAACCTAAAAACGGGCCTAAAATTCTATTGAGGCCCAACCTAACTCATGGTCACCTCTAAGCACAATACGAACTTGGACATTATTAGTATTTATAAAATCAGGCCAAAACTTTTGAATTTCACCAATTTATTTAAATAAACTTTCATAACTTTTATTTATCTAAATAGGCTTAAATATGGTAGAGGTCTCTATATTCTTTTGAAATTTAAAATTTAGTCATTGTACTTTAATCGAGACATTAAGTAATTGTAACTTTCTTTTTATTTAATAATCTTGGACCAATTTTGGTATTAGAATTGTTGACGTTGCAAACTATAGAAGCTGGATTTTGGTGTTGAATTGGACATGGCTACTGCATTGTGTGATAATACAAATGCCATTAACATTTCCAAGAATCTAATGTAGCATTGGAGGACTAAACATATAGATATCAGACGTGATTTTATAAGGGAATTTGTCTGAGAATGATGTTGTTGAGCTTAAGTTTGTGTCTACACAATATCAACCAGTTGGATGCAACTAGGTTCGAGCACTTGAGATCCTGTATTGGTGTGTGTCAAGTTTAAATAACTTGAATGGGGTTTGGAAGGCATCCAAACGCAAAAGCTTGTTGATTCACGTTTCTCTCTCCAAATCAGGAGGGAGAAAAGGTGTGATGACTGTGGCGAAGATCAATGGCCCATATCGATTCATATTTCCCACAAGTCATTTCTATTCGACTGCTCACATTCAGATGGCTAGGGTAAAAATTATTTACGAAGAGGAATTAGAAAAGGTTTAGGCATAAAAGAGGTGTTGAAGGAAAAGACGCATCAAACCCTCAACCACAAACTCAGGCTAGCTCATGTTTCTTGTCTGCACTGATCAAAGGTTGTATCTATATCATGGAACTTTTAGAAAAGTGTCATATGGCTCAGGCTCATAGAGTACCTACACCAATGGTTACCTCATGTTTCTTGTCTGCACTGATCAAATTCGATGTTCTTTCGAGGATTTGGCAGAGGAGGAAGCCCAGATTCAGAAGCGCCAATCCTAAGAGCAGCACTAAAGGTCTCCATCTGCTTCTCCTTCCTTGCAGCTATTTGGTGGGTCTGTGTATCCGAAACCCTAACCACCAAAACATGAATGAATCAATAAATAATAAAAGAAAAACATCAATCATTCATTATTAATCAATAAACAAACAAGAAATTACTTTTGCTGGCGAGTAGGGATTGGTATAACTTCTCCTTCTTCTTCGTCTTTCTCTTGTTGAGCATCTTCGAGAGCCTCCCTAGCTTCGACAAGCTTATCAGCGATCTCAGATTCAGTGTAACCTTGTTCGGCGAGTTTATCTTCCAAAATCACGAGCTTGAGCTCAATCTGACGCTTGCGATCATGCTCGAGGATTTCCTTGTCAGGTTTCCTGGTGGTGAGACCTGCGGTGCCTTGATCTGCCTCGAAAGGCTTGGTGGAATGGGTTACCCGATTCGTCTTCGGCTTTACAAAGAATTTGTTGCTCTGAATGTAACCATTGGTGCCTGACCCCCCCCCCCTAGGGGTGGTCAGTCCGATTCCGTTGTACATTTAGGGATTTTTTTTTTTCAAAACCCTATCTCAAATCTTCTGCGATTTCTTTTTTTTTTTTTTCAATTTTACGATTAAGAAAAAAATCAACAACCTGCAATTGCTAGTTTTACCAATGGAAATCAGAAACAGAGAAATTCAAACGAAAAAGAAAGGAAACTCACGGAGAATTGTGCTTTCGTCTGCCGCTAACCCTAGCCTTCATAATATATATAGGTTAAAGTTCGCTATTAGTCCCTGTACTTTACCCAAGTTGTGGATTTAGCTCTTCTCCTTTTATTTGATCACTTTTAGTCCTATCCTTTTTGAATCGGTCAATTTTATTCCCTGTACTTTTCAAAATTCGAAATATTAGTCTTGACCCAATCAGTAGCAATTAAACCCGTTTGGTTAAATTCAACTACTAGTCTTGTACTATGCATACATTTGTAGTTTTAGTCTATATTCTCCAATTGCATCATTCTAAGTCTTTATACTTGTCGAATTTTGAAAATTCAATCATAACACAAATGATAGTCGTTAATCTATTAAAGTGAGTAAGATGTGGAAACAATAAACGAACATGACATTATATATATGATAATATGTTTGATACATCAAATTTTGGACATATGATACTAAATATTATTTTGCAGCATATTTTCCAAAATTGGCCCCTAATATGAATTTAATATTTTAAAATTAAATTAATTTTATTAAATTTGCGGGTTGCCATATTTAAACCATTTAAATATTTTTTTCAGTAAATTATGTAAATCAACCATTAGTTTATATTTCTTAAACCATTTAAATGTTATATTAAATAAAATAATCCCTCTCCCTCTCCCTCTCCCTCTCCCCATCCCCATCCCCATCCCCATCGGACCTCCCCACCATCAAATATATATATTTATTATATTTTTTGAAAAAATATATATTTATATTTCTTTAAAATTTTTAAACTTAGAATTAAATTAAAATATTTTTAAATTTTAAGGGTTAAATTTTTTAAATTATGACTAAATCGGTATAATAAATAAAAATTGAGGGTTAGATTTATTATTATACCATTTTTTTAGTTGCTACCCCAGCTTGTTGTTCATGATTTTAATATGACTGACCAAAAACTATGTAACATGAATGCTCAAATTAAGAATTTTTATTATTATTTTGGAAACCTAAAATAAAAATTTTGAATTATTTGATGACTATCTATATAGTTTAATTTAAAATTAAATTTTATTTGAATATTATAATGTCAATAAAATTCTAATTAAATATTTTGTTTAAAATCGATTTTATTTAATTTAAAATTAATAAATTAAATATAAATAATTTAGTTTTATAGTCGGATGAAAGGAATTTAATTAACTATATTTTCAAATTTAAATTATAAATGATTTGAAATTAATTTTTATTTTTCTATCGATTTGGATGAACGAAGCCTGAATTTTTCTATTTGCATGTAATTATTGTTATAAATTTATATGGGTACAAAATAACCTTCTATCCTCTAATTTTTACCCACATTGAACCCTTAAACCTTCAAATTGTATTGAAACATGCTCTTAAGTGCTTATATTTGGATATAGATGATAGGGTAAAGGCTTATTTGATAGTCTACTCGAATCAGTTTTCTAGATACAAATAAAAGGATAAAGAGAACTTGGTTGCAACAAACTACATTCGCAAATATGGAAAGGAGACTAGCCTATGTGGGTAAGATAGCATTTTCAAAAAGCGGAGCAGCATGGCAATGAAATGGCAGAAACATTAGCAACAACAGGTATTAAATCGCAGGATTATGCTCAAGGCGTGGTAGTGAATGTTAAATTGGTGATTGGAATGCCTGGTTTTCATGTTATAATAGCTTTTGTGACAATTGTATTGTTTATCTGGAATTACTGTTCTGTTGCTTTTAAACAAAATAATTTGAATGAAGCAAAAAAAAAAAAAAAAATGACAAGGACTTATTTGAGTACAATATAAGGGCTTACCTAAGCAAAGTTATGAAGTTTAGTGCTTTTCTAGTGTATGATCATTAGAAACTAAAATTAAATATATTCATATATGACACTTACGCTCGAATCTAAATAGGGTGTTATTATTAAAGTTAAAACAATTGATGTTCACATCGCGTTTAATAAGCTAATAGATGATCATCTAGCTCATAAAAACTTACATTGTTTCGTAATTGATAAAGCTGAACGTCGATAATTGTAATATAGAAAGATCACAAAGCAATAAGAAGGGAAAAATAAAACACATGGATTTCTTTAATAGAAATTTGGATCACACAACTTTAACAAGAACAATTGCTCTAATGCATATTTTGGTAATCAAAATTCGTTTCTTTCTTAGAGTTTTGTTTTATTTTGGTGATATATATGTTTGGTTTAACGGTGTTTCGAATTGCTTCAGTTTAGTAAAATTATAACAATTTACTCATTAATATTAGATGTAGTGATAAAATATATTACCTAGAGATAAAAGAAAGTCTTTACAAATCCGAAAACTTGAATTCATGGAAAACAAGTAGGACACACAACAACATGGGTTCATCAATGAGTGATGGTGCCATCTTTTGATATGTTGTAGCTATAATACAATGTGTTGGCCCTAGTTCTTAGCATCATTTACAGGGTTTTAACTTTGCCGCTTTGGTATGACAGAATTCAGCAATTCTTGTTTGCGAGAACAGGCCGAGATGGGGTTCGATAGATGAGAGTACACTTATTCATTGATCATTGTTCAGGGATTTGAGCTTATTTCCTAGCATCATTCACCAGGTTTTCAACTTTTGAGCCTGGTATGATCATGCAAGATAGAGATGTTCATCGGTCGTTGGAGGGGGTTTCGATTTCTGCACTGCTCTTCATTTTACGTTCTTTAAAATAAATACGAAGCATTTCAATTTCCAGTTTTCTAGAGGACGACGTGACTGCAAAAGATTGAAGAAGAAAACTTCGCAAATTCCTTGAAATTCAACAGCATAGAGATCAAGCTTAAAACGTAAGCCTCCATTTCCTTTTGCTCCCCCACCCCCCAAAAGAAACCCCTAAATTTGATTTGGATTTGATGATTTGTTTGGATTAGTTCTTGAAACCCATTCCTTTAGTTCAATTTTTTTTCAGCTTTTCATAAAAACACTTAAAACCTTTGATTATTTATAAAATAGCCTACTTTAAAAGTTATGTACATAAATAATCTGTTTTGAACAGTAAACGTCGGCGACGCCATTGTCATTGACGTTACCATCTCCAATTATTGGTTAGTTTAAAAACTAATAATTTTTTTGGGTGGATTAAAATATAATTATATAAAACGTTCAGGGACTTGATGAAGTAATTATCTTTTTTAGATTGGATAAAAAAAATGACACCAATCCTCTTAGCAGCACCAATTAAATACTTTTAAACTTTTGATCTATTTACATGTTAAACTTTATCCCATTTTAAAATCAAATTTAAATAGCCTTTAAAAATATAAGAATAACAAAAATAACCATTTTCAAATTTTATTATTTGTCAAAAACAATAAACATAAAAAACTATATAAATTTTTTATTTAAATTACAAAATATATCCCTCAAAAAATTTCTTTTAAATAAGAATTTTTAGCAATTTTATGTCAGTTGATAATTCATATATTCGTGTTCGATTGACAAGAACTGCATCTTTGGGTGATAAGAATGTGCTTTGAACATTTACGATTCTAAAATTTTTATGAAACCGTGCAAGAATAGGAAATTGTTTGCAAAAGGTTTCTTTGATGCTTAATGAACCATTTTTCATGGAAGAAATTGTGTCCATGAGTGTGAAAGTTGAACGAGGGTGGATTTAAATAGATAATGGGTATAGTGCGGTACAGTGGATTTAAAATTGTGGGTTGCGTTTAATTAATTTTTTTATTTTACACTATAGTACTATAATATTTAATACTATAATTACAATATTTAATCTTATTATCACTTTTCTTTATACACTAATAATAAACTTACTGAATATATCCTAAACACTAATCACAATTATGTCACCGCTCATCGATGTTGTTTCGAGGATTTGGCGGAGGAGGAAGCCCAGATTCCGAAGCTCCAATACCGAGAGCAGCCCTAAAGGTCTCCATCTGCTACTCCTCCTTTGCGGCACTTTGGTGGGTCTGTGTATCCGAAACCCTAACCACCAAAACATGAATGAATCAATAAATAATAAAAGAACATAAATCATCCATTATTAATCAAAGTAATTTAAGAAAAAAAACTAATGATCCACTTGGTGAGCCTGCGTAACCGAAAACCAAAACCTCCCAAAACATGAATTAATCAATAAATAAACAAGAGTAGGGATTGGTATGACTTCTCCTTCTACGTCTTTCTCTTGTTGAGCATCTTCGAGAGCCTTCTAGTTTCGACAAGGTTATCGGCGATCTCAGATTCAGTGTAACCTTGTTCGCCGAGTTTATCTTCCAAAATCACGAGCTTGAGCTCAATCTGACGCTTGCGATCATGCTCGAGGATTTCCTTGTTAGGTTTCCTGGTGGTGAGACCTGCGGTGCCTTGATCTGCCTCGAAAGGCTTGGTGGAATGGGTTACCCGATTCGTCTTCGGCTTTACAAAGAATTTGTTGCTCTGAATGTAAACATTGGTGCCTGACCCCCTAGGGGTGGTCAGTCCGATTCCGTTGTGCATTTTAGGGATTACTTTTCAAAACCCTATCTCAAATATTCTGCGAATGCCCTTTTTCAATTTTACGATTAAGAAAAGAAAAGAACTTGCAATTGCTATTTTGACCAATGGAACTCAGAAACAGCAAAATTCAAATGAAAAAAAAAAAAAAAGGGAACTCACCGATTTATAACCTATCATATAGGTTAAATTCCGCTATTAGTCCCTGTATTTTACAGAAGTAGTGTATTTAGCTCTTATCCTTTTATTTGATCACTTTTAGTCCTATACTTTTTGAATTAGTCAATTTTTGTCCCTGTACTTTTCAAAAATTAAAATATTAGTCTTGACCCAAATAGTAATAGTTAAATCCGTTTGTTTAACTTCAATTACTAGTCTTATATTATGCGTAAAGTTATAGTTTTAGTTCATATTCTCCAATTGCATCATTCTAAGTCCTTACACTTGTCGAATTTTGAATTTCAATCTGGACACAAATGATAGTCGTTAATCCACTAACTAGATTTTTAGTGAGTAAGATGTGGAAATAATAAGTTGATATGACATTATACATATAATAATATGTTTGACGCATCAAATTTTAAAAATAATAGAACTTTACGCAATGAATTTTACGGTTATTATTTTGGCGATGACTAAAATTTTAAAATGTGAAAAGTACAGGACTAAAGTCTAAAAATGACCAAATAAAAGTAGATTGATTACATCCAGAACTTTTGCAAAGTAAAGTGACTAATAGTAGAATTTTGGTCACTCAAAATGAAATCCTAGCAAATTTATCACCCAATTTTTAGGGCACTTTTATTTTAGTTACACAGGCATTGAATCTCTAATGGCACATTGTGTTTACACTTTCATTTTGGTCATTGAACTTCTAGGTTGGTTTCATTTTGATCACCCAAAAAATCATCTTTTTTTGTATTGATCGAGTAAAAAAAATAATAATTAAAGTGAAATAGCGGTCAAAATTTTTGACAAATTGTACTTGTTTATGCCCTTGCCGAAAGTTTTAATTTTTTCAATAAAACTCAAAATTTTTGTTATATGTATGATAGATATTGTTTTTCATCAACTTTCCTACCTATGTCCAATCCATGCCTTATTGTAAAATCCTGCATTCTTTGTCGACGATGTATTATTTATTCAATATGAAGACTACCACCATTCAGATATTAAAGAAGGCAGGTGATCCATCGAAGTGTCTAGTGAACCATTAGAATTGCTCGTTTAAGAAGCCAATAGAGTATGAATGCGTGCATCTCCATGAGATAACAAAAGCTGCCGAAACCGAAGAACCAGAAGCAACTGCCGAGTATAATAATGCTCTCAAGGAAGCCATTAGAGGAGTGCAAGATGCTGTGACTTCCATTAATGAACATTTAGATGTGAGATGTGAAATTGTAGCCCTTGAAATAGAGTAAGTTCACTATAACATAAGCCAAAGTGTTTAGTCACTCAAATTATAGTCTCTACAAGGATTATAAGAAAAGAGTTCAGATTCAGGTCAAGGTTGGTGTAAAATGCATGTTCTGTCTGCTGGGTTGGGTCAAATTAAGTTTAAATTTTTTGTGTTTTGATAGATTCGATTTGGTCGATGAAATGTAAGATTTTAATTTTTTTTTTAATTTTAATATAGAAATAGTTATGGCCTTGAATAGAATAATCTAGGTATTCTTTTAGGTTTCAAATTACTTGGTTGAAAATACATGTTATGGAGGTCTAGTTTTGGGATAAGGGAAAGAGTTAATTGTTCATTAAGTAAGAATGGGTAGATTGATTTTAATTGGATAATTAGATAATTGGATTAGTTCGGTTATTTATTTTATGAACTATTATTGAACAGTTTAAATCATTTAAATCTCATGTAAATGATTGATGTCAGTTTTAAACTTTTGATTGGATGAATATTTTTATTATACCTGATTTAAATTGAAACCTAATTAATACGGTATAGATTTGATAAGTTTCAAATGATGGACGAGATATTATTTGTAAGTATATAACACAACCCATAATAAGGATTTTCATTAATTAAGTATTTCGCTTCATGTGATGTTCCTTGTATGACGAGAATGTTGTAATGATTACAACCGTTAAAACGATACTAATTCTTAATAAATAATAACACTGAAAATATTGATTATATCGATGTTAAAATTGTAAACTTTAATTAAATAAATAATCTTTATCCTTGATAAATAATTAAAATTCTGCAAATATTTGAATTAGTTTGCGTGTATGCTAGTATATAAAGTATTCATATATGAAAATAAATATTTTAGGCAATTCATAAAATTCAAGAAACAAAGAATTACTTTAAAACCATTAATAAAATTATGATTTTGCTCCTCCAAGTATGGTGTTCGACCCTAGTGATGCGGAAATACTTTTTGTCTACCTTCTTATGTTGATTGCCAACTGTAGTCATGGGAGGGATGTTTTAGGCCATCAATATAGTGAGTGTATAAGGTTTTGATGCTTACTCAAGTAAGCTTACTTTTTCTTTTGGATTTAAATAATGACTTGTATCAAAGAAATAAACGGGTTGTGTTTGGTCTCGAGAAAAGATTACTCAAAACAAGAGTGATGGGATAAAACCTAAAAGGGTTGTGCAGAGCGGCAATGGTGGGTTTTGGAAATCTTCTACAGGGGTAGACCTGTTTTGGATGATGATAGTCAAGAAATAGAGCTTTTTTGAAAATACTAAATTTTTACGAATATAGTAGTAATAATGACTATGATGGAAAAAAAACATAAAAAAAAATATAAAACTATGAAGACAAGGTGACTTATGTATGAATATCAACTTAAGGAGAATAAGCTTGAAGTATGAGTTATTTATAAGATAAAAATTCTCTACGTTACGAGATGAATTGATGCAAAAATTAACCTCAATTAATGGAGTTGAACCATGTTCTTGAAAGTGATATATTTAAGGTTTATTCATTAAATATCAATTATTATTAGAACAAACTATAAAAGGAAAAAAATATAATTAAATGTTTGGATAATGTTATATTGCAAATAATCACAGTTATATTTTGAGAGAAATGCTAGGAAATTTTATTATTCAAAGAGTCTTCCTATTTATAGGTCAAGTTTTTCAAAATTAACGGTTAACATAAACTCAATCTGATGTTATACATCATGTGTCTAGACTATTCCCACTTAAATAATGTTATATAAAGTGGGTGTTTCTAGATCTTCTGAAACCTTCTACCCTATTCCACAAGGGTCCAGCTCTTTCCATAACCTTTCAAAATGTTCCGGGCCTTCTAGACTTTACCAACGAGTACTAGAAGTGTCTATCACAATCTAGGACATTCTGAACTCTTCCATCTCAGTTCTGCACCCTTCCAGGCATGATGTGCCTCGAGCGGTTAGCTCTGCACCATGGAGTTGCTGCTCTTTGGTGGACGGTGACCATTACAAGTGGTTTGTTATTCTCTCTTCTCTTGTATGACTTTTTTTCCGGTCAGTGAGTCCCTAACTTAATGGTAAGGTTGAGGCGTTAATAACTTTGAGATTTATGTTCGATTCTCATCTTGTATGAATTTGTGGGTTCTCCTCCATCTTTATTTTGACTAGTTAGTTAATTTGAATTAAATTAATTATTGAGAATTCAAATCAGTGCTTACAATAACATAAAAAAGAAAATATTGTTGACTTTTCCCTAACCAAAATACTATATTTGTTTTAAGTTGAATGTAGGAGTATGAACACATTATTTTAGTGTGCATCTGCTATCAACAATTTGGCTGCATTCTACTTCAACAACATTACAATGGTAGAGGCACCCACTTCATCTGCTGCTTTTAAACTTGCCCAGCATATTGCATACTGGCCTGCCCTAGTTTGTTTCCGTAAGTGAGTGACGAACTTACTGACTTATTATGTTATATATAGCGTACTTGGAACAAATTTTATTATTATTATTTTTATTTGCAACACGTAAACTTTTTTCCATGATTTTAACTTTGTTTATTCTTTTGATGCATCATTTGACAAGCTTACGGGGGATGTCACTCGAAGCTTAGATTCGAACAAAAATAAGTTAACTCAGGGTGGAGTTAGAAATTATTTTTTAGTGTCAAAATTAAATTGTAATTTTTACAATAGTAAAAATATAATTTTATCATTTTAATAGCTTATATTTTTATAATTTTTAAAGGATTAAATCAAATTTTTATTTTTCTGGGAGGTCAAAGTGTAATTTTACCTTTAATGAAAAAAAATTATTTTAGAGGAGCCGGGCTCCTGTCGCCCCCTAACTACGCCCTTGAGTTCACCCAGAATCTAACCGCGTTCAAACACAAATTTTATGTGCATTAGCTCAATTATTTGCCTATACTATCTTTTATAGTATGAGTTGAGATACAATATATATATAGTAGTACCCAGGTAGATAAACATGCAGCTAGTCTTAATGAACAAAAAAACATGCAACTAGTCTAACAATCAGTTGGATTGTGCATTGTAATGATTGATTTTTGTTGTAACTATTCAGATTTATTACTTGTAATTGTAATTATGATTTCAATTGAAGGAAAAAAAACTCTATTTTTTTACACTAACATATACTTCGACATGGTTACAGGATACAATTATCCAAATGTATCAAAAAATATAGAAAAGTGAAGTCAATGTCGTTATTTGGACTTAAACAGCTATGAATCCATGGAGATGATTAGGATACGGCTTCTAAAGTAGAACCATCGCCTTTTGCTTGCCATCTTTTCATATGTTGTAGCTATCATACAATGTGTTGCCATCTTTTGATATGGTACAACAATATCTGTTCAACAATGTGTGATGGTGCCATCTTTGCATATGTTGTAGCTATAATACTATGTGTTGACAATAATTCTTAGCATCATATACAGGGCCGAGCATTGTTGAACAGGTAAGAGTTCATTGATCATTGTCAAGGGTTTGATTTGATCTTGGTATAATCATTGTTCAACAATTGTTGTTTACGGAAACAAGCAAGATAGAGATGTTCATCGGTTATTGGTAAGGGTTTCGATTTATGCACTATTCAATATTAAAGCTCGACATTTCACGTTTTTGAGTCACGGTGGGTCAGGCTTAATAGGCTAGGAGATCATCATCTATTGGGCTAATAAATCCATCAAAAATTATAAAATATAAAAATATAAATCACTAATCACTAACTCTAATGGTAAATTTAAACTCATTATTAGAAATCATACTACCTTGACAATGTGCCGGGGACCAACTCGTATAAACAATAAACAAGTAAACTTGGAGAAGGCAAACACAAATACTTTACGTGTAAAACCCTTAAAGAGGGAAAGACCATAGGTAAATGAGGCTTTGGCTTTTCACTAACTGAGTAAACAAACGAGAGTGCAATATAAAGAAAATAAATTTAAATGTACTAAACTACATTACCTAAATCCCCGAATAAAAAGCTCAAAATCACAAAGCAAACCTGTAAACAAAATTCTAAATCTCATAAGACACTTATCAAACGGTATAGAATATTATCTATAATTATCACGAAACTCTCATGATCAAAACTCATATGCAATTAAATTTTATCGCCCCCAAATAAAAATCATAGAGTTTAATTGGGAGAAGAATACGAGGCACACCCCACACAATAAAACCAAGCTTTCCCCGCAACGAATGAAATGCTATTGTAACAATAACTCGAGTTCCCCTTCAATCTGCTTGGTTTTGGTATCATATCAAACAAATGTGTGATGGCTATGTTGAAAGAGAAGAAGTTTTTCATTATGTTCAACAAAGTTGACAATTGAAGTAAATATTAGTAGATCTTGTGAGATGGTACTTAATGTTGAGTTGTTTAATCCACCTATCCGATAAGCCATATTCTTTCATCACCCATACCTTATAAACATTCGCATTTTGTCGGCGTTGTTTGACCATTAAAGAGAAGAAGTTCCGATATTCTGTAATAAAAAAAGTTAACATCATCATGGAAGTCTAGATCATTCGAAAAATCAATCTCTCGAAAAACCTCCTCATCAAATTGAAATGAGACGATGGTTTGGATAATTTTCATAAATTTAGTCCCTGCCAATGAAAAGCACCATCGAAACACCCGTAGCCTCGATATGAAGATAGCAAATCCAATCCTAAAGTTACTGTTTTCATCGATTTCCAAAAATTCATGTTCAAACTACAAACTTGAACCTGAACCTTTGATGAAGCGAACTAGCGAAGCAGAACTGTAGCTAACCCTTACCACTTCATAGTCATTAAATTTATGACAAAACCCAAAGCCAATGCCTACAAGAAAATCATCATAACAATGCGGAAGCTCCATAATTTCTCCTGTGAGAGGATTACAAATATGTATTCTTAATGTATCATCATTCTTCAAGAAGGAACATCTCTTATTACTCAAGCAAATTAATCCATTGATCGATCCAATCATATTTTTTTTTGTGGTTCCTCAGATAACTTTTTAATTGACCTCAAAAATTGGATAACCCATCCATATTTTTACCTAGCAGTTCAGATGCGTAAAGATAAAAGTAGAGTTTTAATTAGACTTGTTTATGGATCAGATTACCCGTCTAGGCTCGAAAGCCCGTCTGAAATTTGGGAGGGTTTGGGCAAAAATATTAAACCTGATAAATAGACTTGGACAAAAAAATTAAGTTTGTTTAAAATATGGGTGAAGCTCGGACTTGAACATTCAAGGCCCGAGCCTAGCCTGACTTGACTCATTTTAAGTATATAATAATTTATATTATGTTACTTTTATATATTATGTAATTTAGAACACATTTAAAAAAATAAACGTATATAAATATATAATACTACTCTAATGTAAATATTAAAAAAATGTTAAGATAACTATATAAATATTTTAATAAATAAAAATGTATAAAATTGTTAAATATTAAAATAAAACAATATAAATATTTTTTTAAAATTTAAAAAATAATATGGACAGACCTAAAATGGCCTTTAGTTAGTCTTTTGCAAATATCAGCGGGTTTGGGCAAAATTTTAGGCTTAGATTTCGGGTCGAGTAGGACTTGGATAAACATAAAGTATGTTAATACCATATTTAAGTCTAACCCAAATTCGATCCGCTTCGACCCATAAACATCTTTAGTTTTAATCATAACGTTTGTGATGTCAAAAAGTATAAGGAAGAAGTTTGTTAGACATATTTTGGAGTTATCAAAAAGTGCTAAGTTTCTAAAACTCGAGTTTGAGTGTTGGATAGGGGTCTAGGATTAACATGGGTATGTTGAGAATTTTCCGAATTTTTACACATATTTGAATGGTCATTAGAGAATCATATCCATGTGTTTTCATGTCTGAATATGCGTCAAACATACATACTTTAAGAAAATTGAGAAATACATTTCTTTTTATAGAAAATATTACGCACAATTAATACAGAGGTTAAAATATGCCATTAATCCTTATACTTTTTCAGAATTTGAGATTTAATCCCTATACTTAAAAAGTTGATAAATTTAATCTTCTTACCTTTTCAATTTAAAATTTATAATCCAATATTAATCGGTAAATTTCATCAAAATTTGTCAACTTAACATCTCTCGCACCAGCATGCAAAGAAGAAACATGAAATAAATTAGAGAAACGAGTAAATTAAGTTGTCGTAAGTTTTTGAAAGGTTTATATGATAAAGATAAAGGCTTTTTAGCTTAATTTAAAAGCATTGTGCTAAGGTGAAGGTCTCAAGCATAGGCTGATTTTGATTTGTTTTCGGTTTTTCATACCATTTTTTATCGTTACACATAAATAGCTGTTACGATTTGATTCTTTTTTCAAACCTGCCAATGCAAATTTGATCTTGCACGGAAGTCTAATTAAAATATAAATTTGAAATTATGTTTCGTTTTATTTTATAATAAAAAAAAATGAATTTGGTCGACGGTTTGATTTTTATTTATGGAAATAGAGTATATTTTATGGCTAACTGTTTACTTATTTGAAAAACATTTACGACAAAAGAATTAATCACTGTTATGTTGTCAATGGTGGATATCCTAATTTCTTTAAAAAAAATTTTAAAAAGAAAATTTCGATTGAGTAAAGATCGAACAATGGAAATTTTTAACAAAATTTACAATAATTAGGCTTCAAAACATAAATCTTACATACGATTGAGTAACTCTTTTTTTATATCTCATCAATAGGAATATCCAGGTATTTATACTATCACAGTTTTATGACTTGACTTCACTGTTTTGTCTTGACTCCATTGTTCCTAGGACTGACATTTCGTGCGGACTTTGAGCCTGCTAGACACGTTTTTCGCCCTGGATTGTCTGTAGTGTACGCGGTCCTCTCTGTCCCTGGGGTTGACATTTTGAGCGAGCTTTAAGCCCACTGGACACGTGTTTCACTCTGGGTCGCCTGCAGAACACGTGATCTCCCTTTTGTGAACACCTTGGGCCTTCAGCGAGCATCTTGGGTATATGCGAACTGGCGCCGCAATCCTCACTCAGTTCGTGCAAGCTAGATATCTAGAACTTGGGTTAGTGATCACTGATGTATAACACATTATATTATTGTTCTTACTAATTTAAGAGTTATAGATAATAATTTTAAGTATAGTTAATATTGGATTAATAAATATGGTTTTGAGTATTTTCCAAAACTTGTAAACCATATACATATTTTCTTGAAAAACTTGAAATGAATTTTTGGATTATTTCAAAACTTAAATAATTTAAAATAATTAAGTTATTATTATTATAAACAATGACATTTTTTTTACTTGTTTTCAAGTTTGTTTTATTATTTATTTTCTAAGTTGATAACTATCTTTCTCAAGAATGTCGTCATCAATATTCAAACCTACGTTTTTTGTTTAAGAGTGCAATGTATCTTATCATTGCACCCAATATTTATTAGTATGATAAATTTAAACTACTTATTGCAATTCTATACTTTTTTTTAAGAAGCTTGATTAGACTCTATGGAAACATAGGGAAAATATAGATTTCAATAACATCCAAAACTAGATATTCTAATTACTATTCATGGCAAATTTACAGCAGACCAGCGGCATAGCTAGGAGTTGGTAGGGGCTCACCCCCCGAAAATGAAATATTTTTATTTAGGTCGTTTAAAATTTTTAAAATTTTATTTAGTAAAGATGAAATTACAATTTGGTCTCCTTAAAAATAATAAAAATTTGATATAATCTTCTATTAATTATAAAGATATAGACTATTAAAATGGTAAAATTATATTTTTACTTTTATAAAAATTACAATTTAATTTCGGCTCCCTTAAAAAATATTTTTTCCTTCGCCCTGGAGCAGACACAAATATTAATCTTCAAATATTCATTATATGAATTTACTATACTTATGCATATAACATATTTGGATTTAAATTATTCGATTTACATTTAAAAATATTTTTATTTTTTTTAACTTACTAAATTCATATATTAATCATATTTGAATAACCAATGAATAATTATTTATTTTGGGTTCAAATAGATTTAATTCATTAATAAATAAATTTGAATTTTTGAGCAGTTATGAATTTCATATTTGAATATTACAAAAATTATAAGTATGTGATATATTATCATCTTTATCCAATATATTTAAATTATATAATCGTCTTTATTAAAATAAAAAAAATCATATGGTGGTGATAATATCTCTTAATTTTTCATTTCTTACTCTTTAAGATATTTATAATTATCACTCATATCCATAAAATCTATTTAAGTTTTGAAGAATAATGGAAGAGAGGCCTGCTTTTTGTGTTATTAGTAGAATTTTATTCAATATTTTTGGCTTATCGGTTTCCAATTAAATTCTTGTCGTTAATAAAATTAATTAATTAAAATTATGTATTTATGACATGATTAAGTAATCTTAAACCCATAAAGAACTAAAGTAGTTGCCAAATTTGCAAATTAAAAAAAAAAACAATTTTTACTTTAATAAAGAAAGCAAAGTATTAATGTTGTAGAAATGCTTTATTTTGTTTTGATTTTTTTATAACATATAAACTTTACTTTGTATTTAATTGTCTATTTTTTTCTAAGAAATTCTTTACTCTTTTGAATTGGTATGTTTTCGGATCAAATTTTTGAGTAAATCATATATTTGATGCATTGAAATTTGTTAATTATGATGTAAAAATTAAGGCTAAAGGATCTTTAAAGCCCCTAAATTTTTTCAAAAAGATCAATTAAGCCCTTATACTTTTTTTGAATTCAATTGAGCTATTGAACATTAAAATTTCAATTTATTAAATAATTTAACTGTTAAAGTTAACGGTCAATCATTGAAGAGTAACGATAACTATTTTTAAGGTTATTTTCGCCACGTGGCACACGAGGATTATGCCATGCAGCGAAATATGATATTTTATATTAAAAATAATATAAAATAATATAAAAATAATACAAATATATACAAATTAAAAGTATATAAAAGTACAAAAAACATATTATAAATGAAATAAAATATATAAATTATTAAAAATTACCAAAAAATTTTAATAATTATTAAAATAACAAAAAATATATGTAAATTACAAAAAAAATTATGAAATTATGAAAAAATATTTAAAAATATATAAAATTATTAAAATTGTTAATAAAATATAAAAATATTATAAAAAGCATGAAATTGTTAATAAAATATTTAAAATAAATAAGTTAGTATCATAAATAATGACACAATTTTTTACTATTTTTCAAGTTTGTTTTATTGTTCTTATTCTATGTCTGTGATTGTCTCTCTTAATAATATTGTCTATGGAGAAAATTATAGCGGAACAGATTTAGAGGAAATAAAAAATATATTGATTTTATAACTTACTAGATTCATATTTGGAGTGGAATAAACAAAATTGAAATTTGAAGCAGTTTCATAATTAAATTTTAAATTTCATTGCTTACTCTTTAATATATGAAAAATGTATTCAAGTCTTAAAGAATAAGGCATGCTTCCTTTTAGTTTCCAAAACAACCATTCTTTGTGCTTATAATGAATCAAAGC
Organism: Gossypium turneri; assembly: GCA_008044935.1. Lineage (NCBI taxonomy): Eukaryota > Viridiplantae > Streptophyta > Magnoliopsida > Malvales > Malvaceae > Gossypium > Gossypium turneri. The sequence goes on from CP032576.1 coordinate 4,709,493, forward strand.
ACAATACTTTAATTTGCGACTTTCCCATATACTTTACTTTCTACAATTTACTCTAATATGCCTTCTTTTTAATGGTGATTGATATGATATACTTGAACTACTAACTATAATTCTATACTAAAAAAAATATTTTTTTGGATTTGAATGATTCGATTTACATTTTAAAAAAAATTATTTTTAAATTTTTTAACTTACTAGATTTATATATTAATCATATTTGGATAACTAATAGATAATTATTATTTTGGATTCAAATAGTAATATTTAGATTTAATTCATTAATAAACAAATTATGAACTTTTATATTTGAATTTGATTACAAAAATTGCATATATGTGATCTATTATCATCTTTATCCAATATATATACTCGTATTTATTAGAATCATATGCGATCTATTTGGCTAATAAGTCCATTAAAAATAATAAAATATACAACTATAAATCACTAACTCTAATGGGAAATTTAAACTCATTATTAGAAAGAAATTGTACTACCTTAACACTGTGTCTAGGACTGACTTGTATAAACAATAAACAAGTAAATTTTGAGAAGACGAACACAAATATTTTAAGTACTAGATCTGTGAACTCCCCTGCTACTCTCTTGTGGTTCACATTGCATTCAATCATTTAAAGGAACCTATTCGAGTCACAGGTAGGTGACCCGGGTTTTATCCAGAACTCGGGTTGATGATCACTGATGTATAGCACATTCTATTATTGTTCTTATTAATTTAAGAGTTATAGAATAATAATTTTAAGTATGGTTAATATTGGATCAATAAATATGGTTTTGAGTGTTTTCCAAAACTTGTAAACCATATACATATTTTCTTGGAAAACTTGAAATGAATATTTGGATTATTTCAAAACTTAAGTATTTTGAAATAATTAAGTTATTATTATAAACAATGACATTTTTTATTATTTGTTTTTACGTTTGTTTTATTACTTTTTTTCTGAGTTCATGATTATCTTTTCAAGAATGTAGTTTTCAATGTTTAAACCTACGTTCTTTGTTTAAGAGTACAATATATCTTATCATTACACCCTACACTTGTTCGTATGATATACTTAAATAACTAATTGTAATTCTATACTAAAAATAAATATTAATTTTAAGAAACATATTTATATTTGAATTATTTGATTTATATTATTTTTTTAACTTACTAAATTCATATATTAATCATATAATCAATAGAGATTTAATTCATTAATAAACAAATTATGAAATTTGATATTAGAAAATTACAAGAATGACATATATGTCTTTAAATTATAAATTCATCTCTTAATTCTTCATTTCTTACTCTTTAGAATATTAATGATTATCTGTTTAAGTTTTGTAGTCCTCCCTTTTAATTACTAAAACTAAGGGTCTGTTTGATTGCGAGTAAAATGTTTTCCGTATAATGATTTCTGGAAAATGTTTACTTTTCTGTAAAATGGTTTACTGGAAAATATTTTCTGGTGTTTGATTGAATCTGTGTAAAATATTTTCTGCTGTTTGACAGATTTCTTGAAAATATTTTTCGGAAAAATTGTTTTTACATATATTAATATATATTAATAAATTTTTATACTTTAAATTGTTTTTACATATATTGCAATGATTTATTTATAATAATACTCAATTATTAAGCTACAATATTAATCGTTATAAATTGAAAAAAAACTAATATCAAATAAATTATTTGTAATTGTGTTAAAAAAACAAGTATTGAATAATTATAAATTGCTTCGAAACCACAATGAGTACTAGAAATAATATTATTCAAATACATAATTAGTAGTACATCACATAGTAACAACATTGTCCAAGTGCATAATATTACACCACATAAAAGTATCAATATTGTAATACCCCCTACCCGTATTCGTTGCCGAAATAGAGTATGAGGCATTACCAGATTTTATCGAATAAATTTTTTTTTTAAAACTCAATATAACCCCTTTATAAAAATCTAATCTTCCCTGCAAATTTTAAACCGAGACCAATCCAACACAACCAATCCATTTCAATATATTTTCAAGATAGATTTATCGTATTCATAAGATAATCTCATCACATACCAAAACCAAAATTTGTTAGCCATACCAATGGCTAACTATACATTCATTTCACATTATCATCTACTTTACTAGCTTATACATGCCATTGATTTCCAAAATAAAGTTTCTTTATATACCGAGATCTTGAGATTGATAGTGTGATGCGTCTCTGACCAAATCCGACCTCTGAGCTCTTAACACTACAAAACAGGGGAAAAGGAAACAGGGTAAGCACTTTGTGCTTAGTAAGCTCATGTAACAAGAATTATACTTACCTAATATTTTCAATACAATGCAATAAACATTCATACATCCATTCAATACATTATTCCCCTATCATGCACAAACTCAACATTCAAATTAGTCCAATAATTTCCATGTATCAATAATTTATAAAATGATTGATGAGCTCATCAATACCATGATTTCCATTTCCTTATTATTTTCCATATTTATCCCGTTGAATTTCTCGGAATTTCGATGGATTTTCAGAGGTACACTTTAGTGTACAAATCCGGGTCCATCAATTCATATTCATGTGCGCACATTTCCATTTCAGAGAGCACACTCCAGCGAACCTCATCCTTACAGTGGGATTACCAGTCCAGGCTAAATCCCCTGTAATATAAACTCATAGAGTATTGTCGGGATTACCAGTCCAGGCTAAATCCCCTGCAATGACAATTACTCTAATGAGTTTGGATTTGAATTACCAGTCCAGGTTAAATTCAAACCCTAACTTGGATTACCCGTCCGGGCTAAATCCATTTTTCACATATTCTTCGGGAGGGCTATATCAGGATAGGATCACCCGTCCGGGCTAGATCCTTTTTACCGTCAATTCCTTTTCAGAGATCCTTCGGATTTTCCTTTCATTCAACCGGGATTTATTTCCTCTTTTCATCAAGAATATCAATACTTATCAATTATCATACAATAAACATCCAAATCATGTTCACATCAATAACAAACATTTCAAGCATTTAGGAACATAATTCAAGTTACACGAACTTACCTCGACGCTTGTTCGTAAACAAAAATCTACTAATCCCGAATTTTTTTCTTTTCCTCGATCTAGCTTCGTATTTGAATTTTCTGGATCTAAATAAATAAATTTAATCATTAATCTAATACATTTCATGTTCATATGTAACATTCTCTATAATTCCATTATTATTTATAATGCATTCAAAGCTGTCTCACTGAGTCACAGTCACTAAATTATTTATATCTTGGGCTACGGAACTCCAAATTAAGATCCGTTAATTTTTCCTAAAACTAGACTCACATATCTTCTTACCATAAAATTTTCAGAATTTTTGGTTTAGCCAAAAAGTACAGTTTACTCTTTAAAGTTCCCCTATTTCACTGTTTTACAGTTCCTACATCTCTTCACTAAAAATTAATTATCTCATTGTACAGAATTCGAATGATGTTTCCATTTGCTTATTCTGAAAATAGACTAATTAAGAATTCTAACTATATAAATTATAACTCATAATAATTTTTGTACAATTTTTAATGATTTTTCCAAATTCAGAACAGAGGAACCCGAATTCATTCTGACCTTGTCTCACAAAATCTATTATATCTCATGATTTACAATTCCATTGATTAAACCGTTTCTTTTACGAGAAACTAGACTCAATAAGCTTTAATTTCATATTTTATTCATCCTCTAATTTGATCTCTAAAATTTTTGGTGATTTTTCAAAGTTATACTACTGCTGCTGTCCAAAACCGTTTTAGTGTATGATGTTAATTACCATTTTTCCCTAAACTTTCAATAAATCATAATTCCATCCCTGCTCAATTAACCTCTCAATTGAGCTGATTTTTCTCAACCAACACTTTATTCTATCACTTTAAACTACTTTATAACCTTTGAAAATCATAATTTTAGAACTAGACTTTAATTCCAAACTTTTTCATAATTAAGTCCTACAAATCAATTTCTATTGAAATTACCTAATAAAATCATCTCATAAACAAATTAAAGCTTCAATTTCATCCTATTTCATCATAAAATTCCAGCACATATTCATAGAAACTTTCAAATTCATTCATAAAATCAAAAACTAATGAATTTAGTAATAGGACCTAGTTGTAAAAGTCTTAGAAACAAAAAATTAAAAGAAAAAGGCAAGGATGAACTCACTTGGTGCAAAAATTATGAAAAACCAGCTTGAAGAAACGCTTAGGATGTTTTTGGCTGATGAGAATGCAGAAAAATAAAGAGAATTCTAGATATTCCACTTTAGTCCTAACTTTTAAAGTAAATTTTGCAATATTCCAATTTTACCCTTAATTCTTCAATTCTCCTGATTTTTCTCAGCGTATGCCGCCCAAAATATCTTCTTTTGGGCTTATTTGCAATTTATGTCCCTCCTCATTTAATAATTGAGCTATTTATCCTTCTAGTAACTTTTACACCTTTTTCAATTTAGTCCTTTTCACTTAATTGACTACCCAAACATTAAAATTTTCTAACCAAATTTTAATACCATATTACTAACACTTCATAAATATTTATAAAAATATTTTTGACTCGATTTTACGAGATCGAGGTCTCGATACCTTGTTTTTACCAAATTTCTTCAATAATTTTTTTTTCTAACTAACCACTAAATCGGTAAAATTTTTCTATCGATATTTTCATACGATTTTCCTATCATACCAATATTCATGCAAAAATATTAAAATAAATTTCTCTTTAAATCAAATTTGTGGTTACGAAACCACTATTCCGATAACCTTGAATTTGGGCCATTACAAATATCTTGATACAACACGCGGTATCTTGATTCTTTATCTATTTATGAAGTTTATTTATGAAGTTTACTTGTACAAGAGATGTCTGAAAATGCGTAGAACTAGAAGAAAAAAACAAAAATCAGAAACAACGTTGTTACTTCCTGTCATAATGAATCTTTTATCAGTTGAACTGGTTCTTTGATGAAACCTTTTCCTTGGTTTTCTGAATCTTCAAAACCTTCTTCAAAACCACCATAGGCACGGTTCACAGTCCTCCTGTTCCTAGGTAACCTAGACCTCTTGTATTCCGCAGGTCTCAAGTGAGGAATCTGCACATTGAGCAATACCCTATACATCAGAAAGATAGAATATTATGATCAAATGAGAAAATAAACATGCTAAATATCAGTTAGCAAAGTGAAACATGATAGTAAGCAATGGAATTTTGGCATATACCTTGATAAATTAATCCTTTTTCGTGAAGTCTAATAAATGCCTCTATAACAGCTCCTGCAATAGGAATGCAAGTTCAGAACACAAACTTTTCCTACTGTTATTTGAACAAATGTAAGCGCCTAATTATTACTTCTATGATTATCACTACTATTATTACAACCATATGTACAATGCAAAGAAAACAAATGAGGTAACAAGTAAAACAGGTCTCAGATTGGAACTTTACACATAATTTATAGACTTTGAACATTAGCTAGATTTCACTTTTACTAGATATAAAACTTGTCTTATGACTTAGCTGCTCATCGAGGGTGAAACATTCTCTAGTCCAGTCACAAGAAGCCCCAAGTCTCTTAATCTGATTAGTAATGGTCCCACCATACCTGAAATTGAAAAGAAAAAAGACCAGCAATGAACAAAAAATAGATAAAACATACAAAACAAAATAGTACCTATATGAAACCTTAATGGTCAAATATGAACAATAAACACTAGAAATTAAGCAACCGGTTAAAGCAATAAAACTCCATAAGTATCAGTATTTGGAAGAGAAGAAGTAGAATTTATTGAAGTTGTGGAGAATCCCCCCAAGCCATTTCTTCATAAACAACAAAAACACAATAGATGATATGTACAGAGTAACAGATTCAAAATCAGCAAAGAACAGCAGAAAAACCAAGTATGCAAATAATTTAAGGGAAGACATACTTCTCTTTCCACTCCCAAACTCGTTTTTCAAATTCATCTCTGCCCAGTTCTACCCCTTTTATTCCTTCAGAAGCCAACATTCTTTCCACAACCAACTGGGAAAAGAAAAGTAAAATAGGTTCAATTATATATTCCCATTCAACAGGATACAACATATATACTCATTCTCTACACAGAACATTATGTATAAAAAGGGCAGAATATAAATCAACAACAAAGATGAAAACATTATATTTACAAAAGATTACTAGAGATAATACAACCATAAAGATCAATCCTTTTTCCAGAAAACATTATATCGAACATTATATCAAACACACAAACGGCCACAGAAATCTTACTTTGATTACAAAGCCCATTAATCAAAGTTGAAAAAATTACAACATCAGGCTCAACAACTAACTTCAGCATTTTCCCCAAAACAGAAAACCCAAAATCAATTCGACAAAAGCAATTAATCAAGATGCTCACAGAATAAACATCATGGGAAACGCCTAATAATTCCATCTGGCTACACATAGAAAAAACAATGGCATAATGTTTCATTCTAACAATGGCTGCAAATAATTTAGTGAATTCCACAATTGAAGGCTTTGGGTACTTTTCAATCATCTTATTGAACAAACTCAAAGCATGATCAACATTATCGAAGCGGTGGTATGTTTTTCCCTTTCCTCTAACAGGCATGGACCTGGGTTTCTTACTTAGGCAGTCGATGTGGGTGGCAATGGTGTTAGAAGAAGAAGAAAAAGAGTGGAAATTAGAAAGATGGCTTCCAGCATTAACATCCGAATGAAGAATAAAAGAAGAAGGAAGCTTACCCATCATTTGAAAGCAGAAATGGTAGCGGCAGTAGCAGAAATGGTATTAACTTTAATAAATCTTCCTTTTAAATTTAATAAAATTACTATTTGGTATTAACTTCAAAAAAGTAGAGCAGAAACGAGAAACGGAGCATAAAAGCCAAAAAAAATGAAAAATAAACGAAGTAACCGTCGAAAAATAGAATTGCAACGTACCAGCAGCGGTTTCCAGTTCTGAACCAAAATGAAGCTTTCAAAAACGGAAATTTGAAGGAATGACGGAAGGGAGAAGAATGGATGAAGGGAGCTTACTGGATGAAGGGAGAAGAATGGATGAAGGGAGAAGAATGCCTGAGAGCTTTAGGAAAATGTCTTACGGAGATTGAATCGGTAAGACAATTTCCCAAAAATTGAAAGGCATTTTCCGTGTTTTGGAGTTGATTTTCCAAATGGAAAATGTTTTCCGCCAATCAAACACTAGAAAAGTTGGAAAATAATTTCCGGAAAATCAAATCTCACAATCAAACAGACCCTAAAATTCTTTGTGCTTACAATTAAACAAACCACAATACTTTAATTTTAATTTTTATTATTAAAGTGATAAGCTTTGGATACTTCAAAATCTCAAATAAGTCACTTTGGCATATACCTTACGTGCTACAATTATGTCATATGACCATAAAAATTCCCTTTGCCTTGAATGCATCATTAAGTAATCTTAAATTCATAAAGAATCTAATTTATAAATAAAAGAAAAGAACAATTTTTACTTTTTATTTAATTGTCTTTTCTTTCATGAAATTCCTTGTTTTTTTTTAATTGATATGTTTTCAGATCAACTTCTTTAAGTGTATTGTACGCTTTATGCATTAAATTTTTTTAACTATAATATAAAAGTACAAAAAAATAATATAAAAACATATTATAAATGAAATAAAATATATAAATTATTAAAAATTGCCAAAAATATTAATAATTATTAAAATAAAAAAGCATATGTAAATTACCAAAAATTTTAAATTTAAAATTATGAAAAATATAGAAATTATTAAAATTGTTAATAAAATTTACAAAATATTATGAAAAAAAGCATAAAATTGTTAAATAAAATATTTAAAATAATTAAGTTTGTATCATAAATAATGACACTTTTTTTTTTACTATTTTTCAAGTTTGTTTTATTATTCATGTTCTAGGTTCGTGACTACCTCTCTTAATAATATTGTCTTCAATGTTCAAACCTACGTTCTTCGCTTAAGAATGCAATGTGTTTTATCAATGCAATATGCAATTGTTTTTGGCTTATCGATTTAATTGGTTTCGTTAGAAAAAATCAATTAAATATTTTTATTAATTATTTTCTTCTTTAATGACATTAATCGTTAAACTCAATTGATGGACCAATCAGATATATAAGAATATATAGATAACAATTTCCAGTTGTCCATGTATTCATGTCATGATTAAGACCCATCAAAAGTAATTGCCTAGTGTTAAGATTCAGAGTATTAAAGAAATATACTGCTGTATTCATACGTTTAACTTGAGTGTGTTACACATATTTAATACTAGATCAGAAACCGTTCCTTAACTGCTACTGTAACTAACTATAACAGACGCTATAACAGAAACTAACGTATAGTTATAACTGACGTATAACATAACTATATTAAACCCTAATATTCCCCATACTTATCTAACAGCTTGCTACCAAAAAAAAAATAAAAAGAAAAAAATAACTCCTTTCACGTGATATTCACAACTCGAAGCTGCCCTCGAAACTTATTGAAGACAGACAAAGGCAGTGGTTTCGTTAGGATGTCTGCTATCTGATGGGAACCTGGAACATGTCCAACCTGAAGGACCCCTGCAGCTACCTTTTCTCTGACAAAAAATACATCTAGTTCTACATGTTTGAATCTTGAATGCATAACTGGGTTGCCAGCTACTGCTACTGCTGCTGAACTATCATACCAGATTAAGGCCTTTGGCTGCACTGGAGCACATAACTCACTCAATAACGACTGAACCCAGATTATCTGAGCTGCCAAATGAGCAACACTTCTGTATTCCGCCTCTGTAGTGGATCGGGAGACCACTTACTGTTTCTTGGAACTCCAAGAGATCGGATTTCCTCCAAGAAAGATGCAATAACCTGAAGTTGATCTACGATCATCAACATCAGATCCCCAGCTAGCGTCTGAATAGCCTTCAAGAAGAAACCGTGAGGCTCGAGTAAACTTTAAGCCATAGTTCATCGTCCCTTGTAGATACCGTAATATTCTTTTGACTGCTTTAAAATGCACATCTAACGGCTTATGCATGAACTGGCACACCTTATTTACGGAATATGCAATGTCAGGCCTGGTTATCACCACATACTGCAAAGCACCAATAATACTTCTGTACTGATGTTCATCATTGACTGGATTTCCACCTAGGGCTGAAAGGTGACAATTTGTTACCATCGGTGTAGGAAGAGAATTAGACCGATCCATGGACGCTTTACAAAGTAGGTCCTGAATGTACTTCGTTTGCGACAGACATACTCCATCTGCTGTGTATTGAACCTCTATGCCTAGGAAATAGTTAAGTTTACCTAGATCCTTTAAAGAGAATCGAGCATTCAGTTGACTGACAAACTGATCTACAGCCTAAGGATCATTGCCAGTGACAATAATGTCATCAATATAAACTAGCACATACATCAACCGTTCACCTGATCGAAGGATGAAGAGAGAGCCATCAGCTTTGGAAACTTCAAAGTTCAGAGAAACTAAAAATTCCCTTAGCTTCTGAAACCAAGCTCTGGAAGCTTGCTTGAGACCATATAGTGCTTTCTTTAACTTACAGACCAGAAGTTCACCATTTGAGCCACTTTGTTCAAAACCCGGTGGTTGAACCATGTAGATGTCCTCACTTAAATCCCCATTTAGGAATGCGTTGTTTATATCTACTTGCCGAAGAGGCCAGTTGAGAGACACGGCCAACGCTATAACAACTCTAATGGAGGTCGGCTTCACAACAGGACTGAATGTTTTCTGAAAATCCATCCCAGCCTCTTGCAAAAACCCTTTAACAACTAATCTGCCCTTGTACCGAGCGATGGTTCCATCCGCATGTCTCTTAATCTGAAAAATCCACTTGCAACCAACAGCACGACGACCTGCTGGTAAGGAGACAAGATCCCATGTGTGGTTAGCAAGCAGCGCACTGTACTCATCATTGGCTGCTGCAGTCCAAGCAGGACTCTGAAAAGCTTCTGTAATGGTAGAAGGCTCGGTCTCATCTAGGACAGAGGAAAAAACTTTTGGTCGAAATATACCACTCTTGGAGCGAGTTTGCATTGGGTGACAGTTTGAAGGTACCGCAGTAGATGAAGCTGCTACAGTTTGTTCAGTCTGAACACCAACAGTAGACTCCTCAACTATCGTAACAGGGTCAACAGACGTACCAAGAGATGGTTGCTATGAGACCAGCTGATCAGAAGAAACTCCTGTAGTTGAGTCAGCTGAAGTACTAGCTGAAGGCTGATTAAGACGTGACTGACCTAAAACAGTTCCCAGGCTAGACCGTGAGAGAGATTGTGCTGAGGTGATGACGTCAGTATTAGGTGTGACTAACGGAAGAATAGACGGACATCGATGTTCCCTTATTTCAGGTAACTCCTTGCTGAAACCATCACGAAAAGGGAACTTACTTTCATCAAATTTTACATGCCTCGACAAAAACATTCGACCATCAGCAGCAAGGCACCGGTAGCCTTTGGTGTAAGGTACCATCCCAAGAAAAACACATTGTTGTGATCGAAAGCTCAATTTATGTCGTTGAAAGGGTCGAAGATCGGGAAAACAAGAGCACCCAAACACCTTGAGGGAGCTATAATCTGGTTTAACTTTATAAAGCACTTCATACGGACTAGAATGACCCAAAACAGGAGTAGGAATCCTGTTAGTCAGATGAACAGCATGTACAAAAGCATAGAACCAAAACTGGAGAGGAATGCTGGCTCGTGCTAACAACGAAAACCCCATGTCAACTATCTGACGATGTTTCCTCTCGGCAACACCATTTTGCTCCGAGGTATACGGACATGTAACCCTGTGCTGAATCCCAAGCCGAGACAAGAGTGGAGACAAGGCACGATATTCACCTCCCCCATCCGTTTGTAGACTCTTAATAGAACTACCAAATTGTACTCGTACCATCTGATGAAAATTCAAGAAACACTGAGTCACATCGGACTTGTTTTTGAGAAAATAGAGCCAGGTATACTGACTATACATGTCAACAAAAGAAACGTAGTAACGAAATCCATTTGAAGGTAAATGTGCAGGACCCCATACATCGGATACCACAAGTGCAAAGGGAACCGAATACAAAGTGTTTGAAGTAGAAAATAGAAGCTTGTGAGCTTTTCCCACTTGGCAGGCTGTACAAACATGACTCAAAACATTTTGTTTATAAGGAATATTACAAGATCTTAACACACGGGTTAAAATGCCATTACAAGGATGGCCAAGCCTATCGTGCCACAAAGTAGAAGACAGCTGCGCACTGTTCACCAAAGTGGAACTGAGTTTCGAACTGGACTTCAAAGGAGATGGAGCAGTAACAGGAGTGGGCGTGGTGAATTGGAACCGGTATAAGCCTTCATGCATGTGGCCCTCGAGTAGCATCATCCCTGTCTGAATGTCCTTCACAAAGCACAGGAATAGGTGAAATTCAAAATAAACACCGTTATCCTTTGCAAATTGCCCAACAGACATCAAGTTCTTGCATACAGCAGGAACATGTAACACATTCTGCAGCTTGAGAAGTCTTGTACCAGTTAAGAGAGTGGACGAGCCTACATTAGCAATTGAAACAGATGCACCATTACCCATAGTGACATGACTCGTACCTGCATATGGAGCGGCATTAGTGAGACCAGACACATCCGGTGTAATATGGTTCGTAGCTCCCGAATCAGGATACCAAAAAGATTCTGATTGTGAAGTTACTGCCGGTTGACCGTGACTGGAGGAACCACAGCAATGTAAGACCGTTCGACAAGCAGGAGCCGAGGAAGAGCAACTAGAACCATGCAGTTGACGACAGTTGACCTGGACTGTATCGGACGTTGCAACACCTGAAAAATTTTCATCAAATCTGTGAAAACAGGTTTGAACCAGATGTCCCTCCTTACCACATAATTGGCACTGTGGCTTGCTGCGGGACCAACCCCGACCATTACCATGGAATTGTCCCCGAGAGAAACCTCGACCCTATCCTCTATAGGCTTGTTTAGACCCCTGAGAATCGTTTGAAGGCTCAGAGGACTGTTTCAAAATAGCCTCACTACCAGACTGTCGAGTTGCCAAATTTGCTTGACAAGAAACTTTTGTAGACAACTCCAATTGACGTGATTCACAGTCGAGTAACATTTCAGTTAACAAGTCAAGAGAGAAAGGAGTAACCGAAGCAAATATCCGAACAGACTCAAAATCAACCGACAAACCAGCTAAGATGACACTTATCTGTTCTTGCTCAGATATAGGACTCCCAGCAGCAGTTAAATCATCACTAAGCTGTTTCACCTTAACCACATAATCTTTAACAGAAAGATTTGTTTTCTTTAGGGAATATAACGCATGACGCATGCTCGAGATCTTTAGAGAGGACTTTGCACTAAACCGTTTTTCAATGGTGTTCCATATAGCACAACTAGTTTTAGCATTAGTGAGATGAACTAAGATATCATCTGTAACAGTTGACAATAGCCATGAAGCGAGAAACTTATCTTGTTTCCTATGAACAACGAAGGCTGGATTTTCGACCTGTTGACCATCAGAATCAACAACAACAGCAGGAGGAGAGGAAATAGTACCGAGAACAAACTCTTCAAGCCCATATCCTTCAAGAATCAACAAAAGTTGATGTTTCCATAACAGAAAGTTATGTGAGGACAGTTTGATGGTGTCATGCTTGGCGAAATAATGGACCGTCGATGCACAAACCATGTCATTTCCCTGTGAATTTGCAGCCTCCCCAGTGTTGGAGGATTGTCGAAGTGTCTCAAGTACCTGCACTCCGTCTGGAACAGCATCTGTAGCCATCGAAAAGAGAAAAAAAAACTTTGTTTACAGCAAAAGAAACCTAGCTCTTGATACCATGTTAAGATTCAGAGTATTCAAGAAATATACTGCTGTATTCATACGTTTAACTTGAGTGTGTTACACATATTTAATACTAGATCAGAAACCGTTCCTTAACTGCTACTGTAACTAACTATAACAGACGCTATAACAGAAACTAACGTATAGTTATAACTGACGTATAACATAACTATATTAAACCCTAATACCTAGTTTGCAAGAAAAGAACAAAATTTACTTTAATAAAGAAAGCAAAGAATTATTCTTGTAGAAATGCTTTACTTTGTTCAGAATTTTTTATGACATATAAACTTTACTTTTAATTTAATTGCCTTTCCTTTTAAGAAAATTTATGTTTTCGGATCAAATTCTTTGAGTATAATATATGCATTGAAATTTTTTAACTATGATGTAAAAATTAAGGTTAAAGGGTCTTTAAAGTCCCTCAAGTTTTTCCAAAAGTAAAAATAAAAATTAAGCCCTTAGATATATATTTTTGCATTCAATCGAGCTATTAAACTTTAAAATATTTAAAAATATAAAAAAATTATTAAAATTTTTAATAAAATTTACAAAATATTATAAACAAAATTGAAATTTGGAAAAGAAGAAGAAGAAATCATGAGTGGTAACTATTTCTTAATTAGCAAAAGTAAAATAGTTTGTTACAATATTAAAAAATGATTGATATGAAAGAGAAGATAGTTTTTTATTACCAACTCCATTTTACCATAACTCATCTTCTTTCTACTTTCAATTAACCAAACCACAATGCTTTATTAAATATGAATTGCAATGCCTTCAACCATCTACACCCTTCTTTTCTTTCTTTACTTCCTACCACTTTCTACCCATCTCTTTTTCACTCTTTCCTTTCTTCTTTCTTCTCTTCATCCTCTGCCTTTCATTCATTGCTATCATCTCCTTCATCTTTTTCATTTCTCACAACCACACTAATTAATCGAGATGAAGAACGAGAATGAGAGTGCAAGTCACGACAAGTCGGTGCAACAGATTACCCATCCTTTTCATCGACAACATCCCTTGGTTATAGTGGCAGAGCACAATGAAAGTCTCAAAGCCCATTGCGATAGATGTTGGGAACTGCTTTCAGCTCCATGCTTCACTTGTATTCATTGCAATTATCACCTTCACAAGCAATGTGCAGAGGCACCCCTTCAAATTCATCACCCTCTCCATCCCGAGCACTCAAACGCAGGACTTTTTCTTCGACAAGGGCCATTCCACCATGGTGGTAGGGTATATGGTTGTGTATTATGCAAGGAAAAACGTAACATATTTTTTTATGAATGTCTTAATTGTTTGTTTTCCATTGACATCAAATGTGCTCAATTATCTTCTTCATTTAAGTTTAGCCAACTGTCCAAACATGACATCCACATACATCCATTGACCTTCATAGAAAGTCCCATGGATGTATTCAAAAGATTCAGTTGCTCCTGGTGTCATGAACCATTGACAAATTCTGTTTCTTTTTGTTTCGGGTGTCGAACAATATTATTTGTCCTTCATAAGAAATGTCTTGATGAGTTACCTACTAAAATTAATCACCCTTCGTATCACGTACACCCTATTTTTCTTAACCGTAGTGATAGTGATTGTTTTTGCAACCTATGCCAAAAGTATCATTCTGGACCTTTTTATGGTTGTACTCTTTGCCCTTTCAACATCAATATTGGATGTGCTCTTCCAATGTCCATTTTTGAAGGTAAAAGCTGCCATCAACACCCATTCACATTATTTCGAAGACGAGGTTCATTCATTTGTGATGCATGTGGCACTGAGGGAAATTTTATTTCTTATATATGTTCCACATGCAACGTCATGGTCCATAAGAAATGCACTTCACTCCCACGTATTATCAAATTTTCTCGACATAATCACTGCATTTTTCACAAATATTTTCTTGAAGATCTTACAAGGCAAGATTGCAAGATTTGTTTCAATGAAGTAAAAATAGATCGTGGGAGTTACTCTTGTAGGAAGCCAGCTTGCAATTACGTTGTCCATGTGAATTGTGTCTTCCAGGATTATGAGTTGTACAAGGTAATTAAGGAAGAAAAGCAATGTGAGGAGCTTGAAGAAAAATCTATGCAGTCTTCCATCATTCGTGTTATTGAGGTGAATGAAGTTGGGGAAGCTGCAAAGATTGAACATTTGAGTCATCAACATTGCTTGGTGTTAGCAGACAAGATGGAGGAGGAAATTGATAGAAAATGTGATGGGTGCATGCTACCTATCTCAAATATTTTCTATTATTGTTCAGAATGCCCCTTTTTTCTTCATAAAACCTGTGCTGAATTGCCAAGAATTAAGCAACATTGGTTTCGTCAAAGCAATGCCACCCTCAAATTCTACAGCTTCGCAGTATGTTTGTTTTGCGATCGATATTGTAGTGGTTTCTTCTACCAATTTAAAAAACGTAGGACGATGTGCTTAAGGTGTGCTAAAGTTGCTGATATTATTGAATGTGAAGGACACCAACACTTTCTCTTTTTTGATTTCAACTACAGGGAGAAATGTAATGGTTGTGGCAATAGGCGTTGGTCTGGTGCATTCAGATGTGGAAAGTGCAGATTTGCTTTGGATTTTGGATGCTTAACATTACCACATTCAGCTCTTCACAAAATTGATGAACACAAGCTAAAGCTTACTTATCGTGATGATAAGGAGCAAAGTTATTGTGATATTTGTGAGCAAGATAGAGATCCAAGCCTTTGGTATTATTCTTGTTCAATCTGTGATACTTCTGCTCATATCAAATGTGTTCTTGGGCAATTTCCATTTCTAAAGGATGGGGTCACATTTCCTTCTCGTTATCACAATCATCATCATGATCTTAAAGTTTTTAGGAAGGTCGAGGGCTTTCCTGAATGCTCTCTTTGTGGAAAGTTTTGCCAAGAAGAAATTCTCAAGTGTGAAAACTCTACATGCAATTATATTGTCCACGGAAAATATGAATGCCTTTGTGGTGACTAAGCCTAAAGCTTTGTGGTAAGTACTCTAAATGATTAAATATTATTTTTCAATCATCAATGTTGTTGATTGCTATCATTTCATGATTTTGTTTTCATTGTCAATGTTGACACCATTTTTTGATGGAAAACGGGGTCGACTTGGGTTTTGGAAAATGAAAACGGAAACGGGAGTCGCCACCAATCTTTTTTGATAAGGTGTGATCGGATCACCTTAAAAAGTTGTAATGGCCCAAATTCAAGTTTATCGGAATAGTGGTTTCGTAACCACAAATCTGATTTAAAGAGAAATTTATTTTAATATTTTTGCATGAATATTGGTATGATAGGAAAACAGTATGAAAATATCGATAGAAAAATTTTACCGATTTAGTGATTAGTTAGAAAAAGAAATTAGTGAATAAATTGGGTAAAAATAAGGTATCGAGACCTCAATCTCGTAAAACCGAGTCAAAAATATTTTTATAAATATTTATGAAGTGTTAGTAATATAGTATTAAAATTTCGTTAGAAAATTCTAATGTTTGGGTAGTCAATTAAGTGAAAAGGACTAAATTGAAAAAGGTGTAAAAGTTACTATAAGGATTAAATAGCTCAATTGTTAAATGAAGAGGGACATAAATTGAAAATAACCCCAAAAGGAGATATTTTGGGCGGCAAACGCTGAGAAAAAATCAGGAGAATTGAAGAATTAAGGGTAAAATTGGAATATTGCAAAATTTGCTTTAAAAGTTAGGACTAAATTGGCATTATCTAGAATTCTCTTCATATTTTCTGCATTCTCATCAGCCAAAAACGTCCTAAGGGTTTCTCCAAGCTGGTTTTTCATAATTTTTGCACCAAGTGAGTTAATTCTTGCCTTTTTCTTGTAATTTTTGTGTTTCTAAGACTTTTACAACTAGGTCCTATTACTAAATTCATTAGTTTTTGATTTTGTGGATGAAGTTGAAAGTTGCTATGAATATATGCTGGAAGTTTATGATGAAATAGGATGAAATTGAAGCTTTAATCCATTTATGAGGTGATTTTATTAGGTAATTTCAATAGAAATTGTTTTGTAGGACCTAATTGTGAAAAGAGTTTGGAATTAAAGTCTAGAATTGAAATTCTGATTTCCAAAGCTTATGAAGTAGTTTAAAGTGATGGGATAAAGTGTTAATTGAGAAAAATCAGCTCAATTGAGAGGTTAATTGAGCAGGGATGAAATTATCATTTATTGAAAGTTTAGGGAAAAATCGTAATTAACACCCTGCACTAAAACAGTTTGGACAGCAGCAGTAGGTTAACTTTGAAAATTCACCAAAAATTGTAGAAATTGAATTAGAAGATGAACAAAATATGGAATTAAAGCTTATTGAGTCTAGTTTCTCATAGAAGAAACGGTTTAATCAATGGAATTGTGAATCATGAGATATAATAGATTTTGTGAGACAAGGTCAGAATGAATTCGGGTTCCCCTGTTCTGACTTTGGAAAATCATTAAAAATTTTAGAAAAATTATTAGGAGTTGTAATTTATATGGTTAGAATCCTTAATGAGTCTATTTTCATAAGAAATGAACGGAAACATCATCCAATTTCTGTACAATGAGATAATTAATTTTAGTGAAGAGGGGTCGGAACTGTCAAACAATGAAACAGGGGAAACTTTAAGGAATAAACTGTACTTGTTGGCTAAACCAAAAATTCTGAAAATTTTATGGTAAGAAGATATGTGAGTCTAGTTTCAGGGAAAATTGACGGATCTTAATTTGGAGTTTCGTAGCTCAATATATAAATATTTTAGTGACTGTGACTCAGTGAGACAGCTTTGAATGCATTATAAATTATAATGGAATTATAGAGAATGTTACATATGAACATGAAATGTATTATATTAATGATTAAATTTATTTATTTAGATCCGGAAAATTCAAATACGAAGCAAGATCGAGGAAAAGAAAAAGTTTGGGATTAGTAGATTTTTGTTTACAAACAAGTGTCGAGGTAAGTTCGTGTAACTTGAATTATATTATTAAATGCTTGAAATGTTTGTTATTGATGTGAAAATGAGTTGGATGTTTATTGTATGATAATTGATGAAGTATTGATATTCTTGATGAAAAGAGAAAATAAATCCCGGTTGAATGGAAGGAAAATTCGATGGATCTCTGAAAAGGAATTGACGGTAAAAAGGATCTAGCCCGGACGGGTGATCCTATCCTGATATAGCCCTCCCGAAGAATATGTGGAAAATGGATTTAGCCCGGACGGGTAATCCGAATTAGGGTCTGAATTTAGCCTGGACTGGTAATTCAGATCCAAGCTCATTAGAGTAATTGTCGTTGCAGGGGATTTAGCCTGGACTGGTAATCCCGACAATACTCTATGAGTTTATATTACAGGGGATTTAGCCTGGACTGGTAATCCCGCTGTAAGGATGAGGTTCGCGGGAGTGTGCTCTCTGAAATGGAAATGTGCGCACATGAATATGAATTGACGGACCCGGATTACCTCTGAAAATCCATCGAAATTCCAAGTAGTTCAACGGGATAAACATGGAAAATAACAAGGGAATGGAAATCATGGTATTGATGAGCTCATCAATCATGGTATATATATTATTGATACATGGAAATTATTGGACTAAATTGAATGTTGAGTTTGTGCATGATAGGGGAATAATGTATTGAATGGATGTATGAATGTTTATTGCATTGTATTGAAAAATATTAGGTAAGTATAATTCTTGTTACATGAGCTTACTAAGCACAAAGTGCTTACCCTGTTTCCTTTTCCCCTATTTTGTAGTGTTAAGAGCTCAGAGGTCGGATTTGGTCGGAGACGCATCACACTATCAACCTCAAGATCTCGGTATATAAAGAAACTTTATTTTGAAAAGTAATGGCATGTATAAGCTAGTAAAGTAGATGTTAATATGAAATGGATGTATGGTTGGCCATTGGTATGGCTAACAAACTTTGGTTTTGGTATGTTATGAGATTATCTTATGAATATTATAAATCTATCTTGAAAATATATTATTGAAATGGATTGGTTGTGTCGAATTAGTCTCGGTTTAAAATTTACAGGTAAGATCTGATATAAAAAAAAAAAAATTTCAGTAAAATCTGGTAATGCCTCGTATCCTATTCCGGCGACGGAAACGGGTAGGGGGTGTTACATTTATTGGTATCAGAGCTACGGTTTAGCCGGTTCTCGGACCGACGTAGCAAATATGAGATTAGCTATACATGCCATTTAAATTACTATTGATAGTGTGATATCTCCTGACCGTTTGAAATGTGATTTTCTTATAGTAAATGTCTACCGACCGAGCTCAACCCGAGGAAGCCGGGAGTCATGCTCCGGCTTCAGAACAAAGAGAAGTTGAAGCTACTAGTAGTAGAATGTCCGAGACAAGAGACCAAAATGAAGAAGCTAAAATGGCCTTCTATCAAATGATGAATGAATGGTTTACTCAGTATATAAAAACTAACCCTGTAGTGCAGCAAACTCAAGCTCCCCCTCCTCCTCTTCCAACGGTTCCCGAGATTCCGCAGGGTACAGATGCTGAATCTATCAGAAAAGGGAAAGCTCCGGTTGATAAAATTAGAAAATATGGGGCAGAGGAATTCAGAGCTACAGTTAATGATGATCCCGAACGAGCTGAGTTTTGGTTAGAGAACACTATTCGGGTTTTGGAAGAACTATCTTGCACACCAGAAGAGTGTCTGAAATGTGCAGTATCATTGCTAAAAGATACAGCTTACCATTGGTGGAATACTAAAGTTTCAGTTGTTCCGAAAGAAGAAACTACGTGGGAATTCTTTCAGACCGAGTTCAGAAAGAAATATATTAGTCAGAGGTTCCTTGATCAGAAGAGAAAAGAATTTCTTGAGCTAAAACAGGGTAACAGATCAGTATCTGAGTATGAAAGAGAATTTGTCCGATTGAGTAAATATGCTCGGGAATGGGTACAATCAGAGGCTGAAATGTGCAAACGGTTTGAAGAAGGGTTGAATGAAGAAATTAAGCTACTGATTGGAATTCTTGAAATTCGAGAGTTTTCTACATTGGCAGAGCGAGCTTATAAAGCAGAAGAATTGAGCAAAGAAAAGAAACAAGCTGAAAGAGAAGCTCGAGTTTTCAGTAAAAGATCGATGGAAAAATCTCAGTTTTCTGCTTCAAAGAAATTTAAGAAATACCAGGATCGTTCTACATCAGCCACTGGGTATTCGGGTAGAGAGCGAGGTTTTCAGCGTACTAATCCAAGACCTGCTACTCCATCAGTGACCAGTGTTGGCAGTGTTGGTACCCCTAAGCCAAGATGCCAGTATTGTAATAAAACTCATTTTGGTGAATGCCGATTAAAGAGTGGGGCTTGTTACCGATGTGGTTCTTTCGATCATTTCCTCAGAGATTGTCCAGAAAGGGGTGAAAAAGAAGCCGAACAGACATCAAAGCCGAGTAATCCAGTTTTGAGGGGTAGACTACCTCGACCATCTGGTGATGTCGGTGGTAGCCGAGGAGCTACGAGAGATACTGCAGGCAGGCTTGAGGTACGAGCACCTGCTAGGACATATGCCATCCGTGCTAGAGAAGATGCTTCAGCACCTGATTTTATTACTGGTACATTTTCTTTACTTGATACTGATATTACTGCATTGATTGATCCTGGTTCTACGCATTCATACATATGTGTTAAACTTGCATTTGTTAAAAATTTATCTGTTGAACCTACTGAATTTGTGGTTAAAGTCTCGAACCCCCTGGGCCAGTTTGTGATGGTGGATAAAGTTTGTAAAAATTGTCCACTGATGGTAAGAGGTTATTGTTTCTCGGCTGACTTGATGTTACTTCCTTTTGATGAGTTCGATGTGATATTGGGTATGGATTGGCTAACTCATCATGATGCAGTAGTGAACTGTAGACAGAAATATATTGTGTTGAAGTGTCAGAATGGAGAATTACTTCAGGTTAAGTCTGATCAGACGGAGGAATTATCTAATGTGATTTCAGTGCTGACAGCTCAGAGGTGTATCAGAAAAGGGTATGATGCTTATTTGGCATTTGTGTTAGACACTAAAGTATCTGAGTCAAAGATCCAGGCAGTCCCAGTTGTATGTGAATTTTCTGATGTGTTTCCAGAGGAATTACCGGGGTTGCCACCAGAAAGAGAAGTGGAATTTTCTATAGATCTGATTCCGGGAACTACTCCGATCTCTATAGCTCCGTATCATATGGCTCCTACGGAATTAAAGGAGTTAAAGACACAGTTGCAAGAACTTGTTGATAGGGGTTTTGTTCGACCGAGTCATTCACCTTGGGGTGCTCCGGTTCTATTTGTGAAGAAGAAGGACGGATCCTTAAGATTATGTATTGATTACCGACAGCTCAACAAAGTCACTATAAAGAATAAGTACCCATTGCCTCGGATTGACGATCTGTTTGACCAGTTGAAGGGTGCCACTGTATTTTCAAAGATTGATCTCCGATCGGGCTACTATCAGTTACGGGTAAAGGAGTCAGATGTACCAAAAACAGCTTTCAGAACCAGGTATGGGCATTACGAGTTTTTGGTTATGCCGTTTGGGCTGACTAATGCACCTGCAGTATTTATGGACTTGATGAATCGGATATTCAGGCCGTACTTAGACAGGTTTGTGGTAGTTTTTATTGATGATATATTGGTCTATTCCCGAGATGAAAATGAGCATGTAGAACATTTGAGAATTGTGTTGCAAACTCTACGAGAAAAACAGCTATATGCTAAATTCAGTAAATGTGAATTTTGGCTTCGAGAAGTAGGTTTTCTTGGACATATTGTATCCGCAGAAGGTATCAGAGTAGATCCGAGTAAAATCTCTGCTATTGTCAATTGGAGTCCACCGAAAAATGTATCTGAAGTTAGAAGTTTCTTGGGTTTAGCCGGTTATTATCGGAGATTTGTACAGGGGTTCTCTATGATAGCTTCACCGATGACTCGTTTATTACAAAAAGATGTTAAATTCGAGTGGACTGATAAATGCCAACAGAGTTTTGATCGATTGAAAGAGTTGTTGACGAAAGCACCTGTGTTGGTACAGCCTGAACCGGGTAAAGAATTTATTATTTATAGTGATGCATCATTAAATGGTTTAGGTTGTGTCTTGATGCAAGAAGGTAGAGTTATAGCCTATGCTTCGAGACAACTTAAGCCACATGAAAGAAATTACCCGGTGCATGATCTTGAATTAGCTGCTATTGTATTTGCACTAAAAATATGGCGGCATTATTTGTATGGTGAAAAATGCCATATTTATACTGATCATAAAAGCCTAAAATATTTGATGACACAGAAAGATTTGAATTTGAGACAGCGCAGGTGGCTTGAACTGATAAAAGACTATGATTTGGTTATTGATTACCATCCGGGTAAGGCTAATGTTGTAGCTGATGCTCTGAGTCGAAAATCTCTGTTTGCTTTACGAGCTATGAATGCCCGGTTGTCTTTGGCTGATGATGGTTCAGTCGTAGCTGAGTTGAGAGTTAAACCAACATTTTTACAACAAATATATGAAGCTCAGAAAAATGATGAGAAGCTACAGGCTAAACGGGTACAATGTGAGTCGGGTAATGATTCAGAATTTCAGATTGGGACTGATGGTTGTTTATTATTCAGAGGCAGAGTATGTGTACCGAAGAATTTAGAGCTTATACAGAAGATTTTACGTGAGGCACACAGTGGTATTATGTCTGTACATCCGGGAGGTAATAAAATGTATAATGATTTGAAGAAGATGTACTGGTGGCCAGGTATGAAACGTGATATTTCTGAGTTTGTATCAAGATGTCTGATATGTCAACAGGTCAAAGCTGAACATCAGGTACCTTCGGGGTTGCTCCAGCCAATTACTATACCGGAATGGAAGTGGGAAAGAATTACTATGGATTTTGTGTCGGGATTACCATTGTCACCGAGAAAGAAAGATGCCATTTGGGTGATCGTTGATCGATTAACAAAATCAGCACATTTTATTCCGGTACGTATGGATTATTCTCTAGATAAATTGGCTGAACTGTATATATCTGAAATTGTCAGGCTGCATGGAGTGCCAATCTCTATTATCTCTGATAGAGATCCCCGATTTACATCTCGTTTCTGGGACAAATTGCAAGAAGCCTTGGGTACTCAATTGTATTTCAGTACTGCATTTCATCCTCAGACAGATGGCCAATCTGAGCGTGTAATTCAGGTATTGGAAGATATGCTCCGATGTTGTATATTAGAGTTTGAAGGTAATTGGGAGAAGTATCTACCTTTGATTGAATTTGCTTATAATAACAGTTATCAGTCTAGTATTAAAATGGCTCCGTATGAAGCTTTGTATAGTAGAAAATGTAGAACACCGTTATATTGGACAGAGCTCAGTGAAAAGAAGATACATGGGGTTGATTTGATCCGGGAAACAGAAGAAAAAGTCAAGGTGATTCGAGATAGTCTAAAAGCAGCTTTCGATCGTCAGAAGTCATATGCTGATCTTAAACGAAAAGAGATTGAATTTCAGGTAGGTGATAAGGTATTTTTAAAAGTGTCTCCTTGGAAGAAAGTTCTCCGATTCGGTCGAAAGGGCAAATTGAGTCCAAGATTTATCGGGCCATATGAAATCATAGAAAGAATTGGACCGGTTGCTTATCGATTGGCATTACCACCGGAACTCGATAGAATACATAATGTTTTTCATGTGTCTATGCTAAGACGGTATCGATCAGATCCTTCACATGTTATTTCTCCGACAGAAGTGGAGATTCAACCAGATATGACTTACAATGAAGAACCAGTCAAGATATTGGCACGGGAAACAAAAGAGCTTAGAAATAAAAAGATAAATTTGGTGAAAGTATTATGGCAAAAGCACGGGATAGAGGAAGCGACATGGGAACCGGAGGAGGCAATGAGGAAACAATACCCGAACCTCTTTACTGGTAAGATTTTCGAGGACGAAAATCCTTAAGGGGGGAGAGTTGTAATGGCCCAAATTCAAGTTTATCGGAATAGTGGTTTCGTAACCACAAATCTGATTTAAAGAGAAATTTATTTTAATATTTTTGCATGAATATTGGTATGATAGGAAAACAGTATGAAAATATCGATAGAAAAATTTTACCGATTTAGTGATTAGTTAGAAAAAGAAATTAGTGAATAAATTGGGTAAAAATAAGGTATCGAGACCTCAATCTCGTAAAACCGAGTCAAAAATATTTTTATAAATATTTATGAAGTGTTAGTAATATAGTATTAAAATTTCGTTAGAAAATTCTAATGTTTGGGTAGTCAATTAAGTGAAAAGGACTAAATTGAAAAAGGTGTAAAAGTTACTATAAGGATTAAATAGCTCAATTGTTAAATGAAGAGGGACATAAATTGAAAATAACCCCAAAAGGAGATATTTTGGGCGGCAAACGCTGAGAAAAAATCAGGAGAATTGAAGAATTAAGGGTAAAATTGGAATATTGCAAAATTTGCTTTAAAAGTTAGGACTAAATTGGCATTATCTAGAATTCTCTTCATATTTTCTGCATTCTCATCAGCCAAAAACGTCCTAAGGGTTTCTCCAAGCTGGTTTTTCATAATTTTTGCACCAAGTGAGTTAATTCTTGCCTTTTTCTTGTAATTTTTGTGTTTCTAAGACTTTTACAACTAGGTCCTATTACTAAATTCATTAGTTTTTGATTTTGTGGATGAAGTTGAAAGTTGCTATGAATATATGCTGGAAGTTTATGATGAAATAGGATGAAATTGAAGCTTTAATCCATTTATGAGATGATTTTATTAGGTAATTTCAATAGAAATTGTTTTGTAGGACCTAATTGTGAAAAGAGTTTGGAATTAAAGTCTAGAATTGAAATTCTGATTTCCAAAGCTTATGAAGTAGTTTAAAGTGATGGGATAAAGTGTTAATTGAGAAAAATCAGCTCAATTGAGAGGTTAATTGAGCAGGGATGAAATTATCATTTATTGAAAGTTTAGGGAAAAATCGTAATTAACACCCTGCACTAAAACAGTTTGGACAGCAGCAGTAGGTTAACTTTGAAAATTCACCAAAAATTGTAGAAATTGAATTAGAAGATGAACAAAATATGGAATTAAAGCTTATTGAGTCTAGTTTCTCATAGAAGAAACGGTTTAATCAATGGAATTGTGAATCATGAGATATAATAGATTTTGTGAGACAAGGTCAGAATGAATTCGGGTTCCCCTGTTCTGACTTTGGAAAATCATTAAAAATTTTAGAAAAATTATTAGGAGTTGTAATTTATATGGTTAGAATCCTTAATGAGTCTATTTTCATAAGAAATGAACGGAAACATCATCCAATTTCTGTACAATGAGATAATTAATTTTAGTGAAGAGGGGTCGGAACTGTCAAACAATGAAACAGGGGAAACTTTAAGGAATAAACTGTACTTGTTGGCTAAACCAAAAATTCTGAAAATTTTATGGTAAGAAGATATGTGAGTCTAGTTTCAGGGAAAATTGACGGATCTTAATTTGGAGTTTCGTAGCTCAATATATAAATATTTTAGTGACTGTGACTCAGTGAGACAGCTTTGAATGCATTATAAATTATAATGGAATTATAGAGAATGTTACATATGAACATGAAATGTATTATATTAATGATTAAATTTATTTATTTAGATCCGGAAAATTCAAATACGAAGCAAGATCGAGGAAAAGAAAAAGTTTGGGATTAGTAGATTTTTGTTTACAAACAAGTGTCGAGGTAAGTTCGTGTAACTTGAATTATATTATTAAATGCTTGAAATGTTTGTTATTGATGTGAAAATGAGTTGGATGTTTATTGTATGATAATTGATGAAGTATTGATATTCTTGATGAAAAGAGAAAATAAATCCCGGTTGAATGGAAGGAAAATTCGATGGATCTCTGAAAAGGAATTGACGGTAAAAAGGATCTAGCCCGGACGGGTGATCCTATCCTGATATAGCCCTCCCGAAGAATATGTGGAAAATGGATTTAGCCCGGACGGGTAATCCGAATTAGGGTCTGAATTTAGCCTGGACTGGTAATTCAGATCCAAGCTCATTAGAGTAATTGTCGTTGCAGGGGATTTAGCCTGGACTGGTAATCCCGACAATACTCTATGAGTTTATATTACAGGGGATTTAGCCTGGACTGGTAATCCCGCTGTAAGGATGAGGTTCGCGGGAGTGTGCTCTCTGAAATGGAAATGTGCGCACATGAATATGAATTGACGGACCCGGATTACCTCTGAAAATCCATCGAAATTCCAAGTAGTTCAACGGGATAAACATGGAAAATAACAAGGGAATGGAAATCATGGTATTGATGAGCTCATCAATCATGGTATATATATTATTGATACATGGAAATTATTGGACTAAATTGAATGTTGAGTTTGTGCATGATAGGGGAATAATGTATTGAATGGATGTATGAATGTTTATTGCATTGTATTGAAAATATTAGGTAAGTATAATTCTTGTTACATGAGCTTACTAAGCACAAAGTGCTTACCCTGTTTCCTTTTCCCCTATTTTGTAGTGTTAAGAGCTCAGAGGTCGGATTTGGTCGGAGACGCATCACACTATCAACCTCAAGATCTCGGTATATAAAGAAACTTTATTTTGAAAAGTAATGGCATGTATAAGCTAGTAAAGTAGATGTTAATATGAAATGGATGTATGGTTAGCCATTGGTATGGCTAACAAACTTTGGTTTTGGTATGTTATGAGATTATCTTATGAATATTATAAATCTATCTTGAAAATATATTATTGAAATGGATTGGTTGTGTCGAATTAGTCTCGGTTTAAAATTTACAGGTAAGATCTGATATAAAAAAAAAAAAATTTCAGTAAAATCTGGTAATGCCTCGTATCCTATTCCGGCGACGGAAACGGGTAGGGGGTGTTACAAAAGTGGTTGTTTTTAATAAACGATTTGATTTTATTAAAACAACAAGTTTGGTCCACAAAATTTAGAAAAACGGGTTCGGGAGTCGGTTACGCACGAGGAAGGATTAGCACCCTCGATACGCCCAAAATTGGTACCTATTTGATTACTTAATGTCTTAGTGTCGAAAAACTGGAAACTTTAGAGAGATTCAAAATACGATCCTTAAAAAAAACTCGAATGGCATGGGTTAAAATTCAAGAGGATATTTGGCAATTTGGTTAAACGAGAAATCGAAACCCAGCACCTTAGGGCACGTTCCTCGAATTTCCAAACGCAAAACATTGCCTTATTTTGAAATTTTTTGAAAGGATATTTAGCTATTTGGTTGAACGAGAAAAATCGACATCCAGCACCTTAGGGCATGTTTTCTCGAATTTCCAAACGCAAAACATTGCCTTATTTTAAAATTTTTGAAAGGATATTTAGCTGTTTGGTTGAACGAGAAAAATCGACACCCAGCACCTTAGGGCATGTTTTCTCGAATTTTCAAACGCAAAACATTGCCTTATTTTAAAATTTTTAAAAGGGTATTTAGCTATTTGGTTGAACGAGAAAAATCGACACCCAGCACCTTAGGGTATGTTTTCTCGAATTTCCAAACGCTAAACATTGCCTCAATTAGAAATATTTTCCTTTTTTCGAAATATGATATTTATATGCATAATGGAATAATAGACATGATAATGCGAATAAAAAAATGAGTAAAAACGAATAATAAAATAAATCAATAATGCATATACCATAGCAAATAAATAAATAAATAAACTAAAGCATAAAAATGGGCATATAAATAAATACATAAATGAACATAAAAATAAAGGAAAATATATGAAAATTATAAAATATGGAAAATATGTATGTACACATAAGGGAAAAATACATGTATGTATATACATAAAATTATGTAAATATGAAAAAATATATAAATTATAAGATACAAAAAATATAAGTATGTATATGTATATAGATTATAAAATTCAAAGATATATAAAATATAAGTATGTACGTTATAAAAACGATCGTATGTACGTAAATTTATAAAAACATGAAAAATATATGTATAGATGTATTCTAAAATTATTATATAAGAAATATATATATATATATAAGTAAATATGTACATCATAAATATCAAATATAAAAAGTATGTATATAAGTATATATATAAAAATAAAAAAATATACTCCTATATATATAAAAGCAATAATAATAATAATAATAATAATAATAATAATAATAATAACAATAATGATATGAAATTTATTAAGAAAATAAACAAAATAACAAAAGGATTAGATTAAACATTAAAACAAAAGTCGGGGCTCAAAACACAAATAAACGAAAGAGGAAGGACCACTCTGAATACACGCGAGACATGGAGGGACTAAAAAAGAAATTTGTCCTTCTCCTTTGAAACGACGTAGTTTCAGAAGGGACTAATATTGCAAACGCAATAAATTAACGGGGTAAATTTAAAAAATAAAAAAACCTGATTTAAAAACATTAAAAAAGCGGAAGGGCTAAAAATGCAATTAGCCCTTCCGTCAAGACACGCGGATCCCCTGGGGCAGGCGGGTCGGGTCTCTGGTCAGGAGACCAAAACGACGTCGTTTTGGGGCTGTCCTGACCCTATCAAAACGGCGCCGTTTTGCTTCTTTATAAAAGTCAATTTTTATAATTTTTTTTCATTTCAGCCCATTTTTCTAAAAAAAAAATTTCAAAGCCCCTTTTTTTTTTCTCTCGACCCTCTCTCCCTTTTCCAGATGACGGCCTGAGATCCGGCCATTGGCCACCGTGCCGGACGCCGGACGCCGGTCGCCGGCGCCGCCGTGTGGGGCGGCGGGGAGACCAAAAGTCTCCCTTTTTTTCCCTCTTCGATGCCTCTCCTCAACCGAAGTACTCCGACGACGTGAAAAGGTAAGAAAAAGGCCACCTTTTTTACTTTGTTATTTCGAAAATAGGAAGAAGAAAAGAAAAGAAAAAAACAAAAATGAAAAAACGACGACCTTTCTTTTGTTTGTATTTCCTTCTCTTCAAATCTTATTTTTGAGATTACAAAAAGATACCCCATTTACAGATTCAAGGTCAATCCCTTCAAAACCGATCCCCCCCGTTTTACAATCTGTTGAATGGCTTTATATAGCCTTTTTTTCATTACAAATCCCCCCACTTGCTACTCTATGGTTTTTCTTTATTGTTTGCAAGTAAAGCAGGTAGAGACGTGACGTGCGGCGCGGCGCGGCGGTGGCAGGCGTCAGAAGTGCTAGGGGTAGGAGCGGTGGCTAGCTAGGCTAGGGTTTCAGAAAAGCTGAAACCCTAGTTTGACAAATTAGTTTTGGGCCTGTACATTTTGGGCTTCGGGTTTTGGGCTGTATTTGGGTTAGTTTTAGGTGGGTTTGGGTTTAATTTGTTTAAGGTTTGTTGTTTATGTTTTGGGTATGGGCTTTTAGGATTTGGGTTTAATATGTAGGTTTTGGGGCCCGGGCAAAATGGGCTTGTACAGCTGCCCCTCTTTGCTCGTTGTCGTGTAACGAGAACAGAGCAAAGACTAAGAAAGACCAATTTTGCCCGGTCTCACCGAGTCTTCACTTATTTGATGCTTCTCTTTTCAAGTAGATTCATTCTAGTCCACTGCGTCTTATTGTTTCGATCCACTCCACTGCACTTCAAGGAGATTTGACTTGTAGCTTCAATCTTCTTCGCAGCAACTTCAGGGGGACGATGTTTATGGTTTTAGTCTACTCCACTGCAATGTCAGGGAGATAAGACTAGATGTGATTTGCTCTACTGCAACTTCAGAAAGATAAGATCTGTGATTTTAACCCACTCCACTGTAATCTCAGGGAGATAAGATTACTATCTTCAATCTGCTCTGCTGTAATCTCAGGGAGAAATTCTTCGGTCTACTCCACTATAACCTCAGGGAGATAAGACTTGATGCGATCTACTCTACTGTAACTTCAGAGAGATAAGATCCTTTATTTTAATCCACTCCACTGTAACTTCAGGGGGATAGGATTATGTCTTCGATCTGCTCCGCTGTAACCTCAGGGAGATAAGATCTGAAATTCTTCGGTCTACTCCACTGTAACCTCAGGAAGATAAGACTTGATGCGATCTACTCTACTGTAACTTCAGAGAGATAAGATCCTTTATTTTAATCCACTCCACTATAACTTCAGGGAGATAGGATTATGTCTTCGATCTGCTCCGCTGTAACCTCAGGGAGATAAGATCTGAAATTCTTCGGTCTACTCCTCTGTAACCTCAGGGAGATAAGACTTGATGCGATCTACTCTACTGTAACTTCAGAGAGATAAGATCCTTTATTTAATCCACTCCACTATAACTTCAGGGAGATAGGATTATGTCTTCGATCTGCTCCGCTGTAACCTCAGGGAGATAAGATCTGAAATTCTTCGGTCTACTCCTCTGTAACCTTAGGGAGATAAAACTTGATGCGATCTACTCTACTGTAACTTCAGAGAGATAAGATCCTTTATTTTAATCCACTCCACTGTAACTTCAGGGAGATAGGATTACTATCTTCAATCTACTCCGCTGTAACCTCAGGGAGATAAGATCTGAAATTCTTCGGTCTACTCCACTGTAACCTCAGGGAGATAAGACTTGATGCGATCTACTCTACTGTAACTTCAGAGAGATAAGATCCTTTATTTTAATCCACTCCACTATAACTTCAGGGAGATAGGATTATGTCTTCAATCTGCTCCGCTGTAACCTCAGGGAGATAAGATTTGCTTCTTCAGTCTGCCCCACTATGACTCTAGGGGGATAAGACATGTTTACTCAGTCTGCTCCGCTACTGCTTAGGGAGACAAGATCTGTAATTTCCAACCTATTCCACTACTGGTCAGGGATATAAGACTTGTAATCTTCGATCTGTTTCACTGTCGACGCATGAGGGCAAGATCTGCTATCTTTAACCAACTCCACTGCAACCGATGGAGGCAAGGCTTTATTTTCGATCTGCTTCACTGTTAACGCAGGAAGGCAAGATCTGCTATCTTTAACCAGCTCCACTGCAACCAATGTAGGCAAGGCTTTGTTTTTGATCTGCTTCGCTGTTAACGCAGGAAGGCAAGATCTGTTGTCTTCAACCAGCTCCACTACAACCGATGGAGGCAAGGCTTGTGTCTTCAATCTGCTTCACTGTCAATGCAGGAAGGTAAGATCTGTTGTCTTCAACCAGCTTCGCTACAACCGAGAGAGGCAAGGTTTGTGTCTTCGATCTGCTTCGCTGCCAATGTAGGAAGGCAAGATCTGTTGTCTTCAACCAGCTCCGCTACAACCGAGAGAGGCAAGGTTTGTGTCTTCGATCTGCTTCGCTGTTAACGCAGGAAGGCAAGATTTGCTATCTTTAACCAGCTCCACTGCAACCGACGGAGGCAAGGCTTGTATCTTCGATCTGCTTCACTGTCGACGCAGGAAGGTAAAATCTACTATCTTTAACCAGCTCCACTGCAACCGATGGAGGCAAGGCTTGTATCTTCGATCTGCTTCACTGTCGACGCAGGAAGGCAAGATCTGCTATCTTTAACCATCTTCACTACAACCGATGAAGGCAAGACTTTGTTTTCGATCTGCTTCGCTGTTAACGCAGGAAGGCAAGATCCGCTATTTTTAGCCAGCTCCACTGCAATCGATGGAGGAAAGGCTTTGTTTTCGATGTTTACTGATCTATTCTCTGGGGAACATGACCTGTATAATGAACCTAATTATGCCTAATGATTAGGATGGCATGATCAAAATAAATCAAATGCTCCTAACTAGACATGTGTGAATGGTGTTTGCATAAATGCAAAATTTTATTTTTCCGAGAATGATCCCACTTAGGTTGTTATTACTCGAAGTTTATTAAGGCTTTGTGACTAACGTGCTACGGCACCTTCTTGCTTGACTGGCTTTTCTGAAGAAGCGTTTAGCCAGGTTGCCCCCACTGTAGACCTCAAAGTTTAATCCATTAGGGCGCACAATTTGTGTCATCATTCTCCCGCTGCAATCCAAGGGTAGAAATATGGTTTTCCTCAATCCTCTCTTATCCAATTCAAGGATACTGGATCTACATCGTTCTGGTTCTTTACACCATCCCCAGGGTGTCGTACCAAAGACTCATGTGCAAATAGAGGCTTTCTTCCTCGAGGTAACCTCTTCTTACTGCCTGATGATTATTGCTTGCTTGTTCATTTAAGCTTCGTTACCAACATAGCGTCTTGTCAATCAACGCATTTGACAACAAATTCCAAAGAGAAAGTCTAAATTTAGATTATTCCTTCTCAAATTTCGAACCTTTAAAATTGGTGTGTTCTAAACAATAGTCCTGTTTCAGGCTCCTTTATTATTTAAAAACTTTTCAGAGTAATATGCAAAACTTCCTTTATGAAAATTTTATTAGTCCATTAATCATTATTCCAATGCAACATATTTGCAAAAAGGTCATAATAATGGATAAGAATAAAGTAGGTTCAAGCATAGCTCGAAAGAACAAATTATCGAAAATAGTAAAGAATAAAGAAATTAATTGGGAATGTATATCTTGGAAAGGAAAAAAGTATTCCAAGAACAACAAATAATATGAGAATCGAGTGCCCCAGATATCGCAGCTTGAACTTCTCTGTACAAACTTTCTGAAGACCATTTTGAGTTGGACATGTGTTTAGGAGATTTACAGTGCTCTGTCGATGCCCCAAGACGTCGCCTATCCTTTCCTGTTGATTCAGGCATAGCAAGATCACCACATGCCCCAATATGATCAAAATTCGAATTGCTCTGATCACCTCATGCCCCATTCTGATCAATATTTGAGCCGCCCTTTTTCGGGTTTTCAACTCAAATCCCCTTTGGCCTAAGGTGCCCTTTGCGGGTTTTCCTCTTAGCCTCTCCATTTTTCATTTTTTCATTTTCATCATTTTTTTGACTCAAAGTGCCCTTTGCGGGTTTTCACCTTGGTCCTTTCTTCTTCTTTAAACGATGTGTTTCTTGACTGGATCCGAGTTTATATGATTAGCAATCTCACTCACGATCAATACTCCTAAAAATGGTCATCTTTACATCATAGGGACATTCCCAGTTTGGCATTCATTTCCCTCTAGAATCCTTTCGTTGAGGAAGGATCTTCTTTCAACATCCAGCCCTCTTGTGGAATTCTCTAAAACGACCCTGTTTGTCATGGGCTCGTATCATTTGCCCTTGGCACATCTGACTCTGCTAAATAGCTTTTAGTCTTTTTCCTTTTGATCAGATTGGATTCATTTTGCTCAACTGAAACCCAGAGATAAGGAATTTTTACTTTAATAGGTAGAACTACTTCCGTCTTGTGAACTAGAGAAAAACAGTGTTGCCCCAGTCGAAGTCCCAATAGACGCTCGAAAAACAAAGAAGGTGGATGGTAACTTCACATGCCAGCCCTTGCAAGTCTCAGTTATTTTCTTTAATTTTCTTGATGTTCATCTCTGGGTAATTTGGTGACGAATCTTGGTGTCCGCTTCCGAATTGATCCCAGACCTCAGTTATCGCGCTATTGTTCAAGTTCAATACATTTTCCAATACCATCTTCTCTAAAATCAGCACGTGATGACATTGACGCATAAAGTAGCCTCTCAAGAAATGAAGCAATGCCCATTAGAAGTCTTCGATAATGGTGATGTCCATGCCCCATTTTGCTCAAAATTTGAGTCGCCATTTTCGGGTTTTCAACTCAAATCCACCTTTGGTCAAAGCGCCCTTTGCGGGTTTTCACCTTGACCTCTCCTTTTTCTTTTCTTTTGACTTTGATTTTGATTTTTCTTTTTCTTCTTTTTGACTTTGATCTTGATTTTGATTGATTTTTTTTTGTTTTTCTTCTTTTTCGAATTGGATCTGAACTCTTGGGATTAGGCAAGTCCTTGTTATCCCTTTCGAAGAATCTTTTCTGATATCAGATTTCCTTCATAGAGCCTTTTGGGGCCCAACTACGACAAGAAAACATCTTGAAAGGATGGAAACTCGACTTCAAATGGGCAAAGCTATGCTGACTCAACGAGAAAGGCGTTACCCCGGCAAAGAGTTGTATCGTTCCTACTACAAATTTCTGTCATCATGCTGTCGTGCAAATTTCTTTATCAGTGTTTATCCTAGGCATATCCTGGTATGATCCTACAAAGACATCTTTGAACAAGGTCTTGCTTCATCTTTGAGGTCAGGTCAATTCTAATCTTCACCAAGCTCACAATTTCAAATGGCTCCTTGTGAAACAGGATCTGTCTATCCTCTTGTTCAACCATCCTTAACAAGTCAGGAGATAAACTACAATCTTTGTCATTTTCAAAGCCCTGAGATCCCTCTGAACACATGCCTCGCTCAAAAGGAAAATCTGCGTCTGTAGCAGAGTCATTCACGTAATTGATATCTGGGGATCCATAACAAGTACCAAAGAATATACAAAAAAATGTATAAATTCATGAATAATTATTTGTATCATATGATTATGAATAAATGAATGATGTGGAAAAAAATCTAAAAGAATGAAATAATCAGACATAATTATTCAAAAAGAATGAAAGAATATTGGCTCAAAACTGAATGTAAAGATGTATTTTATTAGAATAATAACGTTCAGACATTAGCCTATTTCACAAAGGAATTTCTATCGCTTTAGGCTAAAAACAACAAAAATGTTCTGAACATTACTCTAAAAAAGCTCTAAAAACTACAAAGATTTCTTCTGCAGTCCAATTGTTTAGAACACTCTAGATTTATAAGGGCGGATATTTAACAAGGTCCCTTCTTCAGTTGCTTCATCAAAATCTGGGACGGCAAGATTATCACCGGGGTTGGGACCTGATCCTGATAGAAAGTTCATCGGTAATGAAACACTAGTTTGAGATCACAGAGGCCCACTGGAAATAGAGGACCTGCGCGGAGGTACCTCGGTCTGAGTCTACGCATGCAGAGGCGTAAAGCCTAGAGGATAGATAGGTCTATCCTTGTCTTCTCCTTCATCATTAACCATAGGACCCTTCCCCTTATTTACACTTTAGTCAGTAGGTGGGTCAATTCAGCCATCGCATCTTTTTAAGCCTTAATCAATTTTTCCGTCATATCTTCTTAAATTTTATCTAGCTGCTCTTGCATTTGTACTTGTAACCGTTCTTGCATATCCTTTTGCATTTGCTCCAATTTCTCTAATCTTTGATCCATTTCTTTGACTTTGCAACGAGTACCGTAAGGATGTTTGGTTGATTGGTTTTCCAGATTAGCTGAAATAAATTTACTCGTTTAGACTCTTTTAATGGATTTTAATGCATGTAATGCAATGTAATGCAAATGCATGAAATGAATACCTAAAGAGACGTTGATTCTGATTCAATTACATTTAGGAAACTTTTCTAGAAAGCAAATTCCCTTACATAAAACGGATACATGTACGACCTCATCCTCATATTCCAAGAAACAACATCGGTCTTTTTCTTCATCCGCATGTTTGAGGTAATCTCGCCAATAGATGCCATTGCTAGCTCATTCTCTTGATCTTGGTCGCGATCCACCACCTGCCCGTCTCCATGAGGATCGTCAGCTTCTTTAAAAGGTTGGGACGTCGAAGGCTCCCAGACGATCGCCTTGAATCCTCAGGCCATGAAGCAAGGTCACGAACTCTTCCATTGCCCTTCTTATGTTTCTCAGAATATATTCAGGCAGGCGTATTGTTTTCCACTTTATCAAAGAATTCGTATTCCATGATAAGCTTTCTAATTTAGTAATCGGGCTTAAATCAATATCTCTTTCCTAATATGCAAATGCAATGCAATCATAATCAAAACACAACAAAAGGGGTTAGTACAAAACAGAAATAAACAAAGAAAACAAAAGTACCTAGTCGGGTGACTACGAGGGGTTTGGAGTGGCTCTACCTAGGTTAAGTTCCTAAGTCCAATATATGAGGTTTGGCTCTAAGGATGAGGTACCCAAACCAGCAGATTCCTCGATCTTCACCCATTATAGGCTCATACGGATCGAGTTCGGTTCAGGGGAATACATTTCCCTATGGCTGCACGGAGATGAAAATCTCACGAAGACATAGGTACGGATGTATCCCGAAAGCGATCCACTATCCTGCACGGAGGTGAAAACCTCACGAAGGAGTAGCTTCTCACTCCTACTTAAAAGGTGTGACCAACGGTCATGCAATGCAATGTGCAGAGATATATAAAAATTTAAAATACAAAACATGATAAAAACTATAGCTCAAAACAAATGAAATGCAATGAGAGGATCGTATATTTAAATCAAATTTTTAACTTTCGACAAAAAGACAAAAGGTAATCAACTCGTGGCTCGACTCACTTATTTTGAAAAAGTCCCCAGTGGAGTCGCCAAGCTGTTGACACCATTTTTTGATGGAAAACGGGGTCGACTTGGGTTTTGGAAAATGAAAACGGAAACGGGAGTCGCCACCAATCTTTTTTGATAAGGTGTGATCGGATCACCTTAAAAAGTGGTTGTTTTTAATAAACGATTTGATTTTATTAAAACAACAAGTTTGGTCCACAAAATTCAGAAAAACGGGTTCGGGAGTCGGTTACGCACGAGGAAGGATTAGCACCCTCGATACGCCCAAAATTGGTACCTATTTGATTACTTAATGTCTTAGTGTCGAAAAACTGGAAACTTTAGAGAGATTCAAAATACGATCCTTAAAAAAAACTCGAATGGCATGGGTTAAAATTCAAGAGGATATTTGGCAATTTGGTTAAACGAGAAATCGAAACCCAGCACCTTAGGGCACGTTCCTCGAATTTCCAAACGCAAAACATTGCCTTATTTTGAAATTTTTTGAAAGGATATTTAGCTATTTGGTTGAACGAGAAAAATCGACATCCAGCACCTTAGGGCATGTTTTCTCGAATTTCCAAACGCAAAACATTGCCTTATTTTAAAATTTTTGAAAGGATATTTAGCTATTTGGTTGAACGAGAAAAATCGACACCCAGCACCTTAGGGCATGTTTTCTCGAATTTTCAAACGCAAAACATTGCCTTATTTTAAAATTTTTAAAAGGGTATTTAGCTATTTGGTTGAACGAGAAAAATCGACACCCAGCACCTTAGGGCATGTTTTCTCGAATTTCCAAACGCTAAACATTGCCTCAATTAGAAATATTTTCCTTTTTTCGAAATATGATATTTATATGCATAATGGAATAACAGACATGATAATGCGAATAAAAAAAAAAGTAAAAACGAATAATAAAATAAATCAATCATGCATATACCATAGCAAATAAATAAATAAATAAACTAAAGCATAAAAATGGGCATATAAATAAATACATAAATGAACATAAAAATAAAGGAAAATATATGAAAATTATAAAATATGGAAAATATGTATGTACACATAAGGGAAAAATACATGTATGTATATACATAAAATTATGTAAATATGAAAAAATATATAAATTATAAGATACAAAAAATATAAGT
Organism: Gossypium turneri; assembly: GCA_008044935.1. NCBI lineage: Eukaryota > Viridiplantae > Streptophyta > Magnoliopsida > Malvales > Malvaceae > Gossypium > Gossypium turneri. Next base: position 4,746,850 of record CP032576.1, read on the forward strand.
ATGTATATGTATATAGATTATAAAATTCAAAGATATATAAAATATAAGTATGTACGTTATAAAAACGATCGTATGTACGTAAATTTATAAAAACATGAAAAATATATGTATAGATGTATTCTAAAATTATTATATAAGAAATATATATATATATATATATAAGTAAATATGTACATCATAAATATCAAATATAAAAAGTATGTATATAAGTATATATATGAAAATAAAAAAATATACTCCTATATATATAAAAGCAATAATAATAATAATAATAATAATAATAATAATAATAATAACAATAATGATATGAAATTTATTAAGAAAATAAACAAAATAACAAAAGGATTAGATTAAACATTAAAACAAAAGTCGGGGCTCAAAACACAAATAAACGAAAGAGGAAGGACCACTCTGAATACACGCGAGACATGGAGGGACTAAAAAAGAAATTTGTCCTTCTCCCTTGAAACGACGTAGTTTCAGAAGGGACTAATATTGAAAACGCAATAAATTAACGGGGTAAATTTAAAAAAATAAAAAAACCTGATTTAAAAACATTAAAAAAGCGGAAGGGCTAAAAATGCAATTAGCCCTTCCGTCAAGACACGCGGATCCCCTGGGGCAGGCGGGTCGGGTCTCGGGTCAGGAGACCAAAACGACGTCGTTTTGGGGCTGTCCTGACCCTATCAAAACGGCGCCGTTTTGCTTCTTTATAAAAGTCAATTTTTATAATTTTTTTTCATTTCAGCCCATTTTTCTAAAAAAAAAATTTCAAAGCCCCCTTTTTTTTTCTCTCGACCCTCTCTCCCTTTTCCAGATGACGGCCAGAGATCCGGCCATTGGCCACCGTGCCGAACGCCAGACGCCGGTCGCCGGCGCCGCCGCACAAGACCAAAAGTCTCCATTTTTTTCCCTCTTCGATGCCTCTCCTCAACCGAAGTACTCCGACGACGTGAAAAGGTAAGAAAAAGGCCACCTTTTTTACTTTGTTATTTCGAAAATAAGAAGAAGAAAAGAAAAGAAAAAAACAAAAATGAAAAAACGACGACCTTTCTTTTGTTTGTATTTCCTTCTCTTCAAATCTTATTTTTGAGATTACAAAAAGATACCCCCTTTACAGATTCAAGGTCAATCCCTTCAAAACCGATCCCCCCCGTTTTACAATCTGTTGAATGGCTTTATATAGCCTTTTTTTCATTACAAATCCCCCCACTTGCTACTCTATGGTTTTTCTTTATTGTTTGCAGGTAAAGCAGGTAGAGACGTGACGTGCGGCGCGGCGCGGCGGTGGCAGGCGTCAGAAGTGCTAGGGGTAGGAGCGGTGGCTAGCTAGGCTAGGGTTTCAGAAAAGCTGAAACCCTAGTTTGACAAATTAGTTTTGGGCCTGTACATTTTGGGCTTCGGGTTTTGGGCTGTATTTGGGTTAGTTTTAGGTGGGTTTGGGTTTAATTTGTTTAAGGTTTGTTGTTTATGTTTTGGGTATGGGCTTTTAGGATTTGGGTTTAATGTGTAGGTTTTGGGGCCCGGGCAAAAATGGGCTTGTACAGTCAACATCAGTTCTAATTGTGTTCATGGTTGTAGATGTGATTTATTCAAATGAAAAGCACCAAAGGATTTATTTGATCAAAGGAGTTCACAAAGGATTCGGCATTTCATTCCTACTTCTTTGATGAAAGGATGCTCGAATTCTAAGTGTGATTTGGCTTCATTGTTACTTTGTTTAAGATCGATTTGGGTTTGTATGATTTGATTTCAATATTACTTTGGGATTCATCTATGATTTGTTTGGGTTTGTAAGATTTGAATTATTTCTTATTTAAATTATCTTAATTAATTTAATTATTCTCAACAGTATTGATTTATGGTTTTTAGAAGCCACCAATTTCTGGAATGGACTTCCTACTTTTCAGCTTGGGTTGTAATGTAGAGTTGTAATGTTTTGGGATAAATTTATCATTTAATAAAAAACATGAATGGTAGGGAGTTGATTACATTCCGTGATCAATCGTCTATCATTTTAGAGAATACTCGTGACAAGATGATTAATCACTGTTGTTACGCTCATGATGGATATCTTAATTTCTTTAAATAATTTTAACAAATATGAAAATTTCTGATTTTTATTAAAATAATTAGTTTCTCAAAACATAAAGCCTACATTCTATTATTTTTTTGTATTAATCTAATAATGATTTTAAGTATGGCTAATATTGGATTAATAATTATGGTTTTGAATGTTTTATAAAACTTATAAAGTAGTTAGGTATTTTCTTAGAAATTTTGAAATGAATTTTTGGACTATTTCGAAACTTAAATATCTTAAATAATTAAATTATAATTACAAATAATGATAATTTTTAATTATTTTTTAAGTTCTTTTTATTGTGCATGTTCCAGCTTCGTGATTAGATTGAATTGAAATTTTATATATATATTTTTTATAAATTTTTAATCATTTATTTTATGAAACTAAATGAATTGATCGAATTAATCGGATCAAGAATTTGTAGTTTGATCAGTTGGATCATTAGTCTGATTTTGCAAACTTTAGTGGCATAAAAGGCTAGACTTTTTCAAATTTTGTTCTTTGTATTGTGACATCTATCTCGCCCTCTAAATTAAAATTTTAATAATAAATTTAATTTTTTATTTAGATTTATTTATATAAATATTTTTAAGTTTTTTTATAATAGTAAAATGTATTAAATCTTTCAAAATTGCTTATAAAAATATTTTTTATAAAATGCTCAAATAAAAGTTATTAAGTTTTAATTCTTCGATATCTTTTCAAGTAGTATTTGATTTAATTATCATTTACTCTTTCAACATTTATTGGACAATTTTAAAAATAATTTTTTTATATGAATAATCAAAAGTTTAATCTTAATTTCATTATGTAATTTTATTAAAAATATTTTAAAAAATTATATATAATAATAGAAATAGAGAATGATAGAAAATCAGTGAATGCACCCATTTCTAAATTATATATGAAATATTTAATGGCGATGATTATTTCACCTAATTATAGTAATTCGAATAATTAAATTGAAAAAGAAATTAGAGTGACTAAAACAGGATAAATTTTATTTTAAAGTGACTATTTTATGTTGTTTAGATTTTGGTTCACGTTTAAAATTGTTTTACAAAAAAAAAATGAACAATGGAATGCAAACAAAAAAGTCATACAGTAATTGTTTTAACAAAAACCTTTTGAATAATTAAGTGACTTATAAAAATTTTAAAATAATTCAATAATTATTTTATAATTTTTTAAAGTTCAATAATCTAAACTCACTAAAATTTTAATAAATTTCAACCTACTTTCCCCTAAAAAATTATTTATATATAATAATAGAAAATCATGGGTAATTTCTATACCTATTATTATCAAATGATTAGGTTATCCTCTAGACACATGGTATATATTATCTCATGGCCAATATTTTTACAATTGGATCAAATCAATCCCCAATTCTTGATTTCATCAAATCTATCAATACAATTCATATATATATATATATATATATATATATATATGAAAAGCATGTATGAGGAAATGCATACAATAAAGTCATATAGGAATGTGTGATTCTTGATTATATTAAGGTTTACTACCAATTATTTTGGCATTTTCTTATTTCTTATTTCAACCCCACATCCCTGTTTGAATATATAATACAATAAAAATAAATAAATCAATAAATTTTAAGTATGAGAACAAAAACTTGAATAGCAAATAGTTTAAACTGGTAAAAGTTAAATACCATGTATTTTGATATTGTTAGTCAGGTTCTCTCATTTTGATCTCTCGTCTACTCATATCCGACGATTGTAAAACTACTCATATTCAGGCATAAATATAAGAATATGATTCACATAACTTAGGAACACGATGAATGAAACATATTCATATCCAACATATCGAATATTCGACACTCACTCCCTAATACAAAGCTACTAACAATTAACATAGGATTACACAGAGAGAGTTGCATGATTACACAAAGATAAGCAAAGATCCCACAAGTCTCCAATGAAAGGATACGATAATCCGACGACTCTCTAGATACATGAAAATCTACTTGCTCTCATAATACAAATGCTTAAAGCTACTAGCTATCCCCTCTAAATCACACCCTTACTAAACTGAGAATATAACCTCGCCATGCATAACTCCATTTGAAAGATAACTATTGTCACCGGTTCCAACATCAAATTGCCCAGATTCTCAGGTTGCCAGCTTTCAACTCTGCATGTTAAACAATGCCAGAATTCGACTCGTTCGCCTCTTCCATTTGGAAAAGCTTTCTCCTGCTAGCATCAAACCTCAAAAGCACATTTTTCTACTTATTCCATGTTAACATCTTTATTGTTCAGACAAACTAATTCCAGGATTGAAACTAGCCGATTGGGGTTACTAAGGAAACCGAGTCCTCGGTCTTCCCCTTCCCCTTTTCTTAACAGGATATGAAGGAGCTGGTTTTTGTCCTTGATTAACATGTGTACCCATCGGTGACACATTTTATCCATTGGAAGTTTCAGCTGTAAATGGCCAAAACGGGGCAGGAGTTGGATTGATATCATTTTGGTTAGGGTTAGGATTTGGGTTTGATCCACTAAATGGGAAAAATAGGGAAAACCCAGACGGGAAAGGTCGGTTAGGAGGCACACAAACAAACGGAGGACCCTCGGATGGCTCCGGGAGTATAGGAACCAAGGTACGCACTGGTTTTACATCCAAAACTTCAGATTTATTGATTGAGTTTGGATGAACGGTGTTTCCACCCATCACTCCTTCGATTTCAAACGAAAATCAAGTCTTCCAACCACAAAATTTATGCACTAACCCTAAAGCCCCAATGTGAACCAAAATTACAGCAATATTAGTCCCTTGAACCTTTTTCTTCAAAACCATGAAAAACCCATATAAGTGTCCTCCATCTTGACTTGTTTATGCACTAAACAAAGCTCCTATGTGAACCAAAATTACACAAAGATCAGCACTTTGAACCCAAAATTCTCTCCCCTTTTTTCTCTTCAAAACCAGTAAAAACCCACTTCAGTTCTTCACCTGTTTATGAACTAAACCACAAAAATTACAGAAAGATAAGCCCTTTGAACCACAAATTTTCCCTATTCTCATCAAAACCAGGAAATACCCACTTCATTTTGAGCGGGCTTGCGTTTCACTCTAAATCTCCTGCAGAACACAAGATTTCACTTTTGTGAACACCTTGAGCCTTCGGCGAACATTTTGGGTATATGCGAACTGGGACAACAATCCTCACTCGGTTCATGCAAGTGGAATAATTTAAATTAATATAAATACTAAAATTTATTATATTAAATGTAGAGTTATAATGTTTTGGGATAAATTTATCATTCAATAAAAAACATGAATGTGGTAGGGAGTTGATTACATTCCATAATCAATCATCTATTACTTTAGAGAATACTCGTGACAAGATGATTAATCACTTTGTGACGTTCATGATGAACATCTTAATTTCTTTAAATAATTTTAACAAAATATGAAAATTTCTATTTTTTTTTAAAACAATTAGTTTTTCAAACATAAAGCTACTGATTAAATATTAAAATTACATATTTTATGTAATTAAATTGGTTAATTTATGAGAGTGCACCACTAATTTTCCCATGTTTATATTGAATTTTGTGCAGGAATGCAATTTTGGGCTAAATAGAAGAAAAAGGAAACAATTGGGCTGGATTGAAGAAAGAAGCGAATAAGGAGGGCCAAAGCAGAATTTTTCCAAGATTAATTAGCTGAAATTTTTGTTGACTTAGTGGGAGATTATTTTGGGATTTATTTTTTTATCATGGAATATTTTTCCTTGATTTTCTATACTAGTTGGCTCTTAATTTAGCAAAGCCACTAGTATAAATAGTGGCTTATTTTGTTCATTTTAATCATCAATTGAAATATCAAGCTTTCATCTTTTTCAATACATTCTCTCCTCTCTGTTTACGAATTTATTGTCTTTAGTTTCCTTTACTTTCAATTCCTAAATTTCCAGCTTGTTACCACTTACCATTTACAACTTCTTTTTTAAACTCACTTTTTATTTCCAGTAGCCACCCTACTTTAATACACCACTAAAATTCTAGCCCCATACTTAATTACGCCACCCATCCTTTCCACCCATTTTTTTCTTTATCCAATTATGCCCAATACCATCATGTCCCAAACCTTAGCCAACTAAATTCATTTTCAGCTTTAGGCCGAAATTAGCCTCGTCAAAACCAGTGAGTTACGAAACCGAGCAAATTAACTTCTAAATTCCAGTACTTATTATTTCTCCGGATTAAGAGTATGATTTTGTCAGCTCATAAAGTCAGATTAATACTAACGTCGTTTGAGTTAGTGTGGTTAGACGTACAGTTGGAATTCCGAAAGGAACGTTTCTAATCAGTTTTCTATGAACACATTGGCGTGCCAAGTGGAGATAGCTGTTTGGTTCCGTCAAGGGAAGTAGTAACCGGATTTAAATGTCCCACGCGGTTGAGGACATTGGTTCGAGCTAGGCTCTTCTAGAACGCAAGGCTGCCGGAGTTCTAAATCACGAACGTTTCGTGGTTGTTCGATCAGTAAGGGTTAGTTATTGGACGTTCCATAACTAATTTACACAGGGAAGAGTTGGTGTCCGAGGCCTCCTTGGTAGCTATAACTAGCTTATTGGAAAAGAGGAGTTCATCTAATTTCGAGGATCGGTTCAAAGACGAGGAAAATTCATGTCTAAAGCTGAGCTTATTCTAATTAATTTTTCTTCATATTTATTTAACTGCTTTTTATTATTTTATTTCCAACCTTTGCTTTTCACGCATTTTATTTATTTATTTTAAGTTTCAGGTTTTTCTCCCCCCGAACTTCTTGGGCACGACAACTGCCCCGACATAAATCTGGTCAAAAGAGGAACAATTTGCAGTAAACTCAGTCTCTGAAGGATTGACCCTACTCCCTATACTGCTTAAATCGCAAATTAGGCGTAGGTTTATATTGGTGGATTCGACACCCATCAGTTACATTCTATTAATTTTCTTATTAATCTGAATAATGATTTTAAGTATGGTTAATATTGGATTAATAAATATGTTTTTGAATGTTTTATAAAAGTAGTTAAGTATTTTCTTAGAAATTTTGAAATGAATTTTTGGACTATTTTGAAACTTAAATATCTTAAATAATTAAATTATAATTATAAATAATGATAATTTTTTATTTATTTTTAAGTTCTTTTTTATTATACATGTTCAGGATTCGTGACTAGATTGAATTGAAATTATATATATATTGTTTTTATTATAAATTTTTAATCATTTATTTAATCAAATCAAATAAATTGGTCGAATTGACTGAATCAAGAATTGGTGATTTTATAACTATTTAAGTTTTGAAGAATAAGGCCTTTTAATTAGCAAAAGTAACATTCTTGGTGCTTACAATTAAGCAAAGCACAATACTTTAATTTTTAATTAATCATTCATATCATACTTTTTGTATTAAAAATGTGAAATTCAATTGCTTGGGTGTTCCAATGGAAATAAATACCAATGTTTTCTTTAATTACTTGCAAGGAGTTTGTACACCATTTATGTTGGGTGAATTATTTTTCAATCATTCCTCAAATTAAAAATTATTCTTTCTTTTATTCATCTTCTACTTGTTACTCATTTCTATCATCTCCTTCATATTTTTCATTTCTCACGAACACACAAATTAATGGAGATGAAGAACGAGGAGAGTGTGAGCGAGAATCAGAATAAGAGTGAAAGTGTGAGCAAGAATAAGTATGAGAGTGAGAATGAGATTGAGGATGAGAGTGTGAGTGAGAGTGAGAGTGAGAGTGAGAGTGAGTGTAAGATTGAGAATGAGAAGGAGAGTGTAAGCAAAAATAAGAATGAGAGTGTGAGCGAGAATGAGAATGAGAGACACGACAAGTCGGTGCAACAAATTCATCATCCTTTTCATCTGCAACATCCCTTGGTGTTAGTGGCAGAGCAAAGCAATGAAGGTGTCAAAGCTTACTGCGATGGATGTGGGGAACTGCTTTCAACTCCATGCTTCACTTGTATTCATTGCAATTATCACCTTCACAAGCAATGTGTAGAGAGATACCCTTTCAAATTTCTGATCACCCTCTCCATCTCCAGCACCCAAGCTCAAGTTTTTTTATTTAAAAAGCTTTTAGGCTTTTTCTTAGACAAAGGCCAGATGAGATGGCATATGGTTGTGCATTATGCAAGGAAAAACGTAACATGTTTGTTTACGAATGTAAGACATGTTGTTTTTTACCCTGACATCAAATGTGCTGAATTATTTTCTCATGTAAGTTTAGCAAACTGTTCCCACGTTACATCCACAATCATGCATTAACCTTCATAAAAAGTCCCATTGCCATAGATGCACTCAAAAGATTCAACTGCTCCTGGTGTCATGAACCTTTGACAAATGCTATATCTTTTTGTTCTGAGTGTCCATTTTTATCCTTCATAAGAAATGTCTTGATGAGTTACCTAAAAAAATTAATCACCCTTCCTATCATGTGCACCCTATTTTCTTAACCGTAGTGATAGTGATTGTTTTTGCAACCTATGCCAAAAGCAACATTCTGGACCTTTTTATGGTTGTACTCTTTGCCATTTTAACATCAATATTGGATGTGCTCTTCCAATGTCCATTGTTGAAGGTAAAAGTTGCCATCAACACCCATTCACATTATTTCGAAGACGAGGTTCATTCATTTGTGATGCATGTGGCACTGAAGGAAATTCTATTTCTTATATATGTTCCACATGCAACGTCATGGTCCATAAGAAATGCACTTCACTCCCACGTATTATCAAATTTTCTCGACATGATCACTGCATTTTTCACAAATATTTTCTTGAAGATCTTACAAGGCAAAGATTGCAAGATTTGTTTCAATGAAGTGAAACTAGATCGTCGGAATTACTCTTGTGGGAAGCCAGGTTGCAATTACATTGTCCATGTCAATTGTGTCTTAAAGGATGATCATTTGTACAAGGTAATTGAGGAAGAAAAGCAATGTGAGGAGCTTTACAAAAAATCTATGCAGTCTTCCATCATTCATGTTATTGAGGTGAATGAAGCTGGGGAAGCTACAAAGATTGAACATTTCGGTCATCAACATTGCTTGGTGTTAGTAGACAAGATGGAGGAGGAAATTGATAGAAAATGTGATGGGTGTATGCTATCTATCTCACCTCTCTTCTATTATTGTTCAGAATGCCCCTTTTTTCTTCATAAAACTTGTGTCGAATTGCCAAGAATCAAGCAACATTGGTTTCGTCAAAGCAGTGCCATCCTCAATTTCAAAGGCTTCCTGGAATGTAACTTTTGCTGTCGACCTTGTAGTGGTTTTTTCTACAATATTGGAGAATATTTGCGCATGTGCTTAATGTGTGCTAAAATTGCTGATATCATTGAATGTGAAGGACACCAACACTTTCTCTTTTTTTATTTCAAAAGCAAGGAGAAATGTAATGGTTGTGGCATCAGGTGTTGGCGTGGTGCATTCAGATATGGAAAGTGCAGATTTGTTTTGGATTTTGCATGCTTAGCATTACCACATTCAGCTCTTCACAAAATTGATGAACACATGCTAAACCTTACTTATTATGATGATAAAGAGCAAAGTTATTGTGATATTTGTGAGCAAGAAAGAGATCAAACCCTTTGGTATTATTCTTGTTCTATTTGTGATACTTCTGCTCATCCTAAATGTGTTCTTGGACAATTTCCATTTCTCAAGGATGGGATCACATGGGCTTACGCTGATCACTCACATACTCATCATCTTAAATTTTTTAGAAAGGCTGAGGGCTATCCTGAATGTTCTCGTTGTGGTAAGCTTTGCCAAGAAGAAATTTTCAAATGTGAAGAGTCTACATGCAACTATATTATCCATTGCAAATGCTGGGATTACCAAGTCTAAAGCTTTGTGGTAAGTACTCTGAATAATTAAAGAGTTATTTTTTTAAATCATCAATGTTGTAATTATTTCATGATTTTATTTTCATTATTAACATAAGTTCTAATTGTCTTCATGGTTGTGGATATGTTTTGCTCAAATGGAAGCAGCAAAAGATTTATCTGGTCAAAGGAGTTCGCAAGGATTTGGCATTTCATTCCTACTTCTACGATAAAAGGATGCTCAAATTCTAAGTGTGATTTAATTTCAATGTTACTTTGCTTAATATTTATTTGGGTTTGTATGGTTTGATTCCAATATTAGTTTGGGATTAATCTATAATTTGTTTGAGTTTGTAAGATTTGAATTCAATATTACTTTGTGATTTGCTGAATTGAAATTATGAAAATAAACTGTTATTTGAATTATTTCTTATGTAAATTATTTCAGCAATGTTAATTAATTTTATTATTCTCTAACATTATTGATTTGCATTATATATTGAAGGTTTTGGAAGCTATCAATTACCCTCTATGCTAGATGCGTTTCTGCTACATTTGTTTAATGTAGATCAAGTTACAAACCTTCAACTCAGGACCACGCAATTCTGCTTCATTTAACAGTAGAGTATTTTGAACAGCATCAACTTCAACAAATTCAACATAGACAAATACTTTAGGTTGACCAAACTTCTGTCAAAATTGATACTTGGTCTCGGTTCCACAAGATTGGAATGGCTGCTGAACTTCCTCAGGTGTACATGCATAGTCTACCACTCTACCTGATATTACAAAGATATATAAAGAAATACAGAGTAAGAGAGAATTCCAAGCACCAGCAGGAGGGGAAACGAAAATTTGCCTTGTTAAAACCCCTGTTTTGCCAGCCACTTGATTCGCACTCCCAGGGAGATGGACACTGCAAATATCCCAACCACGTCCGCACAGTTATAGTGTATTTATAACCAATGCCAAGTTATCAGAAGCAGCCTGGCCATCATTCAACAGCTGGGCAGCTTGGTAACTGTCACATTCCACCACTACCTTCTTGAATCCCTTCTCCCAAGCAATGGAAAGACCATGAAAAATGGCCCACAGTTCCGCTTCCAGCACAGTACAAATCAGACAGCTAATAAGGTAAATGTAGATGAGTTAGCCAGATAAACAAATAAAGACCGTTCAAGTGAAAAAAGAAAAAGCACAGGAAAGGGTTGATTAACCTCGCATTAACTTTGGATATCATCAAAGAGAAAAAGGGGAAGCCAGAAATTTTTTAAGCAGAAATTAAATTTTATAAAATTTTAAAAAAACATCATTATTTTCTGTCAATGTCATATAAGGATAGTCAAAATTAACATGCCAAATTGACAGAAATTTACCTCAAATACTAACAATGTTAATGATATGATTGAAAATTTTAAACCAGAAAGTAAAAGAACTTAAATTTTTAAACTTTTAAGTATAAAGACTAAATTTTAAGTTATAAAGACTAACAATATATTTGACCTAACACAAAATATACACCAATAAACCCATCCCCATATTAATTTTGAGTTGGTTTTATTCACTCGATATTTTGAGGGATTTTTATAAAGTCTTTTATCGACATTTCTCGGTTAATACAGTAACGAAGTTAATTTCTTGATTAAAATTTTATCTATATTATTTATAAAGTCCTTTACTGAGATTAGAAAAATATCCTTCTATAATTAAAATAAGTTATATTATTTTAGGGTAATTTAATCTTTTTATATAAAAATATACATTTTAAGATTTGAAACCACAACAACTGAATAAGTAAAACATTAATCTTACCACTCAACTAAAGTTTCATTCTAATATATTTTATATGATTTTATTTTATAGTCTCTATCAATTGTATATATTGATAATGTTGTTAATTGAGTTGTATATGAAAATCAATAAATCTCCAAGGAAATTACATCAAAAGCAACTTGGGTAATTCAATGTTTACAGTAATGATATGATGGTATATGACAAGTAAAATGCATGGTCCAATTAACAACATAAACACCATTCAAAATGATAGCATGTCACCTGACACCATCATAACTCAAACATGAGTCAGAGTATGGTAAATCAAGAGACAAAGATGACAATGAATATACAAAGCCAATATGCATTCAATCCCAAAAAAGAACATTTGTTCAAACAATTTGTATGCGTAATCAGGCTTCAAAGCAATCAGAACACAAAATGATGCTGCCTCACGCTTCTGCTAGTGTTACTCTCCACTGGCAGAACTCATTACATGGCTGATACAGATGCAACAGAGCCACTCGAGAAATGTTCCACGAGATCGCTGTCTGTCACCTATTCAAACTAATAAATGTATTACTAGCTATCAACTAGAATTAAGGCTCTATTTAGTAACGTTGTTGTCGAACTCAAAAGTTATTTTTCATAGTAAAAGTAATTAAACATGTTATTAATTATTATTAAAAAATTAATGTAATTTAATATAATTAAAATTTATTGTGCTTCAGTTATCAGATAAAGTATGAATCAAATAAGTATAGATACTTTAATAACTAATTTCTAATTGATGATGAGTTGATTAGAAATTAAGATTAATGTGTAGAAGTTATATATTAAAGTAATGATCCTAAATTATACATAATTAATTTTTCAGAAATCCTATTTTCACAAAAAATAAAAATACTTATGTATCAATTTGAAAGATAAAAATAATAAGAATTGAATATTTCAATTATGGTCCTTACCTAAAATACTTAATATAATCATAACATTTATGGGTTAATTTCATAACACCCCTAGCACCAGCATGCAAAGATAAAGGCTTTTTAGCTTAGTTTTAATACCATTGTGCCAACGCAAAATTGATCTTCCATTGAAGTCTAATTAAAATATAATTTTGAAATTTCATTTCGTTATTTATTATTATTATTTAATAATAAAATAAGAATACGATCAAGGGTTCTATCTTGTTTATGGGAATAAATTATATTTCATGGTCAACCGTTTATTTATTTGGAGAACGCAATTAATCACTATTGTGCCGTCGGTGATAAATACTTTAATTTCTTAAAAGGAATTTTAAAAATGAAATGAGAAATTTTTAACAAATTTTAAAATAATTAGGCTTCAAAACATAAAGTTTATATTATGTTACTTTTCTTATTATTGTAAGAGTTATAGAATAATAATTTTAAGTATCGTTAATATTAGAATAATAAATATGATTTTGAGTGTTTTCTAAAATATATAAAGTAGTTACATATTTTCTTGGAAAACTTTATGAATTTTTGGATTAATAATTTATTTGTTTTCAAGTTTGTTTTATTGTTTATGTTCTGAGTTTATGATTGTTTCTCTCAATAATCTTTAAAATCTAAATTTATATTCTTCGCTTAAGAGTACAATATAATTATATACTAAAAAAATATTAATTTTAAGAAGCTTGATTAGACTTTATGACATCATAGGGAAACTATAGATTCCAATAACATTTGAATCTAGATATTCTAATTTCTGATCATGGCAAATTTAAAGCAGATTAAGAACGTGGTTAGAGGGTTGACAGGAGCAGCGGCCCTCGCTAAAATGTAAAACTCTTCATTTAAGCTCCTTAAAATTTTTAAAATTTTAATTAGTAAGTAAATTTATACTTTAACTTAAAAATTATAAAAATATAAACTATTAAAATTGTGTTATTAAAATTTTGATTTATTAAACAATTTAATTGTTAAAGTTAATGGTCATCTAGCTATTTTTAGAGGTTGTTTTAACCCACTGGCACATCAGGATTGAGCTAACAAGGAAACCTAACAAGGAAATCCTCGAGCATGATCGCAAGTGTCAGATTTAGCTCAAGCTCGTGATTTTGGAAGATAAACTCGCTGAACAAGGTTACACTGAATTTGAGATCGCTGATAAGCTTGTTGAAGCTAGGAAGGCTCTCGAAGATGCTCAACAAGAGAAAGACGAAGAAGAAGGAGAAGTTATACCAATCCCTACTCGCCAGCAAAAGTAATTTCTTGTCTTTTATTTTGTTTTTAAATTTATTGATTATGGATTTTTTGGTTGTTTATTTATTGATTAATTCATGTTACGGAGGTTTTGGTTTTCGGTTACGCAGGCTCACCAAGTGGATTAATAGTTTATTTTTTTTAAAATTACTTTGATTAATAATGAATGATTTATGTTCTTTTATTATTTATTGATTCATTCATGTTTTGGTGGTAAGGGTTTCGGATACACAGACCCACCAAGTTGCTGCAAGGAAGGAGAAGTAGATGGAGACCTTTAGGGCTGCTCTCGGGGTTGGAGCTTCTGAATCTGGGCTTCCTCCTCTGCCAAATCGTCGAAAGAATATCGATGAGCGTGAACATTCCTTTTTGGATAGAGATCCACCTGTTTCTGCAGCCATGGATGTGGATGATCCTAAGGCAAAAGCAGACAACGAAAAAGTTTAAGTAGTTGAAGATGAAATTGATGAGTCACGACACCGGAAAAAGAAAAAGGAGCAAAAGAGGTCCAGGAATCATGACTCGGATACAGATGATACTGATACAGATAGCAGTTTAGAGCATTCGAAGAAAGCTACTCGCAAGAAGAAGAGCCGTAAGGGTTATGATGGTGAAAGTAGTGATTCTGATGACTATGCCGGGGGCAGGAAGCTAAAAATATCAGCGAAGAAGCATGATAGACGCAGACCATCTGATCGGTCGAAGCTTGGTGCTGCTAGTTTGGATGTTGATGATCGACAGGTGACAATTATATTTAATTTAGATCCTTGTTCCAAGCTTAAATTTTGCCATAGCCTTCTGCGTTTCTGGTGAATATGTCCTGCAGAATGCAATCTAGTGGTGACTATACTAATTTGCATGAATCTTGATAAACTAGTTAATTAGGTAAAGCATTGCACATCATAATGTGCATTCAGGAAATTTTTTTCACCAAGGATGAGATTCTTATATATTAAAGAATAAATTAGAGGATTGTGATATTTTAATTTTCATCAAAATTGATTGACTGGATAGCTGCTTCCATGTAAGATTTTGACCTGAACTTACTGAAAGCTATGCTGTCATTTAATCACATAGTGTCGATTTATGTTTAATGTTAATACACTGACCTCTTGGTTTTTGGAACTCCCTCATGAATCATTCAAGAAGTAAGATTGAAAATCTGTTATTGTTGTTAAATTAAGGGGCATTTTGCAAAGCTACCAACCGTCCTCATCCCACTTTTCCTTCTCTTTTTCTCCTTCCCTAACAATGTTGGAGCTTAAAAGTTCATTGGAAAAGTTCCAGCAGAACCAACATGTATATGATTGGAAATGTCTATGCTGATCTTAGGTTATAACAGGAAGTACTATTTTTTACCTGTTTTCTAGCCATTGTGAGGCTATTACTCCCCCCTGCATTTATGACATTGTGGTGAGCTAATTGAGAGCTAATTCTGTGGTCTGATAGATGATTGTGAGTTATTACCGATCTGTATGACGTTTTGTTACCCTGTCATTTGTATTTCAATTATTTGATTTCCTTAAATCTTGCAGGCACAACATCGACGTAGACATGACTCTAGCGAGGATGACTCTGAAACTGATGGTGGGAGGGAAAAGAATAGAGGTGAAGTTCAAAAGCAAAAGTTTGAGGGTAGTGAATCTGATTCTAATGCTGACAGAGCGAGAGGGCGTAAAAAGGAATTGATTAAGGAAGGTCGTCAAGGGCATGACTCCAGTGAGGGTGACTCTGATTCTGATGGTGGGAGGCAAAAGAAGAGAGGTGAAGTTCAAAAACGGAAGATTGAGTCAACTAGGAGCCAGAGGAGAGAGAGGGACATGGGTAGTGAATCTGATTCTGATGCTGACAAAGCAAGAGGTCATAGAAAAGAAATGGTTAAGAAAGGTCGTCATAGGCACAACTCCAGTGAGGACAACTTTGATTCTGATGGTGGGAGGCAAAAGAAGAGAGGTGAAATTCAAAAGGAAAGATTGAGTTGACTGGGAGCCAGAGGAGAGAGAGGGACATGGGTAGTGAATCTGATTCTGATACTGACAGAGCGAGAGGTCGTATGAAGGAAATGGTTAAGAAAGGTCGTCGTAGGAATGACTCCAGTGAGGATGACTCTGATTCTGATGTTGAGAGGAAAAAGAAGAGAGGTGAAGTTCAGAAAGGGAAGATCGAGTTGACTGGGAGCCAGAGGAGAGGCAGTGATAGTGGCTCGGATTCCGAAGTAGACAGAGCAAGAGATCATAAAAAGGAAATAGTAAAGAAACGTGGTCATAGGTATGATAAAGGAGATGACAGTGATTCTAATACAAGTGATGTAATGGTACAAAAGGATAGGAGAAGAGGTAGAAGACGTGATTCTGATGATGAAGATTCCAATTCATCATATGGCAGGAAAATTGGCAAGGCTACAGAAGCTAGAGAAAGGGTGGGTAGAAGGGGATCGGGCTCTTTGACAGATGATAGTGATGCAAGTTCTAGTGACTCTGACAGCACCGATGTAAAGCGTCAAACCATTGAAAAGAAGAATGCTGCTGACAAAGACAGAAGAGGACATAGAGGTGATCATGACAGTCATGGTGTTAGAGGTAGTCGTCGGTATCAAGAAAAAGACTCTCCATCTTATGCAGCCACAAATGATGATAGAAGGGGAAGGACCTTAAATGAGGATGATAGATTAGAGAGATTGCAGAAATCAGAGAGCAATAGAGAAATGATGAAAGGCAAGAGGAAGCTTGATGATGAAAATCATGACGAGCAGCCAGAATTGAAGTCAAGAAGTAGAAACTTAGGAAGTGAATTGGAGCGCAGCAGGGATAATCCAAAGGATGCTAAGCTTGATTCTGAATCAAATGCCAAAGCTTATGGGGAGAATGATGATCAGAATAGGATGAATATTCTAGGTGGGGGAAAGATGACCGGAATAAGGATGAATATTCTAGGTGGGGGATGGGTGACCGGAATAAGGATGAATACTCTAGATGGGGAAAAGATGATCAGAAGAGGGATGAATATTCTAGGTGGGAGAAAGATGAGCTGAAAAGGGATGATTATTCTAGGTCAGTTAGGTCTGGAGGAGAGATAGACTGTAATAATGGTAGACAAGATGGCAGACTTCAAAGTAAGATCACCAAACCAGATAGTGGATCTATGAGAGATGATCAGGATTATGATGACCGGAGAGGTGGACAGAAGCGTGGTAGGGATGAAGAGGAACCTCGAGGGAGAGAACAAGAAAGAGATGAGATTGACCATAAATATAGAAGTCGTGGAAGGGATGAGGAGCACCATGGAAGCCGTAGGCACAGAAAAGGGGAGGAAGATGGTCGAGGGAACAAAGGTCATGTGTGGGATAGACAATCGGATCATTCTGAGAAAATGGCATATAATGATACTCGGTCTAGTGACAGAAGATCGGGTAGAGATGACCGACATTGATGGTTGTGGCAGCAGACTGGTGAGTTGTAAAACTTGTTATATTTTACTATCTGTTAGTTTTGAGTTGCATTTGCGATGAAAATCTTTGACAAATTCTGTTTCTTAGTATTGTTGACTCAAGTATATTATCTTTTACTTCTCTTGGCAATTTGAATTTTCTTGCTTATACATTGGTTGCTCCGTTGATGACGAAATAAGGGATTTTCGATTATTATCTCGATACTTGATGTTCAACCAAAAAGTTGTTGATAGGCTATGTTATCCTTTTTTCTTTGTTCACTTATTGATATTAGACATGGGACAATCTTTTTGGCGCCTTTTGCTTAAAAAGAAGTGCGCTTAAGAACCTAAAGCATGTGCAACGGCTTCCCTCAGGGGTTGGGTGGTTCGACTGATGATTAAGGGCTCTGCTGTAGCTTGCCTTAAGAAAACTTGTGTTGATTCTTTGTTTTCATTTTTGTTTTTGCCTTCCTGATGATACATATTGGGAGCTGACTTTGTTTTATTTTTCCTTTCTTCTTCATCTGTGAAGGCTGCAAGTATGAAATGGAACCACTTCAAATTGTCTCCAGTCTTTTCGAAGGCAGGTGTCCTTTTCTCTGAATGTTGTGGAAATTGAATGTTCTTTTTGTGCGTGTGTTTTGTTTCCCCATCTTCCTTCTTTCATTTCCATTGGTACTTGGTAAGGGAGTTTTTCATATTGTGACTAATGAATAAGCCATGTGGATGTTTGGAGGAAGTAGTAGTATTTATAATGGCTTTTTGGTTGCATGTCCAAACTATTTCTTCTTTAATGTATATTTGGTATTTGTTAGCTGCTATCCCATTAAGCAAGTAGTGAGACGTAGTTTCTTCTTCCCTCAGTATGGTCCAAAAGGATTAGCTTGAAGCTTTAAATTGGAAGGTTCTTAGAGGGTCATTCTTGTACCCCTCTCGATATTGTGTTCGGGTATGTGTTGTACACTAACATTTGTTGGTATGATATTTTAGTAAACTATTAATTACAATTTAATCCCTATTTGACTTTTTTTTTTGTCAAAAATCACTTTACAAAACATATTAATCTATCAACAATTATTCATTTTCCATCATCAACATTCAAAAACATCAAGCTATCATCAATGGCAACTCACAAATTCATCAATCAATTCAAAAATTAGGGTATGGGCTAGCTAGAACAAGAAGCAACGATCTTAAAAATGTAAAAATTATCAAAAACGTAAAAGTTTTAAATTATTAAAACTTAAGTATTTTAAAATAACTAAGTTATTATTATAAACAATGACACTTTTATTATTTGTTTTTATGTTTGTTTTATTATTTATTTTCTGAGTTCATGATTATCTTTCTCAAGAATATCGTTTTCAATGTTTAAACCTGCGTTCTTTGTTTAAAAGTGCAGTGTATCTTATCATTACACCCTACTCTTGTTAGTATGATATACTTAAATAACTAATTGTAATTCTCTACTAAAAATAAATACTAATTTTAAGAAATATATTTAAATTTGAAATATTCGATTTATATTGTTATTTTAACTTACTAAATCCATATATTAATCATATAATCAATAGAGATTTAATTTATTATTAAACAAATTATGAAATTTGATATTAGAAAATTACAAAAATGACATGTATGTCTTTAAATTTTATAATCATCTCTTAATTCTTCATTTCTTACTCCAGTGAGGACAACTTTGATTCTGATGGTGGGAGGCAAAAGAAGAGAGGTGAAATTCAAAAAGGAAAGATTGAGTTGACTGGGAGCCAGAGGAGAGAGAGGGACATGGGTAGTGAATCTGATTCTGATACTGACAGAGCGAGAGGTCGTATGAAGGAAATGGTTAAGAAAGGTCGTCGTAGGAATGACTCCAGTGAGGATGACTCTGATTCTGATGTTGAGAGGAAAAAGAAGAGAGGTGAAGTTCAGAAAGGGAAGATCGAGTTGACTGGGAGCCAGAGGAGAGGCAGTGATAGTGACTCGGATTCCGATGTAGACAGAGCCAGAGATCATAAAAAGGAAATAGTAAAGAAACGTGGTCAAAAGTATGATACAGGAGATGACAGTGATTCTAATACAAGTGATGTAATGGTAGAAAAGGCTAGGAGAAGAGGTAGAAGACGTGATTCTGATGATGAAGATTCCAAATCATCCTATGGCAGGAAAATTGGCAAGGCTACAGAAGCTAGAGAAAGGGTGATAGAAGGGGATCGGGCTCTTTGACAGATGATAGTGGTGCAAGTTCTAGTGACTCTGACAGCACCGATGTAAAGTGTCAAACCATTGAAAAGAAGAATGCTGCTGACAAAGACAGAAGAGGACATAGAGGTGATGATGAGAGTCATGGTGTTATAGGTAGTCGTCGGTATCAAGAAGAAAGACTCTATCTTTTGCAGCCAAGAATGATGATAGAAGGGGAAGGACCTTAAATGAGGATGATAGATTAGAGAGATTACAGAAATCAGAGAGCAATAGAGAAATGATGAAAGGCAAGAGGAAGCTTGATGATGAAAATCATGACAAGCAGCCAGAATTGAAGTCAAGAAGTAGAAACTTCGGAAGTGAATTGGAGCGCAAAAGGGATAATCCAAAGGATGCTAAGCTTGATTCTGAATCAAATGCCGAAGCTTATGGGGAGAATGATGATCGTAATAGGGATGAATATTCTAGGTGGGGGAAAGATGACCGGAATAAGAATGAATATTCTAGGTGGGGGATGGGTGACCGGAATAAGGATGAATACTCTAGATGGGGAAAAGATGATAAGAAGAGGGATGAATATTCTAGGTGGGAGAAAGATGATCTGAAAAGGGATGATTATTCTAGGTCAGTTAGGTCTGGAGGAGAGATTGACTGTGATAATGGTAGACAAGATAGGCAGACTTCAAAGTAAGATCACCAAACCAGATAGTGGATCTATGAGAGATGATCAGGATTATGATAGTGGATCTATGAGAGATGATCAGGATTATAATGACGGAGAGGTGGACAGAAGCATGGTAGGGATGAAGAGGAGCCTCGAGGGAGAGAACAAGAAAGAGATGAGATTGGCCATAAATATAGAAGTCGTGGAAGGGATGAGGAGGAGCACCATGGAAGTCGTAGGCACAGAAAAGGGGAGGAAGATGATCGAGGGAACAAAGGTCATGTGCGGGATAGACACTTGGATCATTCTGAGAAAATGGCATATAATGATACTCGGTCTAGTGACAGAAGATCGCGTAGAGATGACCGACGTTGATGATTGCGGCAGCATCCTGGTGAGTTGTAAAACTTGTTATATTTTAACTATCTGTTAGTTTTGAGTTGCATTTGCGATGAAAATCTTTGGCAAATTCTGTTTCTTCGTATTGTTGACTCATGTATATTATCTTTTACTTCTCTTGGCAATTTGAATTTTCTTGCTTATACATTGGTTGCTCCATTGATGACGAAATAAGGGATTTTCGATTATTATCTCGATACTTGATGTTCAACAAAAAAGTTATTGATAGGCTATGTTATCCTTTTTTCTTTGTTCACTTATTGATATTAGACATGGGACAATCTTTTTTGGTGCCTTTTGCTTAAAAAGAAGTGCGCTTAAGAACCTAAAGCATGTGCAACGGCCTTCCTAAGGGGTTGGGTGGTTCGACTGATGATTAAGGGCTCTGCTGTAGCATGCCTTAACAAAACTTGTCTTGATTCTTTGTTTTCATTTTTGTTTTTGCCTTCCTGATGATACATATTGGGAGCTGACTTTGTTTTATTTTTCCGTTCTCCTTCATCTGTGAAGGCTGCAAGTACGAAATGGAACCACTTCAAATTGTCTCCAGGCTTTTCGAAGGCGGGTGTCCTTTTTTCTGAATGTTGTGGAAATTGAATGTTCTTTTTGTGCGTGTGTTTTGTTTCCCCATCTTCCTTCTCTCATTTCCGTTGGTACTTGGTAAGGGAGTTTTTCATATTCTGACTAATGAATAAGCCATGTGTATGTTTGGAGGAAGTAGTAGTATTTATAATGGCTTTTTGGTTGCATGTCCAAACTTGTTCTTCTTTAATGTATATTTGGTATTTGTTAGCTGCTATCCCATTAAGCAAGTAGTGAGACGTAGTTTCTTCTTCCCCTCAGTATGGTCCAAAAGGATTAGCTTGAAGCTTTGAATTGGAAGGTTCTTAGAGGGTCATTCTTGTACCCCTCTCGATATTGTGTTCGGGTATGTGTTGAACATAGTTACTTGGAAGAAAAGGGCGGTGTTTGAAGTGCAAAATAGGCTCGAAGAAAGAAAATATGTAGCTAACAGTTAATGATAGGAAAATCTAGTTATCCTTCTGATTGAGTGGTTGAAATGATAGTGGCTTGCATATTTTATATTCATGAATTGAGTGGCTTACAGTGATAAGAAAAGGGCGGTGTTTGAACCAGATTTAGAGCAAATAAAAAAATATGTTTATTTTATAACTTACTAGATTCACATTTGGATAACTAATAAATAATTATTTATTTTGGACTGGAATAAACAAATTTGAAATTTGAAGCAGTTTCATAATTAAAAATTACAAAAATTATATTTATGTGATCTCTTTAAATTTCATTGCTTACTCTTTAACATATGAAAAATGAATTTAAGTCTTGAAGAATTAGGCTTGCTTCCTTTTAGTTACCAAAACTGGCATTCTTTGTGCTTACAGCGAAGCAAAGAACAATACTTTAATTTCAAATGAGTAAAGACCAAATAGTGGAAAATTTTAACAAATTTTAAAATAATTAGGCTTTAAAACATAAAGATTACATTCTGCTAAGTAACTCTTTTTTTGTATCTCATCAATAGGAGCATTTGGGTATTTATACTACTACAGCTTGATGACCTCACTCTACTGTGTTGTCTTGACTCCATCGTTTCTATAATTGACATTCCGTGCGAACTTTAGACCTGTTGGACATGTGTTTATTCTTGGATTTGCTTGTAGTGTATGTGGTCCTCCCTGTTCCTAGGGTTAACATTCTTAGCAGGCTTTAGACCCACTAGACACATGGTTCACTCTGGGTCGCTTGCAAAACATGTGATTTTCCTTTTGTGAACACCTTAAGCCTTTAGCGAGCATCTTGGGTATATGCGAATTTGGGTTGCAACCCTCACTCGGTTCCTGCAAGTTGGATATATTAACCATATAATCAATAGATGAAATAGTAATATTTAGATTTAATTCATTAATAAATAAATTATGAAATTTCATATTAGAAAATTACAAAAATGACATATATGTCTTTAAATTATATATCATCTCTTAATTTTTCAATTCTTACTCTTTCGAATATTAATGATTATGTATTTAAGTTTAGTAGTCCTCCCTTTTAATTACCAAAACTAACATTCTTTGTGCTTACAATTAAGCAAAACCACAATACTTTAATTTTTATTTTTATTATTAAAGTGATAAGCTTTGGAAACTTCGACATCTCAAATAAGTCACTTTGGCATATACCTTGCTACAATTATATCATATGAGCATCAAAATTCCTTTTGCCATGAATGCATCATTATGTAATCTTAAACCCATCAACAATCTAATTTGCAAATAAAAGAAAAGAACAATTTTTACTTTTTATTTAATTGTCTCTTCTTTTATGAAATTCCGTGTTTTTTAATTAATATATTCTCGGATCAATTTCTTTAAGTATATCGTACGTTTAATGCATTAAAATTTTTTAACTATGATATAAAAGTACAAAAAAATATATAAAAACATATTATAAATGAAATAAATTATATAAATTATTAAAAATTGCCAAAAGAAAAAATTAATAATTATTAAAATATAAATTACAAAAAATTAAAAATTATGAAATTATGAAAAATTGTTTAAAAATATAGAAAATTATTAAAATTGTTAATAAAATTTACAAAATTGTTATTAAAACGAACATTCTGTGTGCTTACAGTGAAGCGAAGCACAATTCTTTAATTTTTAAAAATATAGAAAATTATTAAAAATGTTAATAAAATATAAAAATATTATAGAAAGCATAAAATTGTTAATAAAATATTTAAAATAATTAAGTTAGTATCATAAATAATGACACATTGTTTTACTATTTTTCAAGTTTGTTTTATTGTTCATATTCTATGTTTGTGATTGTCTCTCTCAATAATATTGTCTATGAAGAAAA
The DNA here is from genome assembly GCA_008044935.1 of Gossypium turneri. Lineage (NCBI taxonomy): Eukaryota > Viridiplantae > Streptophyta > Magnoliopsida > Malvales > Malvaceae > Gossypium > Gossypium turneri. The sequence continues at coordinate 4,770,395 of CP032576.1, forward strand.
TTATAGTTACCATTTATAGCAGAGCAGATTTAGAGGAAATAAAAAATATATTTATTGTATAACTGACTAGATTCATATTTGGAGTGGAATAAGCAAAATTGAAATTTGAAGCAGTTTCATAATTAAAGATTGATGTGATCTCTTTAAATTTCATTGCTTACTCTTTAATATATCAAAAATGTATTTAAGTCTTGAACAATAAGCCATGCTTCCTTTTACTCACCAAAACTAACCTCTTTGAAGCAAAGCACAATTCTTTAATTTTTTACTTTAATAAAAAAACAATTTTTACTTTAATAAAGAAAGAAAAGTATTAATGTTGTAGAAATGCTTTACCTTAACATATAAACTCTAATTTTAATTTAATTGTATATTTTTTCTAAGAAATTCTTTACCCTTTTGAATTGGTCTGTTTTTGGATCAAATTTTTTGAGTCATTAAAATTTGTTAGCTATGATGTAAAAATTAAGGCTAAAGGGTCTTTAAAGCCCTTGAATTTTTTCAAAAAGATCAATTAAGCCCTTATACTTTAAAAAAAAATTAATTGAGTTATTGAACGTTAAAATTTCAATTTATTAACTATTTAACCGTTACAGTTAACCGTCAATTGTTAAAGAGTACGATAACTATTTTTAAAGGTTGTTTTTGCCACGTGGCACACGAGGATTGTGCTATGCAACAAAATATGATATTTTATATTAAAAATAATAAAAAATATAAAAATAATACAAATATATACAAATTTAAAATATTATAAATTTATAAAAATATATAAAAGTTACAAAAAAAATATAAAAACATATTATAAATTAAATAAAATATATAAAATATTAAAAATTGCCAAAAAAATTAATAATTATTAAAATAACAAAAAGTATATGTAAATTACAAAAAAATTTAAAATTATGAAAAATATTTAAAAATATAGGAAATTATTAAAATTGTTAATAAAATTTACAAAATATTATAAACAAAATTGAATTTTGAAAAAGAAGAAGAAGAAATCATCAGTCGTAAATATTTAAAAATATAGAAAATTGTTAAAATTGTTAATAAAATTTACAAAATATTATATAAAGAATGCTTTATTTTAATAATTTAATTCTATTTTGATCACCCATATATTAATACTTTTTTTAAAATTACTCAACTTTTTAACAATTGAAATTTGAAGAAATGATGAGTGGTAAGTATTTGTTAATAGTTTGTTACAATATTAAATATGAAAGAGAAGAATGTTGGCATCTTTTCTTTTTTATTCAATATGAATTGCAATGCCTTCCACCATCTTCACCCTTCTTTTCTTTCTTTACTTCCTGCCTCTTTCTACCCATCTCTTTTTCTCTCTTTTCTTCATCCTCTGCCTTTCTTTCCTTCCTGTCATCTCCTTCATCTTTTTCATTTCTCACAACTACACTAATTAATCGAGATGAAGAACGAGAATGAGAGTATGAGTCACGACAAGTCGGCGCAACAGATTCAGCATCCTTTTCATGAGGAACATCCCTTGGTGTTAGTGGCAGAGCAAAGCAATATTGAAGGTCTCAAAGCCCACTGCAATGGATGTGGGGAACTGCTTTCAGCTCCATGCTTCACTTGTATTCATTGCAATTATCACCTTCACAAGCAATGTGCAGAGGCACCCCTTTCACTTCCTAATCACCCTCTCCATCCCAAGCACTTAGATGCAGGTCTTTTTCTTAGACAAAGGCCAATCCTTTTTATTAACCTTGAATATGATTGTCGATTATGCAAGGAAAAATGTAACATGTTTTTTTATCAATGTCTTTCTTGTTATTTTTCCATTGACATCAAATGTGCTCAATTATCTTCTTCATTTAAGTTTAGCCAACTGTCCAAACATGACATCCACCAACATCCATTGACCTTCATAGAAAGTCCCATGGCCATAGATGTACTCAAAAGATTGAACTGCTGCTGGTGTCATGAACCATCGACAGATGCTATATATCTCTGTCCTGACTGTCCATTCATCATTCACAAGAAATGCCTTGATGAGTTACCCACTAAAATTGATCACCCTACACATCGCTTACACCCTCTTATTCTTAACCTAAGTGATAGTGATTACTTGTGCAACCCATGCCAAAAGCAACATTCCGGACCTTACTATGGTTGTTCTCTTTGCCATTTTAACATCAATGTTGAATGTGCTTGGCCGAGGTCCATTGTTGAAGATAAAAGCGTCCATCAGCACCCGTTCTCCTTACTTAGGAGACAAGATTCATTCATTTGTGATGCATGTGGCACTGAAGGAAATTATTTTTCATATATATGTTCAACATGCAACCTCATGGTCCATAAGGATTGCACTTCACTCTCACGTATCATCAAATTTTCTCGACATAATCACTGCATTTTTCACAAACATTTTCTTCAAACACAAGAGCTTACAAGGCAAGATTGCAAGATTTGTTTCAATGAAGTAAAACTAGATCGTGGGAGTTACTCTTGTAGAAAGCCAGGTTGCAATTACGTTGTCCATGTGGATTGTGTCTTAGAGGATGATAAGTTGTACGAGGTAATTGAGGACGAAAAGCAATGTGAGGAGCTTTATGAAAAATCTATGCAGTCTTCCATCATTCGTGTTATTGAGGTGAATGAAGCTGGGGAAGCTGCAAAGATTGAACATTTGAGTCATCAACATTGCTTGGTGTTAGCAGACAAGATGGAGGAGGAAATTGATAGAAAATGTGATGGGTGCATGCTACCTATCTCAAATATTTTCTATTATTGTTCAGAATGCCCCTTTTTTCTTCATAAAACCTGTGCTGAATTGCCAAGAATCAAGCAACATTGGTTTCGTCAAAGCAATGCCACCCTCTCATATTTCGATAGCTTCAGATATTGTGGCTTTTGCCATCGAGGTTGTAGTGGTTTCTTCTACAAAATTGAAGAACATTTGGACATGTGCTTAAGGTGTGCTAAAGTTGCTGATATCATTGAATGTGAAGGACACCAACACTTTCTCTTTTTTGATTTCAAATGCAAGGAGGAATGTAATGGTTGTGGCAAAAAGTGTCAGAATGGTGCATTCAGATGTGGAAAGTGCAGATTTGCTTTGGATTTTGGATGCTTAACATTACCACATTCAGCTCTTCACAAAATTGATGAACACAAGCTAAAGCTTACTTATCATGATGATAAGGAGCAAAGTTATTGTGATATTTGTGAGCAATATAGAGATCCAAGCCTTTGGTATTATTCTTGTTCAATCTGCGATACTTCTGCTCATATCAAATGTGTTCTTGGACAATTTCCATTTCTTAAAGATGGGGTCACAGTTTATTCTCATTATCACAATCATCATCATGATCTTAAATTTTTTAGGAAGGTTGAGGGCTTCCCTGAGTGTTCTGAGTGTGGTAAGTTTTGCCAAGAAGAAATTCTCAAATGTGAAAATCACGCATGCAACCATATTGTCCACTGCAAATACGAATGCTTTTGGGGTGACTAAGCCTAAAGCTTTGTGGTAAGTACTCTAAATGATTAGAAAATTAATTTTCAATCATCAAAGTTGTTGATTGCTATTATTTCATGATTTTGTTTTCATTATCAACATCAGTTCTAATTGTGTTCATGGTTGTAGATGTGATTTATTCAAATGAAAAGCACCAAAGGATTTATTTGATCAAAGGAGTTCACAAAGGATTTGGCGTTTCATTCCTACTTCTTTGATGAAAGGATGCTCAATTCTAAGTGTGATTTGGTTTCATTGTTACTTTGTTTAAGATCGATTTGGGTTTGTATGGTTTGATTTCAATATTACTTTGGGATTCATCTATGATTTGTTTGGGTTTGTAAGATTTGAATTATTTCTTATTTAAATTATCTTAATTAATTTAATTATTCTCAACAATATTTATTTATAGGTTTTAGAAGCCACCAATTTCTGGAATGGACTTCTTACTTGTCAGCTTGGGTTATGGAACCCATAATTTAAACACACACAATAATCCATAATTCTAAAAAATTAATAATAAAGACATTTAATTTTTTTTTCGAAATTAGAGAAGATATTTTCTTTCTCAATTTTAAACTGAAAATTCCTCAAAAGTATACATAAAAAGAGATGAGAAGAATCTTGTTTCACTTGGTAATTTAAATGAATATAAATACCAAACTTTATTATATACAATGTAAAGTTGTAATGTTTTGGGATAAATTTATCATTTAATAAAAACATGAATGTGGTAGGGAGTTGACTACATTCCGTGATCAATCGTCTATCATTTTAGAGAATACTCGTGACAAGATGATTAATCATTTGTTGAAACTTTGAAATGAATTTTTGGACTATTTCAAAACTTAAATATCTTAAATAATTAAATTATAATTATAAATAATGATAATTTTTTAATTATTTTTTAAGTTCTTTTTATTGTGCATGTTAAGGATTTTGAATTGAAAATTTTTATATCTATTATTTTTTATAAATTTTTAATCATTTATTTAATGAAACCACATGAATTGGTCAGATTAACCGAATCAAGAATTGGTGGTTTGATCAGTTGGATCATTTCTCCGATTTTGCAAACTTTAGTGGCATAATAGGTTAGACTTTTTCAAAATTTGTCCTTTGTATTGTGACATCTATCTTGCTCTTTGAATTAAAATTTTAATAATAAACTTAATATTTTTTTATTTAGATTTATTTATATAAATATTTGTTGAGTTTTTTTTTTTTGCAATGGTAAAATGAATTAAATCTTTCAAAATTGCCGTATAAAAATATTTTTTTATAAAATGCTCAAATAAAAGTTATTGAGTTTTAATTCTTTTATAGCTTTGTGGTAAGCATTGTAGATAATTAAAGAGCTATTAATTTTTTAAATCCTCAATGTTGTTATTATTTCATGATTTTGTTTTCATTATTAACATCAATTCTAATTGTCTTCATGGTTGCAGATGTGGTTTGCTCAAATGGAAAGTACCAAAAGATTTATCTGATCAAACGAGTTCACAAAAGATTTGACATTTCATTCCTATTTCTTCGATGAAAGGATGCTCAAATTCTAAGTGTGATTTGGGTTCAGTGCCACTTTGTTTAAAATTTATTCGTTTAAAATCTATTTGTGTTTGTATGATTTGGTTTCAATATTAGTATGAGATTCATCTATAATTTGTTTGGGTTTGTTTTGTGATTTGTTGGATTGAAATTATGAAAATTAACTTTTTTTAATTATTCTTATTTAAATTATTTCAGCAGTGTTAATTAATTTAATTCTATTTACATTATATATTAATGAAATTTTTGTTGAAAATTATGCTTGTTTTCGATATAAAAATATATACCTAAATCAAATTGTCAAATATTTTTAAAGAAATAACAATAATATATAAAGCTCAATAGAGTTCATGTCTCAACTATAAAAAAGGTTAATTCAAATATTGGATCCCTTGTTAAAGTGAAATGTTTAATTGGACACCTTAATTTCAAATTTATGCATAAAATGCATGTTCAACTATTCAAATTTATAAATAAGGTTAATTCAAATATTTGGTACTCTTACTACAATAAAGTAGTAAAGTGTTCAATTCGACACCCTAATTTCAAAATATCCAATAAGGTGTTCAAAATTTTATTTTGTTACAAACAACTACATTTCATCACCTATATATGTCTAACACTCACCAAATTAGACTCTCTGCTTTTCCCTCTAAGATCTACACAACTTTCTCCTAAGTTTTCTTCCTAAAAACTTCGGACAATAACCAAGTAACACTCTAGATTTTCCACTCAATACACCCAAAGATGCGTTCCTTAATGAACAAGATTAAGTGCTCTCAGATCAATACATCATCTATATAAGTCCCCTCAATTTATAAAGAATCAAAACTTTCTTATGAGTTACAATCAATCTCAATCTTCCCATAAAACCAGCATGACTACTATTTAAGAGAATATCTTCAACAAGCTCAAGATAAGTATTGGATCTTCAGGACGAGCTTCTGTGTTGATCCAATCCGATCCAATTTCTTCAAAATTAGGAAGACATTAGAAAAACATTTTCCTCAATTCAATCCAAACAAAACTCCTAGATATGTTGTTATAAACAGTTTAGATATTAAGAATGGGTTTGCAGTCATCAAAGTATTAGCAAGAATGAAAGCCTAAAGATTTTTCTTATAAAAAATTGCCAACTTAATATGTCAAGTTTCTGAGCTGAACAATGTCAGGCAGCAATAGACATAGCTTTTCTTAAGCATTTTATCAAACAGTTTCTATGAGCAATCAGGCTTCGAGCCAACTAGGCCGCAAAATAATGATGTCAACCACTTGATTGGCAGTCCGTGGGAGATGGACAGCATCAACTTCAACAAATTCAACATAGGCAAATCCTTTACGTTGACCAAACTTGTCTGTCAAAATTGTAACTCTGTTCACGGTTCCACAAGATTGGAATTGCTACTGAACTTCCTCAGGTGTACATGCATAGTCAACCTGATGTTACAAAGATACACAAAGAAATACAGAGTAAGAGAGATCAACAAAACATTGAGATCATTTATTAATTGTACACCTAAACAGTCTATAAGGTACCTAAACAAGCCAAACAAAGCATATGCCAAACTAAACTAATGTTTCCCCTGAATAAGTTGTTATCTACTTATGGGTGAAATTAGTTTGAATCACATTGAACTCACCATCTGTAATAACTATGATTTAATTGTTCATGCACATGCACATGGACAAAACAGAGCATTTCAAGCCACACGTACACAAGCATAAAACCAAATTGGGTTGAAGGGATCAAACTGGTAGAACTACTCCTACATCCTTTGACCAAACTAAAAAGCATGATCACAATTCTATTTGACTAAAGAAGGATATCAAAAAAAACCATATAGAACAAGATCTCAAAACATCCTGACAAAGCATATTCCAAGCACCAGCAGGAGGGGAAACAAAAATTTGCAGCTCGAAACCCATGCTAAACCCTGTTTTGCCAGCAACTTGATTGGCAGTCCGTGGGAGATGGACAATGCAAATATCACCACCACGTCCGCACAGTTCGACTATATTTTCTAACCAGTGCCAAGTTATAAGAAGCAGCCTGGCCATCATTCAACAGCTGGACAGCTTGGGAACTGTCACATTCCACCACTACCTTCTTGAATCCCTTCTCCCAAGCAATGGAGAGACCATGAAAAATGCCCCACAATTCTGCTCCAACCACGGTACAAATCAGACAGCTAATAAGGTAAATGTAGATGAGTTAGCCAGATAAACAAATAAAGACCGTTCAAGTGAAAAAGAAAAAGCACAGGAAAGGGTTGATTAACCTCGCATTACCAACTTAAATAGATCTGGAATCGACTTCCTCCTTTTCAGCTTGGGTTGCAGAAGCCATAATTAAAAAAAAAAAAAAGAGTAAAATTAATAATAAAGAAATTATTATTCAAATTCATGAAGAAAAATTCAAATAAGTGAAATATGATAAGTTATTTGCATTCATGTTGGAGAGTTTAATTTTTGCACTTTGAATATTCAAATTAACTTCGGATGGCACTATCTCACTGCATTTGGTCTATTGTAATGGAATAAAGCTGTAACAAAATATAATTGTAATAAGCAATTTAATTATTTGGTTGAATGGAATAAATGTTCTAATCGTATAAGAAAAAAAAAATCAGAGTTACTTTAACAGAATTTTTTTTAGGTAGATGATTATTTTTGAAAACAACTGCAGATTGGGCTTCATTAATAAATCAAAGACAAAAACAAATTTCCTAAAGAACCGAGCCCAAACATATTTTGGCCCAGCATCAATAAAACAAAAAATAACAAAAAGTAAACAGAACCTAAATAAGCCTAAATATAGCTAAATCAAAAAAATCCAGAATCCTTTAATGTTGCCGTGTAAATTACCCAATCAACAAAACAGACTGTTCATCGCCTTGTCATTTCATCTGCCTTTCTTCTTCGAGACGCTCCCACGCCTTTTCACTTCATCAGCCTTCCTTCTTCAAGACGTTTCCATACTCCCGAGGCATTAATTATCAACGTTCTTTGTCCTGCCCACTTCTCAATTAACCCCATCCCATCTTCTCTCTTCCTGATAATCCTAATCTCCCATTCGATCCCTTTCCTCTTGACCTTCTGCATATTCCAAAACTCCCCCAACAAGGTATACTGGTACTTTATCCTTCATAGTTTCTTTTGCAACCAAATGGCAAGAATGTTAACTACTCTTGGGACATGCTCGAATCTGCACTCCTTGATTTCAGATAGCATCTTATGAATATCGGTAATATATGCACAAACCCTTGATTTATCTTGGATACCTGCCTTACTTTTTTTTATTATCGATAATGAATCTCCCTCTATAATGATTTTTTCCCATTTCATATCCATGCCGATTTTGGTTGCTTTCCGACATGCGAGCGCCTCGGCCGCGAAGACTGATGACACCTGTTGATAGATCTCCGAACATGATAGAAGAGTTTTGCCTTCACTATCCCTGGCCACTATCCCCACAGTCGCTTGATTACCCTTTCCATCATAGGCTGCATCAAAATTGATCTTCACGAACTGGTAAGGTGGCTTTCTCCATTTCCTAGTTATAATAGAGGATTGTGACTTATCCGTGTCGATCTCATTCAACTCTGCTATGTAACTGTTAACAAATCTGCCTAAAGCTTTTCCTGATTTACTCACTTTTTTGTGCACTCTATCATTCCTATCACCCCAGATTGCCCATAATGCGCAGCAAAAAGTCCTACACTGTGATGCTGAATTCTTCGCAAATACCCAGGTTAGCCATTGTATAAATTCCATCTGACTTTCGTGTAGAAAAGCTTTGCATGATAATTCCTTCCATGCTGAAATTGATATAGGACATTCCCGAAAAAGATGATCCATGTTCTCTGATCCAGCTCCACACCGGGGGCATACTGATGTATTAGTTAGCTTTTTCTGAAACAGGTTAACACGTGTAGCTAGAAAATTCCATGATATCTTCCATATTGTAATTTTGATTTTTGAGGGGAGGTTAAGAATCCACAATTTTTTGTAAAATTCCTCATAGCCATATTGTAAAGCGTAAGCTCGAGGATTATCTTCAATACTCTGTAATAGTTTATAGGCGCTTCGCACAGTGAATTCGCCCGTCGCCTCTGCATTCTAGACCTGAAAATCATCATGAGGTGTCTCTGCCAACGGGATACAAATAATCTTCTCAGCAACGTCCTCCGGAAAGGTAGTAAAAATCAACTCTTCATTCCATGTTCTATTATTTTGGTTTATTAGATCTGCAACTTTAACATCATTCAAATTCAAGTTTAAATCTAATAACCTGCTCTTATTCACATCTGGAATCCAAGAGTCATTATCGACTGAAATATGCGTTCCCTTTCCTACCTTTCAGCACAGCCCTTCCTCTAAAATGCCCTTCGTAGCCCACATACTTTTCCATGTATATGAAGCATTACACCCCAAATGAGAATCTAAGAAATTATCATTCGGGAAATATTTTGCTTTTAAAACTTGAGCTAATAAGGAATCTGGATTACTTAAGATTCTCCATCCCTGCTTAGCTAAGAGTGAGATGTTAAATTTAGCCATATCCCTAAAGCCCAAACCACCAGTTTCTTTTGATCGACACAAATACTTCCACTGACACCAATGAATACCTCTTCTCCCATGGGCTTTTTGCCACCAGAATTTAGGAAAAATGCTTTCTATATCTCTGCATAAAGACTTTGGTAATAAAAACCAAGACATAGCATAGGTTGGAATAGCCTGTAATACCGCCTTAATAAAAACTTCCTTGCCCCCTTGCGATAACATTCTGGTACTCCATCCTTCAATTCTGTTGTGCACTTTCTCTTTGAGATACTGGAATGATTCTCTTTTCCGTTTGCCAACCACATTTGGGAGACCTAGATATCTTTCCATATTTGTTGACATTCTTACCCCCAAAATTGCCGAGACTTCTTTCTTATTTTCTTCTGTAGTATTTGTGCTAAAAAAACTATAGATTTATTGAAATTTACGCACTGGCCAGAACATTTTCCATACTCCTTCAGTATTTCTTTGAGCATCTTTGCCCCTTTCTCTGATGCTTCCCCGAACAAAATACAATCATTTGCAAAAAGTAAATGTGAAATTTCTGGGCCTCTTCTGCTTGCCTTTGCACCTTTTAACAATCCATCCTTCATTGCCAATCTCATCAACGATGATAATCCCTCGCTGCATATTAAAAATAGAAAAGGACTTAGAGGATCTCCCTATCTCAAACCTCTTGTTGGCTGAAAACTTCGCCCACCTTCACCATTTGTGTTGACTACATAGGAAGTTGTAGATATATATTTCATAACCAGCTCCACCCATTCCTTTGCAAAACCCATTCTTAGCATGACTTCTTTTAAATATCCCCATTCAACCCTGTCATAAGCCTTACTCATATCCAGCTTTACTGCCATATAACCTTTTTTCCCTTTGCGTTTTTGTCGAAATGTATGCAAAATCTCATAAGCCAAAAGCACATTGTCTGTAATAAGCCTTCCTGGGATGAACGCACTTTGAGCCGTATCAATACATCTGCCAATACCTATTTGTAGTCGATTTGCAATTATTTTTGCCACCATTTTATAAAGAACGGAGCACAAACTAATAGGCCTGAAGTTAGCCAGGCTAGTAGGGTTAGGAATTTTGGAATCAACACAATCTCTGTTTGGTTAAAAGGTCTAAAATTTTCGCCCTTATTCAATATTCCCAAACAAAAGTTAGCAATCTCTATACCTACAATGTGCCAATACTTCTGGAAGAAAATTGCTGGAAAACCATCATGTCCTGGTGCTTTAGTGGGACCCATTCCTCTCAAAGCCTCATAGACTTCTTCTACTGTAAATTTTGACATCAAAACTTTGTTGATTTCATCCGGAATATTATTTTTAATGCCCGTGAGAAGATAAGAAGGATCCCCAATTCCACTTGACGTAAATAGCTTTTGAAAGTACATGGTAGCCGCTTCATTTATCTCACTCGCTTCATTAACTTCTCTTCCTCCATCCAGCTCTAGTTTTGATATGGTATTGATTTTCCTTCGGCATGTGGCGAACCTGTGAAAAAAAGCCGAATTTTTATCCCCTACCTTCAGCCAATTTGCCCTTGCCCTTTGTTCCCAGTAAATTTCATCTTTATCAATCTCCATGTTCAAGTGGATTTTAGTGTCAAGAATTTTTGCCATTGTATCGTCAGTCATTTCCTGCTCCATCAACATTTCAAGTTGCTTTGTAAGCCTTTTCTTCAGCCCCTCTCGCTGTTCTTTAATTGATTTTGCCCAAGTCTTTAATTCTGCTTGTAATCGTTCGAGCTTTTCAGCAACCGTGCCTCTTCTTGATTCCCAAGAGTTTTTGACAACTTCTTCAATTGTTTCCTCCATGAGCCACCACGCTTCAAATTTGAATTTTGAATTACCTTTAAAAGAATTTTCACCATTTGTATTTGTAAGAATTGGGCAATGATCTGACATTGAGTAGGTTAGATGCTCAATATTACCCATTGGGAATAACTGCTTCCACTTGTTATTTGCAACACCCCTATCAAGTCTTTCTCTAATATTTGTCTCCGGCGAATTTCCCCTTTCCTAAGTGAACCAGACCCCCGAATATCCCAAATCTTCTAATAGACATTCTTCTAAAACTTCTCTAAAAGCCTCCATTCTACTCTCCTCCCTAGGTACACCCCCACATTTTTCATAAGAATACATAATTTCATTAAAATCACCACTTACCAACCATGGATGATTCCTATTCTGCCCCAACTTCTTTAACAGATTCCACGTGTCACTCTTATTATTAGCTTAGGGCGAACCATAGAACCCTGTATATCTCCACTCTTCTTCATCAGTACCTTCTTTAATTATCACATCAACATGATTCGTAGAATGGCTCTGTAAGCTTATTTCGATGTCACCTTTCCATGCTAAACATAATCTTCCTCGCGAACCCTCTGCTGCAATATCAATTCCATTAGGAAAACCACATCTTCTCCTGACTTTTTCCATTCGCTGCTTATCTAACTTTGTCTCCATTAAGAAGACCACCTGGGGATTGTGTTGTTTTAGAAAATAACACAGCCTCCTTACTGCCCGTGGACTCCCCAATCCACGAACATTCCAGCTAACAATTTTCATTGCGTCCGGTCGGCTTGCCTCTTGGCAGCCGCCGATCTCAATAAATTTTGTGTTTCAGATTGCTCAGAACTATCTACCATTACTTCTAAAAGCTCCATACCACTACCATCAATATTGTCATGTTTTAATCTTTTAGTGCCGTCCGTCTCACTAATAATCTTTTCACTTCTAACAAGATCTTCTTCTGGGAATTTCCTCTTCCTCATACAATTCTCAATCTTAGATTGTAACACCGTGGCCCCTGGTTTTATTCTTTTCCAGCTCTTCTTCTGCTCATGGTTGACACTTTTACACTCAGATGTCATACTGCCATCTTTCATCTCATCCCCCACTGATCTATATACTCCCTGTTCGTTTAATTTCCCCTCCCCTACCTTCAATTTTGAATTTTCCTGTACTCCCCGAAACTCATTATATTCATCTTCAACTTCTCTAGAATCTTCTACCAGCCCTAGTTTGTCTCCTGTGTAAGAACTTTGGACCCCCACCTTCTTCATCATAGCATGAAATTTCATACTTTCTTTACCAACTAATTTTGATTCAGCTTTTAAATCCAACGTATACGGTGGATCAATGCTGAATTTGCTTTTCCTTGCAGGTATATATTGAGTGCAGTCTGTTATTCCATGCCCCATTCTTCCACATTCAAAACAAAATATCGGCAAGTTCTCATACTTAAAAGGAACCCATGTTTTATTAATATTAGTACTTGAGACAAAGATACCTCGACGTAATGGTTTTCGAACATCCAGATTGATTCTGAGCCGACAACTACCATCAGTAATTTCAGATCTGAGGACCCCCCAAACGTAACTCCAATTGCATGCAAGAGATCCTTCTTGTCAAACTCTGGTAAAATTGAATCAATTTTCATCCAAAACGGTGATGAAGTAAGACTAATCAAATCTCTATCCATCGCCTGATTTAGCCTATTAAATAAAATAATATTTTTCCGGAAAAGCCAGGGTCTCCCCTCCATAATCAACTCTAAATCTTCTTCTAAATCAAAAACTATCAAAAACAAATTTTGTCCCACTCGCTGGATCTCAAATTTTTTCCTTGTCTTCCATATGCTTTTCATTTGTGCCCTAAAGCTTTCTGGGTTGTAAAGCTTTCCAGTCCAAACTGTGCAAATCAACGTTGGTTTAGAATTTGGTTCCACCATTGACCCTTTGACTGATAATTGAATGAGTTCTTCTGCTAGGAGAGAGATCTCATCCCTCCCCTCTCTATCATCACCACCGCTTTCCTCCATCCCAAGCTGCAGAAGATACTGCTTTCTCTAGGACTCAACGCAAAGCACTCTTGGGAGCAGAGAGGTTTTTAGGGTTTTTTCCCCACTCAACATTAGTTTTATTATTTAGGTAGATGATTATTGTTGTTAAATTTTAATAGAATTACTATTAAATGTAATTTAATAAAAATAATAAAAATTAATTTAATTATATTTTAATATAATTATTATTAAATATAATTTAATAAAAATAATAATATATAATATTAGAAAATAAGCAAATTGGATGAATTGATTCAATTTGACGGTGATTTTAGCAGAATGTTTGAGAGTAGGAGCTGACCTGAAGAATGAGTCGATCTCCTGGTGAATAGATGCAGAATCCATTTCAATTTCCCTAAGACAAATCATCAAAAAAAAAAAAAGAATCAATAGAAATGCAAAATGAACCCTAGTTGAATTGAACTTACAAAAAAATCTAGTATTGATTTGGCTCTCAAGTTGATTTACTTCCTTTTAGGTTGATTTGAACTTGAGATTGTTGATGGTCAAAGAAATGAAAAGGTGAAACCGTTGAGAATCGGGGGAGAGGGGGGAAGAAGGATCATTTAGTGGACAGGTAGGAATAGCCAATTTGACACCTCCGCCTCAAAATCGTCATTAGACATTTTGAGTTTTCAATAAACCAAACATCTGATTTACTGTAAATTTTTGAATCGTGCCGCAATGAAATAGCCATTTCATTGAACCAAACATGGCATAATGGTCGTCTGGGACTCCATGTGAATTAGATAATGAAATGACAAAATATTTGCCAAGGATTAATTAGGTCGATACATATATATAAGGGTAAAAGACATCTATATCAAAATTATTGAATTTAAAAATAAAAAATAAATAGAATAATAATTAAATAATAAAGGATGTAGTTATGCTTTTACTTAAAATTCATTTAATAAAATTTTTTAGAAATATGGCTTTTTCATCAAACATTAGAAAGGAGTAAAATTTCTAAACAAATCACTTTAATTTTGAATTTTGAAAATATAAGAATTAAATTCTAAATTTATAAAAAGTAGAAGGATCTATGATATGTTTTAATTTTTTTATAATACATGGTACTACTAAAAGATGAATAATTTTGATCCACTAGTATGAACCTATTTATACTTACAGAATTAAACCATCAGTAAAAGTAAAAGTTGATATATGATAAATTTATTGGGCTAGTTTGACAATACTTTTAAAAAGTACTTTTAAAAAGTGCTGTGAAAAAGTTTTTTTTGAAAAGTTTGGTTTAAAAATTGAGTGTTTAGCATTATTGTCAAAATGTGCTTTTAAAAAATAAAATGTCTATTTTAGACATGTTATTATCAAGTAATAAATATGTATTTAAATAATATTTAAATTAATTAATATTATTATATTTTAGTAAGAATATAAAAAAATATTATAACTTATTGTTAATATTTTAATATATGAAATTTAAATTTTAAATATTTTTAAGCAATAAATATTAATTATTTATAAAATTTAATTAGAATATATAAACTATATTTTAAATATTTAAATATAACCATTAAATATTTGTAATTAGTACTTTAAAAAATATTTTTATTTTCAATTAATGATTTTAACACATTTATAATTAAGCACCAAGAAAAAAAAGGAAAGTACTATGTTATTAGAGAGGCGAAAAAGTAATTAAGCACCAAAAGTACTTTTAGGAGAGAAAAAATATACTTTTAAAAAGTTAAAAATTTTAGCCAAAAATAACTTGTTCTACACAGCTTTTCTTTTAAAAATTAGAAGTAAGAAGTATTTTTTCAAACAACGAAGAACTACCCGTGTTACACTAATTTACATGATTTGCCTGGTTGATATCCGTGCCAAGAACATTGGCCGCCATCTAGGATTATCAAGATTAGACGCGGTGATTCAGTGGATGTAGTGAATTCTCAAAACAGAATGGTAAGGGCTTTGGTTTCTCCATTTTTTAGGTACAAAAAAGAATGAGAAAGATAAAAAGAATAAAAAAGATTTTAGATTAATTATAAAGAGTTCTCTAACTTTAGTTAAAAGTATTAAAAAAATTCTTATGTACTAATCACTCAATGGCCTATCGCGCTATGTTAGCAATTCATTAGTGGATTAATGAAATTTTTAACAATAATAAGCATAATTATCTTAATTAGAGTGATTAAATTGAGAAAAAATAGTTTAGAGTGGCCTAAATAGGACGACCTTATTTTTGATTGACTTTGGATGTTGTTTACCCAAATAATAAGTTAAGATAGACTTTTTTTCATAGGTTAAAATGTTCCACAAGTCTCTTTACTTTTTGAAAATTTGCAATTTAATCTTTATATTTTTATTTTCAAGAATTTAGTCTCTCTAAATCATATCTAACTATTAACATTGTTAATTTTTTTATTAAATTGTTGCTATATATAGATATATTGAATTTTATTTTACTTCTCAAAAAATAGACGTAGAATTTTACAACCCCATATATAAAATCGAAAACTTTAAAACTCCGTATTCAACAGGTAATATTTTCTATGTGAGAAAACTTTTTAATAAAAAAAATGACACATAATTCAATTTAACAAAAATTCTTTGATATAGTTATTAACTGAACTTCAATTATTAAATCGAAAGGATATAAATATTAATTTTTTTGAAAATAAAAGTTCAAACAAAAAAAAAAAAAACCTTAAAAATCCAAGGTTAAAATATGTCATTAGTCCCTATACTTTAACAAAATTTGAGATTTAATCCATGTACTAAAAAAAAGCTAAAAATTAAGTCTTTTTGTTTTTCTAATTTAAAAATATCAATTCAATCATTATTGTTTTCCGTATTTCTTTTCAAAATTTATCAATTTGGCATGTCAAGTAGGCTATCTTAATATTACGTGACATATGATTGATAGAAAATAAATATATTAAGTTAACAAATTTTGACAGAAACTATCAACAACAATGAAGATTGAAATAGGAATTTTAAATTGAAAAATAGGAAGATTGAATTTTAAACTTTTAAAATACATGAACTAAATCGTAAATTCCATAAAATTAGAGAGACTAATAACAAATTTTAACTAAAATTAAAAGTATTTTGAGTTGATCCGGTTTCACCTGACTGGGCAGAAGGCTACCATTGGCGCCTCTCTATGAGGCACCTTCATTGGCGCCTACCTGATAAGCACCACCCGACCCGACCCGTTGACCGTATTTTGACCCGTATTTTTTTAAAAAATTATTTTAAAAATATAAAAATATTTTATTCAAAAAAATTATTTTTTATTCATTGACGCCTATCTAATAGGCTCCAATAAAAAAAGTAACTTATTTTGGTAAATACTTTTTCTGACACCCTATTTCAATAGATTTTTTTTTTCACCCTATTTGTGTAAAAAACCCACATAATGCTTATTATTATTTATTATGTTTTAAAGCAAACCTAAGCTATCGACTGTTAATCTTATTTTATGGGCGCCTCTGTCCCTCGGCACCAGGTTCTTTAAACCCTTCCTCTCCCCTTTTCATTTTTCTTCATTTTTTTCTTATAATTTCTATGAAAATAGATTGTTTCCTTGTCTGTTGAATTCATAAGGACTCCATTAGTTATATATATATATATATATATATGTTACATTTTTTCAGCTCATTTCTCGCTGATGAACCACAAAATTTCAAGCTTTCCATGAAAGTTTCTTCTTCAATCCTCAGCAAGCTCTTGTTCACCACAATAAACCCATTCAGGCAGATTCCTAGTAAGAAATTCTCATCATGTGCTTCATGTCTTTTAGAATCCCAACATTTCATCACTCAACAACACACTGAAGAATGCAACAACCCTATGAGTATGATCAAATCGATGCTCTCGAAACGAGGTTTCAATATTAACCCCGAGAATCTACATGCTGTTGATTTGAATGAGTCAAATTTGATTCGGATTTTGAATGATTTATTCGATGAAAGTTCGAATTCTGAGCTTGCTTTGCATTTCTTCAAGTTGTCTGAGTATTGCATTGGATCATCGCATTCGACTAAATCGGTGTGTAAGATGATACATATATTAGTTTCCGGGAACATGAATCATATAGCGGTGGATTTTATTCTATATTTAGTGAGAGTTAGTGTTAGCAAAGATGTTCCTGTGGATGAATTGTTGAAACTCTTTTACGAGACTCATAGTGATAAAACAGTTTTACGAACTGTGTATAGCATGCTTGTTGATTGTTATATAAGAGAAAAGAAGGCTGATTTGGCATTTGAATTAACGTGCCAAATGAAGCATTTTGACATGTTTCCGTCAGTTGGCGTTTGTAATTCATTGCTTAAGGCGATGTTAAGGTTAAATCAATTGGACTTGGCTTGGGATTTTCTTGATCGAATGATGAGGCAAGGGATTCATTTGAATGTGTCGATTATTACTTTGTTTATCAACATGTACTGCAATAAAGGCCACCTTTTAAGTGCCTGGAAATTGCTGATGGACATGAAAAACTACGGCATTAAACCGGATGTTGTTGCATATACTATCATAATCGACACTCTTTGTAAGATGTCTTGTTTAGGAGAAGCAACTTCGATGCTGTTTAAAATAACTAGATTTGGAGTTTTTCCGGATTCAGTTTTGGTTAGTTCTGTTGTTGAAGGTTACTGTAAAGTCGGAAGACCAATGGAAGCAATGAATGTTATAAAATTCTTTAATCTTAAACCAAATATTTTTGTGTACAATAGTTTCATTGCGAAGTTTTGTGCAGAAGGAAACATGGTAAAAGCTTCTCTGATATTTCAAGAGATGCTTGAATTGGGCTTGCTTCCTGATTGTGTTAGTTATACCACTATAATTGGAGGCTATTGTAGAGATCGGGATATGGGTAGAGCTTTTCAATATTTCGGGAAAATGTTAAAATGCGGAATTAGCCCATCTGTGACTACATACACATTGCTCATTGATGCTTGCTGCAAATCCAAAGACTTGGAAATGGCAGATTATTTATTTCATAAGATGATAATGGAGGGTTTGGTACCTGATGTTGTTACATTTAACACAGTAATAGATGGATATGGAAAGATGGGCCACTTACACAAGGCCTTTATGCTTGTAGATATGATGAGATCAGCCGGCATTTCTCCAGATGTTACAACCTATAACATTATTATTGATAGCCTAATTAAAAGAGGATTTACGAATGAGGCGAAAGATATTCTGAATGAGCTTGTCCGAAGGGGTGTTTCTCCTGATATGGTGACATTTACAAATATCATAGATGGGCTCTCCAAGAAAGGGGACTTTGAGGAAGCATTTCTTCTATGGGTTTACATGAGTGAATGCGCTGTGAAACCTGATGTCTTGACTTGCAGTGCTTTACTTAATGGCTACTGCAGGGAAAGACGGATGACAGAAGCTAATGCTCTGTTTGTTAGGATGCTTGATAGTGGGTTGAGCCCGGACCTGGTATTATACAATACTCTCATTCACGGATTTTGTGGCATTGGAGACATGGACAAGGCATGCAACTTGGTGGAAATGATGATTAGAGATGGTATCCTGCCTAATAAAGGTACTCATCGAGCATTCATCCTTGGGTTTGGGAAAAAGTGGGTCAAGAACCCCGAAGAGACTGCAGCTTTGAAACTGCAACAACTTCTGCTGCAATATGATATCCATGTTGATGTCAGTGATTGTATAGATATGTCATAACTTTTCAGCTGATGTGCAACATTGCCTCCGAGGATTCCTCTAGCTGTATGAGCTGTAAGATTGTCTTCATTTCATGCTTCTTTTATTTGTATGCTTGATTTAGCAAAGTTAAGTAGGATTTGCCTTTGATGTTTTATTTGTTATACTTTATCATAATTTTGGAATACTGTTCTGACTTGCTGGCTCAATCTCTGTGACCTTCCAGGTGGTATTGTTGGTATGACTTAATCTTAACTGAGAGGTTGTCCATAAGGTGTCATCTTTGCTTAATAGTAAAGATCTGCTTTGGCACTCATGAGTAGTTGTGTTTGATTTCCAGGAGGCTGACTTTAAGGTATGTTTGTTCTTTATCTTTCTGTTAATTCTGCTAAAGTCATATTATAGCATATCTATGTTTCTTTGGCTCTTCATGTTGCTTGAAGTTTCCATGTCCAACTCATGTTTAAAATGGGGATATAAACCTCCAAGGACCCTTTAAGTACATGGAGAAACTTAGAAAAATTGAATTTACCCATGTTGGACATGTATTCGTATCCAACACTCGCACCCAAATTTGAGTAATAGTTGCACATGCATGCGTTCATGCAATTTCCTGACCAAATAACTTTTTTGAATTTTCATGCATCATGGATTCTTTTGATGGAGTTTTAGCTTGTAATGAGTCTGATCATGTATATCTGGATGAAATACTATGTTGATGCTTAGACGATAAGAAGACACCTCTCTAAGTCTCTCTCTCTTCCGGTCAGTGGTATTTACAAGAATTATTGGTTAAATATTTTTGAAAGCTGATATGGGTTTTTGCTAATCTCTTAGATGTCTTGATCAGATCCATTTGACTTCATGTAGTAGTGTTTTATCGACCTTTTTTTATTGAACTACCTGAACATCCTCATTTCTAACCAGCAGTGAGGAATGCATGTGTCTTTGAATGAACATAAGTAGGATTGGATTGCTGCAAACTTTGAAGTGGTGTCCTTAGTTCTTACCTTGAGATGGAGCTAGGTGCTGTTTTTTTTTTTTTTTTTTTTCTTTTTGTATGGAGAAAATAAGTAATGGCCATAAACCAAATGAGGTCACATCTCTCAAGTGCTATCACACCCAAACTCCCCGGTTACTTTTGAGAATTTCCTATTTGTTTGATATACATATGTTGCTTTGGCTTCCATTTTTGTCAAAGAACACATGTCCAGTGCATATCCAGACATGGGTATAAGAATAAGTACACCGTTGTCGTACCTGACTCATGCATCTGTGGGTTAGAAACATATGAGTGGAGGGCAAGGAAGGTTGGGGGACCCGCTACTTCTTAAAAATATAATCTTTTTACTATTATTTATTTATTTATTTATTTTTTTTTTGTAGAAGATTTAAATTTTGTACTCATCAATGCTTATAATGTAATGCAGGTAACTCAAGGGTCTTCATCTTCAAAATGCAGATATTCTTTAAAACTTGTTGCAGATCTATGACAGCAATTACCTACCAAGTGTAATGGTCCTTTGATTTTAATTGTCTCCAGTTCAAAAAGACAAGCTTCAAAGAGGGCCCTGTGTGTTGAAACTCGTGAGTTCTTTTTCTTTGCATCTCTTTAATTCATTCAGTTTTTTTTTTTTTTTGATAATCATGGTGGAATCCTAATTAGTACTCGTTTGATCATTTTACAAACATGTAGTGCTGGTATATGTTGCTTATGATAAAAAAAGATTTTGTTGGTCTAGTACCTTATCTTTCTTGAAATACCTATGTCCAATGCATTTTCAGACATGAGTTTGGGGATATACCTCCTCAAAGACCATCCAAATATATGGAAAAACTTCAAATGGAGATTACCTGTGTCGGGCATATACTTGCATCTAACACTCAATGTCAAGTTTGAGTAACAATATAAAAGATATTGCTACAGTCCAACACCATCTTCTATGCCAGTGGTGCTAAAATCAACCATCTCATGTTGTGGCCATTGGATGCTCGTGTTTGTTGCTGATTGGCTTCCGCCTTTGCCGCCGTGGATCCGAGATAGCGGATTTGCTATGCTGTCGTGTGGGTTTGATGTGTAGGCCTCTTGTTATTTCTAATGCTTTGTTACTTGGTGTGCATGATTTAGTCTACCTGGTTTGTTCTATGTTCCTGGTTTTCTTGATTTTAGTGGGCCGAGAATATCCAACCCGACTTTGTAAACCATTTTTCATTGGAATAAATTCTTTATTTGTTAAAAAATAAAATTGCTATATTAGTTTTAGTTGAATGTACATAGGAAGTCCCTCTATTATAAGGACTGAATCAATATAATCCTTTAACTATTAAAAAGAATTAAATAAGTTCAAATTGTAGCGAAGTTAACATTTATTATTTAAAAACCGGCATGAAAGTTTCTTTTTTTTTTCATTTATAGTTTAAATCCAAAAAAAAATATTCAAAAAGCTTTCAAAATATAACATTGTTAATTGTTAAATATTAAATATTAAATTTGTTGAAAATTAGACTATTTTATTCTTTTCAATAGTATAGGCTTACAAAAATTAAATTGATTTAATAATAGAGGGACTAATTTGATTCAATTTTTATAATAAAAGTACCTACTTGGTCAATTCGCCATAAGTTTTATACACACGTCTAAAAAGAAATCTGAATAACATGGTTTTACTAGGTAAAAAGAAATCTGAATAACATGGTTTTACTAGGTCTGAACTAAAAGGAAATCTCCCTTGGAGGAAATTTGTGCAGCTGTACATAATTGTTATCCTCTCTAGGACTTGTTGTAAGATCTACTGTCTGTCTTTCGATAAAAGTTGATGAACTTATTTGATCAGAATAAAATTTAATGCTCTTGTCGAGAACTCTTGGATAACCTTCATAACCTCCACATTATCAGACTGAATTAACTCTTTCATAATTCTAAATTTAAAAAAGAGTCAACCCATTAAAATGCCCCATAGCTTAAACTTCAAAGATTATCATTTTACTTAAGGAAATTGATCAAATTTATTACTTATCTTTTAAGAATCTAACTTTTAATTTAATAAAATAATTAAAAAGTCCTTAAATTATAAAAATAGTAATTTTTGAACTAAAATGAATGGGAAATTTAAAATTTAAACCCTATCTTAATTCATTGTAAATATAAACAAAATGAAGGAAGCTTAATCATAATGTTCAACTAATTTGACTTTGAAAATAAATGGTTCTTATCCATTTTTGAAAAGGGTACTTTCTTTAGACAATCTTTGTACAATAGTTAAAATTATAATTTAGTTCATGAATTATAAAATCGAGTAAATCATTGTACCTTTAATATTATGCAAACAAGTAAAATTAAATAAAAATAACTTTTATTTAAATATGAACATAGGTTAGACAGGGGCGTAGGGGTTGGCAGGGCTCGATCTCCCTAAAATGA
Source organism: Gossypium turneri (assembly GCA_008044935.1). Classification (NCBI taxonomy): domain Eukaryota; kingdom Viridiplantae; phylum Streptophyta; class Magnoliopsida; order Malvales; family Malvaceae; genus Gossypium; species Gossypium turneri. The sequence goes on from CP032576.1 coordinate 4,792,911, forward strand.
AAATTTTTTTATTTAAGTCTTTTAAAATTTTTAAAATTTTAAATTTGTAAAGGTAAAACTATACTTTACCTCTTAACAATAATAAAAATTTGATTTATTTCTTTAAAAGTTATAAAAAAATATAAGCTATGAAAATGGTAAAATTATATTTTTATTATCGTAAAAATTACAATTTAATTTTGACTTTCTAAAAGATTTTTTGACTTCGCCCTTGAGTTAGAGTACTAATCCAAATTTACCAAGCCTAAATGCTCTTTAATTGAAAAAAAAAAAGTAAAAACAAAAAGCATGGAGGCTGTAAGAGAGAAAAATCTACACTCTGTGTTTTATTGAAAATAAAGAGAAATTATAAGGATTTTAATGCTAAAATAAAAGGAAAATTACAGACAAAGACACGAGCCGTTGAGGTGATTACGCGTTGCAGAATGGATTGGGGGCCTAGAAACAATAACGACGTCGTTTCGAATCTGCAATCCTAACTATATATGGGATTTTTTTTCGTTCTTTTATTTTTATAGGTAGATAGATAAAGATGACCACTCCGGTTTGCCCATTCGTGAAAGCGGCTCGACCGGACGATAATGGTTCGGCCAAAAAATCCACCGTCGGCGGCAGCGAAGCAACAAGGAAAGATTCCGGTGACACCGCCACCGTGTCTCCGAAATGCCCTTTTGGTTACGATTCCAATAATTTTAAGCTCGGTCCTCTCAGTTGTATGATCTGTCAAGCACTTCTCTTTGACTGCACCAAATGTATCCCTTGTTCTCATCTCTTTTGCAAGTAATAATCAATAATCCCTTTTTTTCTTCTTCCGATTGGGTTTTCTTATTTCACTTCTTTTGCTGTTTTCTATGATAATTCTTTGATCCCTTTTTCTTATTCGACTGTTTTTATGCTTTTTTTAAATAATTATTTATTATAATCCTTGATTTGATTTCTTTTTACCTTTTTATGTTAATTCGTTGATGCATTTTTTTCTTATTTGACTGTTTTTTGCTGCAAGTTTTGTGATAATTTTTGTGGGGTTTTCCTTATTCGACTTCCTTTTCTACGATAGTGAATGTTTTGTCTTCATTTTTCCATAATTGACCCCTTTTTCTGCTTTTTTTTCCCCTGCTTGTAATGTTTATGTTACTTAATGTTGAGTATACTCGGGCACAGGTACTTCATGGAAAATGAAAGAACCCAAGCAACATGGATCTAATGATAACTTTGTAGTCCTTTTAGATTGTATACATCGGTTTAAGAGTGTGCCTATCGGTATGCAATTATATTATTTTCATAAATTTGGATGGTCATTGATCCTGCGGTACCATGTTGAATATTTGTTGGATGCAATTGCTTAGAAGAACCCTTTTATTCCTTTAGATCTAATGATAACTTTGCATTCCTTTTAGAGTGTGTATATCTCGGTTTAAGGATTGTCCACTATGTGGAGCTGACATAGAGAAACTGGAAGCTGACACCAATCTTCAAAGCATGGTTGATCGATTTATTGAAGGGCATGCTAGGATCAAAAGAGCACATGTTGGCGTCAATAGTGAAGGAGAGCAAGTTTCAAATGACGATAAGAAGGTAATTTACGAGGATGTCTCGTTGGACCGAGGTGCTTTCTTGGTGCAACAGGCCATGAGGGTAAGTGTCGTGCTTGTTGCTTTATTTCTGTACTCCTAGCAGCCTGTTTCGATTATTTGAAATTAGTTTATGCTTGCTTTATTCAGGCATTCCGTGCACAGAATATCGAAAGTGCTAAATCTAGACTCATTATGTGTGCGGAAGACATCCGAGATCAATTAGAGAAAATGGGAAACACATCTGAGTTGTGCTCACAGCTCGGCGCAGTTCTGGGTATGCTTGGTGACTGCTGGTATGTTCCTAGACACGCTCCTCTCTTTCCTCTTTATTGCATATGTTTAGTTGTGTCACTCTGATTCGTAATTCGACTTTCATTCTAAATCTTAATGCTTGCTGTAAACCCAAATATGATAACGTGTCTTTCCTTGAGCTCTTTGATCTTGATATAGATATGGATATGGATATGGTACAATGTTACTTGGGTATGGTATGTCTTAGATATGGATATGTATCCAACATGGGTATGTTCAGTTTTTATAAGATTTTCATGTATTTGGTAGAATCCTTGGAGGATTAGTTACTGATATCCATGTCTAGATATGCATTAGACATAGGGATTTCAGAGAGTCAAAGCAACATACTCTAGGGAATGCTTTGTTGAGCAAATATCTTTTTGAAAGAGTCTAATGAGTTTCTTTTGCTATAGCACTTGTATGGTAGAATATTGAACTTTCTTATTGAAATCAAAGAAATTTCACTTCAAATTTCTGAATCATCATCTAACTTCCCTCCCCTCTTCCTCAAAAGTTGCATGACTGGTTGAGGCCAAGACTAATCCTTAATTCAACTAACGAGTGTTGAAGCTTGCGAAATGACTTTAAATCTTGGAAATAATTGATGGGAAATCCTTTTTTTGGCCTTAAAGTGTGACTGAGGGTCTTTTAAGATCATGAAGGAGAATCTTTATTGACATTAATGTTGCAGAGATAGAATGGTTGTTGAGGATGTTTCAAGAGTTCTGTTGTGAAAAATGTGAGACTATTTCATGCAAAAAGATTGGCTTTTTGAAGAGTACTGATTTTTAGTTGAATTCAGATATGTTTGGGAATTATATTCATTTGTTATCCTTATGATAATCTTGTTTTTGAAGATAAACAAAAATCTGAGGTGAAGATTGGCCTAATTTTAGGCTAGGGAGTACTCAGAATGACTCATAATTTGGGTGCAACACCGGTGTGGTTTAGACACTTACGGGGAAAATAACAGTAAATCACTAGAATTTGGACTGAAAAATGAGCAGAAAAAGTTGGAACTCTAGAAAATACAGAGTTATAAAAAACTTTACTTTTTCTATTAATTCAAAGAAAATAACAAGAATGTTGTGGCTGTAAATAATTACAACTTATTTATGCTAGGGTTACAAATAAAGTTTTAATCAAGCCTTAGATTTACACCCTAATGGTAACTAATAATCCTAGCTCTAGATTTAAACCCGAAAGATATCTTATAATCCTAGGTGTCTATTTATATGTCTACTGATTAAGAAGTAAGACTAAAATAATAAAATAACATAATATTTCTCCTATGTCAAACGTGACATAGGATATGGCATGACACAACAATAAAAAGTTTTTTTTAATGTAATGGTATATGGTAAACATGTAAAATTGATACTTTTTAATTAAATATTAATATGCAAATAGCTTTTTTAGATTTTTTTTTTTTGAATTTTAAAACTTGGAACACTTTAAAAACCTAATTTAACCCAATTGGTCATTGTCTTCCATATTTAGGAGACGAATGCAAAAAAAGGGGTGTTTCTAATCTTGACCATATTTTGCTCGTATCCGATTTTGTTTTTATTGATTTTTACATGTCCTCACATGTATTTTGCCATGTCAAAGCTGTGTCCATATCTGACATGTGGATACTCCCTTTACAGAAGCGTCCGTGCTTCATAGACAGTAAGCATGATATCAGAAAACTTAGAGAAGAATCCTGAAAGAGCAAAACTGTCTAAAGCCAAACTGTCTAATATGGACAACTGGAGAAGACGTCTTTATATTTGCAAGGCAATTGTTTGAGTAAAACTGAACGTTCAAGTTTTTTGCAGTCGAGCAATGGGAGATGCTGCTGCTGCAATCAATTATTTCGAGGAGAGTGTTGAGTTCCTTACAAAATTGCCAGCTGATGATCTTGAGGTTACAACACAAACTTTCCTTGCGATGCTTTCTTATTAATTAGGCCGCCATGATCATCATTTTCAAACATACTTTCTGCAGATCACACATACACTATCCGTTTCACTTAACAAAATCGGAGACCTAAAGTATTATGATGGAGATCTTCAAGCATCAAGGTCTTACTACTTCCGATCACTGGGTGTCCGCCGTGATGTCATCAAAAACCATCCCGGTGTTGCTTCACAGGTAAGATGCTTGTTTTTTACTCTTCCTTTTTTTTTTTTTTTTTTTTTTTTTTTTAACCCTTTCGTTTTAGCTTTAGCATGTTATTATCATCATAGGCTGTGTATGTTATAGGTCTATATCAGTGCTTTTGAGCGTTGAATAAAAAGCTGGATCAGAGGTCAAACCAGGGTGACCTCCGGGTCACTGGTTCAGATGGTTTAATCAATTGAACCGGATTATGCTGTCAATATAAATTAATGTTAAACATATTTTGATATTAAATAACCACTAAATGTAGTAATTAGTTCATAAAATATGTATTTGGCTTCATGTTATGGTGTTTAATATATGATTAAGAGGTTAAAAATTCAAAATTCATCATTTACAAAAATAAGTTTAGCAATAGAAAAAAAACCAGAAAACTGTGTTTTTACAATTTAATCCAGTTTTTTGCGAGTCTCTATGAAAAATTTTTGCCTTCTCTTCATACCAATATAAAGAAACCTATCATGGATGGGGCATTCTCCAAATATATGGAGAATTTAAAAAAAAAAGCAGATGCATACCCTTGCCTGACACATACCCGCATTTATCATTTACTTCCTAGCCTGAGTAGCATAGGTTTCAGTCAACTTGTGTCAATCAAATCTTTTGGCCTCATTAAAACCCTACTTTTTGGTGCTATGCATAAGTTTCTTGGATCACCTTGTTTCAGCCACTGTTCTGCAACTTGATTCCTACCAATTAAACTTTGATGCAACTATTAAACTAAACCATTCTTACAATGACTAAACTTTAGAATTCCTTACTTTTCATGTTCTAAAAACTCACGGCTAGTGAAGTACACCAGCTGACTGGTCTTTTCACCTTACGTCTTCTTGTATGGTCAGTGTTATAGCCCCATTCATTGCTACTAATAAAATTCGACTGGGAACCAAAACGATGACTAAATAGTAGGTTTCCATGTTACTTGGACTTGGGTGTGAGTATTGGATATGAGCATGCATTGAACACAGTTGTCTTCATTTTTAATTTGTTCTTACATGTATTTGGAGAGTTCTTGGAGAATTATATTCCCCATGGCCATGATTGGATATGTGTTTGATGTCAGTGTTGGACAAGGGTACTTAAAGAAAAAAGAAATAGAAAAGAAACAGTTGGAGGAGCAAGGGAGTATAAAGTAAATGCCAATCTTTCCAAATTAGTCCAACCTTGATAGTAGTTAGTAAAAAAACAGAGTATTATCATTCTGACATGCTCTGGGTATTGTGTAATACCACAGGCTTGGTTTAGGGTTGTGATCTCACCTCACCTGTTCCTTTAGCTGGTCTAAATTAACCCGAAAATGGAAGGCTAGTCTGAGTTAGTTGAACTTTGTTGAAGTTTTTGTCAAAACCGCTGCCTGTGGAAACTGAATGGGTATATTATTTGTAAAAAGTAAGAAACTAGTTAACGCTATGTTTCTTTGATTCTTCATTTTTGTTGAAGCACTTGTGTCCAACGCATATTCGGACATTGTTGTGTGTGGATATGATTCTCCAAGGACCATTCAAATACACGTAAAAAGTCAGGACTAAATCTCAACATACCCGTGTCGATCCCAAACCTGTATCCTACACTTAAACCTGAGTTTTGGTAAGATAGGTTCATTTTGGTACATGGTTTAGTAATCCCACTAGTTTGTTTCATTGATTGATGCCAGTAGATGCGTCCATGGGCAACCCGACTTACTAATTACCTTATCTTTGGCCAGGTGGGCAGCTCTGCTCTTGGACAAGTCTAATTGCCAATAATAAAGAATGTTTACTTGGAATGGTTTAAACGGTTATCTATATATAGTTTTCTATGTTATTAAATGTTGAAATAAGTGAACTCACTCGAAAAGTTTATGCGAAAACCCGAATTATTAGTTTCAAATATTTATGTATTTTTATTCCTCAGACATTTGATATATCTTTTGCCCAATCTATTTATTTAACTGCAAAAAGTTGCAAAATTTTCAGTATACTGAATTTGGTTCTTTTTTTCTGTGATGGATTTACAGTTGAAATCCATTCTAGTACTCGAGAAGCTCCATTACGTTCCGACTTTGATGCTTCTGTTGGCATTCAACAGTGTATTGTTGCTTTTGTATTTGCAGATTCTGGATGTAGCCGTTTCTCTGGCAAAAGTTGCAGATGTAGACAGAACTCTTGGAAAAGAGGATGTGGCGGTTGATGGATTTCAAGAAGGCATAAAATTGTTAGAATCTTTGACACTGAAATCCGAAGAAGCTGGTCTCGAGCCAAGGGTAAGGTTTCTCCTCAAATGCAAGTTTTTAAGCTATAACTAATTCCCAGAAAATGGGTTTCTCATGTTCGATTTCCCTTTGCAGCGCCTTTCAGTGCTGGCGTTCCTCAAATCTCAGCTTGAAGAGAAACAGTCCGAGGCAACTGCGAGCTCTGTATCCTCATAATGGAAAATAACTATGAACCAAAATAAAGGAGCCGGTTTCTGTACATACAGAGGCTTGAGTTTGCCGACTAATGAGCTCTGCCCGGTTCCGAAAAAAGAGACAATCCCTGTAGATGTGCCAGTGCCAGAGCCAGAGACTAGTGAATATTTGGTTAATCCTTAGAGCACAAGTAGAAAGTCATGCTTGAATTTCTCTGTTAAATGTCACTTTTCAACTTGAGTTTTTTTTTCATATATAATAAGAGGCAAACAACACCACCTCCATTTTAGCAGAATTCAGTGTTATTGTTGCTCTGTTATTGGGTTTTCTAGTTCTTAAACCTATTATCCTAACCTGTGCAAGACTTTGGTTACCTATTTAAGTCTGAAAGTATTAAGTTGGTTTAAAAAATGAATCGAGCTTCAACTCAAACATTTTAATCTTTTTTTAATACAAAAGTGAAAAATCAAGTACCAGATGAGAAGCTAAAACTATCAGTTTGGTTGTATCCCGTTTTCAGTGTACAAATTCTGTAGCAATTTCCTCAAGGTGTTGATATCACCCTTGATTTTGGTTTAAACTCCCAATGAATAGGATTCCGCTTATCTTCGATGACCCTTCCTCTTGTCCAAATGACACCAAGAAATTTCAAGTTGTATAGCCATCGCCAGAGTGAATTGGATTATCATCAGCTTTCTAGCTACTCCATTGTCGTGGTTGAAGTTCTCATGAATATTGTGCCATGTTTTGAACTCCGGTGTTTTGAAGAGGAGATCCAATATAACTAGGGTGTTTCTCTGAGTGGTACTTGTACTTCACTGCTTTCTTGTGGTCTGGGTGACTTCCAAATGCTGCTTCAATAACTGCCATAGCATTTGGAGTAGTACCTTCAAATAAAACTTTGTTCTCAAGGATCCAAATGCTCCACGAAGTGATAACAAAGCTCGTGAAGTTTTCAGGCATGATTTCCTTTTCATTCTTATCTTGTTCCATGACTTGCATATAGTCCAAGTGCCAATTTAATGAACACCAAGGTTGTATGTCTGAATGGTCTCTGCCTCAGCTCGAAAGAAAGTGCACCAAGTTCCCATAGATCTACTACTACTTTTATGAATGTTGAGAATCTTCCACACAAGAGATGACAACTTTAAAAGGTACTTTGGCTGACCATAGCATCTTCCAAACATTATTGGGTATGTTCAAAGTGATGGAGTTCAGCCTTCTGTCATCTTAATTATTGAGTTGGTAAAAGTACGCTGATTTTACAGAAAACTTACCATCATGGGCAAGTTTCCATTTCGGTTTTTCATTGCCTTCAAACAGAGGTTTTGTCTCCCACCACCTACGGATGCCCATGTTTTGCAATTCGTCTTGAACCATTCCACGGTTTGCTTCAAATAATAGATTTGCTTCTCTCCATCTATTTTCTCTTTGCCAGGTGATGTGCTTCATTACATCTCTTGCACTCATAATACTTCTCCAGGCTCATCAATTACCTGCTTTTGCTTGGCACTGAAACGAATTGTCATTAGTATTTGAATTTTGGCCTATGACAGGTTCATTCATCAATTCGATTCTGAAAATCTTGATTCATTCTTTTTCGAAGACATTAGTAGCCTATCTATGTACAAAATTTAAAATTGAAAGCTTTGTGGTGGATGAATCAACTCGTTCTCATAGGATTATGACTTTATGAAAAGTGCTTTAGAGACCCCTAAATTTATCAAAAAAAAAAAAATATTACAGTGTTACATTCATTGTATATCATAAAATTTCGTGTTTAAATAGATTAGGGTTTTCTTTTTAGGATTTCATATTTATTACTTAGCTTTCCTTATATTAATAACATGGCCGAATTTATTTAAAAAAAATCATTTAAATTAGGAAGTGAAACAAGTTGTTATTTTGAGTGCACCAAAATCTTTTCATTGAATTAATAAAATTTGCCCTTTTCCTCTTACTTTCATTTACTTTCTCATTATTACTTTTACAGAGTCTTACGAAACATAATTTTGGAAAGGTTTTTTTAAATTCTTGTCTTCCTTATGTAAGCGGTTAAAATATACTATAAATCCATGTTTCCTTCAAAATTTTGAAATTTAACTCCTATACTTCTATTTTTAGAAATTTAGTCTCTACTTTTTGGATTTTAAAATTTAAGATCTATTGTTAACACTATTAAAAGTTTTTTTTTCTAAATTTATTGGCGTGACATTTTGAAAAACATACTCACTTAATAAACATATAATTAAAAAAATGACATTGTAATTAACCTGAAAGTAGCTCCAAAAAATTTAACGGTGTGTTAACAGTTGAATTTGAATTTTGAAACCCTAAAAATAAAATAACTAAATTTTGAAATTTTAAAAAGTACAAAAACTAATAACATATTATACCCTATGAAAAAATGTCTACGTACTTCCTCCACAATTTTCCAAAAAAAAAAAAACATTTGTAATCAATTAGAAGGTTGAAAATTTCTTGAGAAAACAAAGATACAGTGGTAATTCATCCATCTATTGACCTAAAGTATTTTTTAGCTTATAAATAACCCATTCTTCAAACATATCTCCCTTAAGTCCATACTCATAGGTAATCTTATCTTTTTTGTTCTTTTTCCATCATCACTATTATTACTACTATATTCATAAAAGTTTAGCATATTCGAATACCCTATCACTTTACTACCATAAATATAGGTCAAACGCCCATGGAAGATCTCCAAAACCCCCCATTGCCACTTTGCACAATCCTCTTAGGTCTTATCCCATCATCCTTATTTTGAGAAATCTTTTTTCGAAGTCTAAACACAAATCGTTCATTAATATCTTTGATGCAAGTCATTATTCATATCTCAAAACAAGGCTTGCATGAATAAACATAAAAATCCACGATAAAATCATTATATTGATGGTTAAAAATATCCACCACATCACGATCAACATAGGAAAGTAATAATAGAGAGTATCTTCACGTTGCTAGGATCAAACACCATACCCGGTAGAACAATCATGATTTTATGAATTGTTCCTAAATATTATTAGATACAAGAAGACAATTTATATAACTAAAAGTAACATGAATAAATGAAGTAATTAATAAATAAAAATATTATATAAATTTATATATCAAATTGTACATTGAATCAAAATTTATGTATAATTTTGAGGTTTATCCCATAAATATATTAAATTACAAAGCAAGTTTACCAAATCTAATATTAATTACCAATCTACCTTAAATTAATTAAAAAAAAAGAAGTTTAAATATAACAAAACTGTACCAAATAAAATAAAATAAGAAATTATGCCCAAGTATAAGTTTATGTAATAAATCTCTTAAATGACAAAGCCTTACTAGGGTTTAGGGTTTTGACTAGAAAACCTCTTGAAGAGGATGATGAGAAGGAAGGAGTTTGTAGGAAGTTCTCAAGTTCCAGAGGAGATCGAAAGAGAAATTCTATCAAGATTGCCCGTCAAAAGTTTGTGCCGATTCAAAACCGTTAAAAAATCGTGGCGTAATCTCATCGGAGACTCTACTTTCATCGCCATGCATTTGAATTGTTACGGTAGCAATACGGATGGTTTTTTGGTTCATGGATGTTATTCTTACGGAATCCAACTTTCGAGGTCCTTATTTGATCAACCACGAAAATTCATAATTGGTTCCATCAATGGATTAGTTTGCTTAAGCGATAAGATACGCTGCTTTCTGAAGAAAGATGATAGGTTGAGAATACATATTTGCAATCCTTCCACGAGAGAAATTATGGAGCTTCCTCAATGTTATCATGACCATAATGATTTTCTTTCCGGCATTGGTTTTGGGTTTTGTCGTAAATTCAATGACTATAAAGTGGTAAAGGTTAGCTACCGTCGTGATTCGTCTTCATCGGAAGCTCAGGTTCAAGTTTATAGTTTAAACATGAATTCTTGGAAAATGATAAAGATAGAGAATCCAAGTTTGTGGGCATTGTTGCCTTTGTATCGAGGCAGCGGATGTTTCAATGGAGCTTTTCATTGGCAAGGATTGAAGAAATCATCATCCAAGAAAATTATCAAAACCATCGTATCGTTTCAATTTGATGAGGAGGTGTTTCGAGAGATTAATTTGCCAAATGATCCAGATTTTCAAGGTGATGTCCAGTTTTTTATCACGGAATATCGGGACCTCTTCTCCTGTTTAGTTGTCAAGCAGGGACCAAATGTGAATGTTTATAAAGTATGGGTGATGAAGGAATATGGTGTGCCGGATAGTTGGATTAAACAACTCACCATTGAAGTACCAATCTCACAAGATCAAGTAATGTTTAGATCAATTAGGGACATTAAATATAAAGACGTTCTCTTTCAAGATAGCCATCACAGATTCATTTGGTGCGATACCAAAAGCAAGCAAATGGACGGCCAATCTCAGTTATTATTACAATGGTATTGTACTCGTTGCAAGGAAAGCTTGGTTTCGTTGTCCCAAAAAAGGTAGTACCACTTCTTTCTAATAATGAAATTAAATTCACCATTAGAGTTAGAGATTAGTGAAATTTCCGATAGTTTTAGATTTTTTTTATGGGTTTTTTTTTGAGTTTTTGATGTATTTACATTTGAATATGAATATAGATTGAATTAAGTGTTGTGAATGATGAAAAATATTCGCACTTGAATCTAAATACCATAGATTAGTTGTTTTTGGGGTTATGATTGAATAATTCAGCAACTAAAGTCTCCCTGCTGTATTAGATGATCATCACCTAGCCTTAAACTGCAGGCTCGAGAACGTAAAATGTCGAGCTTTAATATCGAGCAGTGTAGAAATCGAAACCCTTGCCAATGTCCCATGAACATCTTTACTTTTGATTACCTTCACCCCTCTTTGGCTTAATAAAATAATTATCTCTATAATCTCTCTCTAAAATTACAAGATTAATTCAATTTTGTCTTTTTTAACTTTTGATTAAATAAAAAAAAAATCATAGTTTTAACTTGATTGATATTAATATTATGGTCAGTGCAGGAGGACATGAGTTCGATAGCGTTGAAAGGTATTATCTTCTTATTTAAGGGTTGGGAAGGGGCTGTGGATAGTTCTAAGCACTAGTTGTAACAATATATCTATATATATATATAGTAAGAACCTATAATAAGATTAATGTTAGAATTTTTTTTTTCCCCCTTCAACTCCATTAATTGAGTTCCATCTTCACATTCACCCATCCCTTAATGAGAAGTATCTTTTTTCTTGTAAATAACCCATTCTTGAAACATATCTATCTTAAGTCGATAGTCATACATAAGTCACCTTATCTTCATAATCTCATCTTTTCTATTTTTTCTCCGTCATCATCATTACCACAGTATTCATAAAAGTTTAGCATATTCGAATACCCTATCACTTTACTATCATACAAAATAGGTCTATCGCAGGTGAAAGATTTCCAAAACCCACCATTGCTGCCTTGCACGAACCTTTTAGGTTTTATCCCATCACACTTGTTTTGAAGAATCTTTTCTTCAAGGCTAAACACAAATCGTTGATTTCTTTGATGCAAAGTCATTATTCAAATTTGAAAAGAAAAAGCAAGGCTTGTATGAAGAGATTTATAGCTACATCATGAAAAAGGTGGAAAGCAAAAGGTCACACATATTGTTTGGAAATCTACGAAATTAGGAATGCTATATATTAATGATAAGAATCCTTTTGTCAAGTAGATTTATCTTCTTAGATACTCGATGAGATATTCTCATTTCATAAATACATTACTTTTTCAAATATTTGAACTCTCGATAAAATTTTGAGGCAAAATGAATTGTTGATATAAGAGAATAATCCTCCATTGCATTAATTCTGCCTTTTTCCTATTTCCAATTAAATTCAATCTACCCATTAAAATTACTTAATAAGCAATCAACTCTTTCCCTTATTCCCAAACTATGACTCCGGCTAAATTTGACCCAACCCAGCACACAGAACATGCATTTGACACCAACCTTGACCCGACACCGAAGCCTTTTCTTGTAATCCTTGCGGAGACCATATGATTTGAGTGACTAAACCTTTGAGTTATGTAATAGTGAACTTACTCTATTTCAAGGGCTGCAATTTCATATCTCACTTCTTCTAAATGTTCGTTAATGGCGGTTACAGCTTCTTGCACTCCTGTAATGGCTTCCTTGAGAGCGTTATCATACTCGGCATTTGCTTCTGCTTCTTTGGTTCCGGTAGCTTCTGTTATCTCCTGGAGATGCACACATTCATGCTCCATTGGCATCTTAAATGAGCAATTCTCATGGTTCACCACACGCTATATATATATATATATATATATATAGCCATACATGTAAGAAGGTTGATGACAAAGAATATGTATCATATAAATTTAATATAATATCGAAATTGAGTTTTATATACCCGTACCTGACACTCATCTCTGATAACATAGAATGACAACATTGAATTATAATTCCATTGTTCAATATAATAATCTTAGGAGCAATGGTACAAGAATGACTAGAGACATACCAAATGCAATTTCTGCTTTTCCTGTGTTTGAATGGCTCGGAGAAGCTCAGCTAGATCAACTCGGCAGTAATCGGGGTTTAAAAATAGAGATTCCATCTCAAGGACCTGTACTCAAGCCAATGATGTAGTAAGAACTTACAGTCTCAAAAAAAGGAATTCAAAGTTGAAGACATGATTAGGTGTTGAACTCAGAACTTGTTTCGAGCAATCATTGAACTCTACTGTGATCTCACTGCAAAGCTGCTCCGGAAAACCCCTCATCAGTTTAATCCACAACTAAGGTTCAAAATTCTCTCTAGAAAAACATAGAAAACATAACGAAAGCATAACATATGCTACATTCGTTTGGAGCCTTTTGATAAGATTTATGTTAAGATGATGTTAGAATTTAGTGAAAAGTATACTGGATTAAATTAGAAATTAATTAAGAAAAATGAGCCAGAGAATAATCCCCTCCATCGCTTTCTGCCTTTTTTCCATTTCCATATCACTTGATCACTCTATTAGCTATCTGACATAAGCTAACAAAACTAAATTCCAAATAATAATATTGGGTTTAGTTCTCGTTTGTAGTTTGCAATGTTAATAATCCCACATTGTTAAAAAATATGTAACATAAAGACTTTAAATAACAAATTCTTGGGTACTTTAACAAATTCTTGGGTACTTTTGTAATAATTATTTGAATAAAATTATATTTTGACGAATATGCTGAAATAACATAATTTTTTTTTTAATGAAATGTGTAACTATTCATTACTTAAATCCAGTTTGCCATTTTTACTTTGTTGACATCTCTAGTCTTGGTTTTAACTTCTTTTTACTTTTTTTTCTTAAAATGAAAAAATGTCGTTTTAAACTGTTTAAATTCTTTAAAGCTTAAGTTAATATACGGTAGATTTACTCTTTAACCCCATGATAATAAAATTATGATTTAATCCTTATAATAACAGTAAAATTATAAATTAATATAATGATCAAATTACATTTGTGCTAGCTTAGCCAAGGGGTTAGCAGGCGCCTAACACCCCCCTAAAATGGAAATTTCATCTTTAGCCCCTTTACAAATTAATATAATTTAAATTAGTAATGATAAAATTATACTTCGCTCCCTTTTAAAATGATAAAAATTTGATTTAATCTTTTAAAATTATAAAGATATAAACTATTAAAATCGTGAAATTACATTTTTACTATATAAAAAAAATAATTTCAACCACTTCAAAAATATTAAAAGTAGGGCAATGAAAAGTAAATAAGGGGAAAAATACGAAATCAACATCCAACTATGGGTGATGAAAGAATTTTGATTAGAATATTAAAATGAATTTATAGAACAACTAACTTCAGGAAATGTTATTAAATTACTTTTTTTTAATTATAATAATATAAAGTAAAGCCTGAACAACAAACGTAATTAACGTAACTTGAACTCAAATCACATTTAAAACGATGAAATGAAAGGGAAGAAGAAAAAGGCTCGAACTCATGTTGTTAAAGGGGAAACTAACACTTTAACCATTAGGCTATTGCCTATATTTTTTTATTTTTTATTTATTGTCATTGAAAATAAAATATTTTATCATTTCTCAAAATTTATAAATTACATATTTATATGCCTTTCTCAACTGTTCACAACCAACTTATTGTTTAATCTGACTCAACCTTAAATTTTCACAAAAAATTTTAAAATTTAGCTTGAGTTGAAATTTTAATAATCAAACAATTGATTTTAATTTGGTTTATAAAAATATATAAGTATTAACATAACAACGTTATAAGTATTTTATTATTTTTACAATAATGAATAGGTGATTTGGCCAAACCGAATGAACTTTAATAAGAGATCTAACTCTCTTTTTATAAACCCTAACTTGATTCGATCGATCCATAAATATCTCTCAGTGAAATTTTTCGATCATATTAAAAATTCTATCACATGCGTATGAGCGTGAGAACCATAGATTTAGAACATTGATGTGTGCTTAAAAATAACATATAATAAATATTGAAATGTATGATTTGAAATTAATAATCATAATAATGTATAATATTAAAATAAATAAATAGATTGAAATATGAGAAAAATAAAATTTAAACACATAAATATATCGTATAAACAATACTAAAGGCGCTACAATACATCATAAAACTAACAATTTACTTTATTTTATTTCACCTTAAAACCTAGGTGTGGTTTAATAAGCATGAGCTAAAAATACTATCAATTAGAATCTGATGTAATGACTTGATGGTTCACTATTTAAAGTGTAGTATGGATTCGAGTTGCGTTAGTTGCTAGTTAAAAAATAATAATATCAAATAGTTTTGTAAATCCTAAATACAGCAAAGTTGAAAAGTTGCAGTTGTCAGCTACAAACAAACACTTAGAAGAAGATAGAAGAATGGGCTGATACAAGCCCTTGAATAGGCTGAGAAACAAGGTATGCAACCATTGCAAGTAAATGAATTAATGATTGTAATTAATAGTAATCTCATTGCAGTAACATCAACGAGAAAAAGAACACTCCACATACAGATATCAAAGTGAACATTCGAACTAGCCAACCTCAACAGCATAAGAATTGGAAGAGTTCTGAAGGATGTATCGGCAGTGTGGAATGAAGGCAGGATTAGAAAATCTCCTACTCCACATGATATCTATATCCAACTTAGATCCACCCAATCCACAATATTTAGGCTTTGAGGCAGGAGTAATGCATTATCATGTCCTTTATTCAATGCTTTGACCTTTGAACATCATTAGCAGTCCAAATAGCAATTGCATAGCTGCAAATTTTAATACTAGCAGACACATTTTCTTGATAATACAAAGAATATCTTCTATTGCTTGACCAATGTAGGGCAAAAGCACCTGGTTCTTGTGACTTTGCTGGCACTGCCACTGTTGCTAAAACTGAATTGTGTCATCGAGCAGACTCTTGAAGGTTACAATTGTGTTTCTCCGCTCACTACGGATGCGGATGGTGCTTTCTCCTGAACTTTGATGATCCATGCTTTTTCAAGGACATTAGTAAGTAGGCTATGAATGAATCTTAAAATTGAAAACCATTGTGGTGAGTGGATCTGCTACTTCAGACTTGGGGCTGTTAATATATATGACTCACTTTTGAGGCAGGTTGATGGCCAATGTGCTTCAGAGACCGCAATGGTTATCCGCAACAACAGCAGCAGCATTGAACTACAATTTTGTTCCTACAAATAATTGCTAAGATGCCCCTCAAGTTTGTCAATCTGTCCAAAATATTTCAATGTGATACATTGTATTTATTGTATAACATAAAGTTTTTGGAGTGCTTATTGTCGTTTAGGTGATGGGGTTGAATGAAACAAGTTTAAGCAGACACACTTGTCATTCAATGAATAATCTTTGCTTAGTTCCTTTTAACTTTTATTTACTTAATAAGTGGTACTGAAAGCTCATGAAAATAAATAAATTTAAGTAGACAGAAGTGATAAGTGAGAAATGTAGTTGATTGCAATGGAAGAAAAAGAATAGAATTAGGGTGCCCAATTAAGCCTGTGGTAAATGTACTAAATATTGAAATTAACCTTATTTATAATTTTCAATGGTTGTGTATGTTAATTGGACCATACATTTTAATTATAATTTTGGAATTAAGACGTGGGTTCAAATATTGGAATTAACTTCATATTTGTTTAATTTTTGTGACTTTTTATGTTTTTATTTCATATAATTATGTTATATTCAAGCCTTCATATATTTATACTTGTAAAATAAATATATGCAAAATGCAATAAAAAAAAAACATTTAGCATGAATGACAATTGAATTAATTTATACAATAAAAAATATTTTAAATAATTAATTAACATTGCAAAAATGATTTAAATAACTTAATTATTTTAAATGTTTTATTAATAATTTTATGCTTTATATAATATTTTGTAAATATTATTAACAATTTTAATAATTTTTTATATTTTTAAATATTTTAAAGTTCAATAGCTCGATTGAATGCAAATATATATATAAGGGTTTAATTGTTTTTTTTTTTTTTTGGAAAAACTTCAGGGACTTTAAAGACCCTTTAGCCTTAATTTTTACATCAAAGTTAAAAGTTTTCAATGCATATGTTATACTCAAAGAATTTGATCCGAAAAAATAAATTTTGTTAAAAGAAAAGGCAATTAAATTAAAAGTAAAGTTCATATGTCATAAAAAATTCCGAACAAAGTAAAGCATTTCTACAAGAATAATTCTTTGCTTTCTTTATTAACGTAAATTTTGTTCTTTTCTTGCAAATTAGGCAATTACTTTGGTTTTTTTTTATGGGTCTAAGATGACTTTAATATCGAGCAGTGTAGAAATCGAAACCCTTGCCAATGTCCCATGAACATCTTTACTTTTGATTACCTTCACCCCTCTTTGGCTTAATAAAATAATTATTTCTATAGTCTCTCTCTAAAATTACAAGATTCAATTTTGTCTTTTTTAACTTTTGATTAAATGGAAAAAAATAATGGTTTTAGCTTGATTGACATCAATATTATTTTCAGTGCAAGAGGACGTGAGTTCGACCAAGTTAAAGGGTATTATCCCCTTATTTAAGGGTTGAGAAGGGACTGTGAATAGCTCTAAAGCACTAGTTGTAACAAAAAAAAAAAAAAAAAAACAGACATAAGCCACCTTATCTTCGCAATCCCATCTTTTCTATTTTTTCTCCAGCATCATCATCACCATAGTATTCATAAAAGTCTAGCATATTCGAATACCCTATCACTTTACTATCATACAAAATACGTCTATCGCCACTGAAAGATTTTCAAAACCCACCATTGCCGCCTTGCACGAACCTTTCAGGTTCTATCCATCACTCTTGCTTTGAAGAATCTTTTCCTGAGGGCTAAATGCAAATCATTGATTTCTTTGATGCAAATCATTATTCAAATTCGAAAAGAAAAAGCAAGGCTTGTATGAAGAGATTTATAGCTACATCATGAAAAAGGTGGAAAGCAAAAGGTGACATAATGTTTGGAAATCTACGAAATTAGGAATACTATATATATTAATGATAAGAATCCTTTTGTCAAGGAGATTCATCTTCTTAGATACTCAATGAGATATTCTCATTTTATAAATACATTATCTTTTCAAATATTTGAACTCTCGATAAAATTTTGAGACAAAATGAGTTGTTGATATAAGAGAATAATCCCCTCCATTGCATTCTGCCTTTTTCCTATTTCCATCACTTGATCACTCTATTAGCCATCTGAGTCCTTTTAAGCTAACGAAACGAAACTCCAAATAATAATATTGGGTTTAGTTCTTGTTTATAGCTGCTAAGTCATACATACTGTAAAGAGTTTAAATAATAAATTCTTTATAATTAAATTAATTGAGTTAGATGGTTAGTCCGTTATGCAAATTTACTTATTGAATAATCCGACTAACTCAATTATTTAATTATCCAATTAAATTCAATCTACCCATTAAAATTACTTAATAAGCAATCAACTCTTTCCCTTATTCCCAAACTATGACTCCGGCTAGATTTGACCCAACCCAGCACACAGAACATGCATTTGACACCAACCTTGGCCCGAAACCGAACCCTTTTCTTGTAATCCTTGCGGAGACCATATGATTTGAGTGACTAAACCTTTGAGTTATGTAATAGTGAACTTCCTCTTTTTCAAGGGCTGCAATTTCATATCTCACTTCATCTAAATGTTCGTTAATGGCGGTTACAGCTTCTTGCACTCCTCTAATGGCTTCCTTGAGAGCATTATCCTACTCGGCATTTGCTTCTGCTTCTTTGGTTCCGGCAGCTTCTGTTATCTCCTGGAGATGCACACATTCATGCTCCATTGGTATCTTAAATGAGCAATTCTCATGGTTCACCACACGCTCCGACGGACGACCTGCCTTCTTCAAGACCTGAATCGTGGCAGTCTATGTATACAGAATATATATATATATATATATATATAGCCATACATGTAAGAAGGTTGATGACAAAGAATATGTATCATATACATTTGATATAATATCGAAATTGAGTTTTATATACCCGTACCTGACACTCATCTCTGATAACATAGAATGACAACATTGAATTATAATTCCATTGTTCAATATAATAATCTTAGGAGCAATGGTACAAGAATGACTAGAGACATACCAAATGCAATTTCTGCTTTTCCTGTGTTTGAATGGCTCGGAGCAGCTCAGCTAGATCAACTCGGCAGTAATCGGGGTTTAAAAATAGAGATTCCATCTCAAGGACCTGCACTCAAGCCAATGATGTAGTAAGAACTTACAGTCTCAAAAAAGGAATTCAAAGTTGAAGACATGATTAGGTGTTGAACTCAGAACTTGTTTCGAGCAATCATTGAACTCTACTGTGATCTCACTGCAAAGCTGCTCCGAAAACCCCTCATCAGTTTAATCCACAACTAAGGTTCAAAATTCTCTCAAGAAAAACATAGAAAACATAACGAAAGCATAACATATGCTACATTCGTTTGAAGCCTTTTGATAAGATTTATGTTAAGATGATGTTAGAACTTAGTGAAAAGTATACTGGATTAAATTAGAAATTAGTTAAGCAAAATGAGCCAGAGAATAATCCCCTCCATCGCTTTCTGCCTTTTTTTCCATTTCCATATCACTTGATCACTCTATTAGCCATCTGACATAGCTTATGGTCCTTACAAGCTAACAAAACTAAATTCCAAATAATAATATTGGGTTTAGTTCTCGTTTGTAGTTTGCAATGTTAATAATCCCACATTGTTAAAAAATATATAACATAAAGACTTTAAATAACAATTTCGTGGGTTATTTTCTAATAATTATTTGAATAAAATTATATCTTAACGAATATGCTGAAATAACTTTTTCTTTTTATGAAATGTGTAACTATTCATTACTTAAATCCAGTTTGCCATTTTTACTTTGGTTTTAACTTCTTCTTTTTACTTTTTTTTTCTTAAAATGAGAAAATGTGGTTTTAAACTGTTTAAATTCTTTAAAGTTTAAGTTAATATACGGTAGATTTACTCTTTAACCCCTAATAATAAAATTATGATTTAATCCTTATAACAACAGTAAAATTATAAGTTAATTAATGATCAAATTACATTTGTGCTAGCTTAGCCAAGGGATTAGCAGGCGCCCAACTCCCCCTAAAATGGAAATTTCCTCTTTAGCCCCTTTACAATTTAATATAATTTAAATTAGTAATGGTAAAATTACACTTTGCTCCCTCTTAAAATGATAAAATTTTGATTTAATCTTTTAAAATTATAAAGATATAAACTATTAAAATGATGAAATTACATTTTTACTAGAGAGAAAAAAAAAAACTTAATTTCAACCACTTCAAAAATATTAAAAGTAGGGCAATGAAAAGTAAATAAGGGGAAAAATACGAAATCAACATCCAACTATGGGTGATGAAAGAATTTTGTTTAGAATATTAAAAGGAATTTATAAAACAACTAACTTCAGGAATGTTATTAAAGTAAACGTAATTAAGGTAATTTGAATTTAAATCACATTTAAAACGATGAAATGAAAGGAAAGAAGAAAAAGGCTGGAACTCATGTTGTCAAAAGGGAAACTAACACTTTAACCACTAGGCCATTGCCTATATTTTTTTTTATTTTTCTATTTTTTTATTGTCATTGAAAATAAAATATTTTATCATTTCTCAAAATTTATAAATTACTTATTTACATGCCTTTTCAACTGTTCACAACCAACTTATTGTTTAATCTGACTCAACCTTAAATTTTCACAAAAAAATTTAAAATTTAGCTTGAGTTGAAATTTTAATAATAAAACAATTGATTTTAATTTGATTTATAAGAATATATAAGTATTAACATAAAAACTTTGTAAGTATTTTATTATTTTTACAATAATGAAATAGGTGATTTGGCCAAACCGAATGAACTTTAATAGGAGATCTAACTCTCTTTTTATAAACCCTAACTTGATTCGATCAGTCCATAAATATCTCTAAGTGAAATTCTTCTATCATATTAAAAATTCTATCACATGCGTATGAGTCTAGAAATCATAGAGTTAGGACATTGATGTGTGATTAAAAATAACCTATAATAAATAATGAAATGTATGGTTTGAAGCTAATTAATCATAATAACACATGAAATATGTATAATATTAAAATAAATAAATAGATTGAAATATGAAAAAAATGAAATTTAAACACATAAATACTTCATATAAACAATACTAGAGGTGCTACAATACATCATAAAATTAACAATTTATTTTATTTTAATACTTCACCCTTAAAACCTATGGTGTGGTTTAATAAGCTTGAGCTAAAAATACTATCAATTAGAATTAGATGTGATGACTTGATGGCTCACTATTCAAAGTGTGGCATGGATTCGAGTTGCGTTAGTTGCTAGTTAAAAATAATAATATCAAATAGTTTTGTAAATCCTAAATACAGCAAAGTTGGAAGTATAGCAACATGAAAAGTTGCAGTTGTCAGCTACAAACAAACACTTAGACGCAGATAGAAGAATGGGCTGATACAAGCCTTTGAATAGGCTGAGAAACAAGGTATGCAACCATTGCAAGTAAATGAACTAATGAATATTGTAACTAATAGTAATCTCACTGCAGTAACATCAACAAGAAAAAGAACACTCCACGTACAGATACCAAAGTGAACATTCGAACTAGCCAACCTCAAAAGCATAAGAAATGGAAGAGTTTTGAAGGATGAATTGGCAGTGTTGAATGAAGGCAGGATTAGAAAATCTCTTACTCCACATGATATCTATATCCAACATAGATCCACCCAATCCACAATATTGATGATCCATGCTTTTTCAAGGACATTAGTAAGTAGGCTATGAATGAATCTTAAAATTGAAAACCATTGTGGTGAGTGGATCTGCTACTTCAGACTTGGGGCTGTTAATACATATGACTCACTTTTGAGGCAGGTTGACGGCCAATGTGCTTCAGAGACCGCAATGGTTATCTGCAACAACAGCAGCAGCATTGAACTACAATTTTGTTCCTACAAATAATTGCTAATTAGATGCCCCTCAAGTTTGTCAATCTGTCCAAAATATTTCAATGTGATACATTGTATTTATTGTATAACATAAAGTTTTTGGAGTGCTTATTGTCGTTTAGGTGATGGTGTTGAATGAAACATGTTTAAGCAGACACACTTGTCATTCAATGAATAATCTTTGCTTAGTTCCTTTTAACTTTAATTTACTTAATAAGTGGTACTGAAAGCTCATGAAAATAAATAAATTTTGGCATAATAACTTACTTTATCCTCCAATTTTATTAAAAAAATTATTTTAATTTTTCGTTTTTTTTAATCTCTTCAACTTACATTATTCATTAAATTACTTTAAAATAGATGGAAAGAGTTAATGCCCATTAATTTTACTGATGTGACATCTACATAGAAATTCACGTGTATATCATATAAATAACTAATTAATTTTTTTAAATATTGAAAACAAATGTTATTCATCAATTGTTATTCATAAAATAAAATAAAATAAAATAAATTTAAGTAGACATAAGTGATAAGTGAAGTAATGTAGTTGATTGCAATGGAAGAAAAAGAAATGAACTAGGGTGTCCAATTAAGCCTGTGGTAAATGTACCAAATATTGAAATTAACCTTATTTATAATTTTCAATGGTTGTGTATGTTAATTGGACCTTATATTTTAATTATATCAAATATTGGAATTAACTTCATTTATAGTTGAGATTCATATTTGTTTAATTTTTGTGACTTTTTATGTTTTTATTTCATATAATTATGTTGTATTCAAGACTTCATATATTTATACTTGTAAAATAAATATATGCAAAATGCAATAAAAAAACATTTAGCATGAATGACAATTGCATTAATATATACAATAAAAAATATTTTAAATAATTAATTAACATTGCGAAAATGGTTTAAATAACTTAATCATTTTAAATGTTTTATTACTAATTTTATGCTTTATATAATATTTTGTAAATTTTATTAACAATTTTAATAATTTTAATTATTTTTAAATATTTTAAAGTTCAATAGCTCGATTGAATGCAAATATATTTATAAGGGCTTAATTGGTTTTTTTTTTTTGGAAAAACTTCAGGGACTTTAAAGACCCTTTAGCCTTAATTTTTACATCATAGTTAAAAATTTTCAATGCATATGTTATACTCAAAGAATTTGATCCGAAAACATAAATTTTGTTAACAAAAAAGGCAATTAAATTAAAAGTAAAGTTCATATGTCATAAAAAAATTCCGAACAAAGTAAAGCATTTCTACAAGAATAATTCTTTGCTTTCTTTATTAAAGTAAATTTTGTTCTTTTCTTGCAAATTAGGCAATTACTTTGGGTTTTTTATGGGTCTAAGATGACTTAATCATGCCATGAATATATGGACAACAGTCCACAATCATACGAAATTGTTACATATATATTCTTATATATCTAGTTGGTCCATCAATTGAGTTTAACGATTAATGTGATTAAAGAAGAAAATATTTAATTGATTTTTTATTAACGGCAAGAATTTAATTGGAAACCAATTAAATCGATAAGCCAAAAACAATTGCACATTGCATTGATAATACACATTGCATTCTCAAGTGAAGAACGTAAGTTTGAACTTTGAAGACAATATTATTGAGAGAGACAGTCACGAACCTAGAACATGAATAATAAAATAAACTTGAAAAATAGTAAAAAAATGTGTCATTATTTATGATACTAACTTAATTATTTTAAATATTTTATTAACAATTTTATGCTTTTTATAATATTTTGTAAATTTTATTAACAACTTTAATAATTTTCTATATTTTTAAATATCTTTTCATAATTTTAAAATTTTTATTAACAACTTAATTATTGTATTTTTTTTAAATGTTGGGTGCAATGATAAGATACATTACACTCTTAAACAAAGAACGTAAGTTTGAACATTGAAGACGACATTCTTGACGAAGATAGTCATGAACTTAGAAAATAAATAATAAAACAAAAACAAATAAAAAATGACATTGTTTATAATAATAACTTAATTATTTTAAAATACTTAAGTTTTGAAAATAATCCAAAAATTCATTTCAAGTTTTCCAAGAAAATATGTATATGGTGTTTAAGTTTTGGAAAACACTCAAAACTATATTTATTAATCCAATATTATTCTATAACTCTTAAATTAATAAGAACAATAATAGGATGTGCTATACATCAGTGATCATCAACCCGAGTTCTAGATAAAATCCGAGTCACCTACCCGTGACTCGAATAGGTCCCACCAAATGATTGAATGCAAGGCGAACCACGAGAGGGCAGCAGGGGAGTTCGCAGATCTAGCTTGCAAGGCGAGCTCGCAGATCCAACTTGCACGAACCGAGTGAGGGTTGCGGCCCCAATTCGCATATACACAAAATGCTCGCTGAAAGCCCAAGGTGTTCACAAAAGGGAGATCACGTGTTCTACAAACGACCCAGAGTAAAACATGTGTCCAGCGGGCCTAAAGCCCACTCAGAATGTTAGCTTTAAGAATAGAGAGGACCGCGTACACTACAAGCAAATCCAAGATGAAACAGGTGTCCAACAGGTCTGAAACCTACACAGAATGTCAATCATAGGAACGATGGAGTAAAGACAAATAGTGGAGTCAGGTCGTGAAGCTGTGGTAGTATAAATACCCAAATGCTCCTATTGATGAGATACGAAAAAGAGTTACTCACCAAAATGTAAGCTTTGTGTTTTGAAGCTTAATTATTTTAAAATTTGTTAAAATTTTCCACTATTTGGTCTTTACTCATTTGAAATTTCCTTTTTTTTTAAAAAAATTCCCTTTTTTTTAAAAAAAATTAAATTTTTTTAAAAAAATTTATGGTATCCACAACTAACAACATAATAGTGATTAATTCTGTTATCACAAATATTTTTCAAACAGGTAAACGGTTGGCCATAAAATATACTCTATTCTCATAAATAAGGATCAAACCCTTGACCAAGTTCATATTTTTTTATTATAAAATAAAACCAAACATAATTTCAAATTTATATTTTAATTAGACTTTCGTGCAATATCAAATTTGCATTGGCCGGTTTGAAAAAAAATAAAATCGTAACAGCTATTTGTTAGACAAAACACATGTTAGTGAAACAAAATAGATAATAAATAAATAAATATTTATATAAATAAAATGTAAATGGAACAATTTATAATTAAATTGTGAAATATGAAAATTAAACAAAACCGTAATACAAAGTTGAAATAAAGAAGAAAGAATAGTGTTTTTATGAAACATAGTTTTCTTAAGACTACACATTACGTTTGGCTAAAATATCCTAACATTTCAGGTCGCCCACATCATGCAAGTGTGCACCCCAACCTCGTCAGATTTAAAACTTAAACTCCCTTACACCCAAGCCAAGGTTACAAGCTTAATCATTCAATTATTTCATAAGAGAGTTCACATATATAAGCACATCTCACACTTGGTACTTAACCAATGTGGTATCTAAGTCTTCACTTTTCCTCAACAATATTTCCAATTAGTAGCTTACTTTGAGCATTAATTTCTCATTCATCACTCAACCATTTTGAGCATATGATATACGGTTGTAAAGGTCTCATGGAGTAGAATATGAAACCATAATTTTATGATTCAACTCTTAACATTTATCTATTGAGAATATGCCTCAAAATTCCCATAAAAGTAATTTTTCCAACACTTTTTATGTGTAACGATAAAAAGTGGTATGAAAAACCGAAAACAAATCAAAATCAGCCTATGCTTGAGACCTTCACCTTAGCACAATGTTTTTAAACTAAGCTAAAAAGCCTTTATCTTTATCATATAAACCTTTCAAAACTTACGACAACTTAATTTACTTATTTGTCTATTTCATGTTTCTTCTTTGCATACTAGTGTGAGAGGTGTTAAGTTGACAAATATTGACGAAATTTGCCAACTTATATTGGATTAGAAATTTTATATTGAAAAAGTAAGAAAATTGAAATTTTAGCCCTTTAAGTATAGGGATTAAATCACAAATTCTGAAAAAATATAAGGATTAAAGCATATTTTAACCTTTGTATTAACTGTGTGGAATATTTTCCATAAAAAAATATGTATTTTTTAATTTTCTTAAAGTATATATGTTTGACGCATATTCAGACATGAACGCACATGGATATGATTCTCTAATGACCAATCAAATACTTGTAAAAATTCAGAAAATCTCAACATGCCCATTTTAATCCTAGACCCCTATCCAACACTCAAATTTGAGTTTCAGAAACTTAGCACTTTTTGATAACCCAAAATATGTCTAACAAACTTCTTCCTTATGGGAAAAACGCCGCTATTGCTTTACCTTTTGCAGCGTTTATTGGAAAAATGCCGCTAAGGCTGCTCTCTTTCGACGTACTTTTGTGGCGCATAGCATAAAACGCCCCTAAATATGTACTATTTGCGGCGCTATTTCCACAAACGTCACTATATAATGACTTATAGTGGCTTTTTTTATTAGCGCCACTAATGGTATTTATTTGCGGCATTTTTGGTCTAAACGCCGCTAAAACCTTAATTTGTTGTAGTGCTTATACTTTTTGACATCATAAACGTTACGATTAAAGCTAAAGGTGTTCATGGGTCGGATCAGATCGAATTTGGGTTAGGCTTAAGTATGATATTATTATACTTTATGTTTGTCCAAGCCCTACACGACCCAAAATTTGGGACTAAAATTTTGCCCAGACCTGCTCATATTTGCAAAAGACTAACCCAAATCTATTTTAGATCTATCCATATTATTTTTTAAATTTTTTAAATTTTTAAAAAATATATATTTATATTGTTTTATTTTAATATTTAATAAGTTTATATATTTATTATTTATTAAAATTTTTTTATATAGTCATCTTAATATTTTTTAATATTTACATTAGAATAATATTATATATTTAGTATACATTTATTTTTTTAATGTGTTTTAAATTACATAATATATAAAAGTAACATAATATAAATTATTATAAACTTAAAATGGGTCGTGCTCGGGCCTTGAATGTTCAACCCCGAGTTTGACCCATATTTTAAATGGGCTTAATTTTTTTGTCCAAGCCTATTTTTCGGGATCAATATTCTTTCCCAAACCCTCATGAATTTTAGATGGGCTTTCAAACCTAGATAGGTAACCTGGCCATGAACAGGTCTAATTAAAACTCTACTTTTAAATGCTAGGTAAAAATATGGATGGGTTATCCAATTTTTGAGGTCAATTAAAAAGTTATCTTAGGAACCACAAAAAAATATGATTGGTTCGATCAATGGATTAACTTGCTCAAGTAATAAGAGATGTTCCTTCTTAAAGAATGATGATACATTGAGAATATATACATATTAGTAATCCTCTCACAGGAGAAATTATGGAGCTTCCGCATTGTTGTGATGATTTTCTTGTCGGCATTCGCTTTGGGTTTTGTCATAAATTCAATGACTATGAAGTGGTACGGGTTAGCTACAGTTCTGCTTCGCTTCATTAAAGGTTCAGGTTCAAGTTTATAGTTTAAACATGAATTCTTGGAAATAGATGAAAATGGTTAATTTAGGGTGGGATTTGCTGTCTTCATATCGAGGCTAAGGGTGTTTCGATGGTGCTTTTCATTGGCAGGGACTAAATTCATGAAAATTATCCAAACCATCGTATCATTTCAATTTGATGAGGAGATTTTTCAAGAGATTGATTTTTCGAATGATCCATACTTCCATGATGATGTTAACTTTTTTTATTACAGAATATCAGAACTTCTTCTCTTTAATGGTCAAACAACGCCAACAAAATGTGAATGTTTATAAGGTATTGGTGATGAAAGAATATGGCGTATCGGATAGGTAGATTAAACAACTCAACATTAAGTACCATCTCACAAGATCTACTAATACTTACTTCACTTATCAACTTTGAATATGATGAAAAAATTATTCTCTTTCAACATAGCCATCACACATTCGTTTGATATGATACCAAAACCAAGCAAATTGAAGGGGAACTCGACTTATTGTTACAATAGCATTTCATTCGTTACAAGGAAAGCTTCGTTTTATTGAGTGGGGTGTGCCTCGTATTCTTCTCCCAATTAAACTCTATGATTTTTATTTGGGGGCAACAAGATTTAATTGCATAGAGTTTCGTGATAATTATAGAAAATATTTTATACCCTTTGATGAGCGTATTATGAGATTTAGAATTTTTTTATCGGTTTGCTTTGTGATTTTGAGCTTTTTATTCGGGGGTTTGGGTAATGTTAGTACATTTAAATTTATTTCTTCATACTATACTCTCGTTTATTTATTCAGTTAGTGAAAAGCTGAAGCCTACTTTACCCGTGGTTTTTCCCTCCACGTAAAATATTTGTGTTCGTCTTCTCTAAATTTACTTGTTTGTTGTTTATGTGAGTCAGTCCCCGACACATTGTCAAGGTAATACGATTTCTTTCTAATAATGAGTTTAAATTTCCCATTAGATCTGTTAGTGATTAGTGATTAGTGATATATATTTTTATATTTTATTATTTTTGATGGATTTATTAGCCAAATAGATGATGATCTCCTAGCCTATTAAGTCTGGCCCACCATGACTCAAGAACGTGAAATGTCGAGCTTTAATATCGAACTGTGCAAAAATCGAAACCCCTACCAATGACCGATGAACATCTCTATCTTGCTTGTTTCAGTAAACAACAATTGTTGAACAATGATCATACCAGGATCAAATCAAACCCTTGACAATGATCAATGAACTCTCACCTATTGAACCTAATCTAGGCCCTGTAAACGATGTCAAGAATTATGGTCAACACATTGTATTATAGCTACAACATATGCAAAGATGGCACCATCACACATTGTTGAACCCATATTGTTGTACTATATGAAAAGATGGCAACACATTGTATGATAGTTACAATATATAAAAAGATGGCAAGCAAAAGGCCATCACACATTGTTCTACTTTAGAAGTCGTATCCTAACCGTTCTCCATGGATCATAGCTGTTTAAGTCCAAAAAACGACATTAATTTCACTTTTTTATATTTTCTGATACATTTGGATAATTGTATCCCATAACCATGTCTGAATATGTGTTAGCGTAAAAATAAAGAGTTTTTTTTTCTTCAATTAAAATTACAATTACAATTACAATTACTTACAAGTAATATGTTTGAATAGTTACAACAAAAATCAATCATTACAATGCATACTGATTGTTAGACTAGCTGCATGTTTATGTACCTGAGTATTACTATATTCATATACTATATCTCATCAACTCATACTATAAAAGATGCTATTGGAAAATAATTGAGCTAATGCACATCAAATTCGTGTTTGAATGTGGTTAGATTCTGCGTGAACTCAAGGGCATAGTTAATGGGTGGCAGAAGTCCAGCTCCTCTTAAAATGGAAAATTTTTCATATAAATCTTTTAAAATTTTTAAAATTTTAAATTAGTAAAGGTAAAATTACACTTTGACCACCTAAAAGTAATAAAAATTTGATTTAGTCCTTTAAAATTTATAAAGATATAAATTATTAAAATGATGAAATTATATTTTTACTATTATAGAAGTTACAATTTAATTTCGGCACTCTAAAACAAATTTCTAACTCCACCCTAGGTTAACTTATTTAATTTTTAAAAATGTAAATCTGATCATTCAAATCCAAATATGTTTCTTAAAATAAATAATTTATTTAGTATAGAATTACAATCTGTAGTTTAAGTATATCATACCAATAAATGTTGGGTGTTGTGATAAGATACATTACACTTTTAAGCGAAGAACGTAGGTTTGAACCTTGAATGTGACATTATTAAGAGAGGCAGTCACAACCCCAGAACATGAACAATAAAGCAAACTTGAAAAATAATTAAAAAAAATGACAATATTTATAGTAATAATTTAATTATTTTAAATATTTTATTAAAAATTTTATGCTTTTTTATAATATTTTTAAATTTTATTAACAATTTTAATAATTTTCTATATTTTTAAATATTTTTCATAATTTTACAATTTTTATTTTTTGTAATTTTAATAATGATTAATATCATACTTTTTGTTATTTTAATAATTATTAATGCTTTTTTTTGAAATTTTTAATAATTTTTATAGTTTATATATTTTATTTCATTTATAATATGTTTTTATATTATTTTGTACTTTTATATGTTTTTATAAATTTATAATATTTTAAATTTGTATGTATTTGTATTATTTGTATATACATTTTATTATTTTTAATATAAAATATCATATTTCGTTGCATAGCACAATCTTAGTGTGCCACGTGGCGAAAATAAGCCTTAAAGATAGTTATTGTTACCCTTTAACAATTGACCGTTAACTTTGACGATTAAATGATTTAATAAATTAAAATACGTTCAATAGCTTAATCGAATAAAAAAAAAAGAAGTATAAGGGCTTAATTATTTTTTGAAAAAATTCAAGGGCTTTTAAAGATCTTTTAGCCTTAATTTTTACATCATAGTTAAAAAAAATTAATAAATCAAACGTATCATACATTAAAAAAATTTCTTAAAAGAAAAGACAATTAAATACAAAGTAAAGTTTATAGGTTATAAAAAAATCCAAATAAAGTAAAGCATTTCTACAAGAATAATATTTTACTTTCTTTATTAAAGTAAAAATTGTTCTTTTCTTTTACTTGCAAATTAGGTAACTACTTTGGTTCTTTACGGATTTAAGATTATTTAATCATATTATGAATATATGGACAATAGTCGAAAATCATAAAAAAAAAAAACTATTATGCTCGCATGTTTTTCTCGATTAATTCACCCATCAAGCTAAATAAGATGCTTTGCTTTTGCTAATTAAAAGGGAGGAGTACAAAGAATTTAAATACCAAGAATTTTACTTTTGCTGATTAAAAATAAAAAATTAAAGTATTGTGCTTTGATTAATTGTAAGCACAAAGAAAGGAAGCACACGTTTTAAATTGTTCTACCCTATTCCCTCCCAGACCCAATCCCTTATTCGATCATTCCCCTTCCTCTTCCCCTTCCCAATCCCTAATTCCCTTCCCTATCTGTTCTTATTTCCTAAAAAGGAAAACCCCTAGCATTAAGTGTCGCTCACTACCTCCACAGCTACACCAGTGACCTCTAGCACCACTACCTGTACGTCTGTCTGCCCATGAATATAATTGTACAAGCATTAATTTATTGAATCATCATTGCATAATGCGTAATATGCTATTATGCTATGAATTAAATATTTTATTGTTTGAATAATTATATATAATAATTTAAAATTAGTCTCATGCTGAGTTGTTATAAGTTCATTCTTCTTCTTCTTTTTCCTTTAGGTAACACAGAAAATTAGTACTCAAAATGGTATGGAAGGAATCTCAAATTAACAGCTTATTTTGCTTTTATTTAAAAGTTTCAGAAGAGTTTTCTTAATCGTTTATTTTTGTGTTTGTAATTATTAATTATTTCGTAGGTTTGAGATTATTTAGCTTATTTATTTAAAGCATGATAATTAGTTAAAACTATGATATTTCTTTTCCCTGCATGTTTTTCGAACTATGTTCTCCTTGTTGCTTGGAATTTGCTTTGTCAGGATGTTTTGAGCTCTTGTTCTCTATAATTTTCTTGATATCCTTCTTTATTCAAATAAAATTGTGATCATGCTTTTTAGTTTGGTCAAAGGATGTAGGAGTAGTTCGACCAGTTTGATCCCTTCAACCCAATTTGGTTTTATGCTTGTGTACGTGTGGCTTGAAATGCTCTGTTTTGTCCATGTGCATGTGCATGAACAATTAAATCTTAGTTATTACAGATGGAGAGTTCAATGTGATTCAAACTAATTTCACCCATAAGTAGATAACAACTTATTCAGGGGAAACATTAATTTAGTTTGGCATATCCCTTAAACGATCTCAACGTTTTGTACACCTTTGTTACTCTGTATTTCTTTATATGTCTTTGTAACATCAGGTAGATGCACCTGAGGAAGTTCACCAGCAATTCCAATCTTGTGATCAGAGTAACAATTTTGACAGTCAAGTTTGGTCAACCTAAAGGATTCGGCTATGTTGAATTTGTTGAAGTTGATGCTGCTCAAAGTGCTCTACTGTTAAATGAAGCAGAATTGCATGGTCATCAGTTGAAGGTTTGTAACTTGATCTACATGTGGAATATTACTTCATTAAATACAACCTACATGAATACAACCCTTTATTATAGAAACCAGCATACGGCATAAATTATTAGCATGATGGGAAAATCGACAAATGGTTCACTCACTTTATCCTGATTTTTCTTGTGCAATTTTGGAGGTCGGGTTCCTTCTCTGTTTACTTTGCATTTGTACAATTAGCTTCATGGATTATGCTCACTTAATATTGCAACTTAGAGTGGTTTTATGGCTTCAGTCTGTTTTACTCTGTTGAGTATGCATCGGACATGGGTGTCCCACATGCTTAATAAAAAGATGGACTTCTGCAGCCAATAAATTGGAGCAAGCTGGTTTTCAGAATATAGCATGTATAACATCAGGGTTTCAAACTGTAAAACCAGGTTAAACATCAACTGCTTGCGGTTGTAATGACCGTGGTTGTGATGTATGCAAGGAGCAAAGCATGAAATAGTTCTTGTTTTTGCAGGTACATTTGATTCTGTAGGTACAACTAAGTTGCAAGATGCTGGCAAAGCTGGTTTGGTCACAATTCAAGGCAAGAATTCAGCCGTGCTTGGAACTGCACACATTTGTTAGTGATTCAATAGCCATAAAAAACTTCCGTTGAAGTCCTTTTTCTCTTTTAATCTAACCTCATGAAATGGCGCAGGCGCATATCTGTTTATAACTTTGTTCCCAGATCAAGCGGAGAAGCTGCTTCAGATGAGTCTTGCAAGGTAGCCATTGCAAAATGAGTCCGGGTTATACTTTACCCAACTAACATCCGAGGCAGTCCAAAATGATTATACCACCAAGATTTGACCACCAAGATGATTCCTTACAAAATTGATTTAGTCATCAAGCTGCCAAATGATTTTATCGGCTCTCTAGGAGACCAGCTCGTGAATAGAGATGGTGTGTCTAAGATCATTAAGCATCTCTTCCCAATCGAAGATTTCTTCTAAAGACAAGCCTCCAAGAGTAATGGCCAAATCTCTCATCTACTGGATAATCATGGACTGCAATGAACTAGATCTTCTCCTTTATCTCTCTTTCTTTCTTTGGTTTCAAGATTTCACTACGGTTATAAATAAATTGTTTCTGATATTTGAATCTTGCAGGCTGTACCAACTAGTCCTTCTAGGCCGGCTCTTGAAGCACCAGCAAGAACACGATCAAGGGTTAGATAGTTGTGCTGAAGTGTCAGATAATACTTTTCTACAGTTGGTTTGAGAGTTGAGAGCATAAAGCATAAAATTTGGTTATCTGATTGGCTCTCTGATTAATGACTTCCAGCATCCTATTTAATTGCCAGCCATATAACTTATTTCATTGCTCTAAAAATGTCAAAGGTACAATTTTTTTAGTTTTTTGTTTTTTCTTTATTAGCAACCTAAACCACGATTTTAACAGCAAAAGCAATGTGTTGTGTCAAAGGTACCTTTTTCTTAGGATGTTCGTAGCTTCTTCTTTATTGCTCTAAAAATGTAATATATTTATTAGTTTGAATAGGTTATAAATAGTGAATCTGTCTCGGGTGGCTCTGCTGCATCTGTATCAACCTGGGAATGTGTTGTGTCACCTGGGAGCGATACTTGAGGAAGTGTGAGGCAGACATTATTTTGCGGCCAAGTTGGCTTGAAGCCTGATTGCGCATAAAAACTGTTTGATAAAATGCTTAAGAAAAGCTAGTGTCTATTGCTGCCTGACACTGTTCAGCTCAGACACTTGACATATTAAGTTGACAATTGTTTATAAGAAAAATCTTTAGGCTTTCATTCTTGCTAATACTTTGATGACTGCAAACCCATTCTTAATATCTAAACTGTTTATAACAACATATGTAGGAGTTTTGTTTGGATTGAATTGAGGAAAATGCTTTTCTAATGTTTTCCTAACTTTGACGAAATTGGATCGGATTGGAGAAACACAGAAGCTCGTCCTGAAGATCCAATACCTATCTTGAGCTCGTTGAAGATATTCTCTTAAATAGGATGGGTTAGTTTCAATCCTGGAATTAGTTTGTCTGAACAATAAAGACGTTAACATAGAATAAGTAGAAAAATATGCTTTTGAGGTTTGATGCTAGCAGGAGAAAAGCTTAGCCAAATGGAAGAGGCGAACGAGTCAAACTCCGGCATTGTTTAACATGCAGATTTGAAAGCTGGCAACATGAGAATCCGGACTGTTTGATGTTGGAAGCGGTGACAATTGTTATCTTCCAAATGGAGTTGTGCTTGGTGAGGTTATATTCTCGGTTTAGTAAGGGTGTGATTTAGAGGGGATAGCTAGTAGCTTTAAGCATCTGTATTCTGAGAGCAAGTAGATTTTCATGTATTTAGAGAGTCGTCGGATTATCGTATCCTTTCATTGGAGACTTGTTGGATCTTTGCTTATCTTTGTGTAATCATGCAACTCTCTCTACGTAATCCTATGTTAAATGTTAGTAGCTTTGTATTAGGGAGTGAGTGTCGAATATTCGATATGTTGGATATGAATATGTTTCATTCATCGTGTTCCTAAGTTATGTGAATTATAATTTTATATTCATGTCCGAATATGAGTGGTTTAAGATCGTCGGATATGATTAGACGAGAGATCAAAATGAGAAAACTTGACTAACAGTATCAAAATACATGGTATTTAACTTTTGCCAGTTTAAACTATTTGTCATTTAAGTTTTTGTTCTCATACTTAAAATTTATTTATTTATTTGTTTTTATTGTATTATATATATATATATATATATATATATATATATTCAAACAGTGATGTGGGGTTGAAATAAGAAATAAGAAAATGTCAAAATAATTGGTAGTGAACCTTAATATAATCAAGAATCACACCTTTAAACTATAGTTGGCATTGTATTCCTATATGATTTTATTGTAAGCATTTCTTCAGACATGCTTTTTATATATATATTTATATATATATATATATGATTCGATGAAATCAAGAACTGGTAATTGGTTTGATCCAATTCTAAAAATATTGATAATGAGAGTAGCCCGAATAATATATACCTTGTGTCTAGAGGATAATTTAATCATTAGATAATAATAGGTATAGAAATTACCCATGATTTTCTATTATTATATATAAATCATTTTTTAGGGGAAGCAGGTTGAAATTTATTAAATTATTAGTGAGTTTATATCATTCAACTTTAAAAAAATTATAAAATGAGTATTGAATTATTCTAAAGTTTTCATTTAAGTCACCTAATTATTCAAAAGGTTTTGTTAAAATCATTACTGTATGACTTTTTTGTTCGCATTCCATTGTTTATTTTTCTTTTTGTAAAACAACTTTAAACTTGAATCAAAATCTAAACAACATAAAATAGTCACTTTAAAATAAAATTTGTCTTGTTTTGTCACTCTAATTCTTTTTTCAATTTAGTTATTTTAATCATTGCCGTTAAATATTTCGTATATAATTTAGAAATGGGTGCATTCACTGATTTTATATCATTCTCAATTTCTATTGTTATATATAATTTTTTAAAATATTTTTAATAAAATTACATAATGAAATTAAGATTAAACTTTTGATTATTCATATAAAGATTTTATTTTTTAAAATTGTCCAATAAATGTTGAAAGAGTAAATGATAATTAAATCAAATACTACTTGAAAAGATATCGAAGAATTAAAACGTAATAACTTGTATTTCAGCATTTTATAAAAAAATATTTTTATACGGTAATTTTGAAAGATTTAATACATTTTACTATTATAAAAAAATTCAAAAAATATTTATATAAATAAATCTAAATAAAAAATATTAAATTTATTATTAAAATTTTAATTTAGAGGGTGAGATAGATGTCACAATACAAAGAACAAAATTTGAAAAAGTCTAGCTTATTATGCCACTAAAATTTGCAAAATCGGACTAATGATCCAACTGATCAAATCACAAATTCTTGATCCGGTCAATTCGACCAATTCATTTAGTTTCATTAAATAAATTATTAAAAATTTATAAAAAATAATATATATAAAAAATTCAATTCAATCTAATCACAAATCCATGCACAATAAAAACAAATTAAAAATTAATTAAAAAATTATCATTATTTATAATTATAATTTAATTATTTAATATATTTAAGTTTCCAAACAGTCCAAAAATTCATGTCAAAACTTCTAAGAAAATAGATAACTACTTTATAAGTTTTATAAAACACTCAAAACCAGATTTATTAATCCAATATTAGCCATACTTCAAATCATTATTCAGATTAATAAGAAAAATAATAGAATGTAGGCTTTATGTTTTGAGAAACTAATTATTTTTAAAAAAAATCAGAAATTTTCATATTTGTTAAAATTATTTAAAGAAACTAAGATATCCATCATAAGCGTAACAACAATGACTAATCATCTTGTCACGAGTATTCTCTAAAATGATAGACGATTGATCACGGAATGTAATAAACTCCCTACCACATTCATGTTTTTTATTAAGTGAATTAATAAAAATATTTTTATTAAAAGAATTAAAACTCAATAACTTTTATTTGAGCATTTTGTAAAAAAATATTTTTATACGACAATTTTGAAAGATTTAATTCATTTTACCTTTACAAAAAAAAACTCAACAAATATTTATATAAATAAATCTAAATAAAAAATATTAAGTTTATTATTAAAATTTTAATTCAGAGAGCGAGATAGATGTCACAATACTAAGAACAAATTTTGAAAAAGTCTAACCTATTATGCCACTAAAGTTTGCAAAATCGGACTAATGATCCAACTGATCAAACCACCAATTCTTGATTCGGTTAATCCGACCAATTCATTTGGTTTCATTAAATAAATGATTAAAATTTTATAAAAATAATATATATATATATATATATATATAAATTTTCAATTCAAAATCCCGAACATGCACAATAAAAAGAACTTAAAAAATAATTAAAAATTATCATTATTTATAATTATAATTTAATTTTTTAAGATATTTAAGTTTTGAAATAGTCCAAAATTCATTTCAAAATTTCAACAAATGATTAATCATCTTGTCACGAGTATTCTCTAAAATGATAGACGATTGATCACGGAATGGAAGTCCATTCTAGAAATTGGTGGCTTCTAAAACCCATAAATCAATACTGTTGAGAATAATTAAATTAATTAAGATAATTTAAATAAGAAATAATTCAAATCTTACAAACCCAAACAAATCATAGATGAATCTCAAAATAATATTGAAATCAAATCATGATAACATAAAAGTTTGTCAATCTGTCCAAAATATTTCAATGTGATACGTTATATTTATTGTATAACATAAAAGTTTTTTGGGTGCTTATTTTGGTTAAGGTGATGGTGTTGAGTGAGGCAAGTTCAACGAATCAATCTTTGTTTAGTTCCTTTGAACTTTGATTTACTTAATAAGTAGTATTGTATCCTCAATTCCTATGCTGCCATCAAGCTCATGAAAATATAAAAAAAAGTTATTTTAGTTGTTTATTTAAATTTTTCAACCTGACTATGGTGAAGGTACCAAATATTGGAATTAACTCTATTTATAATTTTCAAACGGTTCTGAATGTGAATGTGAATTGTACCATGCATTTTGAAATTAAGATGTCCAATTCAACATTTCACTCTAGCAAGGAATTAACTTTATTTATAATTTCCGTAGCTTCTTTTTATATTATTGTATTCAAAACTTTATATCATTATATTTGTCAAATAAACAAGTGCGGTAGAAAAGCATGTGGCATGAAGGCAAATTGCTGGCTTCCAAAAGTTTCATCATATATGGGGTAAATAAATAATTCAAATCATTATTAATTTTCATAATTCAAATCCAATAAATCACAACATCATACTGAAATCAAATTTTACAAACTCAAATATATCATAGATGAATCACAAAGTAATAGTGAGTTCAAATCATACAAACCCAAATAAATTTTAAACAAACCAACACTTAAATCAAAATACACTTAAAATTTGAGCATCCTTCATCGAAGAAGTAGGAATGAAATGTCAAATCCTTTGTGAACTCTTTGGATCGGATAAAACCTCTAGTGCTTTCCATTTGAGCAAAACACATCTGTAGCCATGAAGACAATTAAAACCGATGTTAATAATGAAAACAAAATCATGAAATAAAAACAATTAATTGCATTGATGATTTAAAGGAAAACAATAGCTCTTTAATCATCTAAAGTACTTACCACAAAGCTTTAAACTTAGTGATCCGGACATTTGCAATGGCAAATATAGTCGCATGTAGACTCTTCACATTTGAAAATTTCTTCTTGGCAAAACTTACCACACTTAGAACATTCAGGGAAGCCCTCAACCTTCCTAAAAAATTTAAGAAAATGATTGTGATAATAAAAATAAAAAGGAATTTTGCTCCCATCCTTGAGAAATGGAAATTGTCCAAGAACACATTCGATATGAGCAGAAGTATCGCAGATTGAACAAGAATAATACCAAAGGCTTGGATCTCTATATTGCTCACAAATATCACAATAACTTTGCTCCTTATCATCATGATAAGTAAGCTTTAGCTTGTGTTCATCAATTTTGTGAAGAGCTGAATGTGGTAATGTTAAGCATCCAAAATCCAAAGCAAATCTGCACTTTCCACATCTGAATGCACCATCCCAACACCATTCGCCACAACCATTACATTTCTCCTTGCATTTGAAATCAAAAAATAGAAAGTGTTGGTGTCCTTCACATTCAATGATATCAGCAACTTTAGCACACCTTAAGCACATGTCCAAATATCTTTCAATTTTGTAGAATAAACCACTACAAGTTCGAGAGCAAAAGTCACATTTCTCGAAGCTGTTGAAATCGAGGGTGGCATTGCTTTGATGAAACCAATGTTGCTTGATTCTTGGCAATTCAGCACAGGTTTTATGGAGAAAAAAGGGGCATTCTGAACAATAATAGAAAATATTTGAGATAGGTAGCACGCACCCATCACATTTTCTATCAATTTCCTCCTCCATCTTGTCTACTAACACCAAGCAACATTGATGACTGAAATGTTGAATCTTTGTAGCTTCCCCAGCTTCATTCACCTCAATAACACGAATGATGGAAGACTGCATATATTTTTCTTCAAGCTCCTCACATTGCTTTTCTTCCTCAATTACCTTGTACAACCTTTTATCCTCTAAGACACATTTCACATGGACAACGTAATTGCAACCTGGCTTCCTACAAGAGTAACTCCCACGATCTAGTTTTACTTCATTGAAACAAATCTTGCAATCTTGCCTTGTAAGCTCTTGTGTTTGAAGAAAATGTTTGTGAAAAATGCAGTGATTATGTCGAGAAAATTTGATGATGCGTGAGAGTGAAGTGCAATCCTTATGGACCATGAGGTTGCATGTTGAACATATATATGAAAAATAATTTCCTTCAGTGCCACATGCATCACAAATGAATGAATCTTGTCTCCTAAGTAAGGAGAACGGGTGCTGATGGACGCTTTTATCTTCAACAATGGACCTCGGCCAAGCACATTCAACATTGATGTTAAAATGGCAAAGAGAACAACCATAGTTAGGTCCGGAATGTTGCTTTTGGCATGGGTTGCACAAGTAATAACTATCACTACGGTTAAGAATAAGAGGGTGTAAGCGATGTGTAGGGTGATCAATTTTAGTGGGTAACTCATCAAGGCATTTCTTGTGAATGATGAATGGACAGTCAGGACAAAGATATATAGCATCTATCAATGGTTCATGACACCAGGAGCAGTTAAATCTTTTGGGTACATCTATGGCCATGGTACTTTCTATGATGGTCAATGGATGTTGGTGGATGTCATGTTTGTACCGTTGGCTAAACTTAAATGAAGAAGATAATTGAGCACATTTGATGTCAATGGAAAAAGAACACCAATAACATTGATAAAAAAACATGTTACGTTTTTCCTTGCATAATGCACAACCATATACCCCTTTATCAATAGGATGTGGCCTTTGTCGAAGAAAAAAATCAAAGCGTGAGTGCTCAGGATGGAGAGGGTG
The DNA here is from genome assembly GCA_008044935.1 of Gossypium turneri. NCBI lineage: Eukaryota > Viridiplantae > Streptophyta > Magnoliopsida > Malvales > Malvaceae > Gossypium > Gossypium turneri. The sequence continues at coordinate 4,833,120 of CP032576.1, forward strand.
ATTAGGAATTTGAAAGCGTGAGTGCTCAGGATGGAGAGGGTGATTAGGAATGTCAAGGGGTGCCTCTGCACATTGCTTGTGAAGGTGATAATCGCAATGAATACAAGTGAAGCATGGAGCTGAAAGCAGTTCCCCACATCCATCGCAGTGGGCTTTGAGACCTTCAATATTGCTTTGCTCTGCCACTAACACCAAGGGATGTTCCTCATGAAAAGGATGTTGAATCTGTTGCACCGACTCGTCGTGACTCACATTCTCATTCTCGTTCTTCATCTCGATTAATTAGTGTGGTTGTGAGAAATGAAAAAGATGAAGGAGATGATAGGAATGAAGAAAAGAAAGAAGAAAGGAAAGAGTGAAAAAGAGATGGGTAGGAAGTAAAGAAAGAAAAGAAAGGTGAAGATGGTGGAAGGCATTGCAATTCATATTGAATAAAAAAGAAAAGATGCCAACAATCTTCTCTTTCATATTTAATATTGTAACTCATGATTTGTTCTTCTTCTTTTCCAAATTTCAATTTTGTTGTTTTCAGGCTAAAGCATTTTATTTGATTTAATGAAAGTAGTATTCTTTTCTTTTCTTTGCAAACAAGTTTGGTATATAATTCTTTATACTTTGTTAAGACTTCATCAATGAAGCCTTTTATTTTATTTCTTAATTAAATTATAGAATCAATTTTAAAAGTTTCTCTATTCTTAATGCATTTAGAATTTAGTTTTCGTATTTTTATTTTCAAGAATTTAGTTTTTCTATTTTTCGAATTTAAATTTTTAACTTCAGTTGTTAATGCCATTAAATTTTTTTTTTTGTTAAATTCATTAGAGATGGGTAGAAAGAGGTAGGAAGTAAAGAAAGAAATAGTTACCACTCATCATTTCTTCAATTTTCAATTTTGTTTATAATATTTTGTAAATTTTATTAAAATTTTAATAATTTTCTATATTTTTAAATATTTACGACTGATGATTTCTTCTTCTTCTTTTTCAAAATTTAATTTTTTTATAATATTTTGTAAATTTTATTAACAATTTTAATAATTTCCTATATTTTTAAATATTTTTCATAATTTTAAATTTTTTTGTAATTTACATATACTTTTTGTTATTTTAATAATTATTAATTTTTTGGCAATTTTTAATAATTTATATATTTTATTTCATTTATAATATGTTTTTACTTTTTTGTACTTTTATATATTTTTATAAATTTATAATATTTTAAATTTGTATATATTTGTATTATTTTTAATATAAAATATCATATTTTACTGCATAGCACAATCCTCGTGTGCCACGTGGCGAAAACAACCTTTAAAAATAGTTACCGTTACTCTTTAACGATTGACAGTTAACTTTAACAGTTAAACAGTCAATAAATTAAAATTTTAACGTTCAATAACTCAATTGAATTTTTAAAAAAAAAAGTATAAGGGCTTAAAGAAAGTATAAAAATTATTTTTTTATTCATAAATATGGCAACTACTTTGATTATTTGTGAGTTTAAGATTACTTAATCATGCCATAAATAAATGAATATTTTATTTTTTGTAATTTATATATATTTATGTTTTCTTAATATTTATTAAAAATTTCAATTTTAATAATTTTATAATTTATTCCATTTATAATGTTTTTAATTTGTAGATATTTATATGATTTTTAATATAAAATGTCCTATTTCATTGCATGGCACAAACCTGATGTGCCACGTGGTGAAAATAACCTCTAAAAATAGTTATCGTTACTCTTTTAACAGTTGACCATTAACTTTAACAATCAAATGGTTTAATAAATCAAAATTTTAACGTTCAAAGGCTCAATTGAATGCAAATATATATATCAAGACTTGATTATCTTTGAAAAAATTCAGAGGCTTTTGAAGACCCTTTAACCGTAGTCTTTACATCATAATTAATTTTTTTTTGAAATCATAATTAAAAATTTTTAATACATCAAATGAATGATATACGCAAAGAATTTGATATCAATTCAACAAAGTAAAAAATTCTTAAAAGAAAAGATAATAAATACAAAGTAAAATTTATATGTTATAAAAAAAATCCTAACAAAGTAAAGCATTTCTATAAGAATAATACTTTACTTTCTTTATTAAAGTAAAAATTGTTCTTTTCTTTTATTTGTAAGTTAGGCAACTACTTTGATTCTTTATGGGTTTAAGATTATTTAATCATGCCATGAATATGTGGACAACAATCGAGACACATAAGCAATTGTTATGCTTGTATGTTTTATTCGATATTATTGTTATTTATATATTCTTATGTATCTAATTGGCTCAAAGAAAAAAATAATTATGAGAAAGATTTAATTGATTTTCTTATTATTCTATTAATAACACAAAAAAGCATTCCTCTCATCCATGAATAGATTTTATGCATACTTATCAATAAGGAAGGAAAAATTAAGAGATATTATCATCACCATATGATTTTTTTAATAAGTACACTATTATAAAACAAAGGTTAAAATCATTGAAAACATCAACATTTATTTTTATAAAAGTAGATTGAAAATTTATGAACTTTAATTCAAATTTAATAAATATATTTTTATTTTTAAAAAAATTACGAATTAATGTCATATGATGGATTAATAAAATTAGAGTAAATGGTAAGAAGTAAGGTATATAGGAAAGTAGCATATTTGAGACTTTTAAAAAGAAAAAATTAAAGAATTGTGCTTTGCTTCACTGTAAGCACAAAGAATGTTAGTTTTGGTAACTATTTTGTAAATTTTATTAACAATTTTAATAAATTTTCATAATTTCATAATTTTTATTTTTTTGTTATTTTAATAATTATTAATGTTTTCTTTTGGCAATTTTTAATAATTTATATATTTTATTTCATTTATAATATGTTTTTTTTATATATTTTTTTTTTTACTTTTATATCATAGTTAAAAAAATTAATGCATCAAACGTACGATATACTTAAAGAAATTAATCCGAAAACATATCAATTAAAAAAACACGAAATTTCATGAAAAAAGAGACAATTAAATAAAAAAGTAAAAAAATTATTCTTTTCTTTTATTTGCAAATTAGATTATTCATGGCAAAAGGAATTTTGATGCTCATATGATATAAATATAGCAAGTAAGGTATATGCCAAAGTGACTTATTTGAGATGTTGATGTATTCAAAGCTTATCTCTTTAATAATAAAAATTAAAATTAAAGTATTGTGGTTTTGCTTAATTGTAAGCACAAAGAATGTTAGTTTTGGTAATTAAAAGGGAGACCTACAAAACTTAAATACATAATCATTAATATTCTAAAGAGTAAGAAATGAAGAATTAAGAGATGATTTTATAATTTAAAGACATATATGTCATTTTTGTAATTTTCTAATATCAAATTTCATCATTTCTTTATTAATGAATTAAATCTCTATTGATTATATGATTAATATATGGATTTAGTAAGTTAAAAGAAAATATAAATCAAATATTTCAAACTTAAATATGTTTCTTAAAATTAATATATATTGAACTCTTAAATAAAGAACGTAGGTTTAAACATTGAAAACGACATTCTTGAAAAAGATAGTCATGAACTCAGAAAATAAATAATAAAACAATAAAAAAATGTCATTGTTTATAATAATAACTTAATTATTTTAAAATACTTAAGTTTTGAAATAATCCAAATATTCATTTCAAGTTTTCCAAGAAAATATGTATATATGGTTTATAAGTTTTGGAAAACACTCAAAACCATATTTATTAATCCAATATTAACTATACTTAAAATTATTATTCTATAACTCTTAAATTAATAAGAACAATGATTGAATGTGCTATACATCAGTGATCATCAACCTGAGTTCTAGATAAAACCCGGGCCACCTACCTGTGACCCGAATAGGTCTCACCAAATGATTGAATGCAAGGCAAACCACGAGAGGGTAGTAGGGGAGTTCGCAAATCTAGCTTGCAAGGTGAGCTCACGGATCCAACTTGCATGAACCAAGTAAGGGTTCGACGCCAATTCGCATATACCCAAGATGCTAGCTGAAGGCCCAAGGTATTTACAAAAGGAAAATGACATGTTCTGCAAGCGGCCCATAGTGAAACGTGTCTTGTAAGCCTAAAGCCCGCTCAAAATATTAACCTTAGGAATAAAGATGACCGCGTACACTACAAGCAAATCTAGGACAAAACACGTGTTCAACAAGTCTGAAGCCCGCACAGAATGTCAATTATAGAAACGATGGAGTCAAGACAAAACAGTAGAGTCAAGTCATGAAGCTATGATAGTATAAATACCCAAATGCTCCTATTGACGAGATACGAAAAAAGAGTTACTTAAAAGAATGTAAGCTTTATGTTTTGAAGCCTAATTATTTTAAAATTTGTTAAAATTTTCCACTATTTGGTCTTTACTATTTTTAAATTTTCTTTTTAATCACTAACAGCATAACAGTGATTAATTCTCTTATCACAAATATTTTTCAAATAGGTAAACAGTTAGCCATAAGATATACTCTATTTCCATAAATAAGGATCAAAACCTCGACTAAGTTCATATTTTTTTTATTATAAAATAAAACAAAACATAATTACAAAATTATATTTTAATTAGACTTCCTCCGTGCTCTTAAATTCTCGACTAAGTAACTCTTAAATTAATATTATTAGCAAAAAAGAATATTAATTAATTCATAACACATAACTCATAAATCCTCTTAGACCATCCATTACTTTCTTTCATTTTCCCACCTAACTTGCTCTACAATTTTCGAAAATATTAATATTTGTAATCAATTAGAAGGTTCAAATCCTCTTGAGATAAACAAAGATATAGCAGTAATTGTTTGCAGTAAAAAATGACAGAACTATAAGTCACAGTTTGCATATATCATAATCCAATCATTCAATAATTTTTTTTTGCCCAAGCCTGATTTCAAGCCTATATTCTTATCTAAATCTTCTCGCGACCCTTTAGGTCGAACCAGGTGGCTCAATCCATGATAAGTCTAATTGTTATACAAAAAATGATATGACTTAAAAAGCAATAAACAGCACGTATTCTCAACCAAGCAATTCGAAACCTAAAAGAATACCCAAATTCTATTCAACGCCAGAATATAAACTATTTCTATACTGAAATTAAAAAAAGGAAAGTTAAAACCTTACATTTCATCAACCAAACCCTATATATCAAGCACAAAAAATTTAGACCAAATTTGACCCAACCCAGCACACAGAACATGCACTTTACACCAACCTTGACCCGAACACGAACCCGAACCCGAACCCTTTTCTTGCAATCCTTGCGGAGTCTATATAATTTGAGTGACTAAACACTTTGGGTTATGTAATAGTGAACTTACTCTGTTTCAAGGGCTGCAATTTCATATCTCACTTCTTCTAAATGTTCGTTAATGGCAGTTACAGCATCTTGCACTCCTCTAATGGCTTCCTTGAAAGCATTATCATACTCAGCATTTGCTTCTGCTTCTTCGGTTCCGGCAGCTTCTGTTATCTCCTGGAGATGCACACATTCATGCTCCATTGGCTTCTTAAATGAGCAATTCTCGTGGTTCATCAGACACTCTGATGGACGACCTGCCTTCTTCAAGACCTGAATCGTGGCAGTCTATGTATAGAATATATATAATACCTCATCAGCAGGGAATGCAGGATTTTACAATAAGGCACACATTAAATATAGCCATTCAGGTAAGAAGGTTGATGACAAAGAATATGTATCATATATATTTAATATAATAACGAAATTGAGTTTTATATACCCATACCTGACACTCATCTCCGATAACATAGAATGACAAAATTAAATTATAATTCCATTGTTCAATATAATAATCTTAGCAGCAATAGTACAAGAATGACTAGAGACATACCAAATGTAATTTCTGCTTTTCCTGTGTTTGAATGGCTCTGAGCAGCTCAGCTAGATCAACTCGGCAGTAATCAGGGTTTAAAAACAGAGATTCCATCTCAAGGACCTGCACTACAGCCAATGTTATAGTAAGAACATATGGTCTCAAAAAATGAATTCAAAGTTTATTAAAAGATCAGGTGTTGAACTCAGAACTTGTTTCGAGCAATCATTGAACTCTACTGTGATCTCACTGCAAAGCTGCTGGTAGGCCAATTCCCCTCCCGATTTCATATACTCCGAAAAACCCCTGATTAGGTTAATGCCAAAACTAACGTTCAAAATTCTCTCTAAAAAAAACATAGTAAACCTAACAAAAGCATAACATATAGTACATTCAGTCGAAGCCTTTTGAAGCATTATATTTATACCAGGCAAAGAACACACAATACAAGCAAACGAGAAAAACAACTAAAAACATGATACAAAAAATAATATGAACATGAATAGTTATCTTTAGATCATTTTTTCATAGTTTCTTTTGCTGTATTGGGTTGGTACTGCTGCAGATTTCTGCTTCTTTTGGATGATAAAAATCAGATTTAATCAAATAATAATACGAACAAGACAAGATTAATATACAAATGTATCAAAATCTACATAACATGAATTACTAAGTGCAGAGAGTTTATAAGTATATAACACCTTAAACATTATGACAATAAATAACATGAATACAACGTAAAACAAAGATAACTAGGTCTAAAGAACACGATATGGGACTTACTCAAAGTACATTCTCATCACTCAAGGACACAATATTCCGTGAAAATGGTTCATTAAGCATCAAAGAAACCTTTTACAAACAATTTCCTATTCTTGCACCATGTCCGTAAAATTTTAGAAGTATATAATACCTTAAACACGGAAACTACACAAATACATGACTTTACAAATTTAAGGAATTCAATATTATACATGTTCAAAGTACATTCTTATCACTCCAACACGAAAACAACACGAATATATGAATTATCAGCCGTAAAAAACGTTTTGTAAACAATTTCCTATTTTTACTCTTTTCATTCCAAGATAAAGCTTAAGAAAGCGTTAGTATAAGTACATGCATTTCATACTGAAAAACCCAGGTTCTAATTAGGCGCACGGATTCACTTATTTACCCCCAAAATATATATAAATAAGAAAAAAAAAAACCCCAAGGTAGGGATTTCAAGAACTAATAGACGCATGGATTCGCTATTCATTAATATTTTCCCTGATTTTTAGCAATTTAAAACTAGTATTGATTAGCGAACCCCAAGAAATAGTTATAAATAAGAAAAAAAATTGAAATAAAAGAATGGATTTAAACAGATCCAAATCAAAATTAGGGGTTTCTTCTTGGGGAGCAAAAAGAAATGAAGAAGGCTTACGTTTTAAGCTTGGAGTAAGCCTGAGCTCTACGCTGTTGAATTTCAAGGAATTTGCGAAGTAAATTGAGAATTTCATTGCTTTTACTGCAATTGCTGTTCTCTTGTTCAATCTCCATTGAGTCTTTTATTGAAACCTTCTTCTCAAAATCTTCCATTCCTTTCCTTTTCGAATTTGCCTCTTAATCCGAGTCTCTGCAAGTTTTCTTCCTTAATCTTTTGCAGCCACGCCTCCCTCCCTCTAAGAAACTGGAAATTGAAATGTTTCGTATTTACACTGAAGCCAACAAATAACTTAAAAGGCTTTTGAATATGGGAAGCTAGAACCCAGCCCACTTTTTAATTTGATTTTTTTTTCTTAAATTTATTTTTATATCATCATTCAAATATTTTTGGACAAGGGTAAGGCTTACTTAAACGGATTTTTTATTTTCGATTCAATCAGTTTCATCAATTTTTAATTTAATTAAATAATTAAATATTTAAAATTAATTAGTAAAGAATTATTAAAAAAACTTGATTCAATAAATTTAATTGTCTAGTCATTTGAGTTTTAACTCCATTATCATTACAGATCACCAAATTAATGTCTCCAAACCGATACTTTATCTAATTTAATTTTAATAACATTGAATATCTCCTTCTAATATTAATTGCCTTGTTTAGTCATATTGGGTCCATGTTAGGGTTCACATTAAACCCACTAAATTATTTATCTATTATTCAATTCTTTTAAGAGTAAATTGTAAGAATAGTCGCTTTTGTTTGTTTTAAGTTACATTTTAATTATTTATATTTGAAATGTTATGTTTTAGTCACTTACGTTATTGTTTTGATACAAAATGATCACTTTACTGTTAAATTCCATTATCTCCTTAACGGCAGTCCTACATGGTAATTCAAATGGGTTTTAAATGCCAACTGGGATATCAAATTGCTAGGATAAAAATAGGTTTTTAATTAAATAAATTTGATTTGGACTGCCATGTAGGACATCCAAGTTGGTATTTATAACCCATTTGGATTGCCACGTAGGACCTTTGTTAGGGAGGTAATGGAACTTAATGGTAGAGTGACCACTTCATAACAAAACGATAACGCAAGTGACTAAAATGTAACCTAAAACAAATAAAAGTGATTATTTTTGTAATTTACCCTTCTTTTAATTGTTTCTTTTAAAATTAAATATCAAGATTAGTTATTTCAATAATTTTTTAATCTTTTAATTGGCATTTTAAAATTAAATGTTAAGATGGGTTATTTTCTATATCATCCGAAATATAGAAAATTTTAGAGACGATATTGTTAAAAGGAACAATTCTAATATACCCTAAAATGACTATGAAAAATACAAAAACACACTCATCGTTTGTTCCTTAGAAACTTGATAGAATCTGATAGTTTGCTATGTTGAAATAGTGAATGTATTGCAATTTCATGACATATTCACGATGTAGGTAAAAAAAAAAATTGTGAAGCAAATATAGTTATTAAAAGTTCACATAAAAATTAATTGATATTACTCGACGCTTGGCTTGTTTAAAAAATAGGTCTTAATTTTTGTTTAAACTCATTTTTTAAATTTATATTTTTATTCAAACTCTTCTACTTTTTAAACGAACCTTCGAATCTAAATGCGTGACTTGACTCATGATCAAATACCTTATTCATTGTTCGAGATTTTATATTATTTGAATTTGAACCCATATTTATTATCTTTTAAGTCTAGACCCACATATTTTAAAATTTAACAATAAAGTTATTTAAATTTTACATAATAAGGAAAACACTATATATGGTAATATTATCTTGTCTATATCTATAAGATTTTACATTTGACTGAGTCACATATGCTTAATCAATATGCAAAGTCATGGCTTGCCTAAACAGTGCACTCAACTGCCCAAAGTTGGGTGGTTCTAACCATTTTTAATTATTTATTTCCATTCTTTAACTTTTATTCTAACTTCTCACTGAGAAAAAAAAACTTAAAAAACTTTTTTTCTATTTAATAATTTGTATCTAATTAATATTATATATATATATATTAAAACATTCATTTATTTGCATCATATTTTATAATTCTATTTTGTTTTGTGGGAGTGTATTTTATAATTCCATTTGAATTGATTTAATTAAATTTGAATTTATTGAGTATTCATTTGTATTCCTCTTCGAAGATGATCTATTTTCATATTTATAAGGTGCGAGCTTTTGATATGACGTATTAGGATTAAATATGTTTTTATATGTTGACATGTACCCTCTCCTAGGATTAACATGTGTCCTCCAAGTATGAATTCGTCTACATGCAAAATATATAGGCGAACCATGAAAGCGAACTACACGATAATTAAAGTAAAAAGAATCGAGTTGATTTTAGTTGGGTGAGTTGGTATAGGAACGGATAATGACGAACATTATAACATAATTCGAGTTAAACTATTTCAACACTAATATTTAATTGAACAATCGAGGAGCCTAATTCAGATATTTTATAAGTATATATTTTTTGGTAAAATTAAAATATCTTATATATCCGTTTTATAATTTATAAAGATTATCGTTTTATTTGAGATTTATAATGTTATCTCTAATATTTATACTTGAATTTTAAAAAGCGTAATATGTTGTATCACTAGCAATAAATAAATTTGTTTTTATTTTTATTTTCTAGAAAAAGTGGTTAGTTAATAGTTGTTAACTTTGTCACTTCATGATCAGCTACTTCCCCTTATAATATATTCCATCTGAGTTTGGCTCATAATTTATACCTTAAACTAATGAATCAACTGTTTGCCAATTGCTGATGTCAATCCGCGTTTCCCCTTATTATTTCTTGATTATGTTGACTATTTTAGCAACCAACTCCTCAAGCTTCAACCTCATCCGCCATTGTTGCTTGCTTTACAAAGCTCAAAAGCTCTTCAAATCATCTCATTTTCATTGATTTCCCCATGGGACAAGATAAAGCGAAACTAGTAGAAGAATACGAAATCCTAGATATACTAGGACGAGGTGGATTCTCAGTCGTAAGAAAAGGTATAAAAAGAAAGAACGGATCAGATCATGAGAAAACACAAGTCGCCATTAAAACACTGAAACGATTCGGAACGACACCGTCACCAGCTCGAGTCGAGAAAACAATTGCTTCGATGGCGGCGTTATTGCCGACGCGTAACCAGGTTTCCATCTCCGACGCGCTGTTGACGAACGAGATCCTCGTCATGAGGAAGATCTTCGAGAACGTTTCGCCGCATCCGAACGTGATCGATCTCTACGACGTTTACGAAGATCAAGCCGGGGTTCATTTGGTGCTGGAATTGTGCTCCGGCGGCGAGTTGTTCGATCGCATAGTAGCTGAAACACGGTACTCGGAAGCCGGTGCGGCAGCGGTGGTACGGCAGATCGCGGGAGGATTAGCGGCGATCCATAAGGCGAACATTGTTCATAGAGATCTGAAACCGGAGAACTGCTTGTTCTTGAATAAAAATAAAGATTCGACGTTGAAGATCATGGATTTTGGATTGAGTTCGGTGGAGGAATTTACGGATCCGGTTATCGGGTTGTTTGGATCCATAGATTATGTTTCACCGGAGGCTCTTTCTCAAGGGAAAATCACAGCAAAGAGCGATATGTGGTCTTTGGGTGTCATCTTATACATCTTGCTTTCGAGGTATGTTCCCAAAATCTTCCATATTTTTTCCTGCTGTTCGAAATCTTAAACTATTTTTTATTATTATTTGGTCATTGATTTTTTTTTTGTTTTAGGAAAATTGAGAAATTATATTTTTATTTTAATTTATCAGAAAATTAAGTCTAATTGAGTAATATTATTACAATTGACATGAAAATCAATTGTTTAATAATTAACAAAATTAACATTTCAGTCATTTGTCTGTAAGGAACCAGGTGGCTTAATCCATGATAAGTCTAATTGTTATACAAAAAATGATATGACTTAAAAGCAATAAACAGCACGTATGGGTAGAAAGTGGTAGGAAGTAAAGAAAGAAAAGAAGGGTGTAGATGGTTGAAGGCATTGCAATTCATACTTAATAAAGCGTTGTGAAAGTTATGGTAAAATGGAGTTGGTAATAAAAAACTAACTTCTCTTTCATTTCAATCCTTTTTTAATATTGTAACATACTATTTTACTTTTGCTAATTAAGAAATAGTTACCACCCATGATTTCTTCAAATTTCAATTTTGTTTATAATATTTTGTAAATTTTATTAACAATTTTAACAATTTTCTATATTTTTAAATATTTTTTTCATAATTTTAAATTTTTTTGCAATTTACATATACTTTTTGTTATTTTAATAATTATTACTTTTTTGGGAAATTTTTAATAATTTATATATTTTATTTCATTTATAATATGTTTTTTTTTTTGTACTTTTTTATATTTTTATAAATTTATAATATTTTTAAACAATTGCAAGTTGCATTCTTAAGCGAAGAACGTAGGTTTGAACTTTGAAGACAATATTATTGAGAGAGGTAGTCACGAACCTAGAACATGAATAATAAAACAAACTTGAAAAATAGAAAAAAAAATGTGTCATTATTTATGATACTAACTTAATTATTTTAAATATTTTATTAACAATTTTTTGTTTTTTTAATATTTTGTAAATTTTATTAACAATTTTAATAATTTTCTATATTTTTAAATTTTTTTCATAATTTTAAAATTTTTATTTTTTTTGTAATTTACATATACTTTTTGTTATTTTAATAATTATTTATGTTATTTTTGAAAAATTTTAATAATTTATATATTTTATTTTATTTCATTTATAATATATTTTTATATTATTTTTTTGTACTTTTATATCATAGTTAAAAAAATTTAATGCATCAAACGTACGATATACTTAAATAAGTTGATCTGAAAATATATCAATTAAAAAAAACACGGAATTTCATGAAAGAAAAGACAATTAAATAAAAAGTAAAAATTATTCTTTTCTTTTATTTGCAAATTAGATTGTTGATGGGTTTAAGATTACATAATGATACATTCATGGCAAAAAGAATTTTGATGCTCATATGATATAATTGTAACAAGTAAGGTATATGCCAAAGTGACTTATCTGAGATGTTGAAGTTTCCAAAGTATTGTGGTTTTGCTTAATTGTAAGCACAAAGAATGTTAGTTTTGGTAATTAAAAGGGAGGAGTACCAAACTTAAATACATAATCATTAATATTCTAAAGAGTAAGAAATGAAGAATTAAGAGATGATTTTATAATTTAAAGACATATATGTCATTTTTGTAATTTTCTAATATCAAATTTCATAATTTCTTTATTAATGAATTAACCCTCTATTGATTATATGATTAATATATGGATTTAGCAAGTAAAAAAATAATATAAATCAAATAATTCAAATTTAAATATGTTTCTTAAAATTAATATTTGTTTTTAGTATAGAATTACAATTAGTTGTTTAAGTATATCATACCAACAAGTGTAGGGTGCAATGATAAGATACGTTGCACTCTTAAACAAAGAACGTAAGTTTAAACACTGAAGACGACATTCTTGAAAAAGATAGTCATGAACTCAAAAAATAAATAATAAAACAAACGTAAAAACAAATAAAAGAATGTCATTGTTTATAATAATACCTTAATTGTTTTAAAATACTTAAGTTTTGAAATAATCCAAATATTCATTTCAAGTTTTCCAAGAAAATATGTATATGGTTTATAAGTTTTGGAAAACACTCAAAACCATATTTATTGATCCAATATTAACCATACTTAAAATTATTATTCTATAACTCTTAAATTAATACAAACAATAATAGAATGTGCTACACATCAGTGATCATCAACCCGAGTTCTACATAAAACCCGAGTCATCTACCCGTGACCCGAATAGGTTCCACCAAATGATTGAATGCAGGACGAACCACGAGAGGGTAGCAGGGGAGTTCGCAGATCTAGCTTGCAAGGTGAGCTCGCGAATCCAACTTGCACTAACCAAGTGAGGGTTGCGACCCCAATTCGCATATACCTAAGATGCTCTCTGAAGGCCCAAGGTGTTCACAAAAGGGAAATCACATGTTCTACGAGTGACCCAGAGTGAAACAAGTGTCTAGTGAGCCTAAAGCCTGCTCAAAATGTCAACTCCAAGAGAAGAGAGGACAACGTGCACTGCAAGCAAATCCAGGACGAAACACATGTCCAACAGGTCTGAAGCTCATAGAATATCAATTATAGAAACGATGGAGTCAAGACAAAACAATAGAGTGAAGTCGTAAAGCTGTAGTAGTATAAATACCAAAATGCTCCTATTAACGAGATACGAAAAAAGAGTTACTTAACAAAATGTAAGCTTTATGTTTTGAAACCTAATTATTTTAAATTTTGTTCAAATCTACCACTATTTGGTCTTTACCCATTTGATTTTTTTAAATTTTTTTTAAAAAAATTAGGTATCCACCACTAACAACATAATAGTGATTAATTCTCTTATCATAAATGTTTTTCAAATAGGTAAACAGTTGACTATAAAATATACTCTATTCCCATAAATAAGGATCAAACCCTCGACTAAGTTCATATTTTTTTTCTAAAATAAAACGAAACATAATTTCAAAATTATATTTTAATTAGACTTCCGTGCTCTTAAATCCTCGACTAAATAACTCTTAAATTAATATTATTAGCAAAAAAATATTAATTAATTCATAACACGCAACTCTTAAATCCTCTTAGACCATCCATTACTTTCTTTCATTTTCCCACCTAACTTGCTCTACAATTTTCGAAAATATTAATATTTGTAATCAATTACAAGGTTCAAATCCTCTTGAGATAAACAAAGATATAGCAGTAATTGTTTGTAGTAAAGAATGACAGAACTATAAGTCACAGTTTGCATATATCATAATCCAACCATTCAATAATTTTTTTTTTTGTCCAAGCCTGATTTCAACACTATATTCTTATCTAAATCTTCTCCCAACCTTTTAGGTTGAACCACGTGGCTCAATCCATGATCAAGCCTAATTGTTATACAAAGAATGATATGATTTAAAAAGCAATAAACAGCACGTATTTTCAACCAAGCAATTCGAAACCTAAAAGAATACCCAGATTCTATTCAACGCCATAATATAAACTATTTCTATACTGAAATTAAAAAAAGGAAAGTTAAAACCTTACATTTCATCAACCAAACCCTATGTATGAAGCACAAAAAATTTAGACTAAATTTGACCCAACCCAGCACACAGAACATGCACTTTACACCAACCTTGACCCGAACCCGAACCCTTTTCTTGCAATCCTTGCGGAGTCTATATAATTTAAGTGACTAAACACTTTGGGTTATGTAATAGTGAACTTACTCTGTTTCAAGGGCTGCAATTTCATATCTCACTTCTTCTAAATGTTCGTTAATGGCAGTTACAGCATCTTGCACTCCTCTAATGGCTTCCTTGAGAGCATTATCATACTCGGCATTTGCTTCTGCTTCTTCGGTTCCGGCAGCTTCTGTTATCTCCTGGAGATGCACACATTCATGCTCCATTGGCTTCTTAAATGAGCAATTCTCGTGGTTCATCAGACGCTCTGATGGACGACCTGCCTTCTTCAAGACCTGAATCGTGGCAGTCTATGTATAGAATATATATAATACCTCATCAGCAGAGAATGCAGGATTTTACAATAAGGCACACATTAAATATAGCCATACAGGTAAGAAGGTTGATGACAAAGAATATGTGTCATATATATTTAATATAATAACGAAATTGAGTTTTATATACCCATACCTGACACTCATCTCCGATAACATAGAACGACAACATTAAATTATAATTCCATTGTTCAATATAATAATCTTAGCAGCAATAGTACAAGAATGACTAGAGACATACCAAATGTAATTTCTGCTTTTCCTGTGTTTGAATGGCTCTGAGCAGCTCAGCTAGATCAACTCGGCAGTAATCAGGGTTTAAAAACAGAGATTCCATCTCAAGGACCTGCACTCAAGCCAATGATGTAGTAAGAACATATGGTCTCAAAAAATGTACTCAATGTTTATTATATGATCAGGTGTTGAACTCAGAACTTGTTTCGAGCAATCATTGAACTCTACTGTGATCTCACTGCAAAGCTGCTGGTAGGCCAATTCCCCTCCCGATTTCATATACTCCGAAAAACCCCTGATTAGGTTAATGCCAAAACTAACGTTCAAAATTCTCTCTAAAAAAAACATAGTAAACCTAACAAAAGCATAACATATAGTACATTCAGTCGAAGCCTTTTGAAGCATTATATTTATACCAGGCAAAGAACACACAATACAAGCAAACGAGAAAAACAACTAAAAACACAAAAAATAATACGAACATGAATAGTTATCTTTAGATCATTTTTTTATAGTTTCTTTTGCTGTATTGGGTTGGTACAGCTGCAGATTTCTGCTTCTTTTGGATGATAAAAATCAGATTTATCCAAATAATAATACGAACAAGACAAGATTAATATACAAATGTATCAAAATCTACATAACATGAATTACTAAGTGCAGAGAGTTTATAACACCTTAAACATTATGACAATAAATAACATGAATACAACGTAAAACAAAGATAACTAGGTCTAAAGAACACGATATGGGACTTACTCAAAGTACATTCTCATCACTCAAGGACACAATATTCCGTGAAAATGGTTCATTAAGCATCAAAGAAACCTTTTACAAACAATTTCCTATTCTTGCACCATGTCAGTAAAATTTTAGAAGTATATAATACCTTAAACACGAAAACTACACAAATACATGACTTTCCAAATTTAAGGAATTCAATATCATACATGTTCAAAGGACAATCTTATAACTCCAACACGAAAACAACATGAGTATATGAATTATCAGCCGTAAGAAACGTTTTATAAACAATTTCCTATTTTTACTCTTTTCATTTCAAGATAAAGCTTAAGTAAGCGTTAGTATAAGTACATGCATTTCATACTGAAAAACCCAGGTTCTAATTAGGCGCATGGATTATTTATGATACTAACTTAATTATTTTAAATATTTTATTAACATTTTTATGCTTTTTATAATATTTTGAAAATCTGAAACCCTAGTTTAACTTTGGTTTGTTGGGATAGGATATTGGGCCTCGAGTTTGGGCTGGTTTAGTTTGGGCCGAATATTGGGCTCATGTTGTAATTGGGTATCTGGTATTGGGTCATGGATTGTTTTTGGGTCTGTTTAAGTTAGGTTTAGTAAGGTTTGGGTTTTGGGCCCGGGCTAAAATTGGGCTTGTACACAACTATTAAACTACACCATTCTTACAATGACTATAAACTTTAGAATTCCTTACTTTTCATGTTCTAAAAACCCACGGCTAGTGAAGTACACCAGCTGACTGGTCTTTTCACCTTACATCTTCTTGTATGGTCAGTGTTATAGCCCCAGCCATTGCTACTAATAAAAGTCGACTGGGAACCAAAACCATGACTAAATAGTGGGTTTTCCTGTTACTTTGGACTTGGGTGTGAGTATTGAATATGAGCATGCATCGAACACAGTTGTGTTCATTTTTTAATTTGTTTTTACATGTATTTGGAGAGTTCTTGGAGAATTGTATTCCCCACGGCCATGATTGGATATGTTTTTGATGTCAGTGTCGGACAAGGGTACTTAAAGAAAAAAAAAAAAAAAAAGTTGGAGGAGCAAGGGAGTATAAAGTAAATGCCAATGTTTCCAAATTAGTCCAACCTTGATAGTAGTTAGTAAAAAAAGAGTATTATCATTCTGACATGCTCTGGGTATGGTATAATACCACAGGCTTGGTTTAGGGTTGTGATCTCACCTCACTTGTTCCTTTAGCTGGTCTAAATTAACCCGAAAATGGAAGGCTAGTCTGAGTTAGTTGAACTTTGTTGAAGTTTTTGTCAAAACCGCTGCCTGTGGAAACTGAATGGGTATATTATTTGTAAAAAAGTAAGAAACTAGTTAACGCTATGTTTCTTTGATTCTTCATTCTTGTTGAAGTACTTGTGTCCAACGCATATTCGGACATTGATGTGTGTGGGTATGATTCTCCAAGGACCATTCCAATACATGGAAAAAGTCTGGAAAAAATCTCAACATACCCGTGTAGATCCCAAACCTTTATCCTACACTTAAACCTGAGTTTTGGTAAGATAGGTTCATTTTGGTGCATGGTTTAGTAAACCCACTACTTTGTTTCATTGATTGATGCCAGTGGAGGTTTCCATGGGCAACCCGACTTACTAATTACCTGATCTTGGGCGAGGTGGGCAGAGCTGCTCTTGGACAAGTCTAATTGCCAATATTAAAGAATGTTTACTTGGAATGATTTAAACGGTTATCTGTATATAGTTTTCTATGTTATTAAATGTTGAAATAAGTGAACTCACTCGAAAAGTTTATGCAAAAACCCGAATTATTAGTTTCAAATATTTATGTATTTTTATTCCTCAGACATTTGATATATCTTTTGCCCAATCTATTTATTTAACTGCAAAAAGTTGCAAAATTTTCAGTATGCTGAATTTTGGTTCTTTTTTTCTGTGATGGGTTTACAATTGAAATCCATTCTAGTACTCGAGAAGCTCCGTTACGTTCCGAATTTGATGCTTCTGTTGGCATTCAACCGTGTATTGCTGCTTTTGTATTTGCAGATTCTGGATGTAGCCGTTTCTCTTGCAAAAGTTGCAGATGTAGACAGAACTCTTGGAAAAGAGGATGTGGCGGTTGATGGATTTAAAGAAGGCATAAATTGTTAGAATCTTTAACACTGAAATCCGAAGAAGCCGGTCTCGAGCCAAGGGTAAGGTTTCTCCTCAAATGCAAGTTTTTAAGCTATAACTAATCCCCAGAAAACGGGTTTCTCATATTCGTTTTCACTTTGCAGCGCCATTCAGTGCTGGCGTTCCTCAAATCTCAGCTTGAAGAGAAACAGTCTGAGGCTCTGTATCCTCATAATGGAAAATAACTATGAACCAAAATATAGGAGCCGGTTTCTGTACATACAGAGGCTCGAGTTTGCCGACTAATGAGCTCTGCCCGGTTCCGAAAAAAGAGACAATCCCTGTAAATGTGCCAGTGCCAGAGCCAGAGCCAGAGACTAGTGAATATTTGGTTAATCCTTAGAGCACAAGTAGAAAGTCATGCTTGAATTTCTCTGTTAAATGTCACTTTTCAACTTGAGTTTTTTTTATATATGCTAAGAGGCAAACAACGCCACCTCCATTTTAGCAGAATTCAGTGTTATTGTTGCTCTGTTATTGGGTTTTCTAGTTCTTAAACCTATTATCCTAACCTGTGCAAGACTTTGGTTACCTATTTAAGTCTGAAAGTATTAAGTTGGTTTAAAAAATGAATCGAGCTTCAACTCTAAACATTTTAATTTTTTTTTTTAATACAAAAGTGAAAAATCAAGTACCAGATGAGAAGCTAAAACTATCAGTTTGGTTGTATCCCGTTTTCAGTGTACAAATTCTGTAGCAATTTCCTCAAGGTGTTGATATCATCCATGATTTTGGTTTAAACTCCCAATGAATAGGATTCCGCTTATCTTCGATGACCCTTCCTCTTGTCCAAATGACACACCAAGAAATTTCAAGTTGTATAGCCATCGCCAGAGTGAATTGGATTATCATCAGCTTTCTAGCTACTCCATTGTCGTGGTTGAAGTTCTCATGAATATTGTGCCATGTTTTGAACTCCGGTGTTTTGATGAGGAGATCCAATATAACTAGGGTGTTTCTCTGAGTGGTACTTGTACTTCACTGCTTTCTTGTGGTCTGGGTGACTTCCAAATGCTGCTTCAATAACTGCCATAGCATTTGGAGTAGCACCTTCAAATAAAACTTTGTTCTTAAGGATCCAAATGCTCCACGAAGTGATAACAAAGCTCGTGAAGTTTTCAGGCATGATTTCCTTTTCATTCTTATCTTGTTCCATGACTTGCATATAGTCCACGTGCCAATTGAATGAACACCAAGGTTGTATGTCTGAATGGTCTCTGCCTCAGCTCTAAAGAAAGTGCACCAAGTTCCCATAGATCTACTACTACTTTTATGAATGTTGAGAATCTTCCACACAAGAGATGACAACTTTAAAAGGTATTTTGGCTGACCATAGCATCTTCCAAACATCATTGGGTATGTTCAAAGTGATGGAGTTCAGCCTTCTGTCATCTTAATTATTGAGTTGGTAAAAGTATGCTGATTTTACAGAAAACTTACCATCATGGGCAAGTTTCCATTTCGGTTTTTCATTGCCTTCAAACAGAGGTTTTGTTTCCCACCACCTACGGATGCCCATGTTTTGCAATTCGTCTTGAACCATTCCACGATTTGCTTCAAATAATAGATTTGCTTCTCTCAATCTATTTTCTCTTTGCCAGGTGATGTGCTTCATTACATCTCTTGCACTCATAATACTTCTCCAGGCTCATCAATTACCTGCTTATGTTTGGCACTGAAAGGAATTGTCATTAGTATTTGAATTTTGGCCTATGACAGGTTCATTCACCAATTTGATTCTGAAAATCTTGATTCATGCTTTTTCGAGGACATTAGTAGCCTATCTATATACGAATCTTAAAATTGAAAGCTTTGTGGTGGATGAATCAGCTCGTTCTCATAGGATTATGACTTTATGAAAAGTGCTTTAGAGACCCTAAATTTATCCAAAAATGTTACCGTGAATGTATATCATAAAGTTTCATGTTTAAATGGATTATGGTTTTCCTTTTAGGATTTTATATTTATTACTTAGCCGCCGAATTTATTTTTTAAAACAAATTCATTTAAATTAGGAAGTGGAACAAGTTGTTATTTTGAGTGCACCAAAATCTTTTCATTGAATTAATAAATTCATGTTTTCTTCAAAATTTTGAAATTTAACCCCTATACTTTTATTTTTAGAAATTTAGCCCCTACTTTTTGGATTTCAAAATTTAAGATTTATTGTTAACACTATTAAAAGTTTTTTTTTCTAAATTTATTGGCGTGACATTTTGAAAAAAATACTCACTTAATAAACATATAATTTAAAAAAATGATATTGTAATTAACCTGAATTTAGCCCCAAAAAATTTAACAGTGTTAACAGTTGAATTTAAATTTTAAAACCCTAAAAATAAAATAACTAAATTTTAAATTTTGAAAAGTACAAAAACTAATAACATATTATACCCTATGAAAAAATGTCTATGTACGTCCTCCACAATTTTCCAAAAAAAAAAAAAAACATTTGTAATCAATTAGAAGGTTGAAAATTTCTTGAGAAAACAAAGATACAGTGGTAATTCATCCATCTATTGACCTAAAGTATTTTTTATCTTATAAATAACCCATTCTTCAAACATATCTCCCTTAAGTCCATACTCATACGTAATTTTATCTTTTTTGCTCTTTTTCCCATCATCACTATTATTACCACTATATTCATAAAAGTTTAGCATATTCCAATACCCTATCACTTTACTATCATAAATATAGGTCTAACGCCCATGGAAGATCTCCAACACCCACCATTGTCACCTTGCACAACCCTCTTAGGTCTTATCCCATCATCCTTATTTTGAGAAATCTTTTTTCGAAGTCTAAACACAAATTGTTGGTTAATTTCTTTGATGCAAATCATTATTCATATCTCAAAACAAGGCTTGCATGAATAAACATCAAAAACCACGATAAAATCATTATATTGATGGTTAAAAATATCCACCACATCACGATCAACATAGGAAAGTAAATAGAGAGTATCTTCATGTTACTAGGATCAAACACCATACCCGGCAGAACAATCATGATTTTATGAATTGTTCCTAAATATTATTAGATACAAGAAGACAATTTTATATAACTAAAAGTAACATGAATAAATGAAGTAATTAATAAATAAAAAATTATATAAATATAAAATGGTATGACCCAATAAAATATGCATATACATTAATGTCCAAATCTACCATAAATTACTTATAATAAGAAGTTTAAACAAAATCAAAACTTTTTAAAATATAATATTAATTACAACCAAACTTTTTAAAAATATAATGTGTATGATTGCATCGAATCAAAATTTATGTATAATTTTAAGGTTTATCGCATAAATATATTAAATTACAGCACAAGTTTACCAAATCTAATATTAATTACCATTCTACCTTAAATTAATTAAAAAAGAAGTTTAAATATAACAAAACTATACCAAATAAAATAAAATAAGAAATTATGCCCAAGTATAAGTTTATGCAATAAATCTCTTAAATGACAAAGCCTTACTAGGGTTTAGGGTTTTGACTAGAAAACCTCTTGAAGAGGATGATGAGAAGGAAGGAGTTTGTAGGAAGTTCTCAAGTTCCAGAGGAGATCGAAAGAGAAATTCTATCAAGATTGCCCGTCAAAAGTTTGTGCCGATTCAAAACCGTTAAAAAATCGTGGCGTAATCTCATCGGAGACTCTACTTTCATCGCCATGCATTTGAATTGTTACGGTTGCAATACGGATGGTTTTTTGGTTCATGGATGTTATTCTTATGGAATCCAACTTTCGAGGTCCTCTTTTCACCACCCACGAAAATTCATAATTGGTTCAATCAATGGATTAGTTTGCTTAAGCGATAAGATACGCTGCTTTCTGAAGAAAGATGATAGGTTGAGAATACATATTTGCAATCCTTCCACGAGAGAAATTATGGAGCTTCCTCAATGTTATCATGACCATAATGATTTTCTTTCCGGCATTGGTTTTGGGTTTTGTCGTAAATTCAATGACTATAAAGTGGTAAAGGTTAGCTACCGTCGTGATTCGTCTTCATCGGAAG
This sequence comes from Gossypium turneri, assembly GCA_008044935.1. Taxonomy (NCBI): domain Eukaryota; kingdom Viridiplantae; phylum Streptophyta; class Magnoliopsida; order Malvales; family Malvaceae; genus Gossypium; species Gossypium turneri. Next base: position 4,855,260 of record CP032576.1, read on the forward strand.
CTCAGGTTCAAGTTTATAGTTCAAACATGAATTCTTGGAAAATGATAAAGATAGAGAATCCAAGTTTGTGGGCATTGTTGCCTTTGTATCGAGGCAGCGGGTGTTTCAATGGAGCTTTTCATTGGCAAGGATTGAAGAAATCATCATCCAAGAAAATTATCAAAACCGTCGTATCGTTTCAATTTGATGAGGAGGTGTTTCGAGAGATTAATTTACCAAATGATCCAGATTTTCAAGGTGACGTCCAGTTTTTTATCACGGAATATCGGGACTTCTTCTCCTCTTTAGTTGTCAAGCAGGGACCAAATGTGAATGTTTATAAAGTATGGGTGATGAAGGAATATGGTGTGTCGGATAGTTGGATTAAACAACTCAACATTGAAGTACCAATCTCACAAGATCAAGTAATATTTAGATCAATTAGGGACATTAAATATAAAGACATTCTCTTTCAAGATAGCCATCACAGATTCATTTGGTATGATACCAAAAGCAAGCAAATGGACGGCCAATCTCAGTTATTATTACAATGGTATTGTACTCGTTGCAAGGAAAGCTTGGTTTCGTTGTCCCAAAAAAGGTAGTACCACTTCTTTCTAATAATGAAATTAAATTCACCATTAGATTTAGAGATTAGTGAAATTTCCGATAGTTTTAGATTTTTTTTATGGGTTTTTTTTTTTTGAGTTTTTGATGTATTTACATTTGAATATGAATAGATTGAATTAAGTGTGTTGTGAATGATGAAAAATATTCGCACTTGAATCTAAATACCATAGATTAGTTGTTTTTGGGTTATGATTGAATAATTCAGTAACTAAAGTCTCCATGCTGTATTAGATGATCATCTCCTAGCCTTGACCTGCAGGCTCGAGAACGTAAAATGTCGAGCTTTAATATCGAGCAGTGTAGAAATCGAAACCCTTGCCAATGTCCCATGAACATCTTTACTGGGGTGTAGTCAAGGGGTTGGTAATGACCTTCACCCATCTTTGGCTTAATAAAATAATTATTTCTATAGTCTCTATCTAAAATTACAAGATTCAATTTTGTTTTTTGTAACTTTTGATTAAATGAAAAAAAATCATAGTTTTAGCTTGATTAGTATCAATATTATTGTCAGTGCAGGAGAACGTAAGTTCGACTGCGTTGAAGGAAAATATCTTCTTATTTAAGGGTTGAAAAGGGGTTGTGAATAGTTCTAAGCACTAGTTGTAACAAAAAAAAAAAAAAACAGATATAATAAGAACCCATAATGAGATTATTAATGTTGAATGTTTTTTTTTTTCTTTCAACTCCATTAGTTGAGGTCCATCTTCACATTCATCCATCCCTTAACGAGAAGTGTCTTTTATCTTGTAAATAACCCATTTTGAAATATATATATCTATCTTAAGTCGATAGTCATACATAAGCTACCTTGTTTTCGTAATCTCATCTTTTTATTTTTTCTCCATCATCATCACCCCAGTATTCATAAAAGTTTAGCATATTCGAATACCCTATCACTTTACTATCATACAAAATAAGTCTATTGCCGGTGAAAGATTTCCAAAACCCACCATTGCCGCCATGCACGAACCTTTTAGGTTTTATCCCATCACTCTTGTTTTGAAGTATCTTTTCTTGAGGGCTAAACACAAATAGTTGATTTCTTTGATGCAAGTCACTATTCAAATTTGAAAAGAAAAAGCATGGCTCCTATGAAGAGATTTATAGCCACATCATGAAAAAGGTGGAAAGCAAAAGGTGACATATTGTTTGGAAATCTACGAAATTAGGAATACTATATATTAATGATAAGAATGAGATTCTTCTTAGGTACTCGATGAGATATTCTATTTTATAAATGCATTACCTTTTCAAATATTTGAACTCTCGATAAAATTTTGACACAAAATGAATTGTTGATATTAGAGAATAATCCCCTCCATTGCTTTCTGCCTTTTTCCTATTTCCATCACCTGATCGCTCTATTAGCCATATGAGTCCTTTTAAGCTAACGAAACGAAACTCCAAATAATCATATTGGGTTTAGTTCTTGTTTATAGCTGCAATGTTAGGAATCCTACACTGCTAAGTCATACATACTATAAAGAATTTAAATAATAAATTCTTGATAATTAAATTAATTGAGTTAGATGGTTAGTCCATTATGCAAATTTACTTATTGAATAATCCGACTAACTCAATTACCTAATTATCCAATTAAATTCAATCTGCCCATTAAAATTAGTTAATAAGCAATCAACTCTTTCCCTTATTCCCAAACTATGACTCCGGCTAAATTTGACCCAACCCAGCACACAGAACATGCATTAATTTGACACCAACCTTGACCCGAAACCGAACCCTTTTCTTGTAATCCTTGCAGAGACCATATGATTTGAGTGACTAGACCTTTGAGTTATGTAAAAGTGAACTTACTCTATTTCAAGGGCTGCAATTTCATATCTCACTTCTTCTAAATGTTCGTTAATGGCGGTTACAGCTTCTTGCACTCCTCTAATGGCTTCCTTGAGAGCATTATCACACTCGGCATTTGCTTCTGCTTCTTTGGTTCCGGCAGCTTCAGTTATCTCCTGGAGATGCACACATTCATGCTCCATTGGCATCTTAAATGAGCAATTCTCATGGTTCACCACACGCTCCGACAGACGACCTGCCTTCTTCAAGACCTGAATCGTGGCAGTCTATGTATACAGAATATATATATATATATAGCCATAGATGTAAGAAGGTTGATGACAAAGAATATGTATCATATACATTTAATATAATATCGAAATTGAGTTTTATATACCCGTACCTGACACTCATCTCTGATAACATAGAATGACAACATTGAGTTATAATTCCATTGTTCAATATAATAATCTTAGGAGCAATGGTACAAGAATGACTAGAGACATACCAAATGCAATTCCTGTGTTTGAATGGCTCGGAGCAGCTCAGCTAGATCAACTCGGCAGTAATCGGGATTTAAAAATAGAGATTCCATCTCAAGGACCTGCACTCAAGCGAATGATGTAGTAAGAACTTACAGTCTCAAAAAAGGGAATTCAAAGTTGAAGACATGATTAGGTGTTGAACTCAGAACTTGTTTCGAGCAATCATTGAACTCTACTGTGATCTCACTGCAAAGCTGCTCCGGAAAACCCCTCATCAGTTTAATCCACAATTAAGGTTCAAAATTCTCTCAAGAAAAACATAGAAAACATAACGAAAGCATAACATATGCTACATTCGTTTGAAGCCTTTTGATAAGATTTATGTTAAGATGATGTTAGAATTTAGTGAAAAGTATACTGGATTAAATTAGAAATTAGTTAAGCAAAATGAGCCAGAGAATAATCCCCTCCATCGCTTATCACTTGATCACTCTATTAGCCATCTGACATAAGCTAACAAAACTAAATTCCAAATAATAATATTGGGTTTAGTTCTCGTTTGTAGTTTGCAATGTTAATAATCCCACATTGTTAAAAAATATATATCATAAAGACTTTAAATAACAAATTCTTTGGTGCCTTTGCAGTAATTATTTGAATAAAATTATACTTCGACGAATATGCTGAAATAACATAATTTTTTTTTATGAAATGTGTAACTATTCATTACTTAAATCCAGTTTGCCATTTTTACTTTGTTGACATCTCAAGTCTTGGTTTTAACTTCTATTTACTTTTTTTTCTTAAAATGAAAAAATTTCGTTTTAAACTGTTTAAATTCTTTAAAGTTTAAGTTAATATACGGTAGATTTACTCTTTAACCCCATGATAATAAAATTATGATTTAATCCTTATAATAACAGTAAAATTATAAATTAATATAATGATCAAATTACATTTGTCTAGTTTAGCCAAGGGTTAGCAGGCGCCTAACTCCCCCTAAAATGGAAATTTCATCTTTATCCCCTTCACAATTTAATATAATTTAAATTAGTAATGGTAAAATTACACTTTGCTCCCTCTTAAAATGATAAAAAATTAATTTAATCTTTTAAAATTATAAAGATATAAACTATTAAAATGATGAAATTACATTTTTACTAGAGAGAAAAAAAAACTTAATTTTAACCACTTCAAAAATATTAAAAGTAGGGCAATGAAAAGTAAATAAGGGGAAAAATACGAAATCAACATCCAACTATGGGTGATGAAAGAATTTTGTTTAGAATATTAAAATGAATTTATAAAACAACTAACTTCAGGAAATGTTATTAAATTATTTTTTTAATTATAATAATATAAAGTAAAGCCTGAACAACAAACATAATTAACGTAACTTGAACTCAAATAACATTTAAAACGATGAAATGAAAGGGAAGAAGAAAAAGGCTCGAACTCATGTTGTTAAAGGGGAAACTAACACTTTAACCATTAGGCTATTGCCTATATTTTTTTATTTTTTATTTATTGTCATTGAAAACAAAAATATTTTATCATTTCTCAAAATTTATAAATTACATATTTACATGCCTTTCTCAACTGTTCACAACCAACTTATTACTCAACCTTAAATTTTCACAAAAAATTTTAAAATTTAGCTTGAGTTGAAATTTTAATAATAAAACAATTGATTTTAATTTGATTTATAAAAATATATAAGTATTAACATAACAACGTTATAAGTATTTTATTATTTTTACAATAATGAAATAGGTGATTTGGCCAAACCGAATGAACTTTAATAAGAGACCTAACTCTCTTTTTATAAACCCTAACTTGATTCGATCGATCCATAAATATCTCTCAGTGAAATTTTTCGATCATATTAAAAATTCTATCACATGCGTATGAGCGTGAGAACCATAGATTTAGAACATTGATGTGTGCTTAAAAACAACATATAATAAATAATGAAATGTATGATTTGAAGCTAATAATCATAATAATGTATAATATTAAAATAAATAAATAGATTGAAATATGAGAAAAATAAAATTTAAACACATAAATATATCGTATAAACAATACTAAAGGCACTACAATACATCATAAAACTAACAATTTACTTTATTTTATTTCACCTTAAAACCTAGGTGTGGTTTAATAAGCTTGAGCTAAAAATACTATCAATTAGAATCTGATGTAATGACTTGATGGTTCACTATTTAAAGTGTGGCATGGATTCGAGTTGCCTTAGTTGCTAGTTAAAAAATAATAATATCAAATAGTTTTGTAAATCCTAAATACAGCAAAGTTGAAAAGTTGCAGTTGTCAGCTACAAACAAACACTTAGAAGAAGATAGAAGAATGGGCTGATACAAGCCCTTGAATAGGCTGAGAAACAAGGTATGCAACCATTGCAAGTAAATGAATTAATGATTGTAATTAATAGTAATCTCATTGCAGTAACATCAACAAGAAAAAGAACACTCCACATACAGATACCAAAGTGAACATTCGAACTAGCCAACCTCAACAGCATAAGAATTGGAAGAGTTCTGAAGGATGTATCGGCAGTGTGGAATGAAGGCAGGATTAGAATATCTCCTACTCCACATGATATCTATATCCAACTTAGATCCACCCAATCCACAATATTTAGGCTTTGAGGCAGGAGTAATGCATTATCATGTCCTTTATTCAATGCTTTGACCTTTGAACATCATTAGCAGTCCAAATAGCAATTGCATAGGTGCAAATTTTAATACTAGCAGACACATTTTCTTGATAATACAAAGAATATCTTCTATTGCTTAACCAATGTAGGGAAAAGGCACCTGGTTCTTGTGACTTTGCTGGCACTGCCACTGTTGCTAAAACTGAATTGTGTCATCGAGCAGACTCTTGAAGGTTACAATTGTGTTCCTCCGCTCACTACGGATGCGGATGGTGCTTTCTCCTGAACTTTGATGATCCATTCTTTTTCAAGGACATTAGTAAATAGGCTATGAATGAATCTTAAAATTGAAAACCATTGTGGTGAGTGGATGATCTGCTACTTCAGACTTGGGGCTGTAAGACATATGACTCACTTTTGAGGCAGGTTGACGGCCAATGTGCTTCAGAGACCGCAATGGTTATCCGCAACAACAGCAGCAGCATTGAACTACAATTTTGTTCCTACAAATAATTGCTAAGATGCCCCTCAAGTTTGTCAATCTGTCCAAAATATTTCAATGTGATACATTATATTTATTGTATAACATAAAGTTTTTGGAGTGCTTATTGTCTTTTAGGTGATGGGGTTGAATGAAACAAGTTTAAGCAGACACACTTGTCATTCAATGAATAATCTTTGCTTAGTTCCTTTTAACTTTTATTTACTTAATAAGTGGTACTGAAAGCTCATGAAAATAAATAAATTTAAGTAGACAGAAGTGATAAGTGAGAAATGTAGTTGATTGCAATGGAAGAAAAAGAATAGAATTAGGGTGCCCAATTAAGCCTGTGGTAAATGTATTAAATATTGAAATTAACCTTATTTATAATTTTCAATGGTTGTGTATGTTAATTGGACCATACATTTTAATTATAATTTTGGAATTAAGATGTGGGTTCAAATATTGGAATTAACTTCATATTTGTTTAATTTTTGTGACTTTTTATGTTTTTATTTCATATAATTATGTTGTATTCAAGACTTCATATATTTATACTTGTAAAAAACATATATGCAAAATGCAATAAAAAAAAACATTTAGCATGAATGACAATTGAATTAATTTATACAATAAAAAATATTTTAAATAATTAATTAACATTGCGAAAATGATTTAAATAACTTAATTATTTTAAATGTTTTATTAATAATTTTATGCTTTATATAATATTTTGTAAATTTTATTAACAATTTTAATAATTTTTTATATTTTTAAATATTTTAAAGTTCAATAGCTCGATTGAATGCAAATATATATATAAGGGCTTAATTGTTTTTTTTTTTTTGGAAAAACTTCAGGGACTTTAAAGACCCTTTAGCCTTAATTTTTACATCATAGTTAAAAGTTTTCAATGCATATGTTATACTCAAAGAATTTGATCCGAAAACATAAATTTTGTTAAAAGAAAAGGCAATTAAATTAAAAGTAAAGTTCATATGTCATAAAAATTCCGAACAAAGTAAAGCATTTCTACAAGAATAATTCTTTGCTTTCTTTATTAAAGTAAATTTTGTTCTTTTCTTGCAAATTAGGCAATTACTTTGGTTTTTTTATGGGTCTAAGATGACTTTAATATCGAGCAGTGTAGAAATCGAAACCCTTGCCAATGTCCCATGAACATCTTTACTTTTGATTACCTTCACCCCTCTTTGGCTTAATAAAATAATTATCTCTATAGTCTCTCTCTAAAATTACAAGATTCAATTTTGTCTTTTTTAACTTTTGATTAAATGGAAAAAATCATGATTTTAGCTTGATTGACATCAATATTATTTTCAGTGCAAGAGGACGTGAGTTCGACTAAGTTAAAGGGTATTATCCCCTTATTTAAGGGTTGGGAAGGGACTGTGAATAGCTCTAAAGCACTAGTTGTAACAAAAAAAAAAAAAACAGATATAAGCCACCTTATCTTCGCAATCCCATCTTTTCTATTTTTTCTCCAGCATCATCATCACCATAGTATTCATAAAAGTCTAGCATATTCGAATACCCTATCACTTTACTATCATACAAAATACGTCTATCGCCACTGAAAGATTTTCAAAACCCACCATTGCCGCCTTGCACGAACCTTTCAGGTTCTATCCATCACTCTTGCTTTGAAGAATCTTTTCCTGAGGGCTAAACGCAAATCATTGATTTCTTTGATGCAAATCATTATTCAAATTCGAAAAGAAAAAGCAAGGATTGTATGAAGAGATTTATAGCTACATCATGAAAAAGGTGGAAAGCAAAAGGTGACATATTGTTTGGAAATCTACGAAATTAGGAATACTATATATATTAATGATAAGAATCCTTTTGTCAAGGAGATTCATCTTCTTAGATACTCGATGAGATATTCTCATTTTACAAATACATTATCTTTTCAAATATTTGAACTCTCGATAAAATTTTGAGACAAAATGAGTTGTTGATATAAGAGAATAATCCCCTCCATTGCATTCTGCCTTTTTCCTATTTCCATCACTTGATCACTCTATTAGCCATCTGAGTCCTTTTAAGCTAACGAAACGAAACTCCAAATAATAATATTGGGTTTAGTTCTTGTTTATAGCTGCTAAGTCATACATACTGTAAAGAATTTAATTAATAAATTCTTTATAATTAAATTAATTGAGTTAGATGGTTAGTCCGTTATGCAAATTTACTTAATGAATAATCCGACTAACTCAATTATTTAATTATCCAATTAAATTCAATCTACCCATTAAAATTACTTAATAAGCAATCAACTCTTTCCCTTATTCCCAAACTATGACTCCGGCTAGATTTGACCCAACCCAGCACACAGAACATGCATTTGACACCAACCTTGGCCCGAAACCGAACCCTTTTCTTGTAATCCTTGCGGATACCATATGATTTGAGTGACTAAACCTTTGAGTTATGTAATAGTGAACTTACTCTTTTTCAAGGGCTGCAATTTCATATCTCACTTCTTCTAAATGTTCGTTAATGGCGGTTACAGCTTCTTGCACTCCTCTAATGGCTTCCTTGAGAGCATTATCCTACTCGGCATTTGCTTCTGCTTCTTTGGTTCCGGCAGCTTCTGTTATCTCCTGGAGATGCACACATTCATGCTCCATTGGCATCTTAAATGAGCAATTCTCATGGTTCACCACACGCTCCGACAGACGACCTGCCTTCTTCAAGACCTGAATCGTGGCAGTCTATGTATACAGAATATATATATATATATAGCCATACATGTAAGAAGGTTGATGACAAAGAATATGTATCATATACATTTAATATAATATCGAAATTGAGTTTTATATACCCGTACCTGACACTCATCTCTGATAACATAGAACGACAACATTGAATTATAATTCCATTGTTCAATATAATAATCTTAGGAGCAATGGTACAAGAATGACTAGAGACATACCAAATGCAATTTCTGCTTTTCCTGTGTTTGAATGGCTCGGAGCAGCTCAGCTAGATCAACTGTGCAGTAATCCGGGTTTAAAAATAGAGATTCCATCTCAAGGACCTGCACTCAAGCCAATGATGTAGTAAGAACTTACAGTCTCAAACAAAAGGAATTCAAAGTTGAAGACATGATCAGGTGTTGAACTCAGAACTTGTTTTGAGCAATCATTGAACTCTACTGTGATCTCACTGCAAAGCTGCTCCGAAAAACCCCTCATCAGTTTAATCCAAAACTAAGGTTCAAAATTCTCTCAAGAAAAATATAGAAAACATAACGAAAGCATAACATATGGTACATTGGGTTGAAGCCTTTTGATAAGATTTATGTTAAGATGATGTTAGAATGTAGTGAAAAGTATTGGATTAAATTAGAAATTAGTTAAGCAAAATGAGCCAGAGAATAAACCCCTCCATCGCTTTCTGCCTTTTTTCCATTTCCACATCACTTGATCACTCTATTAGCTATCATATTCCATGAAATTTCCCAGAAAATTCCCCAGATTAGTTGCTAGATTTTCAGAAAACAAGCCAATTGGGACATCATGAATCTGAACCCAAAAAGGGGACAATACTAAAGGGACCTTCATGGGATCATCCTCCCATCTTAAATTATAAAGAATTAACAGATGATTGTTGAATGTCCATGGGGAACCTTTCAACACCCTTTCAAGATCCATATAATGAAAAAATTGGAATAAAAACCTTTTTTCCCCCAGATCTCGGATGCGAACTCCACGAACAGGATGCCACAGATTCGCCATAGTACTTTTCATAGCAGGAAAATGAATTATACTTGCTGTAATAAAACACCCCACCAATTGAAGAAACTCTTCTGTTCTTTCCGTTCCAGGATTTTCTTGGATTTGAATAACATCATCCTCCTCTTCATTAATTGTTAATTGGGCTAAATCGTTCTCCATATTTTTTAGAAACAGAGGCGCAGGGATCAAGTAAAGAAGACAAAACAACAAGACCTAAACAACAAGAAAACCTAAAAGCGTGCCAGAGACGGCAGACACAATCGTGCTAGGGTAGCAGACTAAATTTAAATATAATTTTTTTAATCCAACGTACCTTCAAATAAAACTTTGTTCTTATGGATCCAAATGCTCCACGAAGTGATAACAAAGCTCGTGAAGTTTTCAGGCATGATTTCCTTTTCATTCTTATCTTGTTCCATGACTTGCATATAGTCCAAGTGCCAATTGAATGAACACCAAGGTTGTATCTCTGAACGGTCTCTGCCTCAGCTCGAAAGAAAGTGCACCAAGTACCCATAGATCTACTACTACTTTTATGAATGTTGAGAATCTTCCACACAAGAGATGACAACTTTAAAAGGTATTGTGGCTGACCATAGCATCTTCCAAACATCATTGGGTATGTTCAAAGTGATGGAGTTCAGCCTTCTGTCATCTTAATTATTGAGCTGGTAAAAGTATGCTGATTTTACAGAAAACTTACCATCATGGGCAAGTTTCCATTTCGGTTTTTCATTGCCTTCAAACAGAGGTTTTGTTTCCCACCACCTACGGATGCCCATGTTTTGCAATTCGTCTTGAACCATTCCACGATTTGCTTCAAATAATAGATTTGCTTCTCTCAATCTATTTTCTCTTTGCCAGGTGATGTGCTTCGTTACATCTCTTGCACTCATAATACTTCTCCAGGCTCATCAATTACCTGCTTATGCTTGGCACTGAAAGGAATTGACATTAGTATTTGAATTTTGGCCAATGACAGGTTCATTCACCAATTCGATTCTGAAAATCTCGATTCATGCTTTTTTTTTTAGGACATTAGTAGCCTATCTATGTACGAATCCTAAAATTGAAAGCTTTGTGGTGTGTGAATCAACTGGTTTTCATAGGATTTTGACTTTATAAAAAGTGCTTCAGAGACTTCTCAATTTATCCAAATATATTACAGCATTACATTCATTGTATATCACAAAGTTTCATGTTTAAATGGATTAGGGTTTTCTTTTTTAGGATTTTATATTTTTATTTAAAAGAAAATCATTTAAATTAGGAAGTGAAACAAGTTGTTATTTTGAGTGCACCAAAATCTTTTCATTGAATTAATAAAATTTGCCCTTTTCCTCTAACTTTCATTTACTTTCTCATTATTACTTTTACAGAGTCTTACGAAACATAATTTTGGAAAGGTTTTTCTAAATTCTTGTCTTCCTTATGTAAGCGGTTAAAATATACTATAAATCCATGTTTCCTTCAAAATTTTGAAATTTAACCCCTATACTTCTATTTTTAGAAATTTAGTCTCTACTTTTTGGATTTTAAAATTTAAGATCTATTGTTAACGCTATTAAAAGTTTTTTTTTCTAAATTTATTGGCGTGACATTTTGAAAAAAATACTCACTTAATAAACATATAATTAAAAAAATGACATTGTAATTAACCTGAAAGTAGCTCCAAAAAATTTAACGGTGTGTTAACAGTTGAATTTGAATTTTGAAACCCTAAAAATAAAATAACTAAATTTTGAAATTTTGAAAAGTACAAAAACTAATAACATATTATACCCTATGAAAAAATGTCTACGTACTTCCTCCACAATTTTCCAAAAAAAAAAAAAACCATTTGTAATCAATTAGAAGGTTGAAATTTTCTTGAGAAAACAAAGATACAGTGGTAATTCATCCATCTATTGACCTAAAGTATTTTTTAGCTTATAAATAACCCATTCTTCAAACATATCTCCCTTAAGTCCATACTCATAGGTAATCTTATCTTTTTTGTTCTTTTTCCATCATCACTATTATTACTACTATATTCATAAAAGTTTAGCATATTCGAATACCCTATCACTTTACTACCATAAATATAGGTCTAACGCCCATGGAAGATCTCCAAACCCCCCATTGCCACTTTGCACAATCCTCTTAGGTCTTATCCCATCATCCTTATTTTGAGAAATCTTTTTTCGAAGTCTAAACACAAATCGTTCATTAATTTCTTTGATGCAAGTCATTATTCATATCTCAAAACAAGGCTTGCATGAATAAACATAAAAAACCACGATAAAATCATTATATTGATAGTTAAAAATATCTACCACATCACGATCAACGTAGGAAAATAAATAGAGAGTACATCTTCACGTTGCTAGGATCAAACACCATACCCGGTAGAACAATCAAGATTTTATGAATTGTTCCTAAATATTATTAGATACAAGAAGACAATTTATATAACTAAAAGTAACATGAATAAATGAAGTAATTAATAAATAAAAAAATTATATAAATATAAAATGGTATGACCCAATAAAATATGCATATACATTAATATCCAAATCTACCATAAATTACTTATAATAAGAAGTTTAAACAAAATCAAAACTTTTCCAAATATAATTTTAATTACAACCAAACTTTTTAAAAATATAATGTGTATGATTGTATCAAATTACAATTTATGTATAATTTTAAGGTTTATCTCATAAATATATTAAATTACAAAAACAAGTTTACCAAATCTAATATTAATTACCAATCTACCTTAAATTAATTAAAAAAAGAAGTTTAAATATAACGAAACTATACCAAGTAAAATAAAATAAGAAATTATGCCCAAGTATAAGTTTATTTATGCAATAAATCTCTTAAATGACAAAGCCTTAGTAGGGTTTAGGGTTTTGACTAGAAAACCTCTTGAAGAGGATGATGAGAAGGAAGGAGTTTGTAGGAAGTTTTCAAGTTCCAGAGGAGATCGAAAGAGAAATTCTATCAAGATTGCCCGTCAAAAGTTTGTTCCGATTCAAAACCGTTAAAAAATCGTGGCGTAATCTCATCGGAGACTCTACTTTCATCGCCATGCATTTGAATTGTTACGGTAGCAATACGGATGGTTTTTGGTTCATGGATGTTATTCTTATGGAATCCAACTTTCGAGGTCCTCTTTTGACCAACCACGAAAATTCATAATTGGTTCAATCAATGGATTAGTTTGCTTAAGCGATAGGATACGCTGCTTTCTGAAGAAAGATGATAGGTTGAGAATACATATTTGCAATCCTTCCACGAGAGAAATTATGGAGCTTCCTCAATGTTATCATGACCATAATGATTTTCTTTCCGGCATTGGTTTTGGGTTTTGTCGTAAATTCAATGACTATAAAGTGGTAAAGGTTAGCTACCGTCGTGATTCGTCTTCATCGGAAGCTCAGGTTCAAGTTTATAGTTCAAACATGAATTCGTGGAAAATGATAAAGATAGAGAATCCAAGTTCGTGGGCATTGTTGCCTTTGTATCGAGGCAGCGGGTGTTTCAATGGAGCTTTTCATTGGCAAGGATTGAAGAAATCATCATCCAAGAAAATTATCAAAACCGTCGTATCGTTTCAATTTGATGAGGAGGTGTTTCGAGAGATTAGTTTGCCAAATGATCCAGATTTTCAAGGTGACGTCCAGTTTTTTATCACGGAATATCGGGACTTCTTCTCCTCTTTAGTTGTCAAGCAGGGACCAAATGTGAATGTTTATAAAGTATGGGTGATGAAGGAATATGGTGTGCCGGATAGTTGGATTAAACAACTCACCATTGAAGTACCAATCTCACAAGATCAAGTAATGTTTAGATCAATTAGGGACATTAAATATAAAGACATTCTCTTTCAAGATAGCCATCACAGATTCATTTGGTATGATACCAAAAGCAAGCAAATGGACGGCCAATCTCAGTTATTATTACAATGGTATTGTACTCGTTGCAAGGAAAGCTTGGTTTCGTTGTCCCAAAAAAGGTAGTACCACTTCATTCTAATAATGAAATTAAATTCACCATTAGATTTAGAAATTAGTGAAATTTCCGATAGTTTTAGATTTTTTTATGGTTTTTTTTTTATAGTTTTTGATGTATTTACATTTGAATATGAACAGATTGAATTAAGTGTTGTGAATGATGAAAAATATTGGCACTTGAATCTAAATACTATAGATTAGTTGTTTTTGGGGTTACGATTGAATAATTCAGCAGCTAAAGTCTCCCTGCTGTATTAGATGATCATCTCCTAGCCTTAAACTGCAGGCTCGAGAACGTAAAATGTCGAGCTTTAATATCGAGCAGTGTAGAAATTGAAACCCTTGCCAATGTCCCATGAACATCTTTACTTTTGATTACCTTCACCCCTTTTTGGCTTAATAAAATAATTATCTCTATAGTCTCTCTCTAAAATTACAAGATTCAATTTTGTCTTTTTTAACTTTTGATTAAATGAAAAAAATCATAGTTTTAACTTGATTGGTATCAATATTATTGTCAGTGCAGGAGGACGTGAGTTCGACGGCGTTGAAGGGTATTATCTTCTTATTTAAGAGTTGGGAAGAGACTGTGGATAGTTCTAAACACTAATTGTAACAAAAAAAAAACAGATGTAGTAACAACCTATAATGAGATTAATGTTAGAATGTTTATTTTTTCCTTCAACTCCATTAATTGAGTTCCATCTTCATCACATTCACCCATCCCTTAACGAGAAGTATCTTTTTTCTTGTAAATAACCTATTCTTGAAACAAATCTATCTTAAGTCGATAGTCATACATAAGTCACCTTATCTTCATAATCTCATCTTTTCTATTTTTTCTCCATCATCATCATTACCACAGTATTCATAAAAGTTTAGCATATTCGAGTACCCTATCACTTTACTATCATACAAAATAGGTCTATCGCAGGTGAAAGATTTCCAAAACCCACCATTGCTGCCTTGCACGAATCTTTTAGGTTTTATCCCATCACTCTTGTTTTGAAGAATCATTTCTTGAAGGCTAAACACAAATCGTTGATTTCCTTGATGCAAAGTCATTATTCAAATTTGAAAAGAAAAAGCAAGGCTTGTATGAAGAGATTTATAGCTACATCATGAAAAAGGTGGAAAGCAAAAGGTCACATATTGTTTGGAAATCTACGAAATTAGGAATACTATATATTAATGATAAGAATCCTTTTGTCAAGGAGATTCATCTTCTTAGATACTCGATGGGATATTCTCATTTGAGGCAAAATGAATTGTTGATATAAGAGAATAATCCCCTCCATTAATTGCATTCTGCCTTTTTCCTATTTCCAATAAATTCAATCTACCCATTAAAATTACTTAATAAGCAATCAACTCTTTCCCTTATTCCCAAACTATGACTCCGGCTAAATTTGACCCAACCCAGCACACAGAACATGCATTTGACACCAACCTTGACCCGACACCGAATCCTTTTCCTGTAATCCTTGCGGTGACCATATGATTTGAGTGACTAAACCATTGAGTTATGTAATAGTGAACTTACTCTATTTCAAGGGCTGCAATTTCATATCTCACTTCTTCTAAATGTTCGTTAATGGCGGTTACAGCTTCTTGCACTCCTCTAATGGCTTCCTTGAGAGCATTATCACACTCGGCATTTGCTTCTGCTTCTTTGGTTCCGGCAGCTTCTGTTATCTCCTGGAGATGCACACATTCATGCTCCATTGGCTTCTTAAATGAGCAATTCTCATGGTTCACCACACGCTCCGACGGACGACCTGCCTTCTTCAAGATCTGAATCGTGGCAGTCTATGTATACAGAATATATATATATATATATATATATATATATATAGCCATACATGTAAGAAGGTTGATGACAAAGAATATGTATCATATACATTTAATATAATATCGAAATTGAGTTTTATATACCCGTACCTGACACTCATCTCTGATAACATAGAATGAAAACATTGAGTTATAATTCCATTGTTCAATATAATAATCTTAGGAGCAATGGTACAAGAATGACTAGAGACATACCAAATGCAATTCCTGTGTTTGAATGGCTCGGAGCAGCTCAGCTAGATCAACTCGGCAGTAATCGGGATTTAAAAATAGAGATTCCATCTCAAGGACCTGCACTCAAGCCAATGATGTAGTAAGAACTTACAGTCTCAAAAAAAGGAATTCAAAGTTGAAGACATGATTAGGTGTTGAACTCAGAACTTGTTTCAAGCAATCATTGAACTCTACTGTGATCTCACTGCAAAGCTGCTCCAGAAAACCCCTCATCAGTTTAATCCACAACTAAGGTTCAAAATTCTCTCAAGAAAAACATAGAAAACATAACGAAAGCATAACATATGCTACATTCGTTTGAAGCCTTTTGATAAGATTTATGTTAAGCTGATGTTAGAATTTAGTGAAAAGTATACTGGATTAAATTAGAAATTAGTTAAGAAAAATAAGCCAGAGAATAATCCCCTCCATCGCTTTCTGCCTTTTTTCCATTTCCATATCACTTGATCACTTTATTAGGGGTTTTTTACTAAAATAATATTAAAAAAATAAAAATTACCAAAATGTTATACATTTTTTTTATTTATCAAAATATATATAATTTTTTTTATTTACCAAAATATACCAAAAAAACAAAAAAACAAAAAAAACAGAAAAAAACTGGACTGATTTGACAGTTCCCTGGTGAAGGGAACACTGTTGGCGGCACCAAACAAGGGAACCCTGTTGGCGGCACCAAACAAGGGTTCCCTGTTGGCGGCACCAAATATTTGGTATTTTTTAATATTTTATTATTTTTTGTAATGTTTTATTATAGGTTTTATAAAAAAATAATATAAAAAATAAAAAATTACCAAAATATTATAACTTTTTTTATTTACCAAAAATATATAATTTTTTTATTTACCAAAATATATCAAAAAAAGTAAAAAACCAAAAAAATAAAAAAAAACCTTAAATTAAGCTTTAATATAATGCAACTTTAAAATAATTAAATTGGTAAAAAGAAATTGAACAATAACCACAATAACTGAAACTAGAATAATTAAATTAAAATAAAATTATAAAATTTAAAATGACGATATTTTTTAAAATAATAAAATGCGGAGAGAAAAATACGAACAAATGACCAAAATAATAGTGTATTACTAACTTTTTAAAAAATTGAGAAATAGTTAATACAAATATTTTAAAAAAAATGTAATGAAATAATATAAAGTAATAAAATAAAAAATATATATAATGTACAAACATGTGCCATACACCCCTAAAATTGATGGTTCGATAGTGTAGTCCTAGGGGTATACCTAATATATATTTAAAAAATACCAAAATATTATATATATTTTTTATTTACCAAAATAAAAAATTACTAAAAACGGGTTTTTTATTTGGTGTAAGAAAAAAATCTTTATCCCTGCCATTTGCTCGTATTTTTTTCCCGATTTTTATTACTTTCAATAAAAATATTTTTATTTTTTATTTTATTACTTTATATTATTTCATTACATTTTTTTAAAATATTTGTATTAACTATTTCTCAATTTTTTAAAAAGTTAGTAATACACTATTATTTTGGCCATTTGTTCGTATTTTTCTCTCCGCATTTTATTATTTTAAAAAATATCGTCATTTTAAATTTTATAATTTTATTCTAATTTAATTATTCTAGTTTCAGTTATTGTGGTTATTGTTCAATTTCTTTTTACCAATTTAATTATTTTAAAGTTGCATTATATTAAAGCTTGATTTAAGGTTTTTTTTATTTTTTTGGTTTTTTACTTTTTTTGATATATTTTGGTAAATAAAAAATTTATATATATTTTGGTAAATAAAAAAAGTTATAATATTTTGGTAATTTTTTATTTTTATATTATTTTTTTATAAAACCCATAATAAAACATTACAAAAAATAATAAAATATTAAAAAAATACCAAAATATTTGGTGCCGCCAACAGGGAACCCTTGTTTGGTGCCGCCAACAGGGTTCCCTTGTTTGGTGCCGCCAACAGTGTTCCCTTCACCAGGGAACTGTCAAATCAGTCCAGTTTTTTTTTCTATTTTTTTTTTGTTTTTTTGTTTTTTTTGGTATATTTTGGTAAATAAAAAAATTATATATATTTTGATAAATAAAAAAAATGTATAACATTTTGGTAATTTTTAATTTTTTTTACATTATTTTAGTAAAAAACCCCTTTATTAGCCATCTGACATAAGCTAACAAAACTAAATTCCAAATAATAATATTGGGTTTAGTTCTCGTTTGTAGTTTGCAATGTTAATAATCCCACATTGCTAAAAAATATATAACATAAAGACTTTAAATAACAAAATTCTTGGGAATCTTTGTAATAATTATTTGAATAAAATTATATTTTAAAGAATATGCTGAAATAACATATATTTTTTTTTAATGAAATGTGTAACTATTCATTACTTGAATCCAGTTTGCCATTTTTACTTTGTTGACATCTCAAGTCTTGGTTTTAACTTCTTTTTACCTTTTTTTCTTAAAATGAAAAAATTTCGTTTTAAACTGTTTAAATTCTTTAAAGTTTAAGTTAATATACGGTAGATTTACTCTTTAATCCCATAATAATAAAATTATGATTTAATCCTTATAATAACAGTAAAATTATAAATTAATATAATGATTATTGGCACCATTTTTTTTATGAAAATAGGGTCAACTTGAATTTTGACGAAAACAAAAAAAAGGGAATCGCCACCAATCTTTTTTAATGAGGTGTGATTAGATCACCTCAAAAAGTGGTTGTTTTTAATAAACAGTTTGATTTTATTAAAACAACGATTTTGGTCCACAAAATTCAGAAAACGAGTTTAGGAATCGATTACGTACGAAGAAAGATTAGCACACTCATAACGCCCAAAATTAGTACCTAGTTGATTAGTTAATGTCTTAATGTTGAAAAATTAAAACTTTGAAGAATTTTAAAAATACGATCCTAAAAACTTTTGAACAATATGGGTCGAAATTTAAAATTCTCTTATTCCGAAAGAATATCATATCCAGCACCTTAGGAGATGATACTTTAAACTCTCGAAACCAAGATCACTTTATAGTTTTCAAAACCCGTATTTTGAAATTTTAAAAGGATATCAAGCTATTTGGCTAAACGGGAAATCTAAACCCAACACATTAGGGCACGTTTACTCGAATTTCCAAACGCAAAATATTGCCTTTATTATTTCTTAGAAAAATCCTCATCTTGAGAAAACAACATGTCATATCCAATGCATTAGGACACAACGTATTAAATTCCCGATACGAGAATATATGCCGAAAAATTTATTTATTTAAGAAAATATTTAGCTATCTCAATTTTTTTTTAAAAAGGGTCATACCCAATGAGTTAAGACACGATCTTTTCTTAATTCCTGAGATCGTTTAAAACTTGAGTTTAAAAAGATTCATGTATTTAAATTTATCGTAAAAATCGATACCCAGTAAGTTAGGGTAGACCTTCTCGAATCTATACACGAGATTTTGCTTATTTGAAAGTCGAAACTTATGCATTGAAATAAATTAATGGTAGAAATAAAACACGAGGTTAATATGCATACAAAGCAATATTGAATGCGATAATGTATGAAAAATAATGCGAGCAACAATAATAAAATGAATGAATAAAAGAGACAAATTAATAACATGCAAAATAACAAATATATGAGCAAGTAAGGTTAAAACGTTCTTTTAAAATACTAATGAAAGCATAAATAAATAATAAATAAATAAAGAGAATGAATAAAATTAAAAAAATAAAAAGATGTATATATATATATATATGTATATATATGCACTTGAGAAAATAAAATAGGTATATAGATATATGTATACGTGTTTGTAAATTAAAAACATATATATAAAAATGAGTATATATATATACAAATAAGTTATAAAGTTATATATATGTATGCGTGTATATATATATTATAAAAATGTATGTATGAATATATGTATTCAAAAATTATAAAGTATAAAAATACATAAATAAGTATGTATAAAAGAAATAATAAATAGAATAATAATAACTAACGAACCGAATAAAACAAAACTAAAAAAGAAATAAGAAAATAAAAAGGATAAAAAAAGTTAAATAAATAAATGAGCTAAACTGATTTAGGAATTTAATCGTAACCTAAACCAAATTTAAAGGATAAATTAAAATAAAGTGAACAAGTAAAAGACCGAAATAAAAAACATGACAACTAACGAGGACCAAAATGGGAATAAAACCCAAATTCGGACACATGTCCATCGTTTTAGTGCATCAGTGAGCCAGGGACGAGATCAAGAACCAAACGAAAATCTGGTGCCAAAATAAAAATAAACAGTAGGGACCAGACCGCATTAAGGTGCAAAAGCAGAGGGGCTAAACATGGAATTCGCCCCTCCAAGCAAAAACACGCGGATCTGCTACTGGGTCGGGTCGTATGAGCGGGTCAGACGAGAAACGACGTCGTTTTGGACATTGTTGCCTGAACCCAAAACGGCGCCGTTTTTGGCCCAATATAAATAGAAAAAAAATCAGAAAAAAAAACATTTCACTTTCATTTTTCACAAAAACAGAGAGGGATCCTCTCAGATTCTCTCAACACCTCATCCGGCCTATGGGTTTCCGGCCAAAGGCCGCCGTGGCCTCTCTGCAAGCGGTGGTTGGAACCACCGAAACACCGGGTTTTCAACCCGTTTTAGAGTTCGCCCGAAGGCCCAACCTTCGTATCCCAAAAGACCGACGGAGAAGGGTTTTTTCTCACCTTCAATCGGTCTAACTCCGACGACGGAAAGGAGCCTCCGGCGATGGGCTCACGGAGCAAATAGGTGCGACCTCTTTCCTTTTTCTTTTTCTTTTTATTTAATATACAAAATAAAGAAAATAAAGAAAATAAAAAGGAAATACGAATCTGATAGAAAAAGTAACCTTGAATCTATTTTTTCTTTTATTTCTTTCTGCTAATGTGTTTTTTTTTTACCAAAAAATCCTCCTTTTACAGTCAGAAGATGGAGGATCTTATAGCCTGTTTACAATATTTGCTACTGTCTTTTTTTCCTTGCTAGCAGGTGTTGACGCTGATGGAGTAGGTGGCGTGGTAGGGTGGCCGACGTGACAGAAGGCCAGGGGTTAGGTGCGGCAGTGGCATGGGCAATGGCGGCTGAGGGCAGGTAGGCTAGGGCTTCAGTTTTCTGAAACCCTAGTTTGACTGGGTTCTGGGCCTGTTGGGCCTATTGGGCCAACTGTATTGGGTCGTTTGGGCTCTACTGGTTGGGCTTGTTTTGTTTGGGTTAGGCTTGGCAAATTATTGGGCTATACAATGATCAAATTACATTTGTCTAGCTTAGCCAAGGGGTTAGCAGGCGCCTAACTCCCCCTAAAATGGAAATTTCATCTTTAGCCCCTTTACAAATTAATATAATTTAAATTAGAAATGATAAAATTACACTTTGCTCCCTTTTAAAATTATAAAAATTTGATTTAATATTTTAAAATTATAAAGATATAAACTATTAAAATCTTGAAATTACATTTTTACTATATAAAAAAAATAATTTCAACCACTTCAAAAATATTAAAAGTAGGGCAACGAAAACTAAATAAGGGGAAAAATACGAAATCAACATCCAACTATGGGTGATGAAAGAATTTTGTTTAGAATATTAAAATGAATTTATAGAACAACTAACTTCAGGAAATGTTATTAAATTACTTTTTTTAATTATAATAATGTAAAGTAAACCTGAACAACAAACGTAATTAACGTAATTTAAACTCAAATCACATTTAAAACGATGAAATGAAAGGGAAGAAGAAAAAGGCTCGAACTCATGTTGTTAAAGGGGAAACTAACACTTTAACCATTAGGCTATTGCCTATATTTTTTTATTTTTTATTTATTGTCATTGAAAATAAAATATTTTATCATTTCTCAACTGTTCACAACCAACTTATTGTTTAATCTGACTCAACCTTAAATTTTCACAAAAATTTTAAAATTTAGCTTGAGTTGAAATTTTAATAATAAAACAATTGATTTTAATTTGGTTTATAAAAATATATAAGTATTAACAAAACAACGTTATAAGTATTTTATTATTTTTACAATAATGAAATAGGTGATTTGGCCAATCCGAATGAACTTTAATAAGAGATCTAACTCTCTTTTTATAAACTCTAACTTGATTCGATCGATCCATAAATATCTCTCAGTGAAATTTTTCGATCATATTAAAAATTCTATCACATGCGTATGAGCGTGAGAACTATAGATTTAGAACATTGATGTGTGCTTAAAAACAACATATAATAAATAATGAAATGTATGATTTGAAGCTAATAATCATAATAATGTATAATATTAAAATAAATAAACAGATTGAAATATGAGAAAAATAAAATTTAAACACATAAATATATCGTATAAACAATACTAAAGGCCCTACAATACATCATAAAATTAACAATTTACTTTATTTTATTTCACCTTAAAACCTATGGTGTGGTTTAATAAGCTTGAGCTAAAAATACTATCAATTAGAATCTGATGTAATGACTTGATGGCTCACTATTTAAAGGGTGGCATGGATTCGGGTTGCGTTAGTTGCTAGTTAAAAAATAATAATATCAAATAGTTTTGTAAATCCTAAATACAGCAAAGTTGGAAGTATAGCAACATGAAAAGTTGCAGTTGTCAGCTACAAACAAACACTTAGAAGCAGATAGAAGAATGGGCTGATACAAGCCCTTGAATAGGCTGAGAAACAAGGTATGCAACCATTGCAAGTAAATGAATTAATGATTGTAATTAATAGTAATCTCATTGCAGTAACATCAACAAGAAAAAGAACATTCCACTTACAGATACCAAAGTGAACATTCGAACTAGCCAACCTCAACAGCATAAGAATTGGAAGAGTTCTGAAGGATGAATCGGCAGTGTGGAATGAAGGCAGGATTAGAAAATCTCCTACTCCACATGATATCTATATCCAACTTAGATCCACCCAATCCACAATATTTAGGCTTTGAGGCAGGAGAAATGCAGTATCATGTCCTTTATTCAATGCTTTGTACCTTTGAACATCATTAGCAGTCCAAATAGCAATTGCATAGGTGCAAATTTTAATACTAGCAGACACATTTTCTTGATAATACAAAGAATATCTTCTATTGCTTAACCAATGTAGGGAAAAGGCACCTGGTTCTTGTGACTTTGCCGGCACTGCCACTGTTGCTAAAACTGAATTGTGTCATCGAGCAGACTCTTGAAGGTTACAATTGTGTTCCTCCGCTCACTACGGATGCGGATGGTGCTTTCTCCTGAACTTTGATGATCCATTCTTTTTCAAGGACATTAGTAAATAGGCTATGAATGAATCTTAAAATTGAAAACCATTGTGGTGAGTGGATGATCTGCTACTTCAGACTTGGGGCTGTTAATACATATGACTCACTTTTGAGGCAGGTTGACGGCCAATGTGCTTCAGAGACCGCAATGGTTATCCGCAACAACAGCAGCAGCATTGAACTACAATTTTGTTCCTACAAATAATTGCTAAGATGCCCCTCAAGTTTGTCAATCTGTCCAAAATATTTCAATGTGATACATTGTATTTATTGTATAACATAAAGTTTTTGGAGTGCTTATTGTCGTTTAGGTGATGGTGTTGAATGAAACAAGTTTAAGCAGACACTCCTGTCATTCAATGAATAATCTTTGCTTAGTTCCTTTTAACTTCTATTTACTTAATAAGTGGTACTGAAAGCTCATGAAAATAAATAAATTTTGGCATAATAACTTACTTTATCCTCCAATTTTATTTAAAAGAAATAATTTTAATTGTTCGTCTTTTTTAAGCTCTTCAACTTGCATTATTCATAAAATTACTTTAAAATAGATGTAAGAGTTAATGCCTATTGTTTTAAATGTTGTATTAATAATTTTATGCTTTATATAATATTTTGTAATTTTATAAACAATTTTAATAATTTTCTATATTTTTAAATATTTTAAAATTCAATAGCTCGATTGAATGCAAAAATATATATATAAGGGCATAATTGGGTTTTTTTTTTTTTGGAAAAACTTCAGGGAATTTTAATAACACTTTAGTCTTAATTTTTACATCATAGTTAAAAATTTTCAATACATTGAAGATATGATATACTCAAAGAATTTGATCAGTAAACATAAATTTTCTTAAAAGAAAAGGCAATTAAATTAAAGTTTATATGCCATAAAAAATTCCGAACAAAATAAGCATTTCTACAAGAATAATTCTTTGCTTTCTTTATTAACGTAAAATTTGTTCTTTTCTTGCAAATTAGGCAATTACTTTGGTTTTTTTATGGGTCTAAGATGACTTAATCATGCCATGAATACATGGACAACAGTCCACAATCAAACGAAATTGTTATCTATATATTCTTCTATATCTAGTTAGTCCATCAATTGAGTTTAACGATTAATGTGATTAAAGAAGAAAATATTTAATTGATTTTTTTATTAACGACAAGAATTTAATTGGAAACCAATTAAATCGATAAGCCAAAAATAATTGCACATTGCATTGATAATACACATTGCATTCTTAAGCGAAGAATGTAAGTTTGAACTTTGAAGACAATATTATTGAGAGAAGCAGTCACCAACCTAGAACATGAATAATAAAATAAACTTGAAAAATAGTAAAAAAAAAAGTGTCATTATTTATGATACTAACTTCATTATTTTAAATATTTTATTAACAATTTTATGCTTTTTATAATATTTTGTAAATTTTATTAACAACTTTAATAATTTTCTATATTTTTAAACATCTTTTCATAATTTTAAAATTTTTATTTTTTTTAATTTACATACACTTTTTGTTATTTTAACAATTATTAATTTTTCGACAATTTTTAATAATTTATATATTTTATTTCATTTATAATATGTTTTTATATTTTTGTACTTTTATATATTTTTATAAATTTATAATATTTTTAATTTGTATATATTTGTATTATTTTTACATTTTTATTATTTTTAATATAAAATATCACATTTTGCTGCATAGCACAATTCTCGTGTACCACGTGACGAAAACAACCTTTAAAAATATTTATCGTTACTCTTTAACGATTGACCGTTAACTTTAACGGTTAAATAGTTTAATAAATTGAAATTTTAACGTTCAATAACTCAATTGAATTCAAAAAAAGTATAAGGGCTTAATTGCTCTTTTTGGAAAAATTCAAGGGCTTTAAAGACCATTTTAACTTTAATTTTTACATCATAGTTAACAAATTTTAATGCATCTATGATATACTCAAAAAAAATTGATCCAAAAACATACCAATTCAAAAGGGTAAAGAATTTCTTAGAAAAATAGACAATTAAATTAAAAGTAGAGTTTATATGTTTATAAAAAAAAACCTAACAAAGTAAAGCATTTCTACAACATCAATACTTTGCTTTCTTTATTAAAGTAAATTTTTTTTTTTAATTTGTAAATTTGATAACTACTTTGATTCTTTGTGGGTTTAAGATTACTTAATCATGTCATAAATACATGAATAACAATCGAAAATCATAAGAAATTATTATTTATATATTCTTATATATCTAATTGGCCCATCAATTGAGTTTAACGATTAATGTAATCGAAGTAAAAAATAATTATTTATAAAAAAAAGAAAGTAATTAAAGAAAAGATTAAATTTTTTTATTAACGACAAGAATTTAATTGGAAACCGGTAAGCCAAAACACGAAATAAAAGTATACTAATAACACAAAAAGCATGACTCTCTTCCATTATTCTTCAAAACTTAAATAAGACTTTATGGATACGAGTGATAATTAGAAATATCTTAAAGAGTAAGACGATTATATAATTTAAATATATTGGATGAAAATGATAATATATCACATAAATGTCATTTTTGTAAAAATTTTCAAATATGAAATTGCATAACTACTCCAAAATTCAAATTTGTGTATTAATGAATTAAATCTAAATATTACTATTTGAATCAAAATAAATAATTCTCCATTGGTTATTCAAATATGATTAATATATGAATTTAGTAAGTTCAAAAAAATAAAAATATTTAAATGTAAATCAAATAATTTAAATCCAAATATGTTATATATGCATAAGAATAGTAAATTCATTTAATGAATATTTGAAGGTTAAGATTTGTGTCTACTCCAAGAGGGAAGGGAAAAAAAATTTTAAGAGGAGCTGAAATTAAATTGTAATTTTTACGATAGTAGAAATGTAATTTCACCATTTTAATAGTCTATATCTTTATAATTTGTAAAAGATTCAATCAAATTTTTATTATTTTTGAGGAGACCAAAGTGTAATTTTATTTTTACTAACTAAAGTTAAATTTTTTAAAAGGACTAAATTTGCACTATTTGCGGCGTGATTTCCACAAACGTCACTATATAACGACTTATAGTGGCTTATAGTGGAAATAACTAAAGTCGTTATATAGTGACGTTTTGTGGTGTTTATAGCATAAAACGCCGCTAAATTTGTACTATTTTCGGTGTTATTTCCACAAATGTCTCTATATAATGACTTATAATGGCTTTTTTTGGTTAGCACTACTAATGGTATATATTTGTGGCATTTTTGGTCCAAACGCCACTAAAAATGCCGCTAAAACCTTAATTTGTTGTAGCGCTTATACTTTTTGACATCACAAACATTACGATTAAAACTAAAGGTGTTCATGGGTCGGATCGAATCGAATTTGGGTTAGGCTTAAGTATGATATTATTATACTTTATGTTTGTCCAAGCCCAACTTGACCCAAAATCTAGGACTAGAATTTTACCCAAACCTGCTCATATTTGCAAAAGACTAACCCAAACTCATTTAGATCTATCCATACTATTTTTAAAATTTTTAAAAATATACATTTATATTGTTTTATTTTAATATTTAATAATTTTATATATTTTTTATTTATTAAAAATTTTTATATAGTCATCTTAACATTTTTTTAATACAATAGTATTATATATTTAGTATACGTTTTTTTTAATGTGTTTTAAATTACATAATATATAAAAGTAACATAATATAAAGTATTATAAAATTAAAATGGGTCGTGCTTAGACCTTGAATGTTCAAACCCGAGTTTGACTCATATTTTAAACGGGCTTAATTTTTTTGTCCAAGTCTATTTTTCGGGCTCAATATTCTCTCCCAAACCCTCCTGAATTTTAGATGGACTTTCGAGCCTAAATAGGCAACCCAGCTATGAACAGGTATAATTAAGACTCTACTTTTACATGCTACGTGAAAATATGGATGGGTTATCCAATTTTTGAGGTCAATTAAAAAGTTATCTTAGGAACCACAAAAAAAATATAATTGGTTCGATCAATGGATTAACTTGCTCAAGTAATAAGAGATGTTCCTTCTTAAAGAATGATGATACATTGAGAATACATATTTGTAATCCTCTCACAGGAGAAATTATGGAGCTTCCGCATTGTTGTGATGATTTTCTTGTCGGCATTCGCTTTGGGTTTTGTCATAAATTCAATTACCATGAAGCGGTAAGGGTTAGCTACAGTTCTGCTTCGCTTCATTAAAGGTTCAGGTTCAAGTTTATAGTTTAAACATGAATTCTTGGAAATAGATGAAAATAGTAAATTTAGGGTGGGATTTGCTGTCTTCATATCGAGGCTAAGGGTGTTTCGATGGTGCTTTTCATTGGCAGGGACTAAATTCATGAAAATTATCCAAACCATCGTATCATTTCAATTTGATGAGGAAATTTTTCAAGAGATTGATTTTTCGAATGATCCATACTTCCATGATGATGTTAACTTTTTTTATTACAGAATATCAGAACTTCTTCTCTTTAATGGTCAAACAACGCCAACAAAATGTGAATGTTTATAAGGTATGGGTGATGAAAGAAGATGGCGTATTGGATAGGTAGATTAAACAACTCAACATTAAGTACCATCTCACAAGATCTACTATTACTTACTTCACTTATCAACTTTGAATATGATGAAAAACTTATTCTCTTTCAACATACCCATCACCCATTTGGTTGATATGATACCAAAACCAAGCAAATTGGAGGGGAACTCGACTTCTTGTTACAATAGCATTTCATTCGTTGCAAGGAAAGCTTCGTTTTATTGAATGGGAGGCGACAAGATTTAATTGCATATGAGTTTTGATGATAGTTTCGTGATAATTATAGATGATATTTTATACCCTTTTATGAGTGTCTTATGAGATTTAGAATTTTGTTTACTGGTTTGCTTTGTGATTTTGAACTATTTCTCCGGGGGTTTGGGTAATGCAGTTTAGTACATTTAAATTTATTTCTTCGTATTGTACTCTCGTTTGTTTATTCAATTAGTAAAAAGTCAAAGCTTCTTTTACTCGTGGTTTTACCCATGGTTTTCCCTCTTTGAGGGTTTTTCATGTAAAATATTTGTGTTCGTCTTCTCCAAATTTACTTGTTCGTTGTTTATACGAGTCGGTCCCTGACTCATTGTCAAGGTCATACGATTTTTTTCTAATAATGAGTTTAAATTTCCCATTAGAGTTAACGATTAGTGATTTATATTTTTATATTTTATTATTTTTGATGGATTTTTTAGCCAAATAGATGATGATCTCCTAGCCTATTAAGCCTGGCCCGCTGTGACTCAAGAACGTGAAATGTCGAGCTTTAACATCGAACTGTGCAGAAATCGAAACCCCTACCAATGACCGATGAACATCTCTATCTTGCTTGTTTCGGTAAACAGTAATTGTTGAACAATGATCATACCAAGATCAAATCAAACCCTTGACAATGATCAATGAACTCTGTAACACCCCTTACCCGTATTCGACACCGAAATAGGGTACGAGGCATTACCAGAACACATACACTTGTAAATGTATTGAACCGAGTTATAAAAATTCCATAAATTGTTAAACTTTCAAATTATTAACATGCTTTTATAATTCTTCATAATATAAATAATGCAACATTTCCTACCAACCACAATCAAGCTTCCGATAATCATCTCACTGCATTTAATAATTGTACATACTACCAATAATAATTCAATTTCAATAATAAAACACATATCCATATAATATTCATCATATAATAACATTCACTTCAATTAAAATTATACAGAATATAGTTCATACGAACTTACCAGGCTAATATGCAGAAATACCAAGATACAAGGGCATTTTGGTAATTTTCCACTTTTCTCGATTTTCTACCCGATCTTGATCTAAATTAATTTTTCATTTAATAAAACAACTCATTTCATGCAATTTGATCATTTTTGACATTTTTCCAAAATTACCCCTAAAGTTTTACTTTTATTCAATTTAGTCCCCGAGCCCAAATCATGCAAATTAACCATTTATAATGCAAACCCATGCTAGCAGAATATCCACACATTTATTTTCCTCCTCCTCCTCTCCATTCCACATCCTTAATATATATAACATGCTTATATGTAACATTATCTATAATTTCACATTTATTTCTATTCATTCAAAGCTGTCCACTTGAGTCATAGTCACTAAATTATTTATATCTTGAGCTACAGAACTCAAAATTGAGATCTGTTAATTTTCTCTGAAACCAGACTCACATATCTTCTTACCATAAAATTTTCAGAATTTTTTGTTTAGCCAATAAGTACAGTTTATTCTTTAAAGTCATCCCTGTTCTGCTGTCTGACAGTTTCGACCCTTCTTCACTAAAAATTAATTATCTCATCGTACAGGATTAAGATGATGTTACCGTTTATTTCTATTAAAAATAGACTCAGTAAGGATTTAAACATATAAATTTAAGCCTCTAATTATTTTTCTCCAATTGTTGATGATTTTCTATAGTCAGTACAGGGGAACCCGAAATCATTCTGACCTTATCTCACAAAACCTATTATATCTCATAATTTACAATTCCATTTCTTACACCGTTTCTTTTATGAGAAACTAGACTCAATAAGCTTTAATTTCATATTTTTTTCATTCTCTAATTCAATTTATACGATTTTTGGTAGATTTTCAAAGTCAGACTACTGCTGCTGTTTCAAAACTATTTTAGTGTAAAATGTTGATAACTAAATTTATAACACTTTCCTTTCCTTTCTCTTCAATATTTTCCATCACTTTCTCTTATTTCCCTTTACAAACATAACAAGAATATAGAACCTTATATAATGAAACTTTACCTTAACATTAATTTCCTACTTTTTCAATAATATCAAACTCAAAAGTATATAAAAATCTTGATGTTCTTACCTTATGCCATTGATTTCAATCTTTAACTTGATTTTCTCCCTCCTCCAGCTTCTATTTCTTGAATCTAACTTGATATTCTAGCTCCCCATAGTCTCCTTGTCATTTTTCTCTCTTGATGGATATGGAAATTCCTTTGATTTCTAAGTGAAAATGGTGGATTTTTGGTGAAAGGACCAAATTGTAAAGAAAGCAAAAGCTTTCTTTCTTCCCCTCTTCTTCTCACGTTAATGCATGCCAAAAATGGTGGGAATGGATGGATACTTTTCATCCTTCTTTCCACACATATATATACTAAATAAATTAATAATAATAAAATAATATCATTAAAAAAAGTTAAATTAAAATATTAATAAACTATTATTTATTTATTTATTAATCTAAAATATCTCCAACATAATCATTATCTTCTAGATTTCTCTCTCTTCTAATTGACCATTTTGCCCTTTATGATCTTTTAAAATTCCATCCTTGAGTCATCACTTAATTTGGTAAAATTGTGATTTAGTCCCTCAAACTTCTTCACCTTTTTCAATTTGGTCCTAATCCATCCATTTTTCTTAGTTTCTAGATTATTCCTCCCTTAAAATATTTACACTATTGGTCCTTCAACTTTTTCATATTTACACTTTAACCCCTCAAGTTTCGAGTATTTACTCTTGGGCAACAAAACTTTTCTCACTTTTGCAATTTAATCCTTTCTTGGATTAATATGTCATAAATATACTTTCCAATGTTGACATAACTCAATTACCCTTTTTATCACTATATTTTCTTATTTTACCATATCAGTATTTTCATGCAACCTTCCTATCATAATGCAACCCATGTCATAATTTTAAAATAAATTTTTCCTTGTCGAATTTGTGGTCCCAAAACCACTGTTCTATCTAGCCCCAAAATCGGGCTGTTACAACTCTCCCCCCCTTTAGGGATTTTCGTCCTCGAAAATCTTACCAGAAGAAATTACTTCCAACTTATGAAATACTTTCACTCACTATCTGATATTTCTTTAAAAATTGAGTTTATTTATTACACTAGGCCCAACTCTGTTTGCCTTACTAATTATTTGATCACTGAACTCTTTAGTTCACATTCATGAGTTTACTCAACATGATTCTCGTAAAAATTTCATCATAAAACAATACTGATAAGGGGTGATGGTGAGGTCGTAAAGCCTCTAACTTACTCTCGTAAATACATATATACATATATATATATCTTAACTTTCATCATCAATGTAATACCATCATAACCACCTAGTTCATTCATATATTTTATCACATATAGGGGTCACACGTCCTTGTGTCTACCCGTGTGGACAAAAATCAGGCTATTTTTCAAGCCTTATTTCTCACTTATTTGATCTTTTACCTTCACCAATATTTTAATACATTCAAGTACCAATTTAAGATATTCAACTAAGCCTTATAGTTTTCACCATTTGTTCATTTCATAGCCATACCAATAACCATCATTTTCTTGTATTTCAGATAAATACATATTTAAACATAAACATGCAATTCACTATTCTTCCTGTCAATCAAAATTTTAAATGACAGATTCATGTAAATGAGCTCAAAATCATTAGCTATTTAATTTCTGTCACTTAAATTCACATACACATAATTTATTAACATAACCTGTCAAACACAACCTCTGGATGATGAGATCACATAATCGAGCTCAATTTCACTGTTCAATATGGTTTATCACATAAAATTTGCTTAACACTTACCACAATTTGTCAAATTAGAAAACACCTTACGGAATTGAGTATCTCATTTTCTCGATGCCATAGTCCAACTATGGTCTTACATGTAATCACATATCACATACCGATGCCACAGCCCAGCTATGGTCTTATACGGAATCACATATCACTTACCGAAAGTAATCATACCTGCGTTCTACTTAATTTAATTTTCCAATTCAATTTCCAGCAAGCTGATTTTCTGTGTCATGGTCACTAATTTATTTTTATCTGGAGTTTTAGGGCTACAAATTGAATTCCGTAAATTTTCCCCAAAACTAGACTCATATACCTTTCTACCATAAAAATTTCAGAATTTTTGACCCAGCCAATTAGTACAGTTTATTCCTTAAACCTTCCCCTGTTTCACTGCCCCACAGTTCTAACCCTTCCTTACTAAAATTCACTTAACTCTCTGTACAAAATTTGAAAAATGGTTTCGTTTGTTTCTATTAAAAATAGATTCAATAAGGAATCCAGGGATATAAATTTCAGGCCATAATAATTTTTGTACAATTTTTGGTGATTTTCCAAATTTAGAACAGGGGATTTCGAAATCACTCCAGCCCTGTCTCAGTAAAATTCAGATATCTCCTAAAATACCACCCTTTTGCTTACTCTATTTCTTTCATATGAAAATAGACACATTCAGCTTCAATTTCATATATTATTCAACCTCCCATTCATTTCCCACCATTTATGGTGATTTTTTTCAAAGTTGCCCAACTGCTGTTGTTCAACACAGTTTTGATTTAAATCGTTCCTTTTTCGTTTTTTGATATTTTCTCCCATCTCATACATGGGTCGATTTAGTATTAAACTCAATATTTACCCCATAAACTTATCCACCACATAGTAATATTCACCTTCCAAATTTTCTCGTTGAACACTCGGAATGTTAACCGTTTTCGGTGGATCCCGCACTTAGCACCACCACTGAATCGGGGAATCAGCACTGAGCAACCCCTCGGGGGAATCAGCACATAGCAACCCCCTTTTTCATTTCAAAGGTACGGTGGATATCGCACATAGCACCACCAAAGAATCGGCCCTCGGGGGAATCAGCACATAGCAACCCCCTTTCATATTTCAAAGATACGGTGGATATCGCACATAGCACCACCAATGAATCGGCCCTCGGGGGAATCAGCACATAGCAACCCCCTTTCACATTTCAAAGATACGGTGGATATCGCACATAGCACCACCAATGAATCGGCCCTCGGGGGAATCAGCACATAGCAACCCCCTTTCACATTTCAAAGATACGGTGGATATCGCACATAGCACCACCAATGAATCGGCCCTCGGGGGAATCAGCACATAGCAACCCCCTTTCACATTTCAAAGATACGGTGGATATCGCACATAGCACCACCAATGAATAGGGGAATCAGCACACAGCAACCCCTTTATATAACATACTCCGGCTTATTCCGAGTGTTCAACCCAAAGACCATATTTTGCAACCCTTTACCACCTTTCCCGATTTAACAACATTTTTGGGATATTGCCAAACATTTATTTTAATTCCAAATAAATCTCAACACATATCAAATAATAATATCAAAATAATACATTAAGTCACGTGTTTACTTACCATATTCACTTAATCAAATATGTTAAGCACATAGCATCATATGATCACCAACATATTGGATGAGCTTATCACAACATAAATTTTTTTTTTTTTATTAGAGCCCGAAGATATCACACTATCACAAGTAATAACATGGCATGTATTTTTACACTTCACATATGCTACGTTCGGTCCGAGAACCGACTAAACCGTAGCTCTGATACCACTAAATGTAACACCCCTTACCCGTATTCGACACCGAAATAGGGTACGAGGCATTACCAGAACACATACACTTGTAAATGTATTGAACCGAGTTATAAAAATTCCATAAATTGTTAAACTTTCAAATTATTAACATGCTTTTATAATTCTTCATAATATAAATAATGCAACATTTCCTACCAACCACAATCAAGCTTCCGATAATCATCTCACTGCATTTAATAATTGTACATACTACCAATAATAATTCAATTTCAATAATAAAACACATATCCATATAATATTCATCATATAATAACATTCACTTCAATTAAAATTATACAGAATATAGTTCATACGAACTTACCAGGCTAATATGCAGAAATACCAAGATACAAGGGCATTTTGGTAATTTTCCACTTTTCTCGATTTTCTACCCGATCTTGATCTAAATTAATTTTTCATTTAATAAAACAACTCATTTCATGCAATTTGATCATTTTTGACATTTTTCCAAATTACCCCTAAAGTTTTACTTTTATTCAATTTAGTCCCCGAGCCCAAATCATGCAAATTAACCATTTATAATGCAAACCCATGCTAGCAGAATATCCACACATTTATTTTCCTCCTCCTCCTCTCCATTCCACATCCTTAATATATATAACATGCTTATATGTAACATTATCTATAATTTCACATTTATTTCTATTCATTCAAAGCTGTCCACTTGAGTCATAGTCACTAAATTATTTATATCTTGAGCTACAGAACTCAAAATTGAGATCTGTTAATTTTCTCTGAAACCAGACTCACATATCTTCTTACCATAAAATTTTCAGAATTTTTTGTTTAGCCAATAAGTACAGTTTATTCTTTAAAGTCATCCCTGTTCTGCTGTCTGACAGTTTCGACCCTTCTTCACTAAAAATTAATTATCTCATCGTACAGGATTAAGATGATGTTACCGTTTATTTCTATTAAAAATAGACTCAGTAAGGATTTAAACATATAAATTTAAGCCTCTAATTATTTTTCTCCAATTGTTGATGATTTTCTATAGTCAGTACAGGGGAACCCGAAATCATTCTGACCTTATCTCACAAAACCTATTATATCTCATAATTTACAATTCCATTTCTTACACCGTTTCTTTTATGAGAAACTAGACTCAATAAGCTTTAATTTCATATTTTTTTCATTCTCTAATTCAATTTATACGATTTTTGGTAGATTTTCAAAGTCAGACTACTGCTGCTGTTTCAAAACTATTTTAGTGTAAAATGTTGATAACTAAATTTATAACACTTTCCTTTCCTTTCTCTTCAATATTTTCCATCACTTTCTCTTATTTCCCTTTACAAACATAACAAGAATATAGAACCTTATATAATGAAACTTTACCTTAACATTAATTTCCTACTTTTTCAATAATATCAAACTCAAAAGTATATAAAAATCTTGATGTTCTTACCTTATGCCATTGATTTCAATCTTTAACTTGATTTTCTCCCTCCTCCAGCTTCTATTTCTTGAACCTAACTTGATATTCTAGCTCCCCATAGTCTCCTTGTCATTTTTCTCTCTTGATGGATATGGAAATTCCTTTGATTTCTAAGTGAAAATGGTGGATTTTTGGTGAAAGGACCAAATTGTAAAGAAAGCAAAAGCTTTCTTTCTTCCCCTCTTCTTCTCACGTTAATGCATGCCAAAAATGGTGGGAATGGATGGATACTTTTCATCCTTCTTTCCACACATATATATACTAAATAAATTAATAATAATAAAATAATATCATTAAAAAAAGTTAAATTAAAATATTAATAAACTATTATTTATTTATTTATTAATCTAAAATATCTCCAACATAATCATTATCTTCTAGATTTCTCTCTCTTCTAATTGACCATTTTGCCCTTTATGATCTTTTAAAATTCCATCCTTGAGTCATCACTTAATTTGGTAAAATTGTGATTTAGTCCCTCAAACTTCTTCACCTTTTTCAATTTGGTCCTAATCCATCCATTTTTCTTAGTTTCTAGATTATTCCTCCCTTAAAATATTTACACTATTGGTCCTTCAACTTTTTCATATTTACACTTTAACCCCTCAAGTTTCGAGTATTTACTCTTGGGCAACAAAACTTTTCTCACTTTTGCAATTTAATCCTTTCTTGGATTAATATGTCATAAATATACTTTCCAATGTTGACATAACTCAATTACCCTTTTTATCACTATATTTTCTTATTTTACCATATCAGTATTTTCATGCAACCTTCCTATCATAATGCAACCCATGTCATAATTTTAAAATAAATTTTTCCTTGTCGAATTTGTGGTCCCAAAACCACTGTTCTATCTAGCCCCAAAATCGGGCTGTTACAAACTCTCACCTATTGAACCTGATCTCGGCCCTGTAAATGATGTTAAGAATTATGGTCAACACATTGTATTATCGCTACAACATATGCAAAGATGGCACCATCACACATTGTTGAACCCATATTGTTGTACTATATGAAAAGATGGCAACACAATGTGTGATAGTTACAATATATGAAAAGATGGCAAGCAAAAGGCCATCACACATGGTTCTACTTTAGAAGCCGTATCCTAACTGTTCTTCATGGATTCATTGATTTCACTTTTTTATATTTTCTGATACATTTGGATAAGTAAAAGGGGTGCCTCTGCACATTACTTGTGAAGGTGATAATTGCAATGAATACAAGTGAAGCATGGAGCTAAAAGTAGTTCCCCACATCCATCGTAGTAAGCTTTGACCTTCATTGCTTTGCTCTGCCACCAACACCAAGGGATGTTCCTCGTGAAAAGGATGTTGAATTTGTTGCACCGACTTGTGGTGTCTCTCATTCTCATTCTCCATCTCCATTGATTAGAATGTTTGTGAGAAATGAAGGAAATAATAGGAATGAATAAAGGGGATGAATAAAAGGAGGGATAATTTTGAAGTAGAGGAATGATTGAGAAAAGGTAGTTTAAGGAGTTGTGGTTTAACACTATTATTTCTCAATTTTAATAAAAAAAAACAGAAAAATGAAAAGTGGGGTGCAATTAATAATTGAATAAATATAATAATTTGGATAAAGTTAAATTTGGTAGTGTGAGATTCGATTCTTTTTCTTTTTCTCAAGTATCCAAAGATTATCACTTCTAAAACTAAAAAAATTAAAGTATTGTGGTTTGCTTAATTGTCAGCACAAAGAATTTTAGTTTTGGTAATTAAAAGGAAAGACTACAAAACTTTGAATATATTTTATGCATATGAATGATATTAAAGAGTAAGAAATGAAGAATTAAGAGATATTATCACCACCCTATGATTTTAATAAAGACGATTATATATATTTGATAAAGTTGATAATAGATCACATATATGCCATTTTTGTACTAAAATTCTAATATGAAATTGCATAATTTCTTTATTTATGAATTAAATCTAAATATTACTATTTGAATCCAAAATAATAATTATCCAAATATGATTAATATATGAATCTGATAAGTTAAAAAATTAAAATAATTTTTAAAAATGTAAATCTGATCATTCAAATCCAAATATGTTTCTTAAAATAAATAATTTATTTAGTATAGAATTACAATCTGTAGTTTAAGTATATCATACCAATAAATGCTGGGTGTTGTGATAAGATACATTACACTCTTAAGCGAAGAACGTAGGTTTGAACCTTGAATGTGACATCATTAAGAGAGGCAGTCACAACCCCACAACATGAACAATAAAGCAAACTTGAAAAATAAAAATAAAAAATGACAATATTTATAGTAATAACTTAATTATTTTAAATATTTTATTAAAAATTTTATGCTTTTTTATAATATTTTTTAAATTTTATTAACAATTTTAATAATTTTCTATATTTTTAAATATTTTTCATAATTTTACAATTTTTATTTTTTGTAATTTTAATAATGATTAATATCATACTTTTTGTTATTTAATAATTATTAATGCTTTTTTTTGAAATTTTTAATAATTTTTATAGTTTATATATTTTATTTCATTTATAATATGTTTTTATATTATTTTGTACTTTTATATGTTTTTATAAATTTATAATATTTTAAATTTGTATGTATTTGTATTATTTGTATATACATTTTATTATTTTTAATATAAAATATCATATTTCGTTGCATAGCACAATCTTAGTGTGCCACGTGGCGAAAATAAGCCTTAAAGATAGTTATTGTTACCCTTTAACAATTGACCGTTAACTTTGACGATTAAATGATTTAATAAATTAAAATACGTTCAATAGCTTAATCGAATAAAAAAAAAGAAGTATAAGGGCTTAATTATTTTTTGAAAAAATTCAAGGGCTTTTAAAGATCTTTTAGCCTTAATTTTTACATCATAGTTAAAAAAAAATTAATAAATCAAACGTATCATACATTAAAAAAATTTCTTAAAAGAAAAGACAATTAAATACAAAGTAAAGTTTATAGGTTATAAAAAAATCCAAATAAAGTAAAGCATTTCTACAAGAATAATATTTTACTTTCTTTATTAAAGTAAAAATTGTTCTTTTCTTTTACTTGCAAATTAGGTAACTACTTTGGTTCTTTACGGATTTAAGATTATTTAATCATATTATGAATATATGGACAATAGTCGAAAATCATAAAAAAAAAAACTATTATGCTCGCATGTTTTTCTCGATTAATTCACCCATCAAGCTAAATAAGATGCTTTGCTTTTGCTAATTAAAAGGGAGGAGTACAAAGAATTTAAATACCAAGAATTTTACTTTTGCTGATTAAAAATAAAAAATTAAAGTATTGTGCTTTGATTAATTGTAAGCACAAAGAAAGGAAGCACACGTTTTAAATTTTTCTACCCTATTCCCTCCCAGACCCAATCCCTTATTCGATCATTCCCCTTCCTCTTCCCCTTCCCAATCCCTAATTCCCTTCCCTATCTGTTCTTATTTCCTAAAAAGGAAAACCCCTAGCATTAAGTGTCGCTCACTACCTCCACAGCTACACCAGTGACCTCTAGCACCACTACCTGTACGTCTGTCTGCCCATGAATATAATTGTACAAGCATTAATTTATTGAATCATCATTGCATAATGCGTAATATGCTATTATGCTATGAATTAAATATTTTATTGTTTGAATAATTATATATAATAATTTAAAATTAGTCTCATGCTGAGTTGTTATAAGTTCATTCTTCTTCTTTTTTTTCCTTTAGGTAACACAGAAAATTAGTACTCAAAATGGTATGGAAGGAATCTCAAATTAACAGCTTATTTTGCTTTTATTTAAAAGTTTCAGAAGAGTTTTCTTAATCGTTTATTTTTGTGTTTGTAATTATTAATTATTTCGTAGGTTTGAGATTATTT
Organism: Gossypium turneri; assembly: GCA_008044935.1. Lineage (NCBI taxonomy): Eukaryota > Viridiplantae > Streptophyta > Magnoliopsida > Malvales > Malvaceae > Gossypium > Gossypium turneri. The sequence continues at coordinate 4,894,335 of CP032576.1, forward strand.
AGCTTATTTATTTAAAGCATGATAATTAGTTAAAACTATGATATTTCTTTTCCCTGCATGTTTTTCGAACTATGTTCTCCTTGGTGCTTGGAATTTGCTTTGTCAGGATGTTTTGAGCTCTTGTTCTCTATAATTTTCTTGATATCCTTCTTTATTCAAATAAAATTGTGATCATGCTTTTTAGTTTGGTCAAAGGATGTAGGAGTAGTTCGACCAGTTTGATCGCTTCAACCCAATTTGCCAATTTGGTTTTATGCTCGTGTACGTGTGGCTTGAAAATCTCTGTTTTGCGCATGCGCATGTGCATGTGCATGAACAATTAAATCTTAGTTATTACAGATGGAGAGTTCAATGTGATTCAAACTAATTTCACCCATAAGTAGATAACAACTTATTCAGGGGAAACATTAATTTAGTTTGGCATATCCCTTAAACGATCTCAACGTTTTGTACACCTTTGTTACTCTGTATTTCTTTATATGTCTTTGTAACATCTGGTAGACTATGCATGTGCACCTGAGGAAGTTCACCAGCAATTCCAATCTTGTGATCAGAGTAACAATTTTGACAGACAAGTTTGGTCAACCTAAAGGATTCGGCTATGTTGAATTTGTTGAAGTTGATGCTGCTCAAAGTGCTCTACTGTTAAATGAAGCAGAATTGCATGGTCATCAGTTGAAGGTTTGTAACTTGATCTACATGTGGAATATTACTTCATTAAATACAACCTACATGAATACAACCCTTTATTATAGAAACCAGCATGCGGCATAAATTATTAGCATGATGGGAAAATCGACAAATGGTTCACTCATTTTATCCTGATTTTTCTTGTGCAATTTTGGAGGTCGGGTTCCTTCTCTGTTTACTTTGCATTTGTACAATTAGCTTCATGGATTATGCTCACTTAATATTGCAACTTAGAGTGGTTTTATGGCTTCAGTCTGTTTTACTCTGTTGAGTATGCATCGGACATGGGTGTCCCACATGCTTAATAAAAAGATGGACTTCTGCAGCCAATAAATTGGAGCAAGCTGGTTTTCAGAATATAGCATGTATAACATCAGGGTCTCAAACTGTAAAACCAGGTTAAACATCAACTGCTTGTGGTTGTAATGACCGTGGTTGTGATGTATGCAAGGAGCAAAGCATGAAATAGTTCTTGTTTTTGCAGGTACATTTGATTCTGTAGGTACAACTAAGTTGCAAGATGCTGGCAAAGCTGGTTTGGTCACAATTCAAGGCAAGAATTCTGCCGTGCTTGGAACTGCACACATTTGTTAGTGATTCAATAGCCATAAAAAACTTCCGTTGAAGTCCTTTTTCTCTTTTAATCTAACCTCATGAAATGGCGCAGGCGCATATCTGTTTATAACTTTGTTCCCAGATCAAGCGGAGAAGCTGCTTCAGATGAGTCTTGCAAGGTAGCCATTGCAAAATGAGTCCGGGTTATACTTTACCCAACTAACATCCGAGGCAGTCCAAAATGATTATACCACCAAGATTTGACCACCAAGATGATTCCTTACAAAATTGCTTTAGTCATCAAGCTGCCAAATGATTTTATCGGATCTCTAGGAGACCAGCTCGTGAATAGAGATGGTGTGTCTAAGATCATTAAGCATCTCTTCCCAATCAAAGTATTCTTCTAAAGACAAGCCTCCAAGAGTAATGGCCAAATCTCTCATCTACTGGATAATCATGGACTGCAATGAACTATATCTTCTCCTTTATCTCTCTTTCTTTCTTTGGTTTCAAGATTTCACTACGGTTATAAATAAATTGTTTCTGATATTTGAATCTTGCAGGCTGCACCAACTAGTCCCTCTAGGCCGGCTCTTGAAGCACCAGCAAGAACACGATCAAGGGTTAGATAGTTGTGCTGAAGTGTCAGATAATACTTTTCTACAGTTGGTTTGAGAGTTGAGAGCATAAAGCATAAAATTTGGTTATCTGATTGGTTCTCTGATTAATGACTTCCAGCATCCTATTTAATTGCCAGCCATATAACTTATTTCATTGCTCTAAAAATGTCAAAGGTACAATTTTTTTAGTTTTTTTTTTTTTCTTTATTAGCAACCTAAACCACGATTTTAACAGCAAAAGCAATGTGTTGTGTCAAAGCTAACTTTTTCTTAGGATGTTCTTAGCTTCTTCTTTATTGCTCTAAAAATGTAATATATTTATTAGTTTGAATAGGTGATAAATAGTGAATCTGTCTCGGGTGGCTCTGCTGCATCTGTATCAACCTGGGAATGTGTTGTGTCACCTGGGAGCGATACTCGTGGAAGCGTGAGGCAGACATTATTTTGCGGCCAAGTTGGCTTGAAGCCTGATTGCGCATAAAAACTGTTTGATAAAATGCTTAAGAAAAGCTAGTGTCTATTGCTGCCTGACATTGTTCAGCTCAGATACTTGACATATTAAGTTGACAAATTTTTATAAGAAAAATCTTTAGGCTTTCATTCTTGCTAATACTTTGATGACTGCAAACCCATTCTTAATATCTAAACTGTTTATAACAACATATGTAGGAGTTTTGTTTGGATTGAATTGAGGAAAATGCTTTTCTAATGTTTTCCTAACTTTGAAGAAATTGGATCGGATTGGAGAAACACAGAAGCTCGTCCTGAAGATCCAATACCTATCTTGAGCTCGTTGAAGATATTCTCTTAAATAGGATCGGTTAGTTTCAATCCTGGAATTAGTTTGTCTGAACAATAAAGACGTTAACATAGAATAAGTAGAAAAATATGCTTTTGAGGTTTGATGCTAGCAGGAGAAAAGCTTAGCCAAATGGAAGAGGCGAACGAGTCAAACGCCGGCATTGTTTAACATGCAGATTTGAAAGCTGGCAACATGAGTATCCGGACTGTTTGATGTTGGAAGCGGTGACAATCGTTATCTTCCAAATGGAGTTGTGCTTGGTGAGGTTATATTCTCTGTTTAGTAAGGGTGTGATTTAGAGGGGATCGCTACTAGCTTTAAGCATTTGTATTCTGAGAGCAAGTAGATTTTCATGTATTTAGAGAGTCGTCAGGATTATCGTATCCTTTCATTGGAGACTTGTTGGATCTTTGCTTATCTTTGTGTAATCATGCAACTCTCTCTACGTAATCCTATGTTAAATGTTAGTAACTTTGTATTAGGGAGTGAGTGTCGAATATTCGATATGTTGGATATGAATATGTTTCATTCATCGTGTTCCTAAGTTATGTGAATTATATTTTTATATTCATGTCCGAATATGAGTGGTTTAAGATCGTCGGATATGATTAGACGAGAGATCAAAATGAGAGAACCTGACTAACAGTATCAAAATACATGGTATTTAACTTTTGCCAGTTTGAACTATTTGCCATTTAAGTTTTTGTTCTCATACTTAAAATTTATTGATTTATTTGTTTTTATTGTATTATATATATATATATATTCAAACAGTGATGTGGGGTTGAAATAAGAAATAAGAAAATGTCAAAATAATTGGTAGTGAACCTTAATATAATCAAGAATCACACCTTTAAACTATAGTTGGCATTGTATTCCTATATGATTTTATTGTAAGCATTTCTTCAGACATGCTTTTCATATATATATATATGATTCTATGAAATCAAGAACTGGTAATTGGTTTGATCCAATTCTAAAAATATTGATAATGAGAGTAGCCCGAATAATATATATCTTGTGTCTAGAGGATAATTTAATCATTTGATAATAATAGGTATAGAAATTACCCATGATTTTCTATTATTATATATAAATCATTTTTAGGGGAAGCAGGTTGAAATTTATTAAATTATTAGTGAGTTTATATCATTCAACTTTAAAAAAATTATAAAATGACTATTGAATTATTCTAAAGTTTTCATTTAAGTCACCTAATTATTCAAAAGGTTTTGTTAAAATCATTACTGTATGACTTTTTTGTTCGCATTCCATTTTTCATTTTTCTTTTTGTAAAACAACTTTAAACGTGAATCAAAATCTAAACAACATAAAATAGTCACTTTAAAATAAAATTTGTCCTGTTTTGTCACCCTAATTCTTTTTTCAATTTAGTTATTCTAATCATTGCCGTTAAATATTTCGTATATAATATAGAAATGGGTGCATTCACTGATTTTCTATCATTCTCAATTTCTATTGTTATATATAATTTTTTAAAATATTTTTAATAAAATTACGTAATGAAATTAAGATTAAACTTTTCATTATTCATATAAAAATTTTATTTTTTAAAATTGTCCAATAAATGTTGAAAGAGTAAATGATAATTAAATCAAATACTACTTGAAAAGATATCGAAGAATTAAAACATAATAACTTGTATTTCAGCATTTTATAAAAAAATATTTTTATACGGTAATTTTGAAAGATTTAATACATTTTACTATTATAAAAAAACTCAAAAAAATATTTATATAAATAAATCTAAATAAAAATATTAAATTTATTATTAAAATTTTAATTTAGAGGGTGAGATAGATGTCACAATACAAAGAACAAAATTTGAAAAAGTCTAGCTTATTATGCTACTAAAGTTTGCAAAATCGGACTAATGATCCAACTGATCAAATCACCAATTCTTGATCCGGTCAATTCGACCAATTCATTTAGTTTCATTAAATAAATTATTAAAAATTTATAAAAAATAATATATATATATATATATATATATAAAATTCATTTCAATCTAATCACAAATCCATGCACAATAAAAACAAATTAAAAATTAATTAAAAAATTATCATTATTTATAATTATAATTTAATTATTTAATATATTTAAGTTTCGAAATAGTCCAAAAATTCATTTCAAAACTTCTAAGAAAATAGCTAACTACTTTATAAGTTTTATAAAACATTATTCAGATTAATAAGAAAAATAATAGAATGTAGGCTTTATGTTTTGAGAAACTAATTATTTTTTAAAAAAATCAGAAATTTTCATATTTGTTAAAATTATTTAAAGAAACTAAGATATCCATCATAAGCGTAACAACAATGACTAATCATCTTGTCACGAGTATTCTCTAAAATGATAGACGATTGATCACGGAATGTAATAAATTCCCTACCACATTCATGTTTTTTATTAAATGAATTAATAAAATATTTTTATTAAAAGAATTAAAACTCAATAACTTTTATTTGAGCATTTTATAAAAAAATATTTTTATACGACAATTTTGAAAGATTTAATTCATTTTACCATTATAAAAAAAAACTCAACAAATATTTATATAAATAAATCTAAATAAAAATATTAAGTTTATTATTAAAATTTTAATTCGGAGAGCGAGATAGATGTCACAATACTAAGAACAAATTTTGAAAAAGTCTAACCTATTATGCCACTAAAGTTTGCAAAATCGGACTAATGATCCAACTGATCAAACCACCAATTCTTGATTCGGTTAATCCGACCAATTCATTTGGTTTCATTAAATAAATGATTAAAATTTTATAAAAAATATATATATATATATATATATATATTCAATTCAAAATCCTGAACATGCACAATAAAAAGAACTTAAAAAATAATTAAAAATTATCATTATTTATAATTATAATTTAATTTTTTTAAGATATTTAAGTTTTGAAATAGTCCAAAAATTCATTTCAAAATTTCAACAAATGATTAATCATATTGTCACGAGTATTCTCTAAAATGATAGACGATTGATCACGGAATGTAGTTACTCCTCAATTCCTATGCTGCCATCAAGCTCATGAAAATATATAAAAAAGTTATTTTAGTTGTTTATTTAAAATTTTCAACCTGACTATGGTGAAGGTACCAAATATTGGAATTAACTCTATTTATAATTTTCAAATTGTACCATGCATTTTGAAATTAAGATGTCCAATTCAACATTTCACTCTAGCAAGGAATTAACTTTATTTATAATTTCCGTAACTTCTTTTTATATTATTGTATTCAAAACTTTATATCATTATATTTGTCAAATAAACAAGTGCGGAAGAAAAGCATGTAGCATGAAGGCAAATTGCTGGCTTCCAAAAGTTTCATCATATATGGGGTAAATAAATAATTCAAATCATTATTAATTTTCATAATTCAAATCCAATAAATCACAACATCATACTGAAATCAAATTTTACAAACTCAAATATATCATAGATGAATCACAAAGTAATAGTGAGTTCAAATCATACAAACCCAAATAAATTTTAAACAAACCAACAGTTAAATCAAAATACACTTAAAATTTGAGCATCCTTCATCGAAGAAGTAGGAATGAAATGTCAAATCCTTTGTGAACTCTTTGGATCGGATAAAACCTCTAGTGCTTTCCATTTGAGCAAAACACATCTGTAGCCATGAAGACAATTAAAACCGATGTTAATAATGAAAACAAAATCATGAAATAAAAACAATTAATTGCATTGATGATTTAAAGGAAAACAATAGCTCTTTAATCATCTAAAGTACTTACCACAAAGCTTTAAACTTAGTGATCCGGACATTTGCAATGGCAAATATAGTCGCATGTAGACTCTTCACATTTGAAAATTTCTTCTTGGCAAAACTTACCACACTTAGAACATTCAGGGAAGCCCTCAACATTCCTAAAAAATTTAAGAAAATGATTGTGATAATAAAAATAAAAAGGAATTTTGCTCCCATCCTTGAGAAATGGAAATTGTCCAAGAACACATTCGATATGAGCAGAAGTATCGCAGATTGAACAAGAATAATACCAAAGGCTTGGATCTCTATATTGCTCACAAATATCACAATAACTTTGCTCCTTATCATCATGATAAGTAAGCTTTAGCTTGTGTTCATCAATTTTGTGAGGAGCTGAATGTGGTAATGTTAAGCATCCAAAATCCAAAGCAAATCTGCACTTTCCACATCTGAATGCCCCATACCAATTCGTCTGGCCACAACCATTACATTTCTCCTTGCATTTGAAATCAAAAAAGAGAAAGTGTTGGTGTCCTTCACATTCAATGATATCAGCAACTTTAGCACACCTTAAGCACATGTCCCAATATCCTTCAATTTTGCAGAAGAAACCACTACAATGTCGATGGCAAAAAACACAGAAGTTGAAGCTGTTGAAATTGAGGGTGGCACTGCTTTGACGAAACCAATGTTGCTTGAATCTTGGCAATTCAGCACAGGTTTTATGAAGAAAAAAGGGGCATTCTGAACAATAATAGAAAATATTTGAGATAGGTAGCATGCACCCATCACATTTTCTATCAATTTCCTCCTCCATCTTGTCTACTAACACCAAGCAACATTGATGACTGAAATGTTGAATCTTTGTAGCTTCCCCAGCTTCATTCACCTCAATAACACGAATGATGGAAGACTGCATAGATTTTTCTTCAAGCTCCTCACATTGCTTTTCTTCCTCAATTACCTTGTACAACCTTTTATCCTCTAAGACACAATTCACATGGACAACGTAATTGCAACCTGGCTTCCTACAAGAGTAACTCCCACGATCTAGTTTTACTTCATTGAAACAAATCTTGCAATCTTGCCTTGTAAGCTCTCGTGTTTGAAGAAAATATTTGTGAAAAATGCAGTGATCATGTCGAGAAAATTTGATAATGCGTGGGAGTGAAATGCATTTCTTGTGGACTTCGGTGCAACATTTCAAACATATACAAGAAATATAATTTCCCTCAGTGCCACATGCATCACAAATGAATGAACCTTGTCTCCAAAGTAAGGAGAATGGGTGCTGATGGCGGCTTTTATCTTCAACAATGGACCTCTGCCAAGCACATTCAACATTGATGTTAAAATGGCAAAGAGAACAACCGTAAAAAGGTCCAGAATGTTGCTTTTGGCATAGGTTGCAGAAGTAATCACTATCACTACGGTTAAGAATAAGAGGGTGTACGCGATGTGTAAGGTGATCAATTTCAGTGGGTAACTCATCAAGGCATTTCTTGTGAATGATGATGAATGATGGACAGTCAGGACAAAAATATATAGCATCTGTCAATGGTTCATGACACCAGCAGCAGTTCAATCTTTTGAGTACATCTATGGCCATGGGACTTTCTATGAAGGTCAATGGATGTTTGTGGATGTCATGTTTGGACAGTTGGCTAAGCTTAAATGAAGAAGATAATTGAGCACATTTGATGTCAATGGAAAACAAACAAGAATTACATCGATAAAAAAACATGTTACGTTTTTCCTTGCATAATGCACAACCATATACCCAATTATGTGGCCTTTGTTGAAGAAAAAAACCTTTGTCTGAGTGCTTGGGATGGAGAGGGTGATTAGGAAGTGAAGGGGGTGCCTCTGCACATTGCTTGTGAAGGTGATAATTGCAATGAATACAAGTGAAGCATGGAGCTGAAAGCAGTTCCCCACATCCATCGCAGTGGGCTTTGAGACCTTCATTGCTTTGCTCTGCCACTAACACCAAGGGATGTTGTTGATGAAAGCGATGGGTAATCTGTTGGATCGACTTGTCGTGACTCTCATTCTCATTCTCACTCTCACTCTCACTCACACTTTCATTCTCACTCTCATTCTCACTCTCGCTTACACTCTCATTTTCGCTCCCACTCTCATTCTCATTCTCACTCACACTCTCATTCTCGTTCTTCATCTCTATTAATTAGTGTGGTTGTGAGAAATGAAAAAGAAGAAGGAGATGATAGGAATGAAAGAAAGGCAGAGGATGAAGAAAAGAAAGAGTGAAAAAGAGATGGGTGGAAAGTGGTAGGAAGTAAAGAAAGAACAGAAGGGTGAAGATGGTGGAAGGCATTGCAATTCATATTTAATAAAAAAGAAAAGATGCCAACAATCTTCTCTTTCATATTTAATATTGTAACTCATCATTTCTTCTTCTTCTTTTCCAAATTTCAATTTTGTTGTTTTCACGCAAAAGCATTTTATTTGATTTAATGAAAGTAGTATTCTTTTCTTTTCTTTGCAAACAAGTTTGGTATATAATTCTTTATACTTTGTTAAGACTTCATCAATGAAATTTGGAATAAACTTTTTATTTTAATTCTTAATTAAATTATAGAATAAATTTTAAAAGTTTCTCTATTCTTAATGCATTTAGAATTTAGTTTTCGTATTTTTATTTTCAAGAATTTAGTTTTTCTATTTTTCGAATTTAAATTTTTAACTTCAGTTGTTAATGCCATTAATTTTTTTTTGTTAAATTCATTAGAGATGGATTGAAAGAGGTAGGAAGTAAAGAAAGAAATAGTTACCACTCATCATTTCTTCAAATTTCAATTTTGTTTATAATATTTTGTAAATTTTATTAACAATTTTAATAATTTTCTATATTTTTAAATATTTACGATTGATGATTTCTTCTTCTTCTTTTTCAAAATTTAATTTTTTTATAATATTTTGTAAATTTTATTAACAATTTTAATAATTTCCTATATTTTTAAATATTTTTCATAATTTTAAACTTTTTTGTAATTTACATATACTTTTTGTTATTTTAATAATTATTAATTTTTTGGAAATTTTTAATAATTTATATATTTTATTTCATTTATAATATGTTTTTATATTTTTTGTACTTTTATATATTTTTATAAATTTATGATATTTTAAATTTGTATATATTTGTATTATTTTTAATATAAAATATCATATTTTGCTGCATAGCACAATCCTCGTGTGCCACGTGGCGAAAACAACCTTTAAAAATAGTTACCGTTACTCTTTAACGATTGACAGTTAACTTTAACGGTTAAACAGTTAATAAATTAAAATTTTAACGTTCAATAACTCAATTGAATTTTAAAAAAATAAAGTATAAGGGCTTAAAGAAAGTATAAAAATTATTTTTTTATTCATAAATTTGGCAACTACTTTGATTATTTGTGGGTTTAAGATTACTTAATCATGCCATGAATATGTGGACAACAATCGAGATACATAAGCAATTGTTATGCTTGTATGTTTTATTCGATATTATTGTTATTTATGTATCTAATTGGCTCAAAGAAAAAAATAATTATGAGAAGGATTTAATTGATTTTCTTATTATTCTACTAATAACACAAAAAAGCATTCCTCTCATCCATGAATACATTTTATGCATACTTATCAATAAGGAAGGAAAAATTAAGAGATATTATCATCACCATATGATTTTTTTAATAAGTTCACTATTATAAAACAAAGGTTAAAATCCTTGAAAACATCAACATTTATTTTTATAAAAGTAGATTGAAAATTTATGAACTTTAATTCATATTTAATAAATATATTTTTATTTTTTAAAAAATTTACGAATTAATTTCATATGATGGATTAATAAAATTAGAGTAAATGGTAGGAAGTAAGGTATATGGGAAAGTCACATATTTGAGACTTTTAAAAAGAAAAAATTAAAGAATTGTGCTTTGCTTCACTGTAAGTACAAAGAATGTTAGTTTTGGTAACTATTTTGTAAATTTTATTAACAATTTTAATAATTTTTCATAATTTCATAATTTTTATTTTTTTGTTATTTTAATAATTATTAATTTTTTGGCAATTTTTTATAATTTATATACTTTATTTCATTTATAATATGTTTTTATATTATTTTTTTGTACTTTTATATCATAGTTAAAAAATTTTAATGCATCAAGGGTACAATATACTTAAAGAATTTGATCCGAAAACATATCAACTAAAAAAACAAGGAATTTCATGAAAGAAAAGACAATTAAATAAAAAGTCTTTTATTTGCAAAATAGATTGTTGATGGGTTTAAGATTACATAATGATGCATTCATGGCAAAAGGAATTTTGATGCTCATATGATATAATTGTAGCAAGTAAGGTATATGCCAAACTTACTTATTTGAGATGTTGGAGTTTCCAAAGCTTATCTCTTTAATAATAAAAATTAAAATTAAAATTAAAGGATTGTGGTTTTGCTTAATTGTAAGCACAAAGAATGTTAGTTTTGGTAATTAAAAGGGAGGACTACTAAACTTAAATACATAATCATTAATATTCTAAAGAGTAAGAAATGAAGAATTAAGAGATGATTTTATAATTTAAAGACATATATGTCATTTCTGTAATTTTCTAATATCAAATTTCATAATTTCTTTATTAATGATTTAAATCTCTATTGATTATATGATTAATATATGGATTTAGTAAGTTAAAAAAAATATAAATCAAATTTTTCAAACTTAAATATGTTTCTTAAAATTAATATATATTGAACTCTTAAATAAAGAACGTAGGTTTAAACATTGAAGACGACATTCTTGAAAAAGATAGTCATGAACTCAGAAAATAAATAATAAAACAAATAAAAAAATGTCATTGTTTATAATAATAACTTAATTATTTTAAAATACTTAAGTTTTGAAATAATCCAAATATTCATTTCAAGTTTTCCAAGAAAATATCTATATATGGTTTATAAGTTTTGGAAAACACTCAAAACCATATTTATTAATCCAATATTAACTATACTTAAAATTATTATTCTATAACTCTTAAATTAATAAGAACAATGATAGAATGTGCTATACATCAGTGATCATCAACCTGAGTTCTAGATAAAACCCGGGCCACCTACCCGTGACCCGAATAAGTCTCACCAAATGATTGAATGCAAGGCAAACCACGAGAGGGTAGTAGGGGAGTTCGCAAATCTAGCTTGCAAGGTGAGCTCGCGGATCCAACTTGCATGAACCGAGTAAGGGTTGCGACGCCAATTCGCATATACCCAAGATGCTAGCTGAAGGCTCAAGGTGTTCACAAAAGGAAAATGACATGTTCTGCAAGCGGCCCAGAGTGAAACGTGTCTTGTGAGCCTAAAGCCCTCTCAGAATATTAACCCCAGGAATAAAGATGACCGCGTACACTACAAGCAAATCTAGGACAAAATACGTGTTCAACAAGTCTGAAGCCCGCACAGAATGTCAATTATAGAAACGATGGAGTCAAGACAAAACAGTGGAGTCAAGTCATGAAGCTATGATAGTATAAATACCCAAATGCTCCTCTTGACGAGATACGAAAAAAGAGTTACTTAAAAGAATGTAAGCTTTATGTTTTGAAGCCTAATTATTTTAAAATTTGTTAAAATTTTCCACTATTTGGTCTTTACTCGTTTGAAATTTTCTTTTTTTTTTTAAAAAAAAAGATTAAGTGTCCACTACTAACAGCATAACAGTGCTTAATTCTCTTATCACGAATATTTTTCAAATAGGAAAATGGTTGACCATAAAATATACTCTATTCCCATAAATAGGGATCAAACCCTCGACTAAATTCATATTTTTTTATTATAAAATAAAATGAAACATAATTGCAAAATTATATTTTAATTAGACTTCCGTGCTCTTAAATCCTCGACTAAGTAACTCTTAAATTAATATTATTAGCAAAAAAGAAAATTAATTAATTCATAACACATAACTCTTAAATCCTCTTAGACCATCCATTAGTTTCTTTCATTTTCCGACCTAACTTGCTCTACAATTTTCGAAAATATTAATATTTTCAATTAGAAGGTTCAAATCCTCTTGAGATAAACAAAGATATTATAGCAGTAATTGTTTGCAGTAAAGAATGACAGAACTATATGTCACAGTTTGCATATATCATAATCCAATCATTCAATAATTTTTTTTTGTCCAAGCCTGATTTCAAGCTATATTCTTATCTAAATCTTCTCACGACCCTTTAAGTCGAACCAGGTGGCTTAATCCATTATCAAGTCTAATTGTTATACAAAAAATGATATAACTTAAAAAACAATAAACAGCACGTATTCTCAAACCTAAAAGAATACCCAAATTCTATTCAACGCCAGCATATAAACTATTTCTATACTGAAATTAAAAAAAGGAAAGTTAAAACCTTACATTTCATCAACCAAACCCTATGTATCAAGCACAAAAAATTTAGACCAAATTTGACCCAACCCAGCACACAGAACGTGCACTTTACACCAACCTTGACCCGAACCCGAACCCGAACCCTTTTCTTGCAATCCTTGCGGAGTCTATATAATTTGAGTGACTAAACACTTTGGGTTATGTAATAGTGAACTTACTCTGTTTCAAGGGCTGCAATTTCATATCTCACTTCTTCTAAATGTTCGTTAATGGCAGTTACAGCATCTTGCACTCCTCTAATGGCTTCCTTGAGAGCATTATCATACTCGGCATTTGCTTCTGCTTCTTCGGTTCCGGCAGCTTCTGTTATCTCCTGGAGATGCACACATTCATGCTCCATTGGCTTCTTAAATGAGCAATTCTCGTGGCTCATCAGACGCTCTGATGGACGACCTGCCTTCTTCAAGACCTGAATCGTGGCAGTCTATGTATAGAATATATATAATACCTCATCAGCAGAGAATGCAGGATTTTACAATAAGGCACACATTAAATATAGCCATACAGGTAAGAAGGTTGAGGACAAACAATATGTATCATATATATTTAATATAATAACGAAATTGAGTTTTATATACCCATACCTGACACTCATCTCCGATAACATAGAATGACAACATTAAATTATAATTCCATTGTTCAATATAATAATCTTAGCAGCAATAGTACAAGAATGACTAGAGACATACCAAATGTAATTTCTGCTTTTCCTGTGTTTGAATGGCTCTGAGCAGCTCAGCTAGATCAACTCGGCAGTAATCAGGGTTTAAAAATAGAGATTCCATCTCAAGGACCTGCACTCAAGCCAATGATGTAGTAAGAACATATGGTCTCAAAAAATGAATTCAAAGTTTATTATATGATCAGGTGTTGAACTCAGAACTTGTTTAGAGCAATCATTGAACTCTACTGTGATCTCACTGCAAAGCTGCTGGTAGGCCAATTCCCCTCCCGATTTCATATACTCCGAAAAACCCCTGATTAGGTTAATGCCAAAACTAACGTTCAAAATTCTCTCTAAAAAAAACATAGTAAACCTAACAAAAGCATAACATATAGTACATTCAGTCGAAGCCTTTTGATGCATTATATTTATACCAGGCAAAGAACACACAATACAAGCAAACAAGAAAAACAACTAAAAACATGATACAAAAAATAATACGAACATGAATAGTTATCTTTAGATCATTTTTTCATAGTTTCTTTTGCTGTATTGGGTTGGTACTGCTGCAGATTTCTGCTTCTTTTGGATGATAAAAATCAGATTTATCCAAATAATAATACGAACAAGACAAGATTAATATACAAATGTATCAAAATCTACATAACATGAATTACTGAGTGCAGAGAGTTTATAAGTATATAACACCTTAAACATTATGACAATAAATAACATGAATACAACGTAAAACAAAGATCACCAGGTCTAAAGAACACGATATGGGACTTACTCAAAGTACATTCTCATCACTCAAGGACACAATATTCCGTGAAAATGGTTCATTAAGCATCAAAGAAACTTTTACAAACAATTTCCTATTCTTGCACCATGTCCGTAAAATTTTAGAAGTATATAATACCTTAAACACGACATGACTTTCCAAATTTAAGGAATTCAATATCATACATGTTCAAATTACAATCTTATCACTCCAACACGAAAACAACATGAGTATATGAATTATCAGCCGTAAGAAACGTTTTATAAACAATTTCCTATTTTTACCCTTTTCATTTCAAGATAAAGCTTAATTAAGCGTTAGTATAAGTACATGCATTTCATACTGAAAAACCCAGGTTCTAATTAGGCGCATGGATTCACTATTCATTGGTATTTTCCCTGATTTTTAGCAATTTAAAACTAGTATTGATTAGCGAATCCCAAGAAATAGTTATAAATAAGAAAAAAAAATTAAAATAAAGGAATGGATTTAAACAAATCCAAATCAAAATTAGTGGTTTCTTTTTGGGGAGCAAAAAGAAATGAAGAAAAGAAAGAAGAAAGGAAAGAGTGAAAAATAGGAAAGAAAGAAAAGAATGGTTAAGAAGGTTTGAAACATCAACCTCAAGGCATTGAAAGTAGAAAGAAGATTAGTTATGTAAAATTGAGTTGGTAATAAAAAAGATGCCAACTATCTTCTCTTTCATATCAATCATTTGTTAATATTGTAAGCACAAACTAATTTACTTTTGCTAATTAAGAAGGAAGCATGCCTTATTCTTCACAACTTAAATAATTACGACTGATGATTTTTCAAATTTCAATTTTGTTTATTACATCTAAATGTTCCAAAATAAATAATTATCCACATAGCAAGTTAAATAATTTTGTATAATTACAATTAATAGTCTAAGTATATCATACCTGTACAAGCTCATTTTTGCCCGGCCCAGAACCTAAAATGAGCCCAACAACCCGAAGCCCAAATTAAAATGGCCCAGGACCCAATCACCAGTCAAACTAGGGTTTCAGAAAACTGAAACCCTAGCTTGCCTTGCCTAGCGCCGCACCCACCCCTCTGCCATCGCCGTTCGCCTTGTCCCATCGCCATCTGCCGCCACCAACCCTACTACAGACACCTGCAAACACGCAACAAGGAAAAAGAGAAGCAGTCAACACAGAATAATAAAAAAATTGAATCTTTTATTTTCTGTTTTTTCGGCTATAAAGCCGAACATTTTGTAAAGAGGAGGGGTTTTCTTCTTCCCCTTTTTACGAGCAGAGAAAATCAAAAATAAACACAGAAATTTTGAAAGGTTGAATCCTTGTTATTTCCTCTTCGTTTTCCTTTTTTATTTATTTACTTGTTTTATCTTTTTTTTTCTTCTTTTGCAAATCTATTTTAAATAACTATAATAAAAAATCAAAAGCAAAATAAGGGGAAGAGAAACTCACCGGAGTTGGCCGCGACCACGCCGCCGGGGAGTTTCTCCTTCATCGTCGGCCACCGGTCTTTGTGGCTGTGGCGGTGGCGCTCCAGGGGCTAAGAAACCCAAGGGTCGGGTGCTTGAAAGAAAAGGGGAAAGGGTTTTTGAAACTAAAAAAAGAAGGGACAGAGGCTAGAAGGAAAAATTTGCTTAAATGCATCAAGTGAAACGACGCCGTTTGATGGGGAGATCTGCGCATGCTTTGCCCTAATGGGTAATTTATGCATTTAGTCCCTCCATCTTGCGTTGAAGTGCAATCCAACCTTTTATTCCTTTTAGACTTGGGCTACGAATTTTGTTTCTGCTTCAATCAGGTCCTTTGACCATGTATGCCCTTTTGCACTGAAACGCTGCGCACAAGGGGCTTGGGATATTTCTTCCTTCGCTCCCTGATGTTTTTTAGCACGTTGCAAATTAGTCCCTCGTTCCATCTTTCAATTTTTAATTATCCTCTTTACTTTATTTCTGGTTTCAATCATGCCCATTATCCTTTTAACCCCATCTTTTCATATTTTTTTACTGTTTCTTTTATTATTTATGATTTTCTTTTATATATTTTATTTTATTTTAAACTATTCTAAATTGATTAGTATTTATCTCAAGTTTTTTTATATATGTTATTTATCCCGAATATATGTGTATACACTGTCCATTTTGAATTTATATGTATTGTGTAATTTATACTGTTCCTATGCTATTTATTTTTGAACTTCCCTATATTATTTATTTCCGAAACTGTTTTATTTTTACTTGTTCAAGTTTCCATACATTAAAAAATATATACATTTTATCTTATCTTTTCTCATTTCCGGTTTTATTAGTATTTTCAAATTCCTTTTACATATTTATTAACCTTTTATAGGATATTGTAAAAAACGTTTCCTAGCTATTTATCTTAGGTACTACATATATTATCTTATCTTATGTTAAAATATATTGTATATGTTAATTATTTTAAAAATATTTTGTACTTTTTTTACTTTACTAATTATTTTAACTTATTTATTATCCATTTTAAAATTTTTCCTATCTTACTACATATTACTTTTGAAATTTTTTTATACGTAGTATTTTAAAATCGTTTTGCATATACATTTTTTATATTATTTGTTCAAAATTCATTTATTATCCTTTCAAAATTGTCCTACATTTATTTGCTCTAATTTATTTTATACTACTCATTTCGAAGTTATTATGTATATTATTTAATTTAATTGTCTTTGTTTATTAATATTGATATTTAAATAATGTATGTTGAGTGTGTATTGTCATTGTGTGCACTATTTTCATATTATTGTCATACATTTGTGTAATTATTCATGTATCATTATTCCATATTTATTATTATATTGTTATTTCACGTCATCATATTGTAAATTAAACTCCAACATAGTCATCCAACTTAGGTTACTTTATTTTATTCCAAACAAAATAGATGTTTACCTTTAAATAGATTACCCGCTATTATTAGCAATGGAATTTTGCTAAATAAGGCAATATTTTACATTTTAGAAATTCGAGAAATTATACTCTAATTTATTGGGTCTCGATTTTCTTGTTAAACTTAAATAGTAAAATATCTTTTTAAATTTCCAAACACATAAAATTTCAAAAATAAAGGTAATATTCTATATTTAGAAAATTCGAGAAATCGTGTCCTAACTTATTGGGCTTCGATTTTTCTCGTGATCTTAAATAATCGAATATTCTTTTAAAATTAAAATAAATGAGGTTTAAATAAAAATAAAAGGTAAGCTTACTCTCAAAACACGAGATGTCGGGTCCTAATTTACTGGATGTGATATCTTATTACTTCGAGAGAAGGAAGCATTTTCTATTTTATTTATTCGAGTAATTTTAAAATAACACAATAAAGAGGGATCGTATTTTTTTAAATTCTTTTCGAGTTTTTGATCTTCGATACTGAGACATTAATTAATCAACTAGGTATCAATTTTTGGTTGTATCAAGGGTGCTAATCCTTCCTTGTACGTAACCGGCTCCCCAACTTGTTTTCTCGAAACCGTTTATTAAAAACAACTATTTTTCGAGATGATCCAATCACACCTCATTAAAAAGGATTGGTGGCGACTCTCATTTTTTTCGTTTTCGTTTTCAAAACCCAAGTCGACCCCGTTTTCATCAAAAAAATGGTGTCAACAATACCAATAAGTGTTGCATGCAATGATAAGATACATTGCACTTTTAAGCGAAGAACGTAGATTTGAATCTTGAAGATGACATTATTAATAGAGATAGTCATAAACTCAGAACAAACGATGAAATGAATTTTAAAATTAGTATAAAAAATATGTCATTATTTATAATAATAACTTAATTATTTATTAAATATTTTATGCTTTATATAATTTTTGTAAATTTTATTTTATTAATAAGAACGTATGCTTGAACCTTGAAGACAATATTATTGAGAGAGAGGCAATCACGAACTTAGAACATTAATAATAAAACAAACTTGAAAAATAGTAAAAAAAAAGTGTAATTATTTATGATACTAACTTAATTATTTTAAATATTTTATTAACAGTTTTATGCTTTTTATAATATTTTGTAAATTTTATTAATAACTTTAATAATTTTCTATATTTTTAAATTTTTTTCATAATTTTAAAATTTTTATTTTTTTTGTTATTTTAATAATTACATATGTTTTTTTGGAGTTTTTTAATAATTTATATTTTTTTGCACTTTTATATCATAATTAAAAATTTTTAATGCATCAAGAGTACAATATACTTAAAGAATTTGATCCGAAAACATAATTAAAAAAACACGGAATTTCATGAAAGAAAAGACAATTAAATAAAAAGTAAAAATTGTTCTTTTCTTTTATTTGCCAATTAGATTATTCATGGGTTTAAGATTGCATAATGATGCATTCATGGCAAAAGGAATTTTGATGCTCATCTGTTTTAGTTGATATAATTGTAGCAAGTAAGGTATATGCTAAAGTGACTTATTTGAGAGGTTGATTAATACATGGATTTAGTAAGTTAAAAAAATAATATAAATCAAATATTTCAAATTTAAATATGTTTCTTAAAATTAATATTTGTTTTTAGTATAGAATTACACGTAGATTTAAATATTGAAGACGGCATTCTTGAGAAAGATAGTCATGAACTTAGAAAATAAATAATAAAATAAACGTAAAAAAATAGAAAAATTGTCATTGCTTATAATAATAACTTAATTATTTTAAAATACTTAAGTTTTGAAATAATTCAAAAATTCATTTCAAGTTTTCTAAGAAAATATGTGAAGGGAAATCACGTGTTCTACAAGCGACCCAAAGTGAAACATGTGTCTAGTGGGCCTAAAGCCTACTCAAAATGTTAACCCTAGGAACAGAGAGGACCGCGTACACTACAAGCAAATCCAGGATGAAACACGTGTCCAACAGGTTTGAAGCTTGCACGGAATGTCAATTATAGAAAAGATGGAATCAAGACAAAACAGTGGAGTGAAGTCGTGAAGCTGTACTAGTATAAATACACAAATTCTCCTATTGACGAGATACGAAAAAAGAGTTACTTAACAGAATGTAAGCTTTATGTTTTGAAGCCTAATTATTTTAAAATTTGTTAAAATTTTCCACTATTTGGTCTTTACTCATTTGAAATTTTCTTTTTTTAAAAAAAAAATAGGTATCCACCACTAACAGGATAATGGTGATTAATTCTCTTATCGAAAATGTTTTTCAAATAGATAAACGGTTGGCCATAAAATATACTCTATTCCCATAAATAAGGATCAAACCCTCGACTAAGTTCATATTTTTTTATTATAAAATAAAACGAAACATAGTTTTAAAATTATATTTTAATTAGACTTCCGTGCTCTTAAATCCTCGACTAAGTAACTCTTAAATTAATATTATTAGCAAAAAAAATATTAATTAATTCATAGCACATAAGTCTTAAATCCTCTTAGACCATCCATTACTTTCTTTCATTTTCCCACCTAACTTGCTCTACAATTTTTGAAAATATTAATATTTGTAATCAATTAGAAGGTTCAAATCCTCTTGAAATAAACAAAGATATAGCAGTAATTATTTGCAGTAAAGAATAACAGAACTATAAGTCATAGTATGCATATTTCATAATCCATAAAAAAAAAATTTGTCCAAGCTTGATTTCAAGCCTATCTTCTTATCTAAATCTTCTAACGACTCTTTAGGTCGAATTAAGTGGCTCAATCTATAATTAAATCTAATTATTATACAAAGAATGTTATAGGTCTATTTTAATGCTTTTGAGCGTTGAATAAAAAGTTGGATCAGATGTCAAACCAGAGTAACCTCCAGATCACTGGTTTAGATAGTTGAATCAATTGAACCGAATTATGCAGTCAATATAAATTAAAGTTAAACATATTTTGATACTTAAAAAAGATAAGCAGATGCACACCCTTGCCTGACACATACCCGCATTTATCATTTACTTCCAAGAGTGAGTAGCATAGGTTTTAGTCAACTTGTGTCAATCCAATCTTTTGGCCTCATTAAAACCCTACTTTTTGGTGCTATGCATAAGTTTCTTGGATCACCCTGTTTCAGCCACTGTTCCGAAACATAATTCCTACCAATTAAACTTTGATGCAACTATTAAACTAAGCCATTCTTACAATGACTATAAAATTTAGAATTCCTTACTTTTCATGTTCTAAAAACTCACGGCTAGTGAAGTACACCAGCTGACTGGTCTTTTCATGTTCTAAAATCTCAACATACCCGCGTCGATCCCAAACGTTTATCCTACACTTAAACCTGTGTTTTGGTAAGATAAGTTCATTTTGGTACATGGTTTAGTAAACCCACTAGTTTGTTTCATTGATTGATGCCAGTGGAGGTTTCCATGGGCAACCCGACTTACTAATTACCTGGTCTTGGGCCAGGTGGGCAGAGCTGCTCTTGGACAAGTCTAATTGCCAATATTAAAGAATGTTTACTTGGAATGATTTAAACGGTTATCTGTATATAGTTTTCTATGTTATTAAATGTTGAAATAAGTGAACTCACTCGAAAAGTTTATGCAAAAACCCGAATTATTAGTTTCAAATATTTATGTATTTTTATTCCTCAGACATTTGATATATCTTTTGCCCAATCTATTTATTTAACTGCAAAAAGTTGCAAAATTTTCAGTATGCTGAATTTTGGTTCTTTTTTTCTGTGATGGGTTTACAATTGAAATCCATTCTAGTACTCGAGAAGCTCCGTTACGTTCCGAATTTGATGCTCCTGTTGGCATTCAACCGTGCATTGCTGCTTTTGTATTTGCAGATTCTGGATGTAGCCGTTTCTCTTGCAAAAGTTGCAGATGTAGACAGAACTCTTGGAAAAGAGGATGTGGCGGTTGATGGATTTCAAGAAGGCATAAAATTGTTAGAATCTTTGACACTGAAATCCGAAGAAGCTGGTCTCGAGCCAAGGGTAAGGTTTCTCCTCAAATGCAAGTTTTTAAGCTATAACTAATCCCCAGAAAATGGGTTTCTCATGTTCGTTTTCACTTTGCAGCGCCTTTCAGTGCTGGCGTTCCTCAAATCTCAGCTTGAAGAGAAACAGTCTGAGGCAACTGCGAGCTCTGTATCCTCATAATGGAAAATAACTATGAACCAAAATAAAGGAGCCGGTTTCTGTACATACAGAGGCTTGAGTTTGCGGACTAATGAGCTCTGCCCGGTTCCGAAAAAAGAGACAATCCCTGTAGATGTGCCAGTGCCAGAGCCAGACACTAGTGAATATTTGGTTAATCCTTATAGCACAAGTAGAAAGTCATGCTTGAATTTCTCTGTTAAATGTCACTTTTCAACTTGAGTTTTTTTTTTTTTTTTATATATAATAAGAGGCAAACAACACCACCTCCATTTTAGCAGAATTCAGTGTTATTGTTGCTCTGTTATTGGGTTTTCTAGTTCTTAAACCTATTATCCTAACCTGTGCAAGACTTTGGTTACCTATTTAAGTCTAAAAGTATTAAGTTGGTTTAAAAAATGAATCGAGCTTCAACTCTAAACATTTTAATTTTTTTTTAATACAAAAGTGAAAAATCAAGTACCAGATGAGAAGCTAAAACTATCAGTTTGGTTGTATCCCGTTTTCAGTGTACAAATTCTGTAGCAATTTCCTCAAGGTGTTGATATCATCCATGATTTTGGTTTAAACTCCCAATGAATAGGATTCCGCTTATCTTCGATGACCCTTCCTCTTGTCCAAATGACACACCAAGAAATTTCAAGTTGTATAGCCATCGCCAGAGTGAATTGGATTATCATCAGCTTTCTAGCTACTCCATTGTCGTGGTTGGAGTTCTCATGAATATTGTGCCTTGTTTTGAACTCCGGTGTTTTGATGAGGAGATCCAATATAACGAGGGTGTTTCTCTGAGTGGTACTTGTACTTCACTGCTTTCTTGTGGTCTGGGTGACTTCGAAATGCTGCTTCAATAACTGCCATAGCATTTGGAGTAACACCTTCAAATAAAACTTTGTTCTTATGGATCCAAAAGCTCCACGAAGTGATAACAAAGCTCGTGAAGTTTTCAGGCATGATTTCCTTTTCATTCATATCTTGTTCCATGACTTGCATATAGTCCAAGTGCCAATTGAATGAACACCAACGTTGTATCTCTGAATGGTCTCTGCCTCAGCTCGAAAGAAAGTGCACCAAGTACCCATAGATCTACTGCTACTTTTATGAATGTTGAGAATCTTCCACACAAGGGATGACAACTTTAAAAGGTATTTTGGCTGACCATAGCATCTTCCAAACATCATTGGGTATGTTCAAAGTGATAGAGTTCAGCTTTCTGTCATTTTAATTATTGAGTGGGTAAAAGTATGCTGATTTTACAGAAAACTTACCATCATGGGCAAGTTTCCATTTCGGTTTTTCATTCAAGCAGAGGTTTTGTTTCCCACCACCTACGGATGCCCATGTTTTGCTCCTCTCAATCTATTTTCTCTTTGCCAGGTGATGTGCTTCATTACATCTCTTGCACTCATGATACTTCTCCAGGCTCATCAATTACCTGCTTATGCTTGGCACTGAAAGGAATTGTCATTAGTATTTGAATTTTGGCCTATGACAGGTTCATTCACCAATTTGATTCTGGAAATCTTGATTTATACTTTTTCGAGGACATTAGTAGCTTATCTATGTGCGAATCTTAAAATTGAAAGCTTTGTGGTGGGTGAATCAACTGGTTTTCATAAGATTATGATTTTATGAAAAGTGCTTTAGAGCCCCCTAAATTTATCCAAAAATATTACAGTGAATGTATATCATAAAGTTTCATGTGTAAAGCTTTCCTTATATTAATAACATGACCGAATCTATTTTTTTAAAAAAAATCATTTAAATTAGGAAGTGAAACAAGTTGTTATTTGGAGTGCACCAAAATCTTGTCATTGAATTAATAAAATTTGCCCTTTTCCTCTTACTTTCATTTACTTTCTCATTATTACTTTTACACAGTCTTACGAAACATAATTTTAGAAAGGTTTTTCTGAATTCTTGTCTTCCTTATAAAAATGGTTAAAATATACTATAAATCCATTTTTTTTCAAAATTTTGAAATTTAACCCCTATTCTTTTATTTTTAGAAATTTAGTCTCTACTTTTTGGATTTCAAAATTTAAGATCTATTGTTAACACTACTAAAAGTTTTTTTTTCTAAATTTATTGGCATGACATTTTGAAAAAAAAAAACTCACTTAATAAATATATAATTAAAAAAAATGACATTGTAATTAACCTGAATTTAACCCAAAATAATTTAACAGTGTTAACAGTTGAATTTGAATTGTGAAACCCTAAAAATAAAATAACTAAACTTTGATAATTTGAAAAGTACAAAGACTAATAACATAATATACCCTATGAAAAAATGTCTATGTACGTCCTCCACAATTTTCCAAAAAAAAAAAAAAAACATTTGTAATCAATTAAAAGGTTGAAATTTTCTTGAGAAAACAAAGATACAGTGCTAATTCATCCATCTATTGACCTAAAGTAATTTTTATCTTATAAATAACCCATTCTTCAAACATATCTCCCTTAAGTCCATACTCATAGGTAATTTTATCTTTTCTGTTCTTTTTCCCATCATCACTATTATTACCACTATATTCATAAAAGTTTAGCATACTCCAATACCCTATCACTTTACTATCATAAATATAGGTCTAACGCCCATGGAAGATCTCCAAAACCCCCCATTGCCACCTTGCACAACCCTCGTAGGTCTTATCCCATCATCCTGAGAAATCTTTGCCCATGGTATTGTACTCGTTGCAAGGAAAGCTTGGTTTCGTTGTCCCAAAAATGGTAGTACCACTTCTTTCCAATAATGAAATTAAATTTACCATTAGAGTTAGAGATTAGTGAAATTTCCGATGGTTTTAGATTTTTATTTTTTTATGGTTTTTTTTTTGGAGTTTTTGATGTATCTACATTTGAATATGAACAGATTGAATTAAGTGTTGTGAATGATGAAAAATATTCGCATTTGAACTTAAATACCATAGATTAGTTGCTTTTGGGGTTATGATTGAATAATTCAGCAACTAAAGTCTCCATGTTGTATTAGATGATCATCTCCTAGCCTTGACCTGCAGACTCGAGAACGTAAAATGTCGAACTTTAATATCAAGGAGTGTAGAAATCGAAACCCTTGCCAGTGTCCCATGAACATCTTTACTTTTGATTACCTTCACCCCTCTTTGGCTTAATAAAATAATTATCTCTATAGTTTTATCAAAAAAAAATTATCTCTATAGTCTCTCTCTAAAATTACAAGATTCAATTTTGTCTTTTTTAACTTTTGATTAAATGAAAAAAATCATAGTTTTAGCTTGATTGATATCAATATTATTATCAGTGCAGGAGGACGTGAGTTCGACTGCGTTGAAAGAAATTATCCTCTTATTTAAGGGTTAAAAAGGGGTTGTGAATAGTTCTAAGCACTAGTTGTAACCAAAAAAAAAAAAACAGATATGATAAGAACCTATAATGAGATTAATGTTGAATGGTTTTTTTTTTTTTTCTTTCAACTCCATTAGTTGAGGTCCATCTTCACATTCATCCATCCCTTAACGAGAAGTATCTTTTATCTTGTAAATAACCCATTTTGAAATATATATATATCTATCTTAAGTCGATAGTCATACATAAGCTACATTGTCTTCGTAATCCCATCTTTTCTATTTTTTATCCATCATCATCATCACCACAGTATTCATAAAAGTTTAGCATATTCGAATACCTTATCACTTTACTATCATACAAAATAAGTCTATTGCTAGTGAAAGATTTCCAAAACCCACCATTGCCGCCATGCACGAACCTTTTAGGTTTTATCCCATCACTCTTGTTTTGAAGTATCTTTTCTTGAGGGCTAAACAAAAATCGTGATTTCTTTGATGCAAATCATTATTTAAATTTGAAAAGAAAAGGCAAGGCTTGTATGAAGAAATTTACTCTTTGACCCCATAATAATAAAACTATGATTTAATCTTTATAACAATAGTAAAATTATAAGTTAATATAATGATCAAATTACATTTGTGATAGCTTAGCCAAGGAGTTAGCAGGCGCCCAACTCCCTCTAAAATGGAAATTTCATCTTTAGCCCCTTTACAATTTAATATAATTTAAATTAGTAATGGTAAAATTACACTTTGCTCCCCCTTAAAATGATAAAATTTTGATTTAATCTTTTAAAATTATAAAGATATAAACTATTAAAATGATGAAATTACATTTTTACTAGAGAGAAAAAAAAAACTTAATTTCAACCACTTCAAAAATATTAAAAGTAGGGCAATGAAAAGTAAACAAGGGGAAAAATACGAAATCAACATCCAACTATGGGTGATGAAAGAATTTTGTTTAGAATATTAAAAGGAATTTATAAAACAACTAACTTCAGGAAATGTTATTAAATTACTTTTTTTAATTATAATAATATAAAGTAAATTCCGAACAACAAACGTATTTAAGGTAATTTGAATTTAAATCACATTTAAAACGATGAAATGAAAGGAAAGAAGAAAAACGCTCGAACTCATGTTGTCAAAAGGGAAACTAACACTTTAACCACTAGGCTATTGCCTATATTTTTTTTATTGTCATTGAAAATAAAATATTTTATCATTTCTTAAAATTTATAAATTACATATTTACATCCCTTTCTCAACTGTTCACAACCAACTTATTGTTTAATCTGAATCAACCTTAAATTTTCACAAAAAAATTTAAAATTTAGCTTGAGTTAAAATTTTAATAATAAAGCAATTGATTTTATTTGGATTTATAAAAATATATAAGTATTACCATAAAAACATTATAAGTATTTTCTTATTTTTACAATAATGAAATAGGTGATTTGGCCAAACCGAATTAACTTTAATAAGAGATCTAACTCTTTTTTTTTTTTATAAACCCTAACTTGATTCGATCGGTCCACAAATATCTCTAAGTGAAATTCTTCGATCATATTAAAAATTCTATCACTTGCGTATGAGTGTGGAAACCATAGATTTAGAACATTGATGTGTGCTTAAAAATAACATATAATAAATAATGAAATGTATGATTTGAAGCTAATAATCATAATAATGTATAATATTAAAATAAATAAATAGATTGAAATATGAGAAAAATAAAATTTAAACATATAAATATATCGTATAAACAATACTAAAGGTGCTACAATACATCATAAAACTAACAATTTACTTTATTTTATTTCACCTTAAAACCTAGGTGTGGTTTAATAAGCTTGAGCTAAAAATACTATCAATTAGAATCTGATGTAATGACTTGACGGTTCACTATTTAAAGTGTGGCATGGATTCGAGTTGCGTTAGTTGCTAGTTAAAAAATAACAATATCAAATAGTTTTGTAAATCCGAAAGTTGGAAGTATAGCAACATGAAAAGTTGCAGTTGTCAGCTACAAACAAACACTTAGAAGCAGATAGAAGAATGGGCTGATACAAGCCCTTGAATAGGCTAAGAAACAAGGTATGCAACCATTGCAAGTAAATGAACTAATGATTGTAATTAATAGTAATCTCATTGCAGCAACATCAACAAGAAAAAGAACACTCCACATACAGATACCAAAGTGAACATTCGAACTAGCCAACCTCAACAGCATAAGAATTGGAAGAGTTCTGAAGGATGTATCGGCAGTGTGGAATGAAGGCAGGATTAGAAAATCTCCTACTCCACATGATATCTATATCCAACTTAGATCCACCCAATCCACAATATTTAGGCTTTGAGGCAGGAGTAATGCATTATCATGTCCTTTATTCAATGCTTTGAACTTTGAACATCATTAGCAGTCCAAATAGCAATTGCATAGGTGCAAATTTTAATACTAGCAGACACATTTTCTTGATAATACAAAGAATATCTTCTATTGCTTAACCAATGTAGGGAAAAGGCACCTAGTTCTTGTGACTTTGCTGGCACTGCCACTGTTGCTAAAACTGAATTGTGTCATCGAGCAGACTCTTGAAGGTTACAATTGTGTTCCTCCGCTCACTACGGATGCGGATGGTGCTTTCTCCTGAACTTTGATGATCCATGCTTTTTCAAGGACATTAGTAAGTAGGCTATGAATGAATCTTAAAATTGAAAACCATTGTGGTGAGTGGATCTGCTACTTCAGACTTGGGGCTGTAAATACATATGGCTCACTTTTGAGGCAGGTTGATGGCCAATGTGCTTCAGAGACCGCAATGGTTATCCGCAACAACAGCAGCATTGAACTACAATTTTGTTCCTACAAATAATTGCTAAGATGCCCCTCAAGTTTGTCAATCTGTCCAAAATATTTCAATGTGATACATTGTATTTATTGTATAACATAAAGTTTTTGGAGTGCTTATTGTCGTTTAGGTGATGGTGTTGAATGAAACATGTTTAAGCAGACACACTTGTCATTCAATGAATAATCTTTGCTTAGTTCCTTTTAACTTTTATTTACTTAATAAGTGGTACTGAAAGCTCATGAAAATAGATAAATTTTGGCATAATAACTTACTTTATCCTCCAATTTTATTAAAAAAATCATTTTAATTTTTCGTCTTTTTTAAGCTCTTCAACTTACATTATTCATTAAATTACTTTAAAATATATGGAAAGAGTTAATGCCCATTAATTTTACTGATGTGAAATTCACGTGTATGTCATATAAATAACTAATTAATTTTTTAAATATTGAAAACAAATATTATTCATCAATTGTTATTCATAAAATAAAATAAAATAAATTTAAGTAGACATAAGTGATAAGTGAAGAAATGTAGTTGATTGCAATGGAAGAAAAAGGTGTCCAATTAAATTAAGCCTGTGGTAAATGTACCAAATATTGAAATTAACCTTATTTATAAATTTCAATGGTTGTGTATGTTAATTGGACCATACATTTTAATTATATCAAATATTGGAATTAACTTCATTTATAGTTGAGATTCATATTTGTTTAATTTTTGTGACTTTTTATGTTTTTATTTCATATTCAAGACTTCATATATTTATACTTGTAAAATAAATATATGCAAAATGCAATAAAAAAAAAACATTTAGCATTAATGACAATTGAATTAATATATACAATAAAAAAATATTTTAAATAATTAATTAACATTGCGAAAATGATTTAAATAACTTAATTATTTTAAATGTTTTATTAATAATTTTATGCTTTATATAATATTTTATAAATTTTATTAACAATTTTAATAATTTTCTATATTTTTAAATATTTTAAAGTTCAATAGCTCGATTGAATGCAAATATATATATATAAGGGCTTAATTGGGTTTTTTTTTTTTTTTTGGAAAAACTTCAGGGACTTTAAAGACCCTTTAGCCTTAATTTTTACATCATAATTAAAAATTTTCAATGCTAGTGTTATACTCAAAGAATTTGATCCGAAAACATGAATTTTGTTAACAGAAAAAGCAATTAAATTAAAAGTAAAGTTCATATGTCATAAAAAATTCCGAACAAAGTAAAGCATTTTTACAAGAATAATTCTTTGCTTTCTTTATTAAAGTAAATTTTGTTCTTTTCTTGCAAATTAAGCAATTACTTTGGTTTTTTTATGGGTCTAAGATGACTTAATCATGCCATGAATATATGGACAACAGTCCACAATCATACGAAATTGTTACATATATATTCTTATATATCTAGTTGGTCTATCAATTGAGTTTAACGATTAATGTGATTAAAGAAGAAAATATTTAATTGTTTTTTATTAACGGCAAGAATTTAATTGGAAACCAATTAAATCGATAAGCCAAAAACAATTGCTCATTGCATTGATAATACACATTGCATGCTCAAGCGAAGAACGTAAGTTTGAACTTTGAAGACAATATTATTGAGAGAGACAGTCACGAACCTAGAACATGAATAATAAAATAAACTTGAAAAATAGTAAAAAAAATGTGTCATTATTTATGATACTAACTTAATTATTTTAAATATTTTATTAACAATTTTATGCTTTTTATAATATTTTGTAAATTTTATTAACAACTTTAATAACTTTCTATATTTTTAAATATCTTTTCATAATTTTAATTTTTTTTTTGGTAATTTGCATATACTTTTTTGTTATTTTAATAAAAAAAGAAAGTAATTAATAAAAAGATTTAATTAATTTTTTTATTAATGACAAGAATTTAATTGGAAACCAGTAAGCCAAAACACGGAATAAAATTCTACTAATGACCCAAAAAGCATGCCTCTCTTCCATTATTCTTCAAAACTTAAATAAGATTTTATGGATACGAGTGATAATTATAAATATCTTAAAGAGTAAGAAATAAAAAATTAAGAGATATTATCATCACCATAGATTTTTTTTATTTTAATAAAGACGATTATATAATTTAAATATCCACATAAATGTCATATTCGTAAAATTTTTCAAATAAGAAATTGCATAACTACTCTAAAATTCAATTTTGTGTATTAATGAATTAAATCTAAATATTATTATTTAAATCAAAATAGATAATTCTTCATTGGTTATTCAAATATGATTAGTAAGTTAAAAAAATAAAAATATTTAAATGTAAATCAAATAATTTAAATCCAAATATGTTATATATGCATAAGTATAGTAAATTCATTTGATGAATAATTGGAGGTTAAGATTTGTGTCTACTCCAAGAGCGAAGGAAAAACAATTTTGTTTTTTATAATATTTTGTAAATTTTATTAACAATTTTAATAATTTTTTATATTTTTAAATATTTTAAAGTTCAATAGCTCGATTGAATGCAAATATATATATATAAGGGCTTAATTGTTTTTTTTTTTTTTTTGGAAAAACTTCAGGGACTTTAAAGACCCTTTAGCCTTAATTTTTACATCATAGTTAAAAGTTTTCAATGCATAAAATTAAAATGGGTCGTGCTTAGGCCTTGAATGTTCAAACCCGAGTTTGACTCATATTTTAAACAGGCTTAATTTTTTTGTCCAAGCCTATTTTTCAGGCTCAATATATATTCTCTCCCAAACCCTCCTGAATTTTGGATGGACTTTCGAGCCTAGATAGGCAACCCAACCATGAACAGGTATAATTAAGACTCTACTTTTAAAATGCTAGGTAAAAATATGGATGGGTTATCCAATTTTTGAGGTCAATTAAAAAGTTATCATAGGAACCCCCAAAAAATATGATTGGTTCGATCAATGGATTAACTTGCTCAAGTAATAAGAGATGTTCCTTCTTAAAGAATGATGATACATTGAGAATACATATTTGTAATCCTCTCACGCGAGAAATTATGGAGCTTCCGCATTGTTATGATCATTTTCTTGTCGGCATTGGCATGGGTTTTGTCATAAATTCAATGACTATGAAGTGGTAAGGGTTAGCTACAGTTCTGCTTCGCTTCATCAAAGGTTCAGGTTCAAGTTTATAGTTTAAACATGAATTCTTGGAAATAGATGAAAATGGTAAATTTAGGGTGGGATTTGTTGTCTTCATATCGATTCTAAGGGTATTTCGATGGTCCTTTTCATTGGCAGGACTAAATTTATGAAAATTTTCCAAACCATCGAATCATTTCAATTTGATTTTTTTTCCAGAGATTGATTTTTCGAATGATCCATACTTCCATGATGATGTTAACTTTTTTTTTATTACAGAATATCAGAACTTCTTCTCTTTAATGGTCAAACAACGCCAACAAAATGTGAATGTTTATAAGGTATGGGTGATGAAAGAAGATGGCGTATTGGATAGGTGGATTAAACAACTCAACATTAAGTACCATCTCACAAGATCTACTAATATTACTTCACTTATCAACTTTGAATATGATGAAAAACTTATTCTCTTTCAACATAGCCATCACCCATTTGGTTGATATGATACCAAAACCAAGCAAATTGAAGGGGAACTCGACTTCTTGTAACAATAGCATTTCATTCGTTGCAAGGAAAGCTTCGTTTTATTGAATGGGAGGCGACAAGATTTAATTGCATATGAGTTTTGATGATAGTTTCGTGATAATTATAGATGATATTTTATACCCTTTTTGGGTGTCTTATGAGATTTAGAATTTTGTTCACTGGTTTGCTTTGTGATTTTGAACTATTTCTTCGGGGGTTTGGGTAATGCAGTTTAGTACATTTAAATTTATTTCTTCGTATTGTACTCTCGTTTGTTTATTCAATTAGTAAAAAGTCAAAGCCTCTTTTACCCGTGGTTTTACCCATGGTTTTCCCTCTTTGAGGGTTTTCCACCTAAAATATTTGTGTTCGTCTTCTCCAAATTTACTTGTTTGTTGTTTATACGAGTCGGTCCCCGACACATTGTCAAGGTCATACGATTTCTTTCTAATAATGAGTTTAAATTTCCCATTAGAGTTAATGATTAATGATTTATATTTTTATATTTTATTATTTTTGATGGATTTTTTAGCCAAATAGATGATGATCTCCTAGCCTATTAAGCCTGGCCCACTGTGACTCAAGAACGTGAAATGTCGAGCTTTAATATCGAACTATGCAGAAATCGAAACCCCTACCAATGACCGATGAACATCTCTATCTTGCTTGTTTCAGTAAACAGTAATTGTTGAACAATGATCATACCAAGATCAAATCAAACCCTTGACAATGATCAATGAACTCTCACCTATTGAACCTGATCTCGGCCCTGTAAATGATGTTAAGAATTATGGTCAACACATTGTATTATCGCTACAACATATGCAAAGATGGCACCATCACACATTGTTGAACCCATATTGTTGTACTATATGAAAAGATGGCAACACAATGTGTGATGGTTACAATATATGAAAAGATGGCGAGCAAAAGGCCATCACACATGGTTCTACTTTAGAAGCCGTATCCTAACCTTTCTTCATGGATTCATATCTGTTTAAGTCCAAATAACAACATTGATTTCACTTTTTTATATTTTCTGATACATTTGGATAAGTAAAAGGGGTGCCTCTGCACATTACTTGTGAAGGTGAATTGCAATGAATACAAGTGAAGCATGGAGCTAAAAGTAGTTCCCCACATCCATCGTAGTAAGCTTTGAGACCTTCATTGCTTTGCTCTGCCACCAACACCAAGGGATGTTCCTCGTGAAAAGGATGTTGAATTTGTTGCACCGACTTGTGGTGTCTCTCATTCTCATTCTCCATCTCCATTGATTAGAATGTTTGTGAGAAATGAAGGAAATAATAGGAATGAATAAAGGGGATGAATAAAAGGAGGGATAATTTTGAAGTAGAGGAATGATTGAGAAAAGGTAGTTTAAGGAGTTGTGGTTTAACACTATTATTTCTCAATTTTAATAAAAAAAAACAGAAAAATGAAAAGTGGGGTGCAATTAATAATTGAATAAATATAATAATTTGGATAAAGTTAAATTTGGTAGTGTGAGATTCGATTCTTTTTCTTTTTCTCAAGTATCCAAAGATTATCACTTCTAAAACTAAAAAAATTAAAGTATTGTGGTTTGCTTAATTGTCAGCACAAAGAATTTTAGTTTTGGTAATTAAAAGGAAAGACTACAAAACTTTGAATATATTTTATGCATATGAATGATATTAAAGAGTAAGAAATGAAGAATTAAGAGATATTATCACCACCCTATGATTTTAATAAAGACGATTATATATATTTGATAAAGTTGATAATAGATCACATATATGCCATTTTTGTACTAAAATTCTAATATGAAATTGCATAATTTCTTTATTTATGAATTAAATCTAAATATTACTATTTGAATCCAAAATAATAATTATCCAAATATGATTAATATATGAATCTGATAAGTTAAAAAATTAAAATAATTTTTAAAAATGTAAATCTGATCATTCAAATCCAAATATGTTTCTTAAAATAAATAATTTATTTAGTATAGAATTACAATCTGTAGTTTAAGTATATCATACCAATAAATGCTGGGTGTTGTGATAAGATACATTACACTCTTAAGCGAAGAACGTAGGTTTGAACCTTGAATGTGACATCATTAAGAGAGGCAGTCACAACCCCACAACATGAACAATAAAGCAAACTTGAAAAATAAAAATAAAAAATGACAATATTTATAGTAATAACTTAATTATTTTAAATATTTTATTAAAAATTTTATGCTTTTTTATAATATTTTTTAAATTTTATTAACAATTTTAATAATTTTCTATATTTTTAAATATTTTTCATAATTTTACAATTTTTATTTTTTGTAATTTTAATAATGATTAATATCATACTTTTTGTTATTTTAATAATTATTAATGCTTTTTTTTGAAATTTTTAATAATTTTTATAGTTTATATATTTTATTTCATTTATAATATGTTTTTATATTATTTTGTACTTTTATATGTTTTTATAAATTTATAATATTTTAAATTTGTATGTATTTGTATTATTTGTATATACATTTTATTATTTTTAATATAAAATATCATATTTCG
Organism: Gossypium turneri; assembly: GCA_008044935.1. Classification (NCBI taxonomy): domain Eukaryota; kingdom Viridiplantae; phylum Streptophyta; class Magnoliopsida; order Malvales; family Malvaceae; genus Gossypium; species Gossypium turneri. Next base: position 4,928,179 of record CP032576.1, read on the forward strand.
TTGCATAGCACAATCTTAGTGTGCCACGTGGCGAAAATAAGCCTTAAAGATAGTTATTGTTACCCTTTAACAATTGACCGTTAACTTTGACGATTAAATGATTTAATAAATTAAAATACGTTCAATAGCTTAATCGAATAAAAAAAAAGAAGTATAAGGGCTTAATTATTTTTTGAAAAAATTCAAGGGCTTTTAAAGATCTTTTAGCCTTAATTTTTACATCATAGTTAAAAAAAAATTAATAAATCAAACGTATCATACATTAAAAAAATTTCTTAAAAGAAAAGACAATTAAATACAAAGTAAAGTTTATAGGTTATAAAAAAATCCAAATAAAGTAAAGCATTTCTACAAGAATAATATTTTACTTTCTTTATTAAAGTAAAAATTGTTCTTTTCTTTTACTTGCAAATTAGGTAACTACTTTGGTTCTTTACGGATTTAAGATTATTTAATCATATTATGAATATATGGACAATAGTCGAAAATCATAAAAAAAAAAAACTATTATGCTCGCATGTTTTTCTCGATTAATTCACCCATCAAGCTAAATAAGATGCTTTGCTTTTGCTAATTAAAAGGGAGGAGTACAAAGAATTTAAATACCAAGAATTTTACTTTTGCTGATTAAAAATAAAAAATTAAAGTATTGTGCTTTGATTAATTGTAAGCACAAAGAAAGGAAGCACACGTTTTAAATTTTTCTACCCTATTCCCTCCCAGACCCAATCCCTTATTCGATCATTCCCCTTCCTCTTCCCCTTCCCAATCCCTAATTCCCTTCCCTATCTGTTCTTATTTCCTAAAAAGGAAAACCCCTAGCATTAAGTGTCGCTCACTACCTCCACAGCTACACCAGTGACCTCTAGCACCACTACCTGTACGTCTGTCTGCCCATGAATATAATTGTACAAGCATTAATTTATTGAATCATCATTGCATAATGCGTAATATGCTATTATGCTATGAATTAAATATTTTATTGTTTGAATAATTATATATAATAATTTAAAATTAGTCTCATGCTGAGTTGTTATAAGTTCATTCTTCTTCTTCTTTTTCCTTTAGGTAACACAGAAAATTAGTACTCAAAATGGTATGGAAGGAATCTCAAATTAACAGCTTATTTTGCTTTTATTTAAAAGTTTCAGAAGAGTTTTCTTAATCGTTTATTTTTGTGTTTGTAATTATTAATTATTTCGTAGGTTTGAGATTATTTAGCTTATTTATTTAAAGCATGATAATTAGTTAAAACTATGATATTTCTTTTCCCTGCATGTTTTTCGAACTATGTTCTCCTTGTTGCTTGGAATTTGCTTTGTCAGGATGTTTTGAGCTCTTGTTCTCTATAATTTTCTTGATATCCTTCTTTATTCAAATAAAATTGTGATCATGCTTTTTAGTTTGGTCAAAGGATGTAGGAGTAGTTCGACCAGTTTGATCCCTTCAACCCAATTTGGTTTTATGCTTGTGTACGTGTGGCTTGAAATGCTCTGTTTTGTCCATGTGCATGTGCATGAACAATTAAATCTTAGTTATTACAGATGGAGAGTTCAATGTGATTCAAACTAATTTCACCCATAAGTAGATAACAACTTATTCAGGGGAAACATTAATTTAGTTTGGCATATCCCTTAAACGATCTCAACGTTTTGTACACCTTTGTTACTCTGTATTTCTTTATATGTCTTTGTAACATCAGGTAGATGCACCTGAGGAAGTTCACCAGCAATTCCAATCTTGTGATCAGAGTAACAATTTTGACAGTCAAGTTTGGTCAACCTAAAGGATTCGGCTATGTTGAATTTGTTGAAGTTGATGCTGCTCAAAGTGCTCTACTGTTAAATGAAGCAGAATTGCATGGTCATCAGTTGAAGGTTTGTAACTTGATCTACATGTGGAATATTACTTCATTAAATACAACCTACATGAATACAACCCTTTATTATAGAAACCAGCATACGGCATAAATTATTAGCATGATGGGAAAATCGACAAATGGTTCACTCACTTTATCCTGATTTTTCTTGTGCAATTTTGGAGGTCGGGTTCCTTCTCTGTTTACTTTGCATTTGTACAATTAGCTTCATGGATTATGCTCACTTAATATTGCAACTTAGAGTGGTTTTATGGCTTCAGTCTGTTTTACTCTGTTGAGTATGCATCGGACATGGGTGTCCCACATGCTTAATAAAAAGATGGACTTCTGCAGCCAATAAATTGGAGCAAGCTGGTTTTCAGAATATAGCATGTATAACATCAGGGTCTCAAACTGTAAAACCAGGTTAAACATCAACTGCTTGTGGTTGTAATGACCGTGGTTGTGATGTATGCAAGGAGCAAAGCATGAAATAGTTCTTGTTTTTGCAGGTACATTTGATTCTGTAGGTACAACTAAGTTGCAAGATGCTGGCAAAGCTGGTTTGGTCACAATTCAAGGCAAGAATTCTGCCGTGCTTGGAACTGCACACATTTGTTAGTGATTCAATAGCCATAAAAAACTTCCGTTGAAGTCCTTTTTCTCTTTTAATCTAACCTCATGAAATGGCGCAGTCGCATATCTGTTTATAACTTTGTTCCCAGATCAAGCGGAGAAGCTGCTTCAGATGAGTCTTGCAAGGTAGCCATTGCAAAATGAGTCCGGGTTATACTTTACCCAACTAACATCCGAGGCAGTCCAAAATGATTATACCACCAAGATTTGACCACCAAGATGATTCCTTACAAAATTGCTTTAGTCATCAAGCTGCCAAATGATTTTATCGGATCTCTAGGAGACCAGCTCGTGAATAGAGATGGTGTGTCTAAGATCATTAAGCATCTCTTCCCAATCAAAGTATTCTTCTAAAGACAAGCCTCCAAGAGTAATGGCCAAATCTCTCATCTACTGGATAATCATGGACTGCAATGAACTATATCTTCTCCTTTATCTCTCTTTCTTTCTTTGGTTTCAAGATTTCACTACGGTTATAAATAAATTGTTTCTGATATTTGAATCTTGCAGGCTGCACCAACTAGTCCCTCTAGGCCGGCTCTTGAAGCACCAGCAAGAACACGATCAAGGGTTAGATAGTTGTGCTGAAGTGTCAGATAATACTTTTCTACAGTTGGTTTGAGAGTTGAGAGCATAAAGCATAAAATTTGGTTATCTGATTGGTTCTCTGATTAATGACTTCCAGCATCCTATTTAATTGCCAGCCATATAACTTATTTCATTGCTCTAAAAATGTCAAAGGTACAATTTTTTTAGTTTTTTTTTTTTTCTTTATTAGCAACCTAAACCACGATTTTAACAGCAAAAGCAATGTGTTGTGTCAAAGCTAACTTTTTCTTAGGATGTTCTTAGCTTCTTCTTTATTGCTCTAAAAATGTAATATATTTATTAGTTTGAATCGGTGATAAATAGTGAATCTGTCTCGGGTGGCTCTGCTGCATCTGTATCAACCTGGGAATGTGTTGTGTCACCTGGGAGCGATACTCGTGGAAGCGTGAGGCAGACATTATTTTGCGGCCAAGTTGGCTTGAAGCCTGATTGCGCATAAAAACTGTTTGATAAAATGCTTAAGAAAAGCTAGTGTCTATTGCTGCCTGACATTGTTCAGCTCAGATACTTGACATATTAAGTTGACAAATTTTTATAAGAAAAATCTTTAGGCTTTCATTCTTGCTAATACTTTGATGACTGCAAACCCATTCTTAATATCTAAACTGTTTATAACAACATATGTAGGAGTTTTGTTTGGATTGAATTGAGGAAAATGCTTTTCTAATGTTTTCCTAACTTTGAAGAAATTGGATCGGATTGGAGAAACACAGAAGCTCGTCCTGAAGATCCAATACCTATCTTGAGCTCGTTGAAGATATTCTCTTAAATAGGATCGGTTAGTTTCAATCCTGGAATTAGTTTGTCTGAACAATAAAGACGTTAACATAGAATAAGTAGAAAAATATGCTTTTGAGGTTTGATGCTAGCAGGAGAAAAGCTTAGCCAAATGGAAGAGGCGAACGAGTCAAACGCCGGCATTGTTTAACATGCAGATTTGAAAGCTGGCAACATGAGAATCCGGACTGTTTGATGTTGGAAGCGGTGACAATCGTTATCTTCCAAATGGAGTTGTGCTTGGTGAGGTTATATTCTCGGTTTAGTAAGGGTGTGATTTAGAGGGGATCGCTACTAGCTTTAAGCATTTGTATTCTGAGAGCAAGTAGATTTTCATGTATTTAGAGAGTCGTCAGGATTATCGTATCCTTTCATTGGAGACTTGTTGGATCTTTGCTTATCTTTGTGTAATCATGCAACTCTCTCTACGTAATCCTATGTTAAATGTTAGTAACTTTGTATTAGGGAGTGAGTGTCGAATATTCGATATGTTGGATATGAATATGTTTCATTCATCGTGTTCCTAAGTTATGTGAATTATATTTTTATATTCATGTCCGAATATGAGTGGTTTAAGATCGTCGGATATGATTAGACGAGAGATCAAAATGAGAGAACCTGACTAACAGTATCAAAATACATGGTATTTAACTTTTGCCAGTTTGAACTATTTGCCATTTAAGTTTTTGTTCTCATACTTAAAATTTATTGATTTATTTGTTTTTATTGTATTATATATATATATATATATTCAAACAGTGATGTGGGGTTGAAATAAGAAATAAGAAAATGTCAAAATAATTGGTAGTGAACCTTAATATAATCAAGAATCACACCTTTAAACTATAGTTGGCATTGTATTCCTATATGATTTTATTGTAAGCATTTCTTCAGACATGCTTTTCATATATATATATATGATTCTATGAAATCAAGAACTGGTAATTGGTTTGATCCAATTCTAAAAATATTGATAATGAGAGTAGCCCGAATAATATATATCTTGTGTCTAGAGGATAATTTAATCATTTGATAATAATAGGTATAGAAATTACCCATGATTTTCTATTATTATATATAAATCATTTTTTAGGGGAAGCAGGTTGAAATTTATTAAATTATTAGTGAGTTTATATCATTCAACTTTAAAAAAATTATAAAATGACTATTGAATTATTCTAAAGTTTTCATTTAAGTCACCTAATTATTCAAAAGGTTTTGTTAAAATCATTACTGTATGACTTTTTTGTTCGCATTCCATTTTTCATTTTTCTTTTTGTAAAACAACTTTAAACGTGAATCAAAATCTAAACAACATAAAATAGTCACTTTAAAATAAAATTTGTCCTGTTTTGTCACCCTAATTCTTTTTTCAATTTAGTTATTCTAATCATTGCCGTTAAATATTTCGTATATAATATAGAAATGGGTGCATTCACTGATTTTCTATCATTCTCAATTTCTATTGTTATATATAATTTTTTAAAATATTTTTAATAAAATTACGTAATGAAATTAAGATTAAACTTTTCATTATTCATATAAAAATTTTATTTTTTAAAATTGTCCAATAAATGTTGAAAGAGTAAATGATAATTAAATCAAATACTACTTGAAAAGATATCGAAGAATTAAAACATAATAACTTGTATTTCAGCATTTTATAAAAAAATATTTTTATACGGTAATTTTGAAAGATTTAATACATTTTACTATTATAAAAAAACTCAAAAAAATATTTATATAAATAAATCTAAATAAAAATATTAAATTTATTATTAAAATTTTAATTTAGAGGGTGAGATAGATGTCACAATACAAAGAACAAAATTTGAAAAAGTCTAGCTTATTATGCTACTAAAGTTTGCAAAATCGGACTAATGATCCAACTGATCAAATCACCAATTCTTGATCCGGTCAATTCGACCAATTCATTTAGTTTCATTAAATAAATTATTAAAAATTTATAAAAAATAATATATATATATATATATATATATATATATATATATATATAAAATTCATTTCAATCTAATCACAAATCCATGCACAATAAAAACAAATTAAAAATTAATTAAAAAATTATCATTATTTATAATTATAATTTAATTATTTAATATATTTAAGTTTCGAAATAGTCCAAAAATTCATTTCAAAACTTCTAAGAAAATAGCTAACTACTTTATAAGTTTTATAAAACATTATTCAGATTAATAAGAAAAATAATAGAATGTAGGCTTTATGTTTTGAGAAACTAATTATTTTTTAAAAAAATCAGAAATTTTCATATTTGTTAAAATTATTTAAAGAAACTAAGATATCCATCATAAGCGTAACAACAATGACTAATCATCTTGTCACGAGTATTCTCTAAAATGATAGACGATTGATCACGGAATGTAATAAATTCCCTACCACATTCATGTTTTTTATTAAATGAATTAATAAAAATATTTTTATTAAAAGAATTAAAACTCAATAACTTTTATTTGAGCATTTTATAAAAAAATATTTTTATACGACAATTTTGAAAGATTTAATTCATTTTACCATTACAAAAAAAAACTCAACAAATATTTATATAAATAAATCTAAATAAAAAATATTAAGTTTATTATTAAAATTTTAATTCGGAGAGCGAGATAGATGTCACAATACTAAGAACAAATTTTGAAAAAGTCTAACCTATTATGCCACTAAAGTTTGCAAAATCGGACTAATGATCCAACTGATCAAACCACCAATTCTTGATTCGGTTAATCCGACCAATTCATTTGGTTTCATTAAATAAATGATTAAAATTTTATAAAAAATAATATATATATATATATATATATATTCAATTCAAAATCCTGAACATGCACAATAAAAAGAACTTAAAAAATAATTAAAAATTATCATTATTTATAATTATAATTTAATTTTTTTAAGATATTTAAGTTTTGAAATAGTCCAAAAATTCATTTCAAAATTTCAACAAATGATTAATCATATTGTCACGAGTATTCTCTAAAATGATAGACGATTGATCACGGAATGTAGTTACTCCTCAATTCCTATGCTGCCATCAAGCTCATGAAAATATATAAAAAAGTTATTTTAGTTGTTTATTTAAAATTTTCAACCTGACTATGGTGAAGGTACCAAATATTGGAATTAACTCTATTTATAATTTTCAAATTGTACCATGCATTTTGAAATTAAGATGTCCAATTCAACATTTCACTCTAGCAAGGAATTAACTTTATTTATAATTTCCGTAACTTCTTTTTATATTATTGTATTCAAAACTTTATATCATTATATTTGTCAAATAAACAAGTGCGGAAGAAAAGCATGTAGCATGAAGGCAAATTGCTGGCTTCCAAAAGTTTCATCATATATGGGGTAAATAAATAATTCAAATCATTATTAATTTTCATAATTCAAATCCAATAAATCACAACATCATACTGAAATCAAATTTTACAAACTCAAATATATCATAGATGAATCACAAAGTAATAGTGAGTTCAAATCATACAAACCCAAATAAATTTTAAACAAACCAACAGTTAAATCAAAATACACTTAAAATTTGAGCATCCTTCATCGAAGAAGTAGGAATGAAATGTCAAATCCTTTGTGAACTCTTTGGATCGGATAAAACCTCTAGTGCTTTCCATTTGAGCAAAACACATCTGTAGCCATGAAGACAATTAAAACCGATGTTAATAATGAAAACAAAATCATGAAATAAAAACAATTAATTGCATTGATGATTTAAAGGAAAACAATAGCTCTTTAATCATCTAAAGTACTTACCACAAAGCTTTAAACTTAGTGATCCGGACATTTGCAATGGCAAATATAGTCGCATGTAGACTCTTCACATTTGAAAATTTCTTCTTGGCAAAACTTACCACACTTAGAACATTCAGGGAAGCCCTCAACATTCCTAAAAAATTTAAGAAAATGATTGTGATAATAAAAATAAAAAGGAATTTTGCTCCCATCCTTGAGAAATGGAAATTGTCCAAGAACACATTCGATATGAGCAGAAGTATCGCAGATTGAACAAGAATAATACCAAAGGCTTGGATCTCTATATTGCTCACAAATATCACAATAACTTTGCTCCTTATCATCATGATAAGTAAGCTTTAGCTTGTGTTCATCAATTTTGTGAGGAGCTGAATGTGGTAATGTTAAGCATCCAAAATCCAAAGCAAATCTGCACTTTCCACATCTGAATGCCCCATACCAATTCGTCTGGCCACAACCATTACATTTCTCCTTGCATTTGAAATCAAAAAAGAGAAAGTGTTGGTGTCCTTCACATTCAATGATATCAGCAACTTTAGCACACCTTAAGCACATGTCCCAATATCCTTCAATTTTGCAGAAGAAACCACTACAATGTCGATGGCAAAAAACACAGAAGTTGAAGCTGTTGAAATTGAGGGTGGCACTGCTTTGACGAAACCAATGTTGCTTGAATCTTGGCAATTCAGCACAGGTTTTATGAAGAAAAAAGGGGCATTCTGAACAATAATAGAAAATATTTGAGATAGGTAGCATGCACCCATCACATTTTCTATCAATTTCCTCCTCCATCTTGTCTACTAACACCAAGCAACATTGATGACTGAAATGTTGAATCTTTGTAGCTTCCCCAGCTTCATTCACCTCAATAACACGAATGATGGAAGACTGCATAGATTTTTCTTCAAGCTCCTCACATTGCTTTTCTTCCTCAATTACCTTGTACAACCTTTTATCCTCTAAGACACAATTCACATGGACAACGTAATTGCAACCTGGCTTCCTACAAGAGTAACTCCCACGATCTAGTTTTACTTCATTGAAACAAATCTTGCAATCTTGCCTTGTAAGCTCTCGTGTTTGAAGAAAATATTTGTGAAAAATGCAGTGATCATGTCGAGAAAATTTGATAATGCGTGGGAGTGAAATGCATTTCTTGTGGACTTCGGTGCAACATTTCAAACATATACAAGAAATATAATTTCCCTCAGTGCCACATGCATCACAAATGAATGAACCTTGTCTCCAAAGTAAGGAGAATGGGTGCTGATGGCGGCTTTTATCTTCAACAATGGACCTCTGCCAAGCACATTCAACATTGATGTTAAAATGGCAAAGAGAACAACCGTAAAAAGGTCCAGAATGTTGCTTTTGGCATAGGTTGCAGAAGTAATCACTATCACTACGGTTAAGAATAAGAGGGTGTACGCGATGTGTAAGGTGATCAATTTCAGTGGGTAACTCATCAAGGCATTTCTTGTGAATGATGATGAATGATGGACAGTCAGGACAAAAATATATAGCATCTGTCAATGGTTCATGACACCAGCAGCAGTTCAATCTTTTGAGTACATCTATGGCCATGGGACTTTCTATGAAGGTCAATGGATGTTTGTGGATGTCATGTTTGGACAGTTGGCTAAGCTTAAATGAAGAAGATAATTGAGCACATTTGATGTCAATGGAAAACAAACAAGAATTACATCGATAAAAAAACATGTTACGTTTTTCCTTGCATAATGCACAACCATATACCCAATTATGTGGCCTTTGTTGAAGAAAAAAACCTTTGTCTGAGTGCTTGGGATGGAGAGGGTGATTAGGAAGTGAAGGGGGTGCCTCTGCACATTGCTTGTGAAGGTGATAATTGCAATGAATACAAGTGAAGCATGGAGCTGAAAGCAGTTCCCCACATCCATCGCAGTGGGCTTTGAGACCTTCATTGCTTTGCTCTGCCACTAACACCAAGGGATGTTGTTGATGAAAGCGATGGGTAATCTGTTGGATCGACTTGTCGTGACTCTCATTCTCATTCTCACTCTCACTCTCACTCACACTTTCATTCTCACTCTCATTCTCACTCTCGCTTACACTCTCATTTTCGCTCCCACTCTCATTCTCATTCTCACTCACACTCTCATTCTCGTTCTTCATCTCTATTAATTAGTGTGGTTGTGAGAAATGAAAAAGAAGAAGGAGATGATAGGAATGAAAGAAAGGCAGAGGATGAAGAAAAGAAAGAGTGAAAAAGAGATGGGTGGAAAGTGGTAGGAAGTAAAGAAAGAACAGAAGGGTGAAGATGGTGGAAGGCATTGCAATTCATATTTAATAAAAAAGAAAAGATGCCAACAATCTTCTCTTTCATATTTAATATTGTAACTCATCATTTCTTCTTCTTCTTTTCCAAATTTCAATTTTGTTGTTTTCACGCAAAAGCATTTTATTTGATTTAATGAAAGTAGTATTCTTTTCTTTTCTTTGCAAACAAGTTTGGTATATAATTCTTTATACTTTGTTAAGACTTCATCAATGAAATTTGGAATAAACTTTTTATTTTAATTCTTAATTAAATTATAGAATAAATTTTAAAAGTTTCTCTATTCTTAATGCATTTAGAATTTAGTTTTCGTATTTTTATTTTCAAGAATTTAGTTTTTCTATTTTTCGAATTTAAATTTTTAACTTCAGTTGTTAATGCCATTAATTTTTTTTTGTTAAATTCATTAGAGATGGATTGAAAGAGGTAGGAAGTAAAGAAAGAAATAGTTACCACTCATCATTTCTTCAAATTTCAATTTTGTTTATAATATTTTGTAAATTTTATTAACAATTTTAATAATTTTCTATATTTTTAAATATTTACGATTGATGATTTCTTCTTCTTCTTTTTCAAAATTTAATTTTTTTATAATATTTTGTAAATTTTATTAACAATTTTAATAATTTCCTATATTTTTAAATATTTTTCATAATTTTAAACTTTTTTGTAATTTACATATACTTTTTGTTATTTTAATAATTATTAATTTTTTGGAAATTTTTAATAATTTATATATTTTATTTCATTTATAATATGTTTTTATATTTTTTGTACTTTTATATATTTTTATAAATTTATGATATTTTAAATTTGTATATATTTGTATTATTTTTAATATAAAATATCATATTTTGCTGCATAGCACAATCCTCGTGTGCCACGTGGCGAAAACAACCTTTAAAAATAGTTACCGTTACTCTTTAACGATTGACAGTTAACTTTAACGGTTAAACAGTTAATAAATTAAAATTTTAACGTTCAATAACTCAATTGAATTAAAAAAAATAAAGTATAAGGGCTTAAAGAAAGTATAAAAATTATTTTTTTATTCATAAATTTGGCAACTACTTTGATTATTTGTGGGTTTAAGATTACTTAATCATGCCATGAATATGTGGACAACAATCGAGATACATAAGCAATTGTTATGCTTGTATGTTTTATTCGATATTATTGTTATTTATGTATCTAATTGGCTCAAAGAAAAAAATAATTATGAGAAGGATTTAATTGATTTTCTTATTATTCTACTAATAACACAAAAAAGCATTCCTCTCATCCATGAATACATTTTATGCATACTTATCAATAAGGAAGGAAAAATTAAGAGATATTATCATCACCATATGATTTTTTTAATAAGTTCACTATTATAAAACAAAGGTTAAAATCCTTGAAAACATCAACATTTATTTTTATAAAAGTAGATTGAAAATTTATGAACTTTAATTCATATTTAATAAATATATTTTTATTTTTAAAAAATTTACGAATTAATTTCATATGATGGATTAATAAAATTAGAGTAAATGGTAGGAAGTAAGGTATATGGGAAAGTCACATATTTGAGACTTTTAAAAAGAAAAAATTAAAGAATTGTGCTTTGCTTCACTGTAAGCACAAAGAATGTTAGTTTTGGTAACTATTTTGTAAATTTTATTAACAATTTTAATAATTTTTCATAATTTCATAATTTTTATTTTTTGTTATTTTAATAATTATTAATGTTTTCTTTTGGCAATTTTTAATAATTTATAATATGTTATATATATATATATATTTACTTTTATATCATAGTTAAAAAAAATTAATGCATCAAACGTACGATATACTTAAAGAAGTTAATCCGAAAACATATCAATTAAAAAAACACGAAATTTCATGAAAGAAGAGACAATTAAATAAAAAAGTAAAAATTATTCTTTTCTTTTATTTGCAAATTAGATTATTCATGGCAAAAGGAATTTTGATGCTCATATGATATAAATGTAGGAAGTAAGGTATATGCCAAAGTAACTTATTTGAGATGTTGAAGTATCCAAAGCTTATCTCTTTAATAATAAAAATTAAAATTAAAATTAAAGTATTATGGTTTTGCTTAATTGTAAGCACAAAGAATGTTAGTTTTGGTAATTAAAAGGGAGGACTACCAAACTTAAATACATAATCATTAATATTCTAAAGAGTAAGAAATGAAGAATTAAGAGATGATTTTATAATTTAAAGACATATATGTCATTTTTCTAATTTTCTAATATCAAATTTCATAATTTCTTTATTAATGAATTAAATCTCTATTGATTATATGATTAATATATAGATTTAGTAAGTTAAAAAAATAATATAAATAGAATATTTCAAACTTAAATACGTTTCTTAAAATTAATATATATTGAATTCTTAAATAAAGAACGTAGGTTTAAACATTGAAGACGACATTCTTGAAAAAGATAGTCATGAACTCAGAAAATAAATAATAAAACAAATAAAAAAATGTCATTGTTTATAATAATAACTTAATTATTTTAAAATACTTAAGTTTTGAAATAATCCAAATATTCATTTCAAGTTTTCCAAGAAAATATGTATATATAGTTTATAAGTTTTGGAAAACACTCAAAACCATATTTATTAATCCAATATTAACTATACTTAAAATTATTATTCTATAACTCTTAAATTAATAAGAACAATGATAGAATGTGCTATACATCAACAATCATCAACCTGAGTTCTAGATAAAACCCGGGCCACCTACCCGTGACCCAAATAGGTCTCACCAAATGATTGAGTGCAAGGCAAACCACGAGAGGGTAGTGGGAGAGTTCGCAAATCTAGCTTGCAAGGTGAGCTCGCGGATCCAACTTGCATGAACCGAGTAAGGGTTGCGACCCCAATTCGCATATACCCAAGATGCTAGCTGAAGGCCCAAGGTGTTCACAAAAGGAAAATGACATGTTCTGCAAGCGGCCCAGAGTGAAACGTGTCTTGTGAGCCTAAAGGCCGCTCAGAATATTAACCCAAGAATAAAAATGACCACGTACACTACAAGCAAATCTAGGACAAAACACGTGTTCAACAAGTTTGAAGCCCGCACAAAATGTCAATTATAGAAACGATAGAGTCAAGACAAAACAGTGGAGTCAAGTCATGAAGCTGTGATAGTATAAATACCCAAATGCTCCTATTGACGAGATACGAAAAAAGAGTTACTTAAAAGAATGTAAGCTTTATGTTTTAAAGCCTAATTATTTTAAAATTTGTTAAAATTTTCCACTATTTGGTCTTTACTATTTTGAAATTTTCTTTTTAATCACTAACAGCATAACAGTGATTAATTCTCTTATCACAAATATTTTTCAAATAGGTAAACAGTTAGCCATAAAATATACTCTATTTCCATAAATAAGGATCAAACCCTCGACTAAGTTTATATTTTTTTATTATAAAATAAAACAAAACATAATTACAAAATTATATTTTAATTAGACTTCCGTGCTCTTAAATTCTCGACTAAGTAACTCTTAAATTAATATTATTAGCAAAAAAGAATATTAATTAATTCATAACACATAACTCTTAAATCCTCTTAGACCATCCATTACTTTCTTTCATTTTCCCACCTAACTTGCTCTACAATTTTCGAAAATATTAATATTTGTAATCAATTAGAAGGTTCAAATCCTCTTGAGATAAACAAAGATATAGCAGTAATTGTTTGCAGTAAAAAATGACAGAACTATAAGTCATAGTTTGCATATATCATAATCCAATCATTCAATAATTTTTTTTTGCCCAAGTCTGATTTCAAGCCTATATTATTATCTAAATCTTCTCACGACCCTTTAGGTCGAACCAAGTGGCTCAATCCATGATAAGTCTAATTGTTATACAAAAAATGATATGACTTAAAAAGCAATAAACAGCACGTATTCTCAACCAAGCAATTCGAAACCTAAAAGAATACCCAAATTCTATTCAACGCCAGAATATAAACTATTTCTATACTGAAATTAAAAAAAGGAAAGTTAAAACCTTACATTTCATCAACCAAACCCTATATATCAAGCACAAAAAATTTAGACCAAATTTGACCCAACCCAGCACACAGAACATGCCTTTACACCAACCTTGACCCGAACCCAAACCCGAACCCGAACCCGAACCCGAACCCAAACCCTTTTCTTGCAATCCTTGCGGAGTCTATATAATTTGAGTGACTAAACACTTTGGGTTATGTAACAGTGAACTTACTCTGTTTCAAGGGCTGCAATTTCATATCTCACTTCTTCTAAATGTTCGTTAATGGCAGTTACAGCATCTTGCACTCCTCTAATGGCTTCCTTGAGAGCATTATCATACTCAGCATTTGCTTCTGCTTCTTCGGTTCCGGCAGCTTCTGTTATCTCCTGGAGATGCACACATTCATGCTCCATTGGCTTCTTAAATGAGCAATTCTCGTGGTTCATCAGACGCTCTGATGGACGACCTGCCTTCTTCAAGACCTGAATCGTGGCAGTCTATGTATAGAATATATATAATACCTCATCAGCAGAGAATGCAGGATTTTACAATAAGGCACACATTAAATATAGCCATTCAGGTAAGAAGGTTGATGACAAATAATATGTATCATATATATTTAATATAATAACGAAATTGAGTTTTATATACCCATACCTGACACTCATCTCAGATAACAGAGAATGACAACATTAAATTATAATTCCATTGTTCAATATAATAATCTTAGCAGCAATAGTAAAAGAATGACTAGAGACATACCAAATGTAATTTCTGATTTTCCTGTGTTTGAATGGCTCTGAGCAGCTCAGCTAGATCAACTCGGCAGTAATCAGGGTTTAAAAACAGAGATTCCATCTCAAGGACCTGCACTCAAGCCAATGATGTAGTAAGAACATATGGTCTCAAAAAATGAATTCAAAGTTTATTATATGATCAGGTGTTGAACTCAGAACTTGTTTCGAGCAATCATTGAACTCTACTGTGATCTCACTGCAAAGCTGCTGGTAGGCCAATTCCCCTCCCGATTTCATATACTCCGAAAAACCCCTGATTAGGTTAATGCCAAAACTAACGTTCAAAATTCTCTCTAAAAAAAACATAGTAAACCTAACAAAAGCATAACATATAGTACATTCAGTCGAAGCCCTTTGAAGCATTATATTTATACCAGGCAAAGAGCACACAATACAAGCAAACGAGAAAAACAACTAAAAACATGATACAAAAAATAATACAAACATGAATAGTTATCTTTAGATCATTTTTTCATAGTTTCTTTTGGTGTATTGGGTTGGTACTGCTGCAGATTTCTGCTTCTTTTGGATGATAAAAATCAGATTTATCCAAATAATAATACGAACAAGACAAGATTAATATACAAATGTATCAAAATCTACATAACATGAATTACTGAGTCCAGAGAGTTTATAAGTATATAACACCTTAAACATTATGACAATAAATAACATGAATACAAAGTAAAACAAAGATCACTAGGTCTAAAGAACACGATATGGGACTTACTCAAAGTACATTCTCATCACTCAAGGACACAATATTCCGTGAAAATGGTTCATTAAGCATCAAAGAAACCTTTTACAAACAATTTCCTATTCTTGCACCATGTCCGTAAAATTTTAGAAGTATATAATACCTTAAACACGAAAACTACACAAATACATGACTTTCCAAATTTAAGGAATTCAATATTATACATGTTCAAAGGACATTCTTATCACTCCAACACGAAAACAACACGAATATATGAATTATCAGCCGTAAGAAACGTTTTGTAAACAATTTCCTATTTTTACTCTTTTCATTCCAAGATAAAGCTTAAGAAAGGGTTAGTATAAGTACATGCATTTCATACTGAAAAACCCAGGTTCTAATTAGGCGCACGGATTCACTTATTTACCCCCAAAATATATATATAAATAAGAAAAAAAATTAAACCCCAAGGTAGGGATTTCAAGAACTAATAGACGCATGGATTCGCTATTCATTAATATTTTCCCTGATTTTTAGCAATTTAAAACTAGTATTGATTAGCGAACCCCAAGAAATAGTTATAAATAAGAAAAAAATTGAAATAAAAGAATGGATTTAAACAGATCCAAATCAAAATTAGGGGTTTCTTCTTGGGGAGCAAAAGGAAATGAAGAAGGCTTACGTTTTAAGCTTGGAGTAAGCCTGAGCTCTTCGCTGTTGAATTTCAAGGAATTTGCGAAGTAAATTGAGAATTTCATTGCTTTTACTGCAATTGCTGTTCTCTTGTTCAATCTCCATTGAGTCTTTTATTGAAACCTTCTTCTCAAAATCTTCCATTCCTTTCCTTTTCGAATTTGCCTCTTAATCCGAGTCTCTGCAAGTTTTCTTCCTTAATCTTTTGCAGCCACGCCTCCCTCTAAGAAACTGGAAATTGAAATGCTTCGTATTTACACTGAAACCAACAAATAACTTAAAATGCTTTTGAATATGGGAAGCTAGAACCCAGCCCACTTTTTAATTTGATTTTTTTTCTTAAATTTATTTTTATACTATCATTCAAATGTTTTTGGACAAAGGTAAGGCTTACTTAAACGGATTTTTTATTTTCGATTCAATCAGTTTAATCAATTTTTTAATTTAATTAAATAATTAAATATTTAAAATTAATTAATAAAGAATTATTAAAAAAACTTGATTCAATAAATTTAATTATCTAATCAATTGAGTCTTAACTCGATTATCATTACAGATCACTAAATTAATGTCTTCAAACTGATACTTTATCTAATTTAATTTTAATAACATTGAATATCTCCTTCTAATATTAATTGCCTTGTTTAGTCATATTGGGTCCATGTTAGGGTTCAGATTAAACCCACTAAATTATTTATCTATTATTCAATTCTTTTAAGAGTAAATTGTAAAAATAGTCGCTTTTGTTTGTTTTATGTTACATTTTAATTATTTATGTTTGAAATGTTATGTTTTAGTCACTTACGTTATTGTTTTGTTACAAAATGATCACTTTACTGTTAAATTCCATTATCTCATTAACGGCAGTCCTACATGGTAATTCAAATGGGTTTTAAATGCCAACTGGGATATTCAATTTCTAGGATAAAAATAGGTTTTTAATTAAATAAATTTGATTTGGACTGCCATGTAGGACATCTAAGTTGGTATTTAAAACCCATTTGGATTGCCACGTAGGACCTTTGTTAGGGAGGTAATGGAACTTAATGGTAGAGTGACCACTTCATAACAAAACGATAACGCAAGTGACTAAAATATAACCTAAAACAAATAAAAGTGATTATTTTTGTAATTTACCCTTCTTTTAATTGTTTCTTCTAACATTAAATATCAAGATTAGTTATTTCAATAATTTTTTAATCTTTTAATTGGCATTTTAAAATTAAATGTTAAGATGGGTTATTTTCTATATCATCTGAAATATAGAAAATTTTAGAGACGATATTGTTAGAAGAAACATTTCTAATATACCCTAAAATGACTATGAAAAATATAAAAACACACTCATCGTTTGTTCCTTAGAAACTTGATAGAATCAGATAGTTTGCTATGTTGAAATAGTGGATGTACTGCAATTTCATGACATATTCACGATGTAGGTAAAAAAAAATTGTGAAGCAAATATAATTATTAAAAGTTTATATAAAAATTAATTGATATTACTCGACGCTCGGCTTGTTTAAAAAATAGGTCTTAATTTTTGTTTAAACTCATTTTTTAAATATATATTTTTATCTAAACTCTCTTACTTTTTAAACGAACCTTCGAATCTAAATGCATGACTTGACTCATAATCAAATATCTTATTCATTGTTCGAGATTTTATATTATTTGAATTTGAACCCACATTTATTATCTTTTAAGTCTAAACCCACATATTTTAAATTTTAACAATAAAGTTATTTAAAATTTACATAATAAGGAAAACACTATATATGGTAATATTATCTTGTCTATATCTATCAGATTTTACATTTGACTGAGTCACATATGCTTAATCAATATGCAAAGTCATGGCTTGCCTAAACAGTGCACTCAACTGCCCAAAGTTGGGTGGTTCTAACCATTTTTAATTATTTATTTCCATTCTTTAACTTTTATTCTAACTTCTCACTGAGAAAAAAAAAACTTAAAAAACTTTTTTTCTATTTAATAATTTGTTTATGATTAATATTATATATATTAAAAAATTCATTTATTTGCATTATATTTTATAATTGTATTTTATGTTGTGTGAGTGTACTTTATAATTCTATTTGAATTGATTTAATTAAATTTGAATTTATTGAGTATTCATTTTTCGAAGATGACCTATTTTCGTATTTATAAAGTGCGAGCTTTTGATATGACGTATTAGGATCAAATATGTTTTTGTATGTTGACATGTACCCTCTCTTAGGATTAACATGTGTCCTTCAAGTATGAATTCGTCTACATGCAAATTATATAGGCGAACCATATAAGCGAACTACATAATAATTAAAGTAAGAAGAATCGAGTTGATTTTAGTTGGATAGTAAGTTGGTATATAGGAACAGATAATGACGAACATTATAACATAATTCGAGTTAAACTATTTTAACACTAATATTTAATTGAACAATCGAGGAGCCTAATTCAAATATTTTATAAGTATATTTTTTTAAGTAAAATTAAAATATCTTATATATTTATTTTATAATTTATAAAGATTATCGTTTTGGGACTTTGGATTATTCTTTCAAATAATGTTATCTCGAATTTTTAAAAGCATAATATGTTGTATGGTAAATAATTTTTGTTTTTATTTTTTATTTTCTAGAAAAAGTGGTTAGTTAATAGTTGACTTTAACTTTGTCACTTCATGGTCAGCTACTTCCCCTTATAATATATTCCATCTGAGTTTGGCTCATAAATTATACCATAAACTAATGAATCAACTGTTTGCCAATTGCTGATGTCAATCCGCGTTGCCCTTTATTATTTCTTGATTATGTTGACTATTTTAGCAACCAACTCCTCAAGCTTCAACCTCATCCGCCATTGTTGCTTGCTTTACAAAACTCAAAAGCTCTTCAAATCATCTCATTTTCATTGATTTCCCCATGGGACAAGATAAAGCAAAACTAGTAGAAGAATACGAAATACTAGATATACTAGGACGAGGTGGATTCTCAGTCGTAAGAAAAGGTATAAAAAGAAAGAACGGATCAGATCATGAGAAAACACAAGTCGCCATTAAAACACTGAAACGATTCGGAACGACACCGTCACCAGCTCGAGTCGAGAAAACAATTGCTTCGATGGCGGCGTTATTGCCGACGCGTAACCAGGTTTCCATCTCCGACGCGCTGTTGACGAACGAGATCCTCGTCATGAGGAAGATCGTCGAGAACGTTTCGCCGCATCCGAACGTGATCGATCTCTACGACGTTTACGAAGATCAAGCCGGGGTTCATTTGGTGCTGGAATTGTGCTCCGGCGGCGAGTTGTTCGATCGCATAGTAGCTGAAACACGGTACTCGGAAGCCGGTGCGGCAGCGGTGGTACGGCAGATCGCGGGAGGATTAGCGGCGATCCATAAGGCGAACATTGTTCATAGAGATCTGAAACCGGAGAACTGCTTGTTCTTGAATAAAAATAAAGATTCGACGTTGAAGATCATGGATTTTGGATTGAGTTCGGTGGAGGAATTTACGGATCCGGTTATCGGGTTGTTTGGATCCATAGATTATGTTTCACCGGAGGCTCTTTCTCAAGGGAAAATCACAGCAAAGAGCGATATGTGGTCTTTGGGTGTCATCTTATACATCTTGCTTTCGGGGTATGTTCCCAAAATCTTCCATATTTTTTCCCGCTGTTCGAAATCTTAAACTATTTTTTATTATTATTTGGTCATTGATTTTTTTTTTGGTTTAGGAAAATTGAGAAATTATATTTTTATTTTAATTTATCAGAAAATTAAGTCTAATTGAGTAATATTATTACAATTGACATGAAAATCAATTGTTTAATAATTAACAAAATTAACATTTCAGTTATTTGTCTGTAAGGAATTAGTAAATATCAATAATTTAATTTTATATATTTACCAATTTCTAAAAAAATTAAAATAGAATTATTAATTTTATAGCTTTTTTAAAGTAAAACGATATAATTCATATTAAACTCTTTTTATTTATTTAGGTTTATATTTGATTCTAGGGGTGTGTAAATTTCGGGTAAAATCGAATTAATTTGGTTAATCGATCGAATTCGGTTGATCAGTCGGTTAACCGAATTAGTTCGATCGGGGATCTGTTAATAATTTTTTAGAAATTTGATTAACGGTTAATTCAGTTTAAAATCGGTTGGTTAATCGAATGAACCGAACTTAATAAAGAACATTACAATATATAAGTATTCAGTCGGTTTAATTAATTTTTTCGAATTATAAATTAATCGGTCGGTTAATTCGGTTATTTTTTTAAATGTTTTCTACTTGTTTTAACCAAAAATAAAAAATAAAACATATAAATTTCGGTTAATCGACCGAATTAACTGAAAAAATTTGGTTCAGTTAATTTTTTTTAAAAAAATTTAGTTCAGTTAACGGTTAAGGGTTTAATAGAATCGATTAATTTAGTTAATAGTAATTCGGGTCGGTTAACCAATTGAACACCCCTATTTGACTCATTTATCTCGATAATTTTGAATAAAAAATAATAACTTATAATAATATGATAATACCTCGATAAACATATTCAAAGATTGAGCATTTTCAAATATGTTTGCATAATTTAAGTTGTATATTTTAATAGTTTATATCTTTATAATTTTTAAAAGATTAAATTTTTTTTTATCATTTTGGAGCTAAAGTGCAATTCTACTATTATTAATTTAAAATTTTATAAATTATAAAAGGCCTAAATAAAAAATCTTCTATTTTAAGGGGTTGGGGCCCTGCCAACCTCCTCTGACTCCACCACTGTGTATATATATATGTATCTAACATTCTAACTTGAGTATGAAAATATAGCAGGTTAATATATCATTTGGTACTTAATTTTAGTTTCAAAGTTCAATTTGATATTTTAGTTACTTTTTTTTTCAATTTGATACTTAAATTTGACTTAAATGTTTAATTTGATCTCCAGACCAAACGATATCATGTGGCCCAATTAGTACTAGACATATGCTTTCTAATAAAAAAATATAGGTACTTAATTGGGACAGAAAAACTTAGGTATTAATTTGAATATTAAAACTAAATTCAGGTACCTAAATGGGATAAAAAAAAAACTTTAAGTATCAAATTAAAAATTTTCAAATATCAAATTAAACATTAAAACTAAACTCAAATATCAAATTAAAAAATATTTTAATATCAAATTTAACTTTAAAACCTCTAACCTAACATAGCAAACATGTACATATTCCTGAATTTACGTAATATATTCACACCATAAATGTAATGCCATTTCCTTACTTTCATAATTTGCAGGTATCCACCATTTATTGCTCAATCTAATCGTCAGAAACAACAGATGATAATGGCTGTATGTTAATTAGTTTCATTCCTGCTTTATAATTCATTGGATTTATTTGAATAATAAATTAACATTTGATGCCTTGACAGGGAGAATACAATTTCGATGAGAGGACATGGAAAAACATTTCTTCATCAGCAAAGCATTTGATTTCTAATCTGTTGCAAGTTGATCCTGATAGAAGACCTAGTGCTGAACAAGTACGTATATCATCTCCCTTCTTTTAACCCCCCTTTTCCCTAACATTTGAACCAACAGTCTTATGGTTCGATTTGGATGGTAGCATCTATTTAAAAATATAAGCATCTTATTATAATGAGATCTCGTGAGATCTTTTTAGCAATGGCGTATTTAGCAGGTTGACAGGGATTCCACCTCCCTAAAATGAAATATTATTCATTTAAGATCTCGTGAGATCTTTAAAATTGATAAAATTTGATTTAATCCCTTAAAATTATAAAAATATAGACTATTCAAATGATGAAGTTATATTTTTACTATTGTAAAAATTACAATTTAATTTTGGCCCCCTAATTTTTTTTTTCTTTAGCTTCGCCTTTGCCACCGTTGATTATTTCACGTAAGATTTGAATGGAGAAAAAATGAGTTTACCTTTTTAACCTATTCAATTGATTTTGGCACTAAATGAGTGAAATTAATTTCCAAAGAAAAACATTTGATAGCTGATTTAACAGGTTCCACGTCACTGGTAAATTTTCCTAACTTTCAACTTGGCTTGATTAAACAGCTATAATTTTTTTTTCTATATTTTAATCACAACCATTGATTTAAAAAGAATATCACATTAGGGCTTAGACTTACCTTCGATTTTATTCGAATTTGAAAAAAAAATGACAATTTAAAATTAAAAAGAAAAGAAAAGAAATGCAAATTAAATCAAATGCCTTCTTTCAATATGTACAGCTTCTAGCTCATCCATGGGTCATTGGGGATTCAGCAAAGCAAGAACAAATAGATGCGGAGGTTGTTTCCAGATTGCAGAGTTTTAACGCGCGTCGTAAGCTACGTGCTGCCGCCATAGCCAGTGTGTTGAGCAGCAAGGTTTTACTAAGGACGAAGAGGTTAAGGAATTTGCTAGGCTCCCATGACCTTTCAAAGGACGAAATTGATAACCTCAAGTCGAACTTTAAGAAAATGTAAGCATTCAAAACCGAGCTTTTTATTTTTCTCCCTTTTTTCTCTCATTACATTTGACCTATCAATTTTAAGAGATAGTAGTTAATAAATCCGAGATTTCAAATCTTAACATTTGCAATCTTTCCCTTCTCTAATATTGAACAAATTGGATCTCATCCTAATTGATTCATTTACCTACCCTAAAAAGATGATTTTCAAGTAATTTTGAGTTTAGATCGAGCATCACATCTCTTTTCCCACTCTCATATTGTAGCCCAAACTTGGATCTTATACTAATTATATCATGCAATCACTTTACAATAGATCTAGAAATTTGGACATTGTCCTAACTAGTTCTTAAGACCATTCTTAAGGAATAGTGTTCCTCCAAGTTTGATTCCCAACACTGCAACCTTTTCACTTATCTTTGATTGTAATTTTATTAAGAGATAGTATTCAATAAATCTCAAAAGTCGGATATTAGTTCATGCATCCATTCTTAAAGATAGTATTTGGTAACATACAGATGTGCTAACGGTGACAATGCTACTTTACCCGAATTTGAGGAGGTGCTAAAAGCAATGAACATGTCTTCACTACTTCCTCTGGCTACTCGTATCTTTGACCTATTCGATAGCAACCGAGATGGTACTGTTGATATGAGAGAAATTGTGTGTGGATTTTCCAGTCTTAAGAATTCTAAAGGAGATGACGCTCTTCGCCTATGCTTCGAGGTACATCTTTTATTTATCTTATTTTATAAATAATTTTATATTTAATGTATTTATAGCGTTTTAATTTAGGATTAGTATTATTTTCAAAGTAAATTTTTTTTAACTCTATAAGCACAATTAAAACTTTGACATTTAAAAGTTATTTTTTTTTTAAATTTAGGATTAGTAAAATCTTTTTTTATGTCCTTTAAAAGTTGGTAAAAAATTTTAACCTTTAAAAGTTAATTTTTTTTGGGCCCTTAAAAACTGAAAAAAAAAATATTTTGGATCCCTTTTAGCCTTGGGCCTTGGGCGGCCGCACTTCTAGATGACCTCCAAGACCGGGCTTGAGAATTCAATGAAAGAGATTTCAATTATTTTAGTAATTAGAAAATGGTCCTATTTAAAGAGTTGCTATCCTAGCTAAGGCAAGTTTTTTTTTTAAATGAATTTCTTTCAATTATTTGAAATTTTTGAGATATGTGCAATAGAAAAAATGGGAAATATAGGAGGGTAAAACCCTAATGACAACATAACTAGCATAGCTGAAACCTAAGTCATACATGAGATAGTAAATACCTTGACCATCAAACCAATGCATGACATTTATAAATATTTTTTTAGTCTATTTATTAACAAGCTTCTATTTTTTTGGCTAACAGATGTATGATACAGATCGATCTGGTTGCATTACTAAAGAAGAACTAGCATCAATGTTAAGAGTAAATTCACTTCCTTATTCTTATAATTCTTTTTTCTAATTAATGTGGATGTAGGTAGTGGTGTGAGGCAATTTTGACAAATAACCATTTTTTCATATTTTTAATATATATATTTATATTGTGCACGTACTAAACAAATTTATATACCAAAGTTTGCTACTAAATATAAATATATTTTTTACATATTACATTGAAAATCATTAGTAGAAAAAGTGGGATATTGAAGTTACATGAAATAGTTATGGATGTATCAATGTTTTTAGCATCCATGCAAGAGTGGTGTTGAAGAGGATGAGGGGCTTTTTTATCTTGGATCATTCTATCGTTGATCCTATATAGATAAGGGTAGTAAACGTTGAAATACTACAATCCCACATCTAAAAATTATAAAGTTTTTAAGTAGGATCGTTTTTGATTCTTCTAATCTTTTTATAGGAATTGAACCTAACGTGATTTTTTAGTATAATAATTCATTTTTTACCGTATTCCCACATAAATAAACTAAGATTAATTATTTTGGAAGTGTGTTGTATATAAAATAATGAAGGTTTCATTCATTACAGGCATTGCCCGATGACTGTCTTCCACCAGATATTACAGAACCTGGAAAGTTAGATGAAATATTCGATCGAATGGATTCAAACAGTGATGGGAAGGTTACGTTCGAAGAATTTAAGGATGCCATGCAAAGAGACAGCTCTCTCCAAGACGTAGTCCTCTCTTCTCTTCGACAACAGTAATATTCATGTCTTTCCTAACTTTAATTATTAGTGTAGTTCTGAATCATGTTGGCGAATTTTGTGGTGGACGTGGTTGCGGGTGTTTTAACCATTACATGACATTTTGTCGTAGTGGTAGATGTGAACTTAACAGTGTTTTAAGGAAATTGATAATGTCATGATGATCGAAAAGTGATGAGTAAAATGCGATGTTGAAATGATAATTTTCGGTAAAACTTTTATTATTTATCGAAGATGTTTTCTGTTTTTTTTTATTCGAATCTAAGTTATTGTTGGTGAAGACAAACACCAACCAATAGATTACAATTAAGGAAGATTCGTGTTTTAGATTTTTTTACACTCAATTAGGTATTTGAACTGTTAAAAGTCAATAATATAGACCACTGACCGACATTGACCATTAATTTTTAATGATCAAGATGATGTGACAGTAAACTTTGATTTTTTTTTCTGTTTTTTCACCAATTGAGATGTCAGCCCGGATGTCACATGTATTGTTGATGACATATGAAGAAAACCATGTTCATCAACAATACACATGGCATTCGAAGTGGCGTCTTAATTAACAAAAATAGAAAAGAAAATCAAACTTAACTGCCACATTATTTGACCATTAAAAATTAACAGTCAATGTTGGGCAAGGAGTCATTTTACTAAGTTTTAACTGTTCAAATACTTAATTGAATGTAAAAAAAAACAATAATTTAATTATTATTTTTTAAATTCAAGAACTTTTTTGCACTCTTAAGCTATATTACTATTAATCACTAATAAGTAGTTTATCGTTTTGTAAATATACATTTTTACTTCAATGAAAATGTGAGAGTTTAATGTAAAAAGAATATAGTAATTGTTTGAGATATAAGAACATGAATTTAAATTTTATAACTATTTTTACCTATTTCAAAAGGGAACACTAAAATATGCATATAATAAATTCAATAAATTTTGATAAGAAAGTTAGGTTAACATGTATTTTCAAATTTAACCAAGCAGATTTAATTTTTATCTTTTGGGTTATAATCGAAATTTTAAAATTTTAAAATTTTAAAATTTTAAAAACTGAATTAAAGTAAGGGGACTAAATATACAATTTACTTAAAGTACAAATACTAATAGTAGAATTTCACCTTTGGTATTCTTAATTTTGTTGTGTTCTCCTCCAAGTGGACTAAGGATGGGCCAGATCCAAGTGGGCTAACCCTTATCTATCCTTATCATTTTCCTATCTTTAACCTAAAACGCATCGTTTTGGTGGTAATATAAATTGCTGGAAGAAAACCCCTAATCCCCTATTTATTCTCCCGTTTCCTTCCCGCCATTCCTTTCCCCAGATTTCGCCGCACCGTCTACCGTCGCCATCGGCCGGCGTCTTATATGATTCTTTTTCTTTTACTTCCCTAGTCTCTTCGTCTTCTTTTTTTTTTACTGGTTTAGTTTTTTTGTCTAATATTAAATTATTTTTTCTTTTCTTAATTGTTTGAAAATCTAGATCTTGCAGTCGTAAAACCACTTGTTAAAATTGATTTTTGGAATCGGGTGTGATTTAATAACTGTTTTCTTCTCAAATTTGGGTTTTTTTAATGTTTTTAAATTGTTTTTGTTGTTGATTTTAAAACAAAAACCCTTACAGCTCGTGTTCCTCAATTAGTTCCGAGTTGCAAATAATTGAATCCGTTAAGTATGAAGAAGAAGATTTTATAATTGAATACTTATATTTTCTTGCTCGTAAATTAAAAAAAAAAACCAGAAAAAAAAACTTAAACCCAAGCTTCCAATCACAATCCCACTTCCATGGCTGCCGTTGATAAGTACAACGTCGAGTCTGCTGAAATTCTAGCCAACAGTGCCTTGGTCCGCCATTTTCTTTTTCATTTAATTTACATCTCTCCAACTCTTTTTTTTTTTTCTCCCTTCCTGTTGTTTATTATTTTTTATTTTATTTGTTATAGCATTTGCCAATTACACAGGCGGCACCAATTTATGAGCAACTCTTGACCATCTTTCCCACTGCTGTAAATTTCTTCTTTTTGTTACTTTTGATTTTACTTTAAAGTTCAAATTGAGTTGGTTTTTATTTTGTTTTGAATGTGAAAATTTCAGGCAAAATATTGGAGGCAATATGTGGAAGCACAGATGGGAGTAAATAACGACGATGCTACCAAACAGATCTTTAGTCGTTGTTTGTTGAATTGTCTTCATGTTCCTCTCTGGTAAATGCTTTCTCACACTGTTTCTTTCATGAAATATTAAAAAAACCAAAAATTTAAGGCCCCTTTTGGTCCTTTACTGTTCCTTTTATTTATTTTACTAATCACTTTTTATTTTGTTAAAAAAAATTGAAGAAACAATTAATCTGCAAACACAAATTCTAACGTAATTGCTCCTTAAATTTACGTTGTTAATTTTTTTGAATTCTGGAATATTAGTTTTTATTCTTTTCCGAATGCAGATTTTGTAGTCTGCTATGGAACCAAAAATTAAGTAATATAGACCAGTTAAGATAGGTAAGGTAGATAGTTTTGGTCTATGTTACCTGTACTCTTTATTTCCTTAAAGTACCCATGTTTGACACATATGTTTGAAAAATATTTGGAGTTCTGGATATTGGTATGGGGTATCATCCTTTAAATATATGAAAAAAATTATTAAAAGAAAAATATTATCTGTGTGAAACACTTGCTGTTGACGCTTACCCCCAACTCCGGGTAACATAAGTTTAGGTAATAAATATTTTAGCCCTTTAGATTATATGGCAATGCCTTAAACCCTGAAGTTAGAAGGAACACCTTTGAACGGTGCATTCTGAAAATTAACTTCTTGGAGGGTTGGTTACATGTTTCTACTCCTATTCTGAATCTTTCAAACCATCAGGTTTGCTGCCATAGGAAATCATTGTGTTCTCTCTTCTTTAATTTTCTTTTTAAATGGAGCTTGGAAGACTATTACTTTGGGGAATAGAAGAGTTTTGAACCCTAAGCATGGAATGAAAAGCAACTGAACATAACAGTACTACTGTTAGGTTTGACAAAGCCCACTGAGATATTCTTCTGAACAAGCAGCTAACATACTTGTTGCATCTATGTGTATATTGCCAATTATGTGTGCGATTAATCCGCCTGTTTTGTTATTAATTTGTTTTGATGGCATTATAAGCAAACAGGTACATTCTTAGGCTGTGAGCCTCTCTCTCTCTCTCTCTCTCTCTCTCTCTCACTCACACATACACACACACACACATGCACACATTGTTTTAACATTCATTTTAGTGATCTTGAACCAGAATTAGCAAAACGAATGGACACCTCATGTCATGTATTTTTCCTGAAGGAATTAGAATTTCATTATGTTAAGGCTGAGTGTCAACGTTAATATGTCTTCTGTGGTGTATTGTGCTGTGGAGTTAACTGGATAGAAATAATGCTTACTTGATGTGAGAACTTATTTCATCATGTTCCTATCGGTTTTGTAGGCGCTGCTATATTCGATTCATCAGGAAGGTCAATGACAGGAAAGGTGTAGAGGGTCAGGAAGAGACTAGAAAGGCTTTTGATTTTATGCTTAGCTATGTTGGTTTGTTTTCTCTTGAACTTTAAAATCTTTTTGGCTTTTCTCTTTTGCAGTACATATTGCTTTTGTGTTGGATCAGGCATTTTAGAAGTAAAAATGGAAAGGATTTATATATGTGTATGCATATGCATTTGTGTGTTTGCGCCTGTGCCTATGCTGGAATGATCAATACAGCAGTCTTTATACGCTATTCAGAAAACTAATTTTCCCTGTTTCTGATTTGTATGTTTTCAGGAGCTGACATAGCATCTGGACCCATATGGATGGAGTACATTGCTTTTTTAAAATCAATGCCGGTTGGTGAAGTTTTTTGCCTAGATTTTCCATTAGTGTAAAGTTCCGTTAACCTTTTATGCGTGTATATGCTATTTTTTCCTTAGAAAGAGATGGTTTGCAGGCTGTCAACACTCAGGAAGAGACACAGCGAATGACTGCGGTTCGAAAAGCTTACCAGAAAGCTATTGTTACTCCGACACATCACATTGAACAGCTATGGAGGGATTATGAGAATTTCGAAAATTCTGTTAGCCGCCAGCTGGTAAGGTTTTGCATCATGGTGATTACTTTTTTGGTTGGATAGTTTCTTGTTTTGCTCTGGTGCAGGCATTCCATGTAAATTTATAGAATGCTGTACTTATTATCTTATTGGGCAGGCCAAAGGACTTCTCTCTGAGTATCAACCAAAATATAACAGTGCAAGGGCTGTATACAGGGAACTGAAGAAATATGTCGATGAAATTGATTGGAATATGCTTGCAGTACCACCTACCGACTCCTGCAAGGTATTTTCTTGCTAATTTCAGCCTTTTATTTTTGGTTTTCATTTTTTTCCTTTGGCTCATTGAAGTTAAGTGTCTAGTGCATGCACTTAAATTTGGATTGGTTATATAGGGTTAACCTTTATCGTATTATGGAATTGCCGTGAAACACAAGTGTTTCTGTTGCAACGCATGAATTATGAAAGCTAGAGAAAGATGA
Organism: Gossypium turneri; assembly: GCA_008044935.1. NCBI lineage: Eukaryota > Viridiplantae > Streptophyta > Magnoliopsida > Malvales > Malvaceae > Gossypium > Gossypium turneri. The sequence goes on from CP032576.1 coordinate 4,957,601, forward strand.
GAAAATTATGACTGTGATGAGATGTTGTATTAGTTAAAAAATGGGATTTCTTGGAAATTTTCTGGTTAAGTGGCATCTTGATTGCATCTTGTGATTTTGGTTAGGTTCGCTAGAATTTTGGTTTAGTGTCGTGTGGAAATATTAATCCAACATAGTACTCTTTGAGTCTGTCTTACATGAAACTTAAAAGATGAGAAAAGAAAAGAAAAGAAAGTCTTAATTATTGCTGTTGTTCTCGAGTAGCGACAATTATTTCTATTGTTCTTGATTAGCAAAAAAAGGTGGTTAATGATCTGAATTTATGTTTCTGAACTACTGAAATGGATGAAGAAATAGAAGAAAATATAAATTCTAGGTTTAAGAGCTAAAGCTCCTTGAATATCCGGAGTTGATTGCTTCACGTAATCTATGTCTTTACTTGCTGTATAGTTTCTAAATTTTAAACTCCTAGTATGATGGTGGACTCTGTTTAAATAGTATATGATTTATTGCAGAGCAAATTAAGACCAGATTAACATCAAAATTTATGTAATGTCAGCTTAAGTATTCAGCAGACTTCTAAAATTGAACTAAAGCTCGGTAAAAATGGGATCTACCTTCTACCTACAAACATAAAATTAGTATTGTTAAATTAGTAGAAGTATGCAAGTTTCAGAAAATTCCTCGTCCATGGACATGTGCTAAATTAAAGGCTTCAGCATTTTATCTTCCTTTTCTACCTTGTTTTAAGATTCTTTGTTGCACTTAACGGCATGAAACCTTGCATTAGTAACTGTCATTCTTCATGGGTTGGAAAGACAAGTGCCAAAATAGGCTTTGAGAAGTTTTAAACTATGATGCAAATATGATTAGGTTTATATGCATATAAATAGCATTCAGATAGGCTTCAGAAGAACAAATAGCAAAAGTCTTTACAATGTTGCAATGTCTCTGCTGATTGTTCTGTGGTGGATTATATGATAGGAAGTTGACGACAGCTGCATATGTTTAATATTTGAATACTCTTTTTTTCTTCGAAGATGTTACTATCTTGATTTCTGTTTTCTTTTTCTAATATTTCATTGTTATCTATTACAGGATCAGATGCAATGGGTTGCATGGAAGAGGCTTTTAGCTTTTGAGAAGTAAGACGCACAGCATTTCTTCCCCACCCCCTTTTTTATGATTTAAATTTCAGCCATGGTAAAAGGTCCATCGACCTGGGCACTACCACTCTAGGAATTTACTATTTTTTAATTAAGAAAATATGATCTCTTGATTTATGGTACAAGAAATGGTTTCTTAATTTTAATTTCATTGTTTTTGGATATTGACATTTTTGGTTCTAATGAGTATAAATATCATATGAACTGGAATAAGTTGAGCAGTTACGTGGTCTGCCATCAATATCTCTTGTCAGAAGGTGAAACATGTACAAGAGCAAAGAAAATATTTTCTGATTGCTTCTATATGTGTATCATTTTAGTATTTACAGATTCTTATATTCTGGTGGTTTGCAACGATGTTTCCACTTCTCTAATGTGCCTGTAATAAAATAAATTTACACAGCAATTTTTGTATATATATTTTAAATGTATAAATAGCTGAAGATTTATGTTATGATCGGATAAAAGTGCATCTGTTCCTACACTCTTGAATACTATTATTTACATCCTTAACCTCTTGAATTCAACTTTGTTGCAGAGGAAATCCACAAAGGATAGACAGTGCCTCCAATAAGCGAATTATATTCTCGTATGAACAGGTAGCTTAATACTCAGTATTTCATTTAATGATTGATATATCTACTTATTTGTATGTAATACCATTTGCACCCACTTGTGTCTAAACTTGATATCTTTTTCTAGATAACATCTTCAGCATTAATGCATTTAAGCTTATGTGGAAATCTAGGGAGCCAATCCTACACTTATTTCCTAGCTTTTGTTTGCAGTTGCTTATTGTGCAATTTTCTGAATACTTTTTGCATTCAAGAAAGTTTCTACAAAGCAAAATCTGAAGCTACTGATAAAGAGCAAATTTATGTTTGATCAAAGAAGAAAAAGAAAATAATGAAAATGGGCTCAAATACTTTACCTATTTAAGCATAACTGTTTCTTGTAGAATAAAAAGGTACTTCACCCTAACAGGTGAAAGATACTCTTCTTAAGTGCATTGTGCCTTGGTGTAGCCGCATGCCTTGACTACATTAGATGATATGTTAAGAGTGGGCGAACTAACATGCAAGTTGTTATTTGTGTGTATATATGTGTAATAAGCATAAGAATACAATTCTGTCAATAAATTAAAGGTGATACACTTTTATCCTACTATGCAAAATTTTCCTTTTTTGCTCAACATGCACCCTTTCCTTGTGAGAAGTAGAGAGTGTGATACGTCCCTCTTTTAATTCTTAGAGGTAAAGTTAATTAATAACTATGAAAATAAAAGAAAAGTGAATTTCATATACCTTTTTTGCACCTATAGTCTTGCAAAAAAAGTTCACTTTGATGGGTCAGGTGTGTACCTGATCAAATGCGCCTCAGGCCCTCACTAAAAAAGGTCTAAAATGCTTTTGTTGTTTATTGTCAAAGTGCAGCATTTAGGCACGCCTTGGTGTGTACCTTGACAATATTGAGTGTAATTAATAAGGGTACCAGTTTCTTGTATGAATAGGTGAAAAAAGGATTGAGATATTCTCAAATGTTACTAACCTTTAAACTATATGGTGACAAAGAGTTCTACAAGTTTCACTTCTTAATTTTGACAGTACTTTCTTTCAAAGAAAAAACGGTTAGTACTTGTATCCCCTAGGGGACCGTTGAATTTTGTTTGTTTGTAGTGACCCTTTTATTTATTATTTTCTTGCATTTATTTCTTTCTCTCATTCTCTGTCTCTATTGATGTTGTTTGCTGCATTCTCATGTACCCAGTGTCTGATGTATTTATACCACTATCCTGATATATGGTATGACTATGCTACATGGCAAGCTAAAAGTGGCTCCATGGATGCTGCAGTCAAGGTATTTCAGCGAGCCTTGAAGGCTCTTCCTGGTAATTGGTTCTTTTCTCTTTTGCAAGAAAGTTGTTCAGAATATTCCTAGTAACATATTCTCATATGTATCTAGACTCTGCCACGGTGTAGCCCTGTTGCACCTTTCTTCTATCACTTCTATAACTTTCCATCTGGTTTCTGGTTTATCAGAGTCAGAAATGCTGAAGTATGCATATGCAGAACTAGAGGAATCCCGTGGAGCGCTTCAAGTATGTAAATTGTTCAATCTTTCCACTTAAAGTTGTTTAACTATTGGCTCTTTGCCTTGTTGATTTGCTTCCCCTTTGCTGCAGTCTGCTAAGAAACTATATGAAAGCCTTTTGGGGGATGCTGCTGAGACCACAGCGCTGGCACATATACAAGTAAGGAAGTTATTGGTTGTTAAATATAATAGTTTTATCAATACATTGCAAGGAGTTAAGACGGCTTAAATTGCCTCCTTGTTATCAAGTGCGCACATGGTTTTCTTATATGATTAAAATTAAGGTTATTCTCTCTAAACTAAGGTTATCTCTCCAAATTTTGTCTGTCCTTAAATGACCTATAAGAAGTTAAAGTATGTCATAACACTATTTTCTTATTTTCTTTTAGTGAATGTTTCATAGTTTCTTGCTGCAGTTTATTCGCTTTCTAAGAAGGAATGAAGGTGTTGAAGCAGCTCGCAAGTATTTCTTAGATGCTCGCAAATCACCTAGTTGCACGTACCATGTTTATGTTGCTTATGCATTGATGGCCTTTTGTCTTGACAAGGACCCAAAGGTGCTATTTGTTTCATTTTCTCAAAAAAATAAGAAACAAAGAAAAGATTATGATAGCTCGTATGTGGGGAAGTGAAAGGAATAAAGGAAACAGTGTTACTTAAGATGATTATTATAAGAACCATTCATTTTCTTGTTTCTTCTCCCCCGGTTTGTGGAGGTTTAATGTTATTACATGGTAGAAACAATTGATTACTTTACAACAAAAAATTGCCATGCGAATAATTTATTAAAAAAAAAAAAAACTCAGCCATAACTTTTGCTGTTATCATCCTTTATGCAGGTTGCTCACAATGTTTTTGAAGCAGGGTTGAAGCAATTTATGCATGAGCCTGTATATATTCTAGAGTATGTTTGTTTTTTCGTTATTTTTATTAGCATATTAGTTGTTGCCTCGTTGGATAGTTTTGTAGGAATTTGTTCTCTTTGATGTTTTTCTTCAAAATGAACACTGGTAGTAAAAGCATTCTATATATTAGCTCTCCAACTTGAAAGTAAAAGTTCAAAATATCATGCCAGTAAATTTTGAGATAAGTCAAAGCGTTAACTCCTTTCCTTTTATTATATTTGACCCTTGTTGCCTCAACGGCTAATTAAACAATAATTTTACTTTCAATCTAGATCATTTAAAATTCTTGGTTTTCTAGTTACTGCTTAGAGGGAACTTGACGTATTCAGTCATTTGTTTTATGAAAACTTAGACTATTTAGATTAATCCCATCCCAACCATCTAAGTCAGAAGAGTAATTACATGAACCATTGTTTTAGAGTTCTCAATTCAAGTTTTCTTAGTCCTACAACGTTAGTGAAATCAGGTTTTTAGTTTTGAAAGAGAAATTGTTGGTAAGAACAAGAGATTAGATTAAGAACAGCTCGTGCGAGTTCCCTGCATGTGGCTTGAGTGCTGAAGGCCCTGTTGATCTGTTATGTAGTTTGCAGTTATTATTTTAAATATTAAGTAAATGTAAACTTGTGTGCCTCAAGATGTGATCAACTTGTTCTTAAGTGTGCTGAATGTCTTAATATTTTTGCATATAATCTGCTAAATGATTCATTGCTTTCATTGCAATTAATGTTGTACAATGTGGATAAAGACACTGTTATATTCTGATATGTGCAGATATGCAGATTTTTTGTCTTGTTTGAATGATGACAGAAACATCCGGGCATTATTTGAGCGAGCCTTAAGCTCACTACCACAAGAAGAATCTATTGAGGTACTATATTGAAATTAATAAACTGTTTCCTTTTTTTTTAGTTAGTTAGTTTGTTTTTCTTTCTTTTTTTTTTTTTTTTTTTGAATAATCTAGGGCATACAGGGGCACTGTTTTTTTCTCTTGGAGAAGTTGTATTAAGTTTGTACATAGTATGACAAGGATTAGAGAAGCATAAAATTTTGTGAGTAGTTTACTTGAATTAAGTTTGTATATAGTTAATCAGTGTCGATATCTACCGCTGCCACTAAGGATGTGAATGCAAGAACAGATCCCTTTTCTGATTTATTATAAAATTTTCTAGAAGTCATTGCTAATAGCCCTTGTGCAAAATATTATCAACCCTCAAATGAAAATGGAAATAGATATCCGACTGTAAGGGGAAGTGTCCTCATCCTTGGTTTTACTGTTTTGCACTTTGAAGAGAATCTTACTGACTTCTGAGCTGTTAGAACCAGCAGAAGGTGGCAGCATCTTAATTAATCTTCTCATTCACATCCTTGACACTACACCTTTACAAGAGTATGATAGAAGAGCAGAAGGTGGCAGCATCTTAATTAATCTTCTCATTCTCAAAAAGTGTATCTTTTGAAATGACTAGTTTATATTTTGTTTGTAAAACAGTGAGTTTTGGTTATATTTGTTAACATTATGGCATCTAATGTTTGAAATTTCCCTCCTTTGCAGGTCTGGAAACGATTCACCCAGTTCGAGAAAACTTATGGTGATCTAGCTAGCATGTTGAAGGTAGAGAATTTCTGTTGGATCATACTTGGTACTTTAATACATTTCCAGTGTGTTTTCGAAGCTGTTGAAGGTTTCTTAGATCCTTGTTTCTTTATGCATGAAGGAGTTCTTGATATTATTTTGAAGCTGGTCTAGATCTGCTTTGCTGAACAATATCTTCAATTATATTTTAGTCAACCCTCAATCATCATCTTTGGGAGTTGTTTTTCTTTGAGCTGATCCCCCCCCCCCCTCCCCCTGGGCCGCCAAAGAAGAGCCATAACTATTGTTTTATCCATGTAGGTTGAACAAAGGCGGAAAGAAGCTCTTTCTGGAACAATTGATGAGGGTGCTTCTGCACTGGAGACTTCTCTACTAGATCTTATATCACGCTACAGTTTCAAGGATCTCTGGCCCTGTTCCTCCAAGGATCTTGATCACTTGTCCAGACAAGAGGTTACTCCTATCAGGATATAGCATTTTCATTTTAGATGGATTACATTCTAGGTTGTATCCTTCATTCATTTGTTTGATCTATGTGTAAATATTCATGTGCACCTGTGAAGAAGATGCATTATTGAAGTTCTCAGTGATGCTTTTACTTCATTCCCTTTTAGTTTTTGCATGTTTAATTTGTCTGGCTATAAATTATTTGACGGAAATATGCTTCTTGTTGTGATGGTAGTCTTAAGGTATCATGATTCTAGGGATTGACTAGCACAACATTAGGATGTATAATCTTTGACTTTCCTTTGTATATCTGATTCCTTTGTATATCTGATTATTAGCATAAATAGGTTGTGTAATGTGTAATCTTTGACTTTTCTTCTTAGTATATCTGATTATTAGTATAAATAGGTTTTGTAATGGAGTGTATATACACAAGGAATATTTTCAGAACATAATCTTCTCTTTTCCTCTTCATTTTTTCTTTTCTTCTCACTGTCTTTTTCACGGCTATTACAGCCAAAACAGTAACCAGCAGCAGCCCCTCTTTCTTCTCTTTCTTTCGATTTCACACTTCTCATAAATGGAACATCTCAATCAGAAAATGGAAAAGAGAAATCAGTTGCATGAGAAAGAAAATTACTAAGATTGTTGGTTTGCATATTTAACTGGGTTAATCTTAGAAATCTTGAGGGAGAAAACTTGTGACATAATGCAGACTATTAGTTAGAACAGGAACTATGTTTGGTGATACACATTGAGAGTAGTAATTTTTGGTAATAGAGAGGATGGTTAAGCAGTACAACTTTCGATTATGAATGCAGGAGGGTCTGACTAGGACATTCATTAAACGTTGGCTTAGGACTAATAACTAGTATTATTTGTGTGCAAGAAGGTAGAAATATTTGTTAGTAAGACTTCTTAAAAATTGGATGTAGGGTTAATAGTATTAAGAAAACCGTATTAGTTGTATGTTTGGTGCCGCCCTGGTCTGTGAATGGTGATTTGCTCTTTAGGTGGGGATTTTGATGATTACCTGATTTTGGTTTATGCCTATTTTTGCAAGCAGCATTTTGGCATCTATGTTAAAGCTACTTGCCAAAAGAATGGAGGCTTTATGCTTGGTAGCAGTTTTGAATAGTATTGAAAATTTTAGAAGGGGACAATGATACACACATACACACACATCGTGTAGGTGCAAACCTAAGAAGAAGAATGAAGTTCCTCTAGCAAGTATCTTAGCCAAATAAGTCCACAGAAGAACGAGCTATAGCTGTGTAGCCTTATTTGGTACTTGGTCTTGCAACAAGGGCTTTCTTCTTAATCCTCCATGATACAGATAGTTGTAGAGATATCTATCAATATCTTGAGGGTGGCAGGTGAGTGTTATACAATTGATGACTGTTTAGGTTGATCTGATGTATTTGAGAAGTATGTCGTAAATAAAAGTATTATGCTATGTTTACAACTTATGGGAAATTTTGTTCAGTGATGTAATGAGGTCGGAAATTTCCATGTCAAGATAACGATGTAGCATTTCAAACTTTTTCTATAACGTGTCAGCAACTAGGGATGTTATTCTTTTATTTTAGTCATAACCTTGGTGTTTGTTATGGTCATTGTAATGTCATTGCAAAGGCCGATGCATAATTTGGCTCCTTTTAGAGTTTCTGATTGTACCGGATGCGTATCTGCCTTTGGAACCTCCAGTCAAAATGAAATATTATGATCTTTTCTTGCCCTAGATTATTGAAACGTGTCCGGATAACATGATTAACACCTACTTTTTAGATGCTTTAAGCTTGAACATGCTTTATTGTTCTTTCATAAAACCGCAAACTTGTTGCTCATGTCTCAGCAATAGATATGAAAAAATTTGGGACTTGTTTATTTGTAATTTCTTTTTCCTTTGAAAACTGTACCTATAACTCTTAAAATTGCTTCTGTGCCTCTATGTTTGAATCATTGAAATTGCATTTGCTAATTTTTGAACTCATTGATATTCTCTTCAGTGGCTCTCTAAAAACATTGGTAAGAAAGTGGATAAGTCAGCTCTCTCTAATGGATCTGCAATGACAGGTACACCGTTTCTTGTTCCAGGTTACTATTAATACTCATTGGGCTAATTTTTGTTTTTATTTGTGCAGATAAGAGTACATCAGCACCATCAGGTGTTCCGACTGCTTCTCTTAAAGTCCTTCGTCCAGATACATCTCAGATGGTGATTTATGATCCAAGGCAGCATCATGGTACAAGCTTTTACTTGAGTAAAAATATATGCCTGTGATTTTTTCAATGGTATTCTATTTTTCTTAGCAACTTCATTGGGCCACGAATGGATGGAGTATCTCATTTTGTCATCTTGTTTAATTATGGTGTTGACTTGTTCATATACATTGGTCATTAGCAGTATTGAACTTGAAACTAAAGATATCCTTTGCGTAGACTTATGCAGTCATTTATGCATGAAATAGGCATATGATTCTGTAGAAAAATTAGACCTCATAGCCTCATTAATCGTGTGATTGTTTCCAATAGTTTTTTAGTTTCCTTTGCTACTTTAGGTTGTTGTCTTTGTTTTAATTAAAGTCTTATCTATATGCTTTGGTCATTAGCGAGATTGCAATAGAAGCTTTCAAGAAGTCCTTTTTAGAGAATTATGTGGTCATCTGTGTATGAATATTCAAGCACTGCTTTGATGTGATTAACAAATTTGCTCTTCTGATTCTTTCTAGTGAACATCTGATGTAATTTGACTTGGTAATGAAATTAACCAAAACTATTGTTATTGATGTAAGTGATACGGGAAATGAGAGCAATTAAAATGCTCCGTAGGTTTTATTTTTCTGATTGAGCTCTTCATTCTTAGGTGAGGTCATATGGCTGATTCTGGGATTTATCTTATTAGATGGTCTTTGATGCACACTGGTGAATACGAAGGATTATGAGATGTGCATGCGCACGAGTAATTTATAAATCAAGCCTAAATCATTGATCTATAAATAGCAAAGCAGTTTTACTTAAAACTGTCATATATGTCCAGGAATATGCCTATTCATCTTTGTATAACTACTGTCGTGAATCTTGGAAATGGCAAACCAAATATGAGTATTAAGAGAAAAGAAATATAAAATGTATTAGAATGGTAAACGATAAAGAGAAAAGCTCAAGTTAGCCAAAGGGCCAGGCATTGAAAAGGGAAAGGAACCATAGAGATTCTCCAATTTTCAAAGTCAAGGGTGTTGGCTTAGAACGGGTCAAACATAAACATGTATCTCCTACGCTACTATTATGCGTTTAGAAGTGGTGACCCCTAACTAGCTTATAACTTTGTTGAAAACAGTATTGTATTAACTTCAAGAGAAATGATGCTGGGTGATCGTGTGGTGCAGTGTAGTTATATTTCTGTTTTCCATATATTAACTTCAATAGAAACGGTGCTGGTTGATCATGTGATGCAGTGCAGTTATACTCCTTTGTGTAACTTTTAAGGAATTATAGCTGTTAGGATTTTACGTTGTTTCTTTTTCCATTCCCTTTTTTTTGTAATTTCCTCATCGAGATAGAAGAGGGAAGGTTTTGAGAGAGGCTGGGGTCGGATGTTTAAAATCTATATCTGATATGTACAACGAATTATTTTATTTTGCTGTTCTTTGGGGCTTGATAATGGCTTTAAAGGTCACTAGCTTTTAGCAGTTCTGCTCATTTACCTTCCGGCAATTGACATGACTTGAGTGGCAAATGTTATGCTTTTACCTTTTATAACATTTGTATGCTTGTTGAATCATATTGAAATGCTAGATACTTAACTGACTGAACTTGTTTGAATGTAGGAACTACAGTTCCATCAAACACCACTACTGCAATTCTTGCTGCTCCCAATTTGTCGAATCCCATGGCTACAGTTGTTGGTGCTGCTTCAAACCCATTGTCCAATCCCATAGTTTCAATGGTAGACGGTGTATCCTCCAAGGCATTTGATGAAGTACTGAAAGCAACACCACCTGCTTTGTCAGCATTTTTGGCTGGCTTGCCTTCTATCGAGGGTAATCTTTCAAACTCCTACTGCAGTTGTGCATGCTGCAATATCTGATGCTGATTGATATTAACCTATAATCTGTATTTGAATTTGAATTATGATCCAAAATGCAACATATCAATGATGAAATACATCGATGAATCTGCTTGAATTTCTCTGTCTAGTTGGCCTTTTAAGTTCCTTCTGATCTGGTATCCTTGGAAAATTATTTGTTTTGCACTTTTGGCATTTTAATATCGTATTAGAATAACTAGTTTATAACTTTGGAGTAATGATTCATTGTAATTTCACCCATTTTTATATATTTCTTTAATTTTTTAATTCATCACAAGGTTCATGCCTTAGGGGCAAAGCTAGAATCAAAAAATAAAAAAGAACCTCATTGAGGAAGAAAATTCAGAGAATAAGGTAAGAAAACCAAAAAATATAGCAACTGAGAGAATATACAGAGCTATGTTTCTCCGACTCTTCATTTTGCTTGAAGTATCCATTTTTTATACCCCTGTCAGAGCCTTCATTTTTCTTAAAGTATCTGTTTTCAACACCCATGCCCGACGATGAAAGAACCTCTTTGAGAAAGTTATACAATGGATTTTGCTGGAAAATATTTTAAGTGAAAATTTTCAAAGTAGTTTCTGTCAAGAATACATTAAATGGTATATGTACATGTCCACACACAAAACCATGTTACTTGGGTTCGGGGAAAGTGTCGAATAAGGATATGGGTATGGGATGTGATCCTTGTTTGATACCCGTGTGGGTGCATGGTATGAGATATGATCCTTAAAGGATTCTTCAAATATACAGAAAAACTTATAGAAAACTGAATATTTCCATATCTGACACATATTCGTATCTTGATATTCAAACCTGAGCTGAGTAACATAGGGTGGTAGTAAGATCATTAAGTACATGATAAGTTCTAATTGCTTATCTCAAATTGCGTCTGTCACCTGGTTATTCATTTCTTTTGGTAATGATTTCAGGTCCGGCACCAAATGTAGACATCGTATTGTCTATTTGTTTGCAGAATGACTATCCAACTGTCCAGACAAAAAAAGCAACGAGCCTTCCATCTCAAAGGACTGCAGGTCCTGCTCCTAGCACAAGTGATCTTTCTGGGTCAAGCAAGTCCCATCCCATTCCCAGTAATTCATCTTTCAGGCCACGGGACAGACAGCTTGGCAAAAGAAAGGATCAAGATAGTAAGTTACTTGCCATTACTTTCTTGGTCTGAATGTTGTTTTTGTTGAGGATCAACTGCATTATTTCTTATTTCTTATTGGAATGGGTGACTGGCCATGGTAATTGAAATGAATTTAACTAGCATGTGTTTTCCCATGTTGCTCCAACCCTTCCAAGTTTTGAGGTATCCAGTGTATATCTGACATAATTATAGGGATATTCTTTTCCATGGACTCTCCAAATCTTGAAAATTTTGGATATACTCAGGTTAGACACAACAGAGTCCGAGTAACATAGGTTCTGTGGCACATGTACGTGCAAAGTTTTGTTAAGTCTAATAATTGGGTGCCTTTGTTAGTGCAATTTTTGGGAATGGTCACGTGTCACAGGACCATTATCGTCTTCCCCAAAAAACATGTCTTGTAGGATTGCAATGCACCCGCTTATATCCCCAAGGACTAAACGCGTGACATGTGGCTATGGGCACATCCTCATATTAGCGTCAGTGTTGAAGACCTGTTGTTAATCAGTGTGTTCTGTACAAGACCCCATTGCATCTCGAGTTTTCGGTGAATCATTTTATGGATGTAGCTCTAAAATTTATTCCATCTCATATATTCGTGTCAGGCACATCCGTATGTTTAGATAAGATAGGTTTTTTAACTTGTCACCCACTTTGAGGGGTAGGATTTGGCTAATCTGTGTGTGTATATTTTACAAGGGCAAGAAGAGGAGGAAAGTACAACAGTACAAAGCCAGCCACTACAAAGAGATGCATTCAGAATAAGACAAATGCAGAAAGCAAGAGGGGGTTCAGCTTCACAAACAGGTTCAGTTTCTTATGGAAGTGCTCTTTCTGGGGATCTCTCTGGCAGTACTTGTTAAATCTTTTTGTACTTGTATTATATACACTTCGGCAATTCTATGTATAAATGATTTCTTTTATATATTCATATTCATATTTGTGAGAGTAATTTGAGTGCAGCTCTTCATTGTTTGTGTTTTTTTCTCCAGGCTTGGACATGGTTTCTTATAATTTGGATTGGATGAGCTTAAATTATTCTTTTTTATTTATTTTTAATAATAAAATATAAAAGATTTAAAGGTCATATTTTGCTATTAGTCCTTGTATTATGTATAAGCTGTATAGACGATGGATGTGGTGAGAATCATGTCGCCATGGATCCAAAGGACATCTTCGACGGAAGGATGAGACGTAGGGTCATCAGACAGGCATCTCAGGCATATGTCTATCACTGTCTTCAAGGATTCAATTGAGCAGTGTTTGATAATCGTAGGATCCACTATGCTTCTTGGAGCTGTATCATCCATCTTATTGCTCACTTGTGCCTGCACTCAAATTGGAACAATAACCAACCCATCACCTTTAATTATATATATGGTTTGATTGAAGAGCTTTTATATTCAAGTAAAGAGTATGGTCATATTTAAATTTATTAAATTACTAATATATATAATTTAATATACAGGTCATCATATAAACTTAAAATTTGTTAAAGTATAGGATCATATTATATTTTAAGTTCATCAATATTTCTATTAAAATATTTTTAGTATTTTGAGTTATTTTAGCATACGGTCTTACTTGAATTCATTCAATATTTTATACTTTTTAATATTTAAAATATTTATTAAAATTAGTTATATTTTAAGTTTATCTTGATTTTTTTATACAAATTTATAATATATTTTAATTAAAAAATATTATATAAAAATTCAAGGCAGTGCATGGGATATTAATAAATATGTAAATTCATATTTAATAGAAGAATATTAGATAAAAATAGATATTAAATAATAAAAAAGAGAGATTATCACTTGTGGCTTATAAAGCTTATGTATCTTGTTATATTATTTATATATATCACATAATATGATTACTAAATTTCAATTAAAAATTAAAGTATGTATTTACAAAATAAATAGCAACTCAAAACAGAATATTAAAAGTTCTTTTTTTTAAAAAAAATTATTAAAATTAAAAAAGATATAATATCAAAATTAGCCTTTTAACGTTTATATTTTTGTCAACTCTATCTTTATTTTTTTTTAAGTTAAATTTAACATTCAAGCTTTTAAAAAGAGTTAAATCTGACCAACAACATTTAGTATAAGAATCAAATTGATTTTTTTAATGGAAATATGGACTAAAATATTAAAATTTTAAACATTGCACCTCACATGACAATCTACGTGTAGTTCATGTTATATATATATTTTTTTATGAAATTTTTTGTAATTTTTTATTTGTTAAACCTTAACGTCCATAATGACAATATAGAAATATTACAAAGCAATAAGAAAGAAAAATAAAATATATAAATTTTACATGGAAATCTTCTCGAGAAAAAAAACCATGGGTAAAGAAAAAAGAAAATCGAATGATATAAGATGAGTTTAAATTAAATTTATTTAAAGGTTGAAAAATCTTATTCTAATCAAAGTCAAATATAAGAAGAATAGTTATATATGGATTCTACTTATACAATCCATGTCAAATAGAAAATAAAAAGTAGTTTTATGCTTAATGGGGATCTATGGCGGGCTACGACTTCGCCTCACAAATCCCATTATTTTATCACTATAATTTATTTTTTAATAGAATTTGTGTCACACAACTCTAAAATTATTTTTAAACATTTTTCATAATTTTTAAAATTACTTACTGAGGTAGCTTTTTTAATAAAAATTAATGATTAAATTTAGTTTAAAAAAAGGAGTTAAATTAATAGAAAATATAAATATGAAGGACTAAATTTATGATTATGCCAACTACAAATTTCTCCTTAAACCCTAGATTAAGTCCCCAACACCAAAACCCTCCATTCCTCCGAGCTTGTTCTGTCATGTCCATTCTCCGAAAACTTAACACCAAATCCCCTAACCCACAATTTATCTCCAGTTTATTCTTCACGCGCTTCTCCTCCTCCGCTCAGTATGTTGACCCCGGCCCATTCGAAGACCCATTTCCCGACGAGCCCACAGCGTCCTACTACGACCACCAGGTTTACAAAGCCGGCCGAAATGGAGATATGGCGACAGTAGGCTACCTGCTCAACAAGCGAATAAAAGACGGGTGCTTCAACACCACGAAAACCTTCAGCTTCATCACCAATACGGATTCCTCTCTCTCTATCCTCGACCCTTTGATCCAAACGTTGTCTCGTTTAGACAAAGGCATCACGCGCAAGCAGGCTTTCGATTTGCTTATAGCACGTCTCTGCAAGATCGAGAGAATCGAAGATTCGCTGCGCGTGGTTCAGACGATGATGGAAAAAAGAGAGTTGAACGCTGTCACCTTTCATCCGATCGTGAACGCGTTGGCGAAGAAGAAGAAGATGGAGGAGGCGTGGCGGGTGGTGGATATAATGAGAGTCGCCGGAGTTAAACCGGACGTGACGGCGTATAATTATTTACTGACTGCGTACTGTTCCGAGAGTAAGTTGAGGGAGGCGAGCGCGATGGTGAAGAAGATAGAGGAGGAAGGGTTGGGTGCTGATTTGCGGACGTACGACGCGCTGATATTGGGAGCGTGTAGGGTGGGGAAGGTGGAAGGGGGTTTGATGTTGTTGAGGAGTATGATGGATGCTGGAACATCGGTGATGTACTCGACGCATACGCACTTGATAAATGGAATGTTGAGTATTAGGTATTATGACGGAGCGGTGAGGTTTGTGAAGGCATGTGGAGGGAGGGATGCAATGTTGGATCAAGAGAGTTTTGGGGTTTTGGCTAATAAATTGGTGAGTTTGGGAAGGGAAGTGGAAGCTATGGTTGTTTTGAGTGAAATGAAGAAAAGGGGATTATCGTTTGGTAAAAAATTGAATGATTTTTATGAAATGCATCTTAAAAACATCAGCTAAGGTTGGTTTTCATTTTGGTTGATAAGTTTTTATTTAGTATTTTTACAGCACATTAAATGTGAATAATAAGATTAGAAAGTATCTTTTCGGGAAGTATATAATTTGTTTTGAAGGTAGAAATATGGATATAGGATTACTAGTAGTAAGAAAACCTTATTAGTTGTATGTTTGGTGCCGCCCTGGTCTGTGAATGGTGATTTTGGTTTATGCCACTTTTTGCAAGCAGCATTTTGGCATCTATGTTAAAGCTACTAGCCAAAAGAATGGAGGGTTTATGCTTGGTAGCAGTTTTGAAGTACTGAGAATTTTAGAAGGGGACAAAGATACACACATGCACACACATCGCGTAGGTGCAAACCTAAGAAGATGAATGAAGTTCCTCTAGCAAGTATCTTAGCCAAATAAGTCCACAGAAGAATGAGCTATAACTGTGTAGCCTTATTTGGTACTTGGTCTTGCAACAAGGGCCTTCTTCTTAATCCTCCATGATACAGATAGTTGTAGAGATCTCTATCAAAATCTTGAGGGTGGCAGGTGAGTGTCATACAATTGATGACTGTTTAGATTGATCTGATGTATTTGAGAAGTGTGTCATAAAATGTTTACGACTGATGGGAAATTTTGAAGTTCATTGATATAATGAGGTTGGAAATTTCCATATCAAGATAACCATGTACCATTTCCAACTTTTTCTAGAACGTATCAGCAACAAGGGATGTTATTCTTTTATTTTAGTCATAACCTTGGTGTTTGTTATGGTCATTGTGATGTCATTGCAAAGGCCGATGCATAATTTGGCTCCTTTTAGAGCTTCTGATTGTACCGGATGCACATCTGCCTTTGGAACCTCCAGTCAAAATGAAATATTATGATCTTTTGTTGCCCCTGATTATTGAAACCTGTACAGATAACATGATTAACATCTACTTTTTAGATGCTTTAAGCTTGAACATGCTTTGTTGTTCTTTCTTAAAACCGCAAACTTGTTGCTCATGTCTCAGCAATAGATATGAAAAAATTTGGGACTTGTTTATGTGTAATTTCTTTTTCCTTTGAAAACTGTACCTATAACTCGTAAAATTGCTTCTGTGCCTCTATGTTTGAATCATCGAAATTGCATTTTCTAATTTTTGAACTCCATTGGTATTCTCTTCAGTGGCTCGCTAAAAACATTGGTAAGAAAGCGGATACGTCAGCTCTCTAATGGATCTGCAATGACACGTAAACCGCTTCTTTTTATCCTTGTTCCAGGTTACTATTAATACTCATTGGGCTAATTTTTGTTTTCATTTGTGCAGATAAGAGTACATCAGCACCATGAGGTGTTTCAACTGCTTCTCTTAAAGTCCTTCGTCCAGATACGTCTCAGATGGTGATTTATGATCCAAGGCAGCATCATGATACAAGCTTTTACTTGAGTAAAAATATATGCCTGTGATTTTTTCAATGGTATTCTATTTTTCTTAGCAACTTCATTGGGCCACGAATGGATGGAGTATCTCATTTGGTGTTGACTTGTTCATATACATTGGTCCTTAGCAGTATTGATCTTGAAATTAAAGATATCCTTTGCGTAGACTTATGCAGTCATTTTTGCATGAAATAGTCATATATGCAGTCATTAGCAGTATTGAACTTGTTCATATGCAGTTTACAAATCAGTGATGGCTGCAAACTATAAATTCCGAAAGCCATCAAAAGGTTTATCCACGAGAAATTTGTTCTTGTAAGTTATTCGGATTCGAGTCAGATAGACGATGGATGTGGTGAGAATCATGTCGCCATGGATCCTGAAGTTGAGCCGCAAATTGCAAAGTCCAAAGGACGTCTTCAATGGAAGGTCGAGCGGTCGGGTCATCGGACAGGCATCTCAGGCATATGTCCATCACTGTCTTCAAGGATTCAGTTGAGCATTCTTTGATAATTGTAGGATCTACTATGCTTCTTCGAGCCGTATCATCCATCTTATTGCTCACTTGTATCTGCACACAGTTTTTAGTTTTGCTTTAAAACCTAAACCCAAGTTCATGTTTTTTATTTTGTTATCTGTAATTTTGTGTATTTGTATTTTTGTTATATTATATTTTAATGATTTATTTTGTTATTTTTAAGTCGGATAATCATATGATGTCTAATATTACTAAATCTGTAGAAATTAAAGAAATAACTCACAATATCTTTGACAACCATAACATCATTTTGGGACATGATTGGCCTTCCCACCAGAATTTCCATCAATATTACACCAATGTCATAAATATCATTCTTCTCTTCCTCATTTTCCCTGCATTTTTAGTACCAAAATCAATATTTTTATTATGTTATAATCATATTTTATATAAATTTTAAGACATTTGTATATCGGTATTGTAATTATCATATATAAAGTTATTTAGAAATTAAGAAATGTACCTTCCTCCAATGTTTGATTTGAGTCCATTGGAAGAAACTGCAGCACCACCCTGAAATTGATAAAAAAAAAAGTTAATATGCATTTAACTCAAACAACTTATTTTTGTTTATAATAAATCTATCAATTATAATAGGGATAAAGTAATACTTAGTCCCTCAACTTGGTAATTTTTCTCAATTTAGCCCTTCAAATTTTTTTGTTTGTACACATTCATCTTGGAATCTGGTAGCTTTTCTCAGTTTTGGTCTATATAATGATGTGACACGAGTGTCACGTTATTATAGGGACCAAAAGAAGAGAAAACTGTCAAATTTAAGAACTAATGTGAACCAAAAGTTTAAGGACCAATATATAAGAAAAAGAATACTAAGTTCATGGCTAAATGTTAGTAAGTTGTTGATTGTATCATACCATTAATCCAGCATTTTGACGAGCTAAAAGAGGGAGATTATAAGTGCAAATCTTGACATGGAAATTGTTATCCAACAAAACATCAGTAATCTTCAAATGATTTGAGAAAACTCCTGGCATGATCCCAGTATGCAGGAATTGTATCCCTTTTGCTACCCCTATTCCTGCTGTTATTCTTTGTGCCCAATTCAGCCTTACCCCTCCTCCTGCTCGGACACGTATTTGTATTTAACTATATTAGCTCACATTCACATTCAAACATGTATTCGTTTCCAACACGTGCATATGATAGAAATGGATAGGATTTACCACAAATGGAGCTTCTCAAGGTGCCATTTGGAAGGGATTCGAACACGAAATATACGATGCCGACAGTTGAATCATCAGGGCAACATTCGAAACAGTGACCAATGCAACTAACCAAGTGGTTGTGTCTGAGTCTTGAGATCATCTCTATGTGTTGTGTAAACATGGTGGGGCTGTGTTTTTTTCTCATCTTTATGCTTCTAATCACAATTGCTGTTCCATCCCCAAGTTCTCCTCTGTAAATCTGTCATTTTTATTTAATACAAATAATGTAAGTTCTTCAATCATCAAACTTAACTTTTGGTGAACCATATGAACATAACAATACTAAAGTATAATTAACCAACTACATGTCCATAAATCACACTTATACTCGAGTATGAATCACATGCTATACCCAAAGAACAATTTTAGATAGAAATATCAACTCCTTTTTCCTTTTTGAAAATTTTTATTTTATAACAATTAAACCGAGAATGAGTGATTTGATTAATTCGATGATAAAGAAAAAAACTTTATAAAAAGTGTTATGATATTCACGATTACCGACCCGCCGACCTGCCGAGTCCGACAATTACACCCAAGGGCAAGGCGACAATTACACCTTATATGAGTAACATAGTTGTAAACACCGATAGATTATAATCTTATGTTATTCCAACTCTTTAATTTTCTTAAAGCATTCATGCCTAATAATTCGTCGAACATGAATATAAAGATATGATTCTATAAGAACCTTCTAAATACGTGGATAGACAAAATCTATATATCTTAATGTTATGAACCCAACAATAACATTTTACTTTTAAGTATTAATATTCAACATTCATGTTTAATTCATAATTGAACCAAACCTCTTTTAAGGGCAAAGTCTTAGAATAAAGTTTATTCAAATCCAACTTCACTAGGCTCGAATCACTATGGTATATAAATATTAATGAAAATATTTTTATTATTTCAATTTTCTTTTGAATAAAATTGATCATTAGAATTACAAATTATAATTTATTAATCGAATGTTCACTTTCTTCAAAAATAGTCTGAATTAGAATTTTTGTATAAAATTAACCGGCAACCAACTCAAGCTCCAGTGAAGCTTAGGTAAGACGCTTGAAAAAATTAGATAGCAATTGGATTCGTAGTTTGAACATAAATAAAATGATATGATTCATTATTTTTTATTAAAATATATAAAAAAATAAAAAATAAAAAATATTCGTATTATGTACATACTTGAATAAGTGAAGGTTCACCAACGATGGATGGATGAGAGAAATTATTAGTAGCCTCCTTTAGTTCTTCCAAAGCAAAGGCACGATACGTAGGGAGGTTTGCTCCCATCTTCATTGTTTCTGATATATACCCTGCAATTTATACAAATAAAAAGAAAAATCACCAAATGTGACATTTAGATGTGTTCATGAGTCGGGTTTAAGTATAATATGAATATATTTTATGTTTGTTCAAGTTCGGTTCAGGTTCTGCCCAACCCGATATATGACCTATCATTTTGTCTAAATCCATTCATATTTATAAAATGGTTAACTCAAGCTCATTTTAGATCCACACATGTTATTTTTTAAAATATATATTTATATTTAATTTAATTTTTTTATTTATTATAGTTTAATATATAATCATCTTAATTTTTTTAATGTTTACATTATAGTAGTATTATATATTACGATAGATTTAATCTTTTATGTGTTATAAATTACATAATATATAAAAACAACATAATATAAAGCATGACAAACTTGAAAAATGAGTCGGGTCAGGCTTAGGCCTTGAATGTATTTGATTGGGCTTATTTTTTCCCAAACCCATTTTTTGAGCTTAATATTTTTGCCTAAACGCTCCCAAATTTTGGGGGGGCCACTTGGCCTGAACGGTTAGCTCGACCCATTAACAAGTCTAATCAAACCCTACCATTATTTGGACTCTTTATTTTTCTTAAAATATTTATATTTGAATACATTTTTGAAATGATATTTGATTTTCTTCCGTCAAATATTCTTATAACAACATCTAAGATTTAGATTATATTTGATTTTTTTTAAAAAAAATAAAAACTATAATATATATTTGTTTTCATTCTATAAAATACGAAAAAATTTAAACATTTTGGTTAAAATTTATTATTTTTATTTCACTTAGGGATAGAACTAAATTTATTAAAATTTAAGAGAAAAAATTATTATAGAGAACAAATTTTGTAAATAAGGTACTTCATATTTTATATAGCTATTGATGTTATAAAGTAAAAATAAAACATAAAATATTTATTTTACAATTAATCTTGATTATTATAATAAATATTGTTATAAAATATAATTATTATACATTTTTACATTTTATCACATTTAATTAAAGTTAAATTGAATTAGTGAAGAACTAAATGTGATAGAATGTATCATAATAATATATTTATTTTTTTTAAAATTGATGATGTGATATTGTTTGATCGATATTCAAAAATTAAAAATTTTAGAATTATTTTAATATAAATTATTCCTTTAATTTATTATTATTTTAATTTTTTATTATCTTTTGTGTTTGTATTGATGTAACTTAACTTTGAATTAAAAACTTTATAATTAGTATTAATAACAATGTTAATATAATTTTCTTTTTATTTATAATACTAAATGAGGAATGATTGAAATGATAAAATATAAATGCTAAATAACTATAAAAAGTTAGGTCCAAATCCTATAATTTACATATATTTTTCTAATTTTATATAAAATAATAAAATACAAAATACAATTCACTTTGTAAAATAAAGTTATTTTAGTCATTATCTAATTAAGTTTATATCCGATTTGTAATATCAACTCTGTAAATTCTTAATATATGGTATAGATACATATCGTATGTCTTATACATACATATATATATATATGAGTAGGGATCCACTTACATAGTGTTAAAATTAAAATAGTTTTACATACAGTGGCATATCTAGGAGGCTGGTAGGACCCCGACTCCCCTAAAATGAAAAATTATCTATTTATGTCATTTAAAAATTTAAATACAAAATTACACTTTAACCCCCTAAAAATAATAAAAATAATTTAATCCTTTAAAAATTATAAAAATATATAGACTATTAAAAATTAAAATTTAATTTCGGAAGCCCCTAAAAAAATTTTCAGGCTTTACCCCTATTTACACTCTTCAATAATTATTTATATAATTAATATTTGAACGATCCAAACATTAAATTTGTCGATATAATATATTTGTCATGCATATAAATTTTCTTATCGATCCGATATTTCTATCATATCAATCTAAAATATTTTTTTTATATTAATATATTTATTATTGATTTTTTATATAAAATAATTAAAATTTTTTAATTTAAATCGTTAAAATATTAATCATATAAAAATTACGAAAATGTGTAAAATTATTTTTAATTTTACATTGATTTTTTTTTAGGATGAGAGGTCGAATACTGAAGAGAAAGAGAGAGAGAATCTTACTTGCATCAGATAATAACCTTACTGTATTAACTGTTGAAAGCTTCTCAGTTATCAACCTTGTTGAAGGTCCTTTCATGGCCGCCCTTCTATTTCTTCTCTGAAAAACCCATAAACTCAAACCAACTATCACCGCTAATCCAACAATCCCTCCCACTAAACTCGATACAAGCACAGCCATGGCTTTACGTTCTTTATGCCGCAACTTTTGAGGCGAAACTTCGACGGCCAATGCTTCGTTATGGCAGAAACTCAAAGGCTTTTGATTTCCTTCTTCACCAGACAAACAGTTCCCTTCATAAGAAACAGCCCCTTCCTCGACGTTTTCTCGCAGACACGCCGGCAACTCGCCGGTTAAAAGATTCGAAGATAAATTAACAAATACAAGTTGTGCATTGCAAGACATGTTTTGAAGCAGCTTGCCGGTGAGTTTATTACCGGAGATATCGATGTAATTAATGGAAGGCAATGAGAATAAGGATGGAGGGAAAGGTCCGATGAGTCCATTAATGGAGATATCAAGCTTTTCAAGATGAAAATAAGAGTTTAATTCATTTGGAACACTGGATTTAAAACTGTTGTTACGGATATCAACAGTGACGACCTTGTGATGTAGAACAGGGAAACTTGGGCCGAAATAATTGTCTTTTAGATCGAGAATTTGAAGATTTGTCAAGTTTTGAAGACTGGGTATTTCCCCAAACAAATGATTATCCGCCATAGCCAAAACTCGAAGGTTTTCAGAGCTTGAAATGGAGCTTGGAAGTGACCCAAAAAGTGAATTATTTTTCAAACTCAAAACAGCTAAATCATTAAAAGAAGAAACCCAGTGAGGGATTTGACCAGTGAACTTGTTATGATCAAGAACAAGTGTCTGCAAATTGTTCAAATATGAAAGTTCCAAAGGGATAAAACCATTGATGTAATTGGAGCTTAAATTGAGTATTTCCATGGAAGAAAGCTTACCGATAGTAGCAGGTAAAGGACCCCATAAACCTAATGAAACCAAAGAAAGGACTTTGAGATTTGATAAACTTGAAATGCTTGAAAACAGAGCATCAATGGAGAAATTGCGGGGCAACGATGGTGGGAAAACGCCATTGTTGCCTGTGATGTGAAGCTGGGTTACATTGTCTTCGTAACAAACGATAGTTAAAAATGGCGATGGTTCGACGTTGCAGAAATCCCAAGTGTTGTCAAAGATGGTAAGAACCGATGGGTAATTGAGGAACTGCTGGATTTGCTTGAGAGCATTGTATTGAAATGGTTGGAACTGGTCTGAAAGATGAACACAATGAAGAAGAGTGGATAAAAATAGGAGAGAAGTGTGCATTAAAACTAGATTTGCCATTAAAACTACCGGAAGTTGTTTCAGTTGGAACAAAGATTACATATATAAATACATATATATATATATGTAAATTCTGAATCAATTTGGCATCTATATAATATCAATTGAGGGTCGCATCAATGTTAAAATTTTAAAAAATTCAATTGGTTTTTACCAAGTTTAATCGGTTTATATCAATTCTTTATCTAGTTTATTCAAAGCTATTTTTTAGACTAGTACCTTAATCGATTCTCGATCCAATTAATCTGATTGGTTGATATGATCTGACTCAAACAACTTTGAGTGATATCTATTTAAAGATTTCATTATAGTGGGCATCTTTTAAATCAATGATCGAAATAAATAAGGAGGAGAAGAAACATCAATCCTTTGTTGATCATGCCACGTGTAAGATTTGCATTGAGAAATGTAAGTTTACCCTTTAAACAGTTCAACTAGCTTCAACATTACATAAATAAACTAATTTTTAAATAAAAGTAACTAATTCGGTACTTGATTTAACAAGTTTCAAGTCACCAACTCAAGTTCCTAGTTTTTTTAGATGGTTTAATCAAACGATTACAGTGTTCTTATTTCTGTCTTTTAACCATAATCGTTGATTTAAAAAAAATTCCACGAGATCTCACTATAATAATATTCACCTTAGACATTACATAATTGAGAAAACTACTTTTTTTTATTTATTTTTAATACAAGTTTTAGAAGCAATTTTTATTTCTAATTATGGCAGAAGTTGCAACTTGAGACATAGTTTGAATAAACCAAAACTCATCTTATTAAAATGTGTTATGCATTAAATTGGTTATCTCTTAATATTATCTATAGTCACTTATGGTGTTCAATTGTGCATAATCAAATTTCAAAGGATTGGATCAAGAGTGTTTCAAAGTAATCAAGTTCCCTTATTTATAGAGATTGGATCATGTTGGCTCCTGAATATTTTGAATATCTCAATCCTTACCTTAGCCTTTACGAGTATAATTGAATACCCATTTGTATATAAGATAATATGATTGTAATTGATTTAAATAGTAACCTAAAACTCCTACATATATTTAGCTTGTACTGAGTAAAAAATAATTGAGAAAACACTTATCATTTTTCATAGAGGACCCAATATTTCGAGCACAAAATTGTAAGTAAACTCAAGTGAACCACTTAGTTTATAGCTAAGCTTTCAAAAGGAAAACCTTAGTGAAGAGTTATCCAAATTAGAATTGAAAAGTGAGGTTGCTACATAGTGAGTGTGTAGAACTTAAACTATTGTTGCTTGTACTCATTGGAAATATAGTGAATTAGCTCTCTAGGTAGGGCTCTGCAGTTGTATAATGAGTTCACATTACATAAATAAGTATATTGTGCTCATTTCTTTTCTTACTTTAGACTTGTCACTTGGTACAATCGTAACTTACCAAATATTTAGACTTGCCACAACCAAGAATAAGTGTCATTTTTTAAATTGGTATCAGAGCTGGAGAGAAAATTTTTCCACCAATAAATACTAGGTTCAAATATTATTTTTATAAATACATACTCAATGGTTGAAATTTTGTTATCAAATTTTTTAGAAAGTCATTGTGCTGCGTTTTTGGAAGATATAATTCATCTATTATAATTTGATAATTTTCTATCCCTCCACTTTTTAAAATGTGTATTTTTAGTCTTGAGGATAACTTTTTCGATTAATTCTCTCAAACATGTGGTGATGTAGCATATGCATCTCGACATATCTTGTACCGTTAGATAAATATTATACTATTTTTCATCTTTTTAAATATGAAAAAATTATTAAGGTATATATATCACAACATCATATATTTTAAAAATAAGTCATGTCAAATTATTTGACAAAATCGATAAAAGAAATTTGACCTCAAAATTAAAAATATGCATTTCAAAAAGTAGAAAGATTAAAAATAATCAAATTAATACTAAATCCATTGAAAATATACAAAATTTTTGCATTTAAAAATCTTTAGAATTGTTTATTTTACTCAATACTTCACTTACTTGAAATTTGACTATTATATAATCAACGGATAAATAGTAAAATCGTACATGAACTATGGTTAATGAGCAATTGTATACGTGAACTTTGATTTTATACAATTTTATATATGAAATTTCGATTTGATCCAATTCTTGTAAATTATTAACATAATTATTGATATAACATCAATTTATGTTTATATATTGCATACATAAATAATTACATTTATCTAATATAAAAATAAATTGATGTATTTAGTTCTTTAAATGTGCATGAGTAAATCAAAATTAAAGTTTTAAGTATACATTTAAATCACAATTAGAGTTTTCACGTGTATAATTACATCAAATCAAAATTCATGTATATAATTACACATTAAATCAAAGTTAATGTATAATTTTGAGATTTTCTCCTATACTTTTTTTATATAATTAATATATTTTACAATTTCAACCTAATTCAATTCAAGTAAATCATATTTTGGTATATTTTAATTTTTATATTATATTTCCTTGTTTCATCACGTGAATGGTGAGAATTTTAAGATTCCAAAATTTAAAAAATAAAATAAAAGTAAACATAATAAAAATATATAATACAATAAAAGTAAACATAATCATTTTTAAAAAATAAAATAGAAAAAAATATATATATATATATATATATATATATATATATATATATATATATGAGTTTTGTCATGAGATGGTGTGAGTAGGTCACGACATGACATTTTTCCCAAGAAAGAGATGAATAACGGGTAGGGGCAGAATTCCCTCCCTCTCATAGTAGCTTTGGATTATTTGTCATCTTTTTCTCAAATAAATATATTTATGTTGTCCCTATGTTCTCACAAACTGGTAATTTTTGTAATTATATTCAATTATTTATATATTTTAAAAATATTCATATATTTTGGTATATCCGGAAAAAGTGAAATATGATATTTTGTGGGCTGAAATTCATTTTTAAAATAATTCTAAAATACTTTTATATCAAAAAAGAAAAAAAAAAAGAGTTGTGCCTGGTTGTCCTAAGTGTCATAATCGAAGAAAACTTGAAGGGTAGGTCCACTAAGTTCACGGGACTCACACGCTCCAAAAATTTATTTTTCAACTCTGATGAAAGATCCCACTTCCCATGTCCCCAAAATACTATATATAATTGGGTTTTTTTTAAATAATTTAAATTGATTAATTACTTATGAAAATGACTCATTTATGAGATCATGTATAAGAAAGACCCATTTTGAATAGTAAATCTCGGTGTCGTCAATGGCAATGGTGGCACCAATGTTTACTATTCAAAACATGTTACTTATGTACATGATTTTGAAAGTGAGTATTTTCGTAATTAATAAATTTTTTTGGGTATTTGTGTTTATGCCACGCACCTTGTATCAAAGTCTTTGATGAATGCGCACATAGTGGAACATGTGAAACATGTAGAGAAGTTTATCTACTTGAAGCCTTTATAGCCCTACCTAAGTAAATATGAAAAATAATATATGTAATCTGATAAGATTTGATTGTAATCTTAGTGGATCATCTAAATCCCTTAATAATCTTAATTATAGATAGGCTTTATTCTCGACCACTGATGTTAAGTAAATTGTACGATTGGACCTAAAAGATCTCAACTATAAATAGAGTCATTCCTCTCATTTGTAATCATTCCATTGTATTTAGATATGTAGAGTAAATTGTACAATTAGATATAGAAGAGCTCAACTATAAATAGAGTTCTCCCCCTCTTATTGAAACACCTAGTGAGTGTTACTTTCTTATGGATTTTCTTGTTCTTTCGTTGTTTATTTGTCTTTGAGTTGCTTCCGTTTTATTTTTAGTGTCTTAAAAAAATTTTCCTTATGAATTCTCACTTTCTAAAAGTTAAACAAACTTAAACAAATATAAAATTAAGAAATCGTCTAAAACCGCTTGAATTGCGAAATTAAAATTTTAACTCGTGACATTTATATATTAATATATTTATAAACACATTTATGTTATTTTTTATATATTATTTTATTGTATCTAAAATTATCGGAAAATAAAAGGCCACACCAAACATTGCTCATATAATTTTTAAGGTACATATAAAATAATAAAAATAATGAGTCACGGGAGAGTTTGCTATACCAAGCAACATGCTATCTGTTGGAAAATGGTTCCATGACATTCTTCTTTGTTTGTTTGTTTTCTCTTGCCTTTTTCTTCTTAAGTTTTAACACGTAACACGATGCGTAAACGATTACTTTTTGTTTTTCTTTTGTCGTGGATATATCATATTTAGAGGTCTTGTTGGTAGGGTCGGGTTTAATCAAAATTTTAGGTTTGTTTCATAGATATGGATTCGGCTCGAAAATAAATTTAAAATTTTATTTAAGTTGGTTCAAAATAAAAATGTTAAAACTCGAGTTGAGTTCAGCCCGCTTGTATTAATTTATGTATATTGTCGAAACCTTTTTTGATATCGACTTTTTATTTAAAAAAAGCGAAAATAGGAGTCGTTACCAACCTTTTTTTACATAGGTGTGATTAGATCACCTCAAAACTCTACTATTTTAATAAAACGTTAGATTTGTTAAAATGGTAATATTCAATCTTACAAATCCGGAAAATGGGTTCAGGAGTCGGTTACGTATGAGGAGGGATTAGCACCCTTATAAGTCCCAAAATTGGTACCTAGTTGATTACTTGATGTTTTGATGTCGGCAGTTAAAAATAGAAATTAAACTACGATCCCTCTTTGCACGACTTTTTTTTAATTAAAATTATTTAGTTAAATCAAAACTTATATGAGAAGCCCTCTTATTTCGAGATAACCAAAGCAAAAAGGTCATGTCCCGTAAGTTAGGACACGAAATCCTGAATTCCTGAAAATAAAATTGCTCCTTATTTAATTATTGTTTAAATTTCACGTGTTTTTAGTTTTAAAATGGTGTTCAGTTATTTAGGTTCAAAAAGAAAATCAAATCCCGTAAGTTAGGGCATGATTTCTCAAATCTCTAAATAAGAACGTTGCCTTGGTTTTGAAATTCTCCTTTTTATACATTGAATAAAAATTAATGTGACACTTATAATTATGTATATTTAATTTATTCTGGCATGGTATGAAACGGATAAATATGTTTAAACATAATATATGATATAGTGATAATAAAATAATATAAAATGGCTATGTGGGTAGAATATTAGAATGATAAATAATAAATAAATAAAGGAATATTATAATAATGTAATTATAATAATGATAATAATATTAATAATCATATCATAATAATAAAATAAATAAGGTAACTTAAAATAACAATGAAAATGGAAAATGCATTATTAAATAGATAAATTTACATGGCATGAAAATGCCAAAAATGATAAAAGAAATAATAAAATAACAAGAACAAAAAATAAAATAATAACCACAATAATAAATGAGCAAAAAAGGCACAAATAAAAGAATGTAAACAATTTAATTCTTAAGCATATAAAAAAATAAAGAAGTAATAAATAAATAAATAAAATAATTTGTAAAAAAGGTTGAAGTTTAAATAAACCAAGGATTAAATTGAAATTAGAATGAAATTAGGGGGTATAAATTGTAAATAATAAAAGATAACTAATAAAACAGAATAAATGACCAAAATGAAATGCGCGAAAAGAAATAAGGACTAAATGAGAAATTATCCCAAACTCCAGGACACGCGTCATTCCCCAGAAGGTCGGCACTCAGTCAGGGGACTAATTTGTAAGCAATTCAAAATTACAGGGAAAGAAATAAAATAATTAAAAAGGAAAAGGGCTAAATTGAAACAAGTTGCAAAAGCAGAAGGACCAAATGCGCAAATAGACCCCCACATAAAAAACACGTGGATCCTGTGCGGTTCGAGTCGAGGCCTATTTCAAAATGATGTCGTTTTCGGCTCCTGAGGCCAATCCCAAAATGGCATCATTTTGGGAGCCTATAAAAGTAAAAAATTAAAAAAAATAAATAATTTCAACTGGTTTTTTTTTTAAAACTCCATTTTCCTATTTTTTTCTCTGAAACACGCCCCAGGGTCAGGCCATAGGACCGTCGTCGCCCCGCCGTGGTCCACCGTGGCCACCGGTCATCGGATACGGTGGCCGTCACCTCCGGTGGCCAGAAAAGTACCTTTCTCCTTCCTTTTTCCTTTTTTTATTAAAAAGAGTTTTAACCCCTTTTGAACCCCGATATGAAGGCAAGGCCTTCTATCCGGGAGAAAAAAAAAAAAAGGAACCTTCGGCTCATTTCATGCCGTTCAGGCCCTGCTCCGTTGAAGCCTAGGCCAAACCCTAATGGATTCCGAGATTTGACTCCGGAGAAGGCCTCCAACAACAAGGGGAGATGAAGCGACTTAGGTAAAAAACGATTTTTATCTTTTTATTTATTTTTTTCAAAAATTAAAAAAAAAACAAAACAAAAAACAAGAGAAATCACCTTTGTTTTTTTATCTTTTAATGCTTTTTGTTCTTTTTTTTCGTTTGATTGCTTGTTTCTCTGTGTGTAAAAAAATATATTTAGAATCAGGCTTTTATAGCCAATTATACATATTTTCTTTTTCTTTTGTTTCTACCATCTATTGTTTGCTACTGTTCTTTTTGTCGTCCTTGTTTTTTTTCTTTTGCAAGCAGCAGTAGAGGGTTAACGACGAGGATGGAACCCTTGCCTTTGCCGTTTTGGTGCAAGGGCGACAGAGGCACGTCAGGCCTCGGGACGAGGAGCCGTGGGTGGTGTGATCGAGGAGAGGAGTGGCACAGAGGCTAGGTTTTTTTCAGTTTTTTGGGTCATTTGTAATTGGACTTAGAATTTATTAATGGATTATGTTGTTTTTCATTTTTATTTTTTTTATATTTGGTTTCTATTTGGGCCTGGGTTAAATTGGGCCTCTACATATATATATTTTAAAAATATAACACATCAAAAATATTAAAAATGTTAAAATAAATATTTTCCAACACTTTAAAAATAAATTTAAAAAATATGTATACTTAAATAACACTAAGATAAGTACAACTTAACAAGCAAATGCCTCTAAACTAGTAACAAAATTAACAATAAAACAAGACTTATATAATAACCAAACAATAACAACATAATAGTAGCAGCATAATAGTGAAATTGTAGTAAAATAGTGAGAAAACAACAAGAAAATAGCAACAAAACAACAAGAAAACAAACAAACAAAAAAAACAAGATTTTTTTTTTGCAAATTCAGGCCGGACTCAGGCCACAAAAGCCTTACTTGAGGCCAGACTCGTTTTCTAAACGAGCATTATTTTTTCTCCCAAATCTATTTTTCGAGTCTATTTTTATCTAAACCCTCCCACTTTTTGGGCAGGCCCTCGGGCCGACAGGTCTAATCATATCTTCCTACTTTGTCTAGTATTTTTTTTCATTTTAGAGATGAACAGTTTTTCTCATTTAATCAGTTAATTTTAAAATCTATTTGACTAACCCAATTAATATTGATTGGTTGAACTTAATGAGATTCGTAAGGAGGAAAAGACGGTGCTTATAGTAGTAGTTCACCTTTGGTTAGAGCAATGAGCTATTGAAGGAAGAGTTTCGTAAAACTGTTTAAGGAGGTAGGTTTAAATAAGAAGAATATAAAGAGGAAAGAGAAGTAGTTTTCTGTCTTAATCTCTTTCTCAGATGTTGTAGTGAGTTTATATATGGGAGACAAGAGAGTCCATGCGTCACGAGCTTACTAACAGTAGAGTTATATCTTGTTCCTTTGCAATGGTGGTAATATAACTTCTTAGAACAATTGAATAATCAATGAACCTGACATACCACGTGCATCTAGCGAGGATGGTCTTGAAAAGGTTTGCCAGTCTACTGGTGTCCAAGGTTCACTAGACTCGCCTGATTAAGGGTTCACCTAGTGTGAATACGTTAACCTGAAGTTTGCTTGTTGATGACACACGAAGGAAGTATAACAAATCTTCTTCTAGAATAAATTATTTGTGTCATAATCATGTAGTGTCATGTCAAAAGTTAAATAAATAATTTTAAATGTGTTAACCATATTGTGTTAAAAATAAACATGTAAAATAGTTGTGTTGTGTTGGTGTTTTGATGGTAAAAACTTGGTTATTCTTCTAAACATATTGGTTTTGCTTCAAATACATAAAAATAAATCAATTAAAATTATGTTTCTCTAAATTTTAGGTAATTAAAAGACTATATCTTTGTACCCATATTCGATACATATTAAACATAAATATGAAATAAGTATATTTAAAAAATAAAAATAAAAGCAACTTAAAATATTAAAAAAATTGTATATTAGTCATCGACGTCTTGTTGTTGTTGTTGTTATTATTGTTGTTGCTTTTGCCAAGTAAGTTCATATGGTGTAGTTATATGTAGTTTTAATGTATATTTGTTGAATTATGATTTTGTTTGTATGTAAATGTAATTATAATTGTTTACAAATTGGTACAAAAGGTGAGGCATAGACTAATTCGTAAAGAAATGGTTATATGTGTTAAATGTGCCCGAGTGAACGTATTAAAGGCTAGGATACCATTGACATGCCAAGAAGGTTATTTGCGCGTTGGTACGAGATATATGTGATGGTACAAAGTTATTACTGATTATATTGGAATCCAACATTTATTGCAAATTACTGAGTTATATGCCTCTACGGAGACTCTAATGTGGTGGAGGGAAGTATTGTTATACAATTATATGTTGCCTACGGGTTTTGCAGTTTAGTGCTCTAGTGTCGTGTAGTTACTACTCTAACAAGCAATTTGGTGTGACATAGTTACGCGTGTATCCAAATATGTTTATTATAGTTCATCTGGTTAAATGATTAATGAAAAAGAGAAATGACAATGAAACGTTATGAGTTTGAGGTTCAAATGGAAATATGATGATTTGATATTGCATATAGAATTGAATTGTGGATTCTATGTGAATTGTATTAAATTGAATACCATATTAAATGTTGAATTGGTATATGACTCAGTTGTGTGATGAAATCGTCTTATTATTGTGAAAAGCTATGTCAGGCAAATCACGTCGAGTTAGTTAGTTTGATATGTTTAATTGTAAATCGAGGTAAGTTTATTTTTTTAGTACGTATAAACTTACTAAGCATTCAAAATGCTTATATAGTTGTTTTCTTGTTTATGTTGATTGTTTATTTGCAGAATACGTCAACCGGATCACCTTGAAAGCCCACACTATCCTATTATCAATTCGGTAAACTTTTGCTTGCTTTAATCTCAATTATGTGGCATGTACTTAGACGTTAACATATTAGTGTTTATTTTGGATGATAGTTTGATTTGAACTTTGGTTGATGCTTGAATATGAGATTGTTAATGTTTAAGCATAAAAGTGTATATGTTTGGCATTATATTCAGCTATAAACATGAAACATGAGTAGCAAATTTGGCTGTATAATGGTTTGGATAAAAAGATAGAATTAAATGGTGAAGTATGTTTGAATAGTTTATAAATTCACAGCTTTAAATGACATGTTTAAATGTTTAAATGTCTAATTGATGCATAATAGTTTGGGGATTGTGGAAATGGTAAAATGAATGTTTGGTATATGTTTTGAATTGGTTTAATGCTAGTTTTAAGTGTGCTTATAGGCACCATTTGAGTATATTTTGGTTTGGGCATGAAGTGGATACTAAAATGGAAGATTTTGACATATTTGACACTAAAGTATCGATATAATAGGAGAAGGTATCGATACTTAGTATTTTTCAATCAATTTTTCAAACATCGAGATCGAGTCCCAAAATGGTATCGATACCGGACTCAATGATCGAATCTGACGAAAAGTGTTACACGTATACTAGTTTACATTTGAAAACCAACATGTTTAAAAAATTAAATCATCGCTATTAAAATAATTTATTTCAACATTGTTCCACACATCTTTATAATTTAATACAAATGAATCAATACATTATAGTCATTGTGATATATGTTGTATGTAAGTCGTTTTAAAAAATAAATATGTAAAATATTAATAAATAAAAATTATATGACAAATAAATTAATCTGTAAAAAATTAAATTAAAGTAAAGTAAAGAATTTGTAAAAACTAAAACCTAAACCATACAAATCTAATTATAAAAATCAAAATTAAACTCAATTATTAAATCGAAAAAATAAATACTTTAAATTAAAGAACAAACTATACGAATAAAATTAAGCGAAATAGGCATAAAATTATAAAAATATATATAATTGAAAATGAGACAAGAAGAATTAATGTAACATTCCCAAAAACATAAAGGGATAAATAAAATAATCTTGATTACAAAAATGCAAGCATACATAATTTCATAATAATAGAGAGTTAAAGTGTCGATCATAGATACAAATTCGAAAAAAACTTATAAGTTGTAACTCGATAAAAAACTTAATATATATAATATAGAAAAAAATGAAATGCTAAGAAATTTTTGGGTCAACATGAATCCCGATTCATGGAAGTTTCACTAATACAAGATAGTACAATTACAAGTATAAGTGTAACTACAACAATACGTAGAATCAATTAATACAATATACAGTGAATAAAGAATTAAATAAAATCCACACAAAGTATATATACATGGTGGGAGAGAGACCCATACATCGCAAATGCAGATGATAAAACTCAAACTCAAGCCTTTAAGATCCAAAACCTCAATTTTTGCCATCAATACTAAGACTTAATTCTAATTAAAAAGTTATGCAAAACAGCTCATTTAATACATATTTTTAGTGAGTAATATGTGAAAATTAAAAACTGACGTTGCATTACATATATAATAATATGTTTATCGCATCAGATTTTAGAAATAGTTACGTAAAATTTTAAAATTAAAAAATACTAAAAATACAAAGACTGAGTTCATAACTTCTGTAAAGTATAGAGACTAATGGTAGAATTTAACCTATTTTATATTTTTAAATATAAATATTAATTTCATTATTAGAATAAAAATAATTTTATTCTAACCGATTTGAATCGAATCGGACCTATCGAATTTGAAAATTAACCCAACCCGTATGGAGGACAGTGCAACGTCGGTGGGAGGAAATTAGCCAGACAACAGCTGGCCTTAATGAAGACTTTTATTAGTGTTTGGGTCTACACCATAAAAGACGTTACTATTTTCTTCAATATTTATATGAGTAAAATTATTGTTTTTAAGTAATTAATTAAAATTTAAAATTATTGATTAAATATTATGAGGGTTTTTTTTATTGGAAACAATCAAATTTGAATTTATGTGTTTTATATTAAAATTTACGGTAAATTAGTTACTAAAATATGGTTAAATTTTGGTTTTGATAATTTAGCTAGAAAAAAATTATAATTTGACCTTAGTTCTAAGTTAATTTGACGGTCAGTATTAGAGATAAGAAAAAAAAAGTAATTTAAATTTTAGTTAACAGATTTATGACGTAGAAGAGAAGGGAAAAAGAGTTCTCGATTGGTGCATACAGTGCAAACAGAGAAATCCATATAATATCGATTTTAATAACTTAGTGACTTAAATGAAAAATCTTGAATAGTTCAATGATTAAATTATAATTTTTTTAGTTAGGTGACTAAAACGAAAATTTACTCATAATTTAGTGACTAATAATACAATTTACCCGTTTTGGTACCAAACCTCCGACATTAAGAAAGAAAGGGCTAACTATGCTTTCCAGTTTCCACTCAACAGACTTTTCCAACATTTGGAATTTAATTGCTTTATTTTTAATTTCTCCATTCTAATGAAAATTAATTGCTAACAGCATAAAAATGTCCAGATTAAGTGACATTTAAAAATAAAAAATTTACTTACATGGCTAATATTACATGTGGAAGATCAAAAATTAAAAATGTTCAATTTGATACTGTAAGGCAGGGGCGGATTTAGGGATTGCTAAGCACTCGATGCCCTAAAATGAAAAATTTTTCATTTAAATATTTTATATTTTATAAAATTTTAAATTAGTAATGGTAAAATTGTATTTTGGTTATCCAAAAACCATAAAAATTAGATTTAATCCTCTAAAAATTATAAAGATATAGACTATTAAAATGATAAAATTACATTTTTACTATCATAAAAATATACAATTTAATTTCGATCCCAAAAAAGATTTTTGACTTTGCCCCTTATAAGGTAGAACTATTTTAGAGAGAGAAGGAGTTGATGTATATATTTTGCTTACATAGCTTCTCTCATGAGTCGGGTCGGATCGAGTTGAGGCCAAGCCTACGCATAATATTAACATATTTTATACTTGCTTAAGCCCGATTCAACCCAAAATATGAGCTTAAAATTTTATCCAAATACATCCATATTTGCTAAAGACTAACCTAAACCAATTTAGGCTCACCCATATTATTTTTAAAATTTTTAAAAAGATTATTTATATTATATTTTTTAATATTTAATAAATTTTTTATTTATTGAAAATTTTTATATAGTCATCTTAACATTATTTTAATATTTACATTTGAGTAGTATTATAATTTAGTATATGTTTATTTTTTTAATGAGTTCTAAATTACATAATATAAAGTATTATAAACATAAAAATGGGTTGGGTCGGGGCCTTGAATGTTCAAATCCAAGCCCAACTCATATTTTGAAAGGGTTTAATTTTTTTTGTCTAAGTTTATTTTTTAGCTTAATATTTTTATCTAAACTATCCTAAATTTTGCACAAACCTTTAAATCTGCATGGATAACCCGACCCATAAACAAGTATATTTTTAAACAGTTTTAAACTAAAAAATGTCTCATAATTCAATTTAATGGATTAATTGAACTTGGACAGCGAAGTCAAAAGAATAGAGACTCAATTTTTTGAATTAAAAAAATATATTTAAGGGAAGTTTGAAGAAAATTATGGAGTGATTGACCAGTTAATGTCCATAAAGACTTCTTAGCTGGGTTAGTGGAAATGTCAAGGGAAAATATCGAGCTTTAACTAGTTTTGCTTTCTCTTTTCAGACTACTCTCATTTTTTTGTTTTGTATTCTGCTCATCAAATTCTACATTTCTTCAATCTTTTTCAAGGTATGATTTTATATTCTCTTGATTTAATTACATTTATTTTTTATACTATTTAATGTAGGTTTGTGAATGATAAATGGCTTATCTAACATTTTGTTTATCTAAGATTATTCTTATGCGTTTTGTTTTTCTGGTTGAATGTTTGATTCTTTTACATTCTGTTTGGTAAGAAAGAAAATCAAAGTAAGAACAGTTGTGGAAACTGGAAAGAAAGAAATATATGAAGGATGGATTTTTTTTTTTTTTGTGTGTGTTTGGTGTGAAAGATGGATAAATAGAAAGAGGTAATATTTAAAGTAAAAAGGAAAATTGTTAGGTTAAAATGCATTCTAAGTCCCTATACTTTTTCGTACATTTAGAATTTAATCTCTGTATTTTTATTTTAATTTCACTACTTTGTAGATCACTTTGTTAAATTTTTATTTTTAAATATGCTATAAATTTTGATCATCGTTTAGCATCCTCATTACACTTTATCATCTCATTGTTACGTTATTTTGGCATCAAAGCACATATTTAGCAGTGATTTTAATCTGAACATTATTATATCGAAAATTTAAGTTGTAA
Organism: Gossypium turneri; assembly: GCA_008044935.1. Lineage (NCBI taxonomy): Eukaryota > Viridiplantae > Streptophyta > Magnoliopsida > Malvales > Malvaceae > Gossypium > Gossypium turneri. The sequence continues at coordinate 4,994,470 of CP032576.1, forward strand.
GAAAAAGAAAACATGCATATACAGATACATATATATTGAATCATCTCTGAATATTCATTGATTGTTGTTGCAGATAAGTTAATCAAATGGATGCTTTGTCTGTCGTTGGAGGTGCACTTTTAGCAGCTACATTTGAATGGTTGTTCGCGAAGTTGGATTCTACACAATTATTAAGCTTTGCAAAACAGAATCAAGTTGGTTTGGAGCTTAAGAAATGGAGGAATTTGTTGTTGAAAATCCAAGCAGTACTCGAGGAAGCAGAAACGAAGCAAATAACCGATCCCTTGGTGAAAATCTGGGTTTCTGAGGTTAGAGTTTTGGCTTTTGATATGGAAGATATTTTGGATGAATTCCCACTACTGTTTGACGAAGCTCGAACAAACAATTCATCGAACATGTTCCGTGCATGGTTTGCTGGTACAAGACGAAGCCATTCCATGCTGGATTATGGAATAAGAAGCAAGATAAAGGATGTTACTGATAGATTACAGTGCATTTCATCGGAGATCAATGGTCTCAGCTTGAATTTGACAAAGATAGCTGGAGGAGACATGTCCAAGTCCGGCAGGTTACAAGAGAAAAGACTAACCACTTCTTTGATTGGAGATCATGTGTGTGGTAGGGAAACTGAAAAAGAAGATATTCTTCAATGGCTGCTGAAGGGTGATGAAAATGGAGTATCTGTAATGCCTATAGTTGGTATGGGAGGAATGGGCAAGACCACACTGGCTCAACTTGTTTATAATGACGAAAGGGTTGCCGATCATTTTGCCATCAAAGCTTGGGTTTGTGTTTCTGAACAGCTTGATCTTATGATGGTGACAAGAATAATACTGGAGAAAGTTTTGTCGAATTCGTATGAATGTTCGAGTGATCTAGATTCACTTCAAGTAAGGTTGACAGAGGAGTTATCAGGGAAGAAGTTTTTATTTGTTTTGGATGATGTTTGGAGTGAAAGTTACCATCAATGGGATCTCCTAAGAAGACCCTTCAAAGCAGGGGCACCTGGAAGCAAAATAATAGTCACTACTCGCCATTGCAAGGTCGCATCGATGGTGGGAAATGTTGCGGCTTATCATCTGCACGCATTACCATATGATGACTGCTTGTCATTGTTTGCTCAACATGCATTAGGAAAGAGAGATTTCAGTGCACATCCGAGTGTTGAAGAAATCGGACGAGGAATTGTAAGAAGGTGTAAAGGATTACCGTTGGCCGTGAAAACCCTTGGAGGACTTCTGCATGGTAAGCAAACTTGCGATGAATGGAATGACATATTGACTAGCAAGCTATGGAATTTACCAAATGAAGGGAATGACATTCTTCCAGCTCTAAGATTGAGCTATCATCATCTCCCGTCTCGTTTGAAACAATGCTTTGCTTATTGTGCGATATTTCCCAAAGGCTATGAATTCGACAAGGATGAATTAGTTTTCCTGTGGATGGCAGAGGGGCTTCTTCTGCAGCAGCCAAAAGGAATGGAGCAAATGGAAGACTTAGGCCACAAATATATCCTCGATTTGTTATCAAGATCGTTTTTCGAAAGGGCCAGTAACAAGGAATCGCGGTTTGTGATGCATGATCTTATCAACGACTTAGCTCAATTTGTTGCAGGAGAAACTTTCTACAGTTTTACAGATAAGTTCAAGCATGTCAATATATCAAATGCGAGCTTTGAAAAGTTCCGTTACTTGTCTTTTACTAAGCAGAACTTCGACACTTCTCAAAGATTCAAAATGTCTCGCCACATGACGAGCTTGAGAACATTCCTATCGTTTTCTCCATTCTCGCATTCCTTTCGCAGCTTTTTATCTAAAAGTGTGCTCCATGATTTTCTGCCAAAATTGAGATATTTGAGGTCATTATCCCTTTGTGACTATAACATCAAGAAGTTACCAGAATCAATAGGGGAATTGAAGCATTTGAGATATCTCAATTTATCTCGTTGCGTGATAAAATGTTTACCGGAGTCTATAACAACCCTTTTCTACCTGCAAACATTGATCTTAAACAGGTGCTATAAGCTCTGCCAGTTGCCCGCAACTATTGGGAATCTAATGGATCTTCGGCATCTCGATATCATACACACGAAGGCTTTAAACGAGATGCCATCAGGGATAGGTAAACTGAGAAATCTGTTGACATTGCCTAAATTTGTTGTGGGGGAAGTTGATGGATTGAGACTAGGAGAATTGAATGGCCTATCACATCTTAGAGACCAGTTATCTATTTTGCAGTTGCATAATGTGTTGGATATACAAGATGCAAGGCATGCTAATCTAAATGAAAAGAAGGGCCTCCAGGAATTGAAGCTAGAATGGAGTTGTGATTTTCATCACTCGAGAAACGAGACACGTGAGATGGAAGTTCTTAGCTGGTTAAAACCTCATCAAAACCTGCAAAAGTTAACGATTAAGTTCTATGGAGCTAAAGAATTCCCTTCATGGGTAGGTGATCCATTGTTTTCTAAAGTAACACACTTGGAGCTTTATCATTGTCCAAGAATCACTTCCCTACCGTCGCTTGGACAACTCTTATCATTGAAAACATTGATCGTAAAAGGCATGGTTGCAGTAAAAACAGTGGGCTTTGAGTTTTACGGCTGTGGTTCTTCTTCGATTGAGGCTTTTCCATCACTAAAGATTCTAAGATTTGAAGATATGTTAGTTTGGGAAGAATGGTCTTCTTCACTTGTTGGCACTGAACTTAGAAGGGTTCGGCAATTCAAACAACTTCATGAACTCCAAATTTACAATTGTCCTAAGTTGGTATCCAAATTGCCAACCAATCTTCCATCACTCATAAAACTTGAGATCTGCAAATGCCCACAGTTAACATATTCATTTGTAAGTCTTCCATCTCTTAGAAACCTGAATTTGGAGGAGTGTAATGAGATGATTTTCCGAAGCATGGTTCATCTCAAGTGTCTTAGGACATTGAAAATTACCAACATTTCTCATCTTGCTTGTTTGCCAAACACGTTCAAACAAGACATGATAGCACTTGAAGATGTGAGGATCGAAGAATGCACTGAACTGACATCTTTGTGGGAGGATAGAAGCAATACAGACAACCTTGTTTGCCTTAACCGTATTGTGATCAAAAAGTGTCCCATGTTTGATCCCTTGGCAAGGGAAGCTCATCAACTTGTTCCATCGCACAATCTCGAAGCTTTGGATTTACTTGATTGCAACAACCTTAGAAGGCTACCTAATGAGTTATTTAACATCTCATGTCTAAGAATATTGAGAATAATAGGGTGCAAAGAGCTCAAATCATTGGATGGGATAATGAAGATTGATGGTGGAAACAATGACAACATCATGCATCTCGAAAAGTTGGAGATAATACATTGCCCATCTCTCAAATATTTTCCAAGTGGAAAATTACCACCTACTCTCAAAAAGTTAGTCATCAAAGATTGCGAGCTCCTTCAGGCTCTACCCCAAGGAATAATGTCTAATGGTGACGATGATGATGATGGCATCCTGCATCTTGAAGAGGTAACCGTTGGAAACTGCCCTTCTCTCGAATCCTTCCCAAGAGGCAGATTTCCTCCATCGCTCAAGACGTTGCTTATCGAAGATTGTGAGCTCCTTCAAGCTTTACCGGAGGGATTGATGTGCGACCATGACAATTCATTGCATTTGGAGGGTCTTAGAATGCAAGGACTTCCATCTTTGATGTTCTTCCCAAATGGACAACTTCCGAAAACCCTTAAGAGTCTCGCTGTGTTCAATTGTAGAAGATTAGACTCATTTCCAGACAGGATCTTGCAACATAGCAAGGCACTTGAAACTATTGAAATTTCACATTGTACCAATCTAAAGGCCTTGCCTCTTGACTGCTTCAACAGCTTAACTCGCTTGGGTACATTGGTAATAAGCGGTTGCCACGGTTTAGAATCCTTTCCGGAATCTCAACTGTTAATGCCTAATCTCAAGTTTCTAAGGATAAACAGATGTAAGAATCTAAAGTCCCTTCCACAAGCAATGTACAATCTCAAGTCACTTAAAGAGCTGAAAGTAAGGAGTTGTCCAAATATCTTGGCCATTCCTGATGGTGGTTTGCCTCTGAATCTATCACTTCTTTTCATCGATTGTGAGAACCTGAAACAATCGATGTCCGAATGGGGCTTAGACAGGCTTATCAATCTTCACCATTTATGGATCCATTGGATATGTCCTCAAGAGAATGTTCTTCCTACTTCATTGATTGAGCTTTACATTAGAAATGTAGCTGATCTAAAATCTTTACCTCAAAAGCTCTTGAAAAACCTGTCATCTCTTCAAGTCTTGGACATTTCTCGTTGCTATCAACTTCAGACATTGCCCGAAGAAGGCCTGCCTCCTTCACTTGGATCACTCAGGATTGATGAGTGTCCAGTTTTACAACATTGGTGCTTGGAGAACAAAGATTCTTGGCGTTTGATAGCGCACATTCCGTGCCTTTGGATAGGTTAAAGATCAATAGGGTCCTATATTTGGATGTGGCATTAGTGTTTATTGTACAGATTCGGGTTTGGATCATTTCAGGTATACACTGTTTTCAGATTCTGAATTTTTTTTTTTTTCCGGATTCGGTCTATTTTAGCTTCAGTTCCTTTTCAGGTTGTATTCTCTGATTGCTGTTGGAGAACATTACACTGGCAGCATGCTTAATATATGCAACTCAGTCAGGAAGTGAAGTTTCCGATGGTAGACGGTTGAATAATGTGTGCGAGCCTACCATTGGAAATGGCACAACAGCTGGAAATGACTACTACAACCCTGTACACTGAGGAACAAGGGGAGGAACCCGACCGAAGGAAGGCTTGTGTCGGTAGCTAGTCAAAGAGACAATAGCTTACCAGCTCGATGATCTGCCACACTGAAAGTTGAATTATCTTTCTATAACATCCATTGAAATATTTTCTTACTAAACTTTCTAGCCTTACTTGATCATCAAGGTTTTATTTGCAAACAAAGAGAAGACATCTTTGTTCATGGATGTTCAAATATTACATCTTACATTCATGTTAATCAAATATGTATAAATTTATCTTACTTGAACTCATGTACGATATTTTCATATATTTGAAGGATATTTAGAGAATAGTATTTGATTTAATTTTAAATTAGTACAAAGTAAAATAGCACTTTGACCTCGAAAATGATAAAATTTTGATTTAATTTTTAAAAAATTATAAATATATAAACTATTAAAATGGTAAAATTATCTTTCAAAAAAAAAAAGTGAAATTACATTTTAACTCTCCCATAAAACATATAACTTAATTCCGAACCCAACAAATTTTTTGACTTCCCTCCTGAATTAACTCCAATGCCATTCGCCTACCATTGACTCGTATCTACTGATCAAATGTGTTCTTTTAAGGGCTGGAAATAAATTAAAATAGAGCCGTTGTCAAACCATTTCATCATCAAAATTCAAACTTGACCACCCAACACTATCTTAGGGGCTGGAAATAAAACAAGCTTGAACAAATGAATCTTTATTTATATTCGTTTTTTTTTTAAACTTTATATTCAATTCATGTTTTAAAAGAAAAACTTTAAAATTGTGTTCGTGTTTGTTTATTTAAAATTATATTTATTTATTTAAGTTAAATGAAATGTACATATTCTTGAACATATAATTAAATATACTAACCAATAATATTAAAAGTAATAAACAAATAATAAATAAATGTATATATATTAATTTTTAGATATAAATGTATATAAATAACCAATAATACTTTAGTAAATTTATAATATTTACTTTTTACTATTTTTTTATTATGTAATGAATTTTTAATTCCTTAAGGTTTTATAAAGTGTTGATATGGTAGTATTTATTTTATATATTTAAAATATTGTAGAATTAATTTTTTATAAAAATAGGGAGAGATTACTTACATCAGTGTTTATTTATAATTGATATTTTAACAATTTAATCATTAAATTTATTAATATAATTACACTTGTTATGAATCGCTGTAAAATATTTTTTATAATTTTATATATTTTTTAAAATATATTTTTTATTATGACTTGCCACTTGCCATCTTTTTGTTGGTTACTAGTGCCATATCATCGAATTTTACTGCAAAGGTTCCAAAATATATTACTGAATTGAAGTTTAGGTACTAGTAATATACAACAAAAAGAATTAAATACCAATAGGGGCGAAGTCAAAAAATTTTTTACGGGGCTCGAAATTAAATTGTAATTTTTACAGATTAAATCAAAATTTTATCATTTTTAAGGAGATTAAAGTATAATTTTACCTTTATTAATTTAAATTTTTAAAAATTTTAAAAGACCAAAATAAAAAATTTTAAGACGGTTGGGCTCTACCAACCCCTAAATTTACCCCTAATACCAAATAAATACAAGCGGATAAGTTCACATGCGAAAATATATTAAACTTTTTTCTAAGACTAAAACTTCACTGCTAACTATGATATTTTGGTCACTAATTAAAAACTTTTCGAGTTGGTCACTGATAGTTTTGGAATTTGATATTTTGGTCCTTTAATAATGGAAGTTTGACGGGATTTTTAATTATTGACATATTAGCCCTTTAATATTTATATATTATATCAATTTAATCCTAATTCTAAAATTTTAATAAATTTAGTCCTCACCGTTAACAAAATTTATCAATTTAATTTAATTCTTAAAAAATAAAAAAAAATAGATAAAATAAAAATATTAAAATATTAAATAACGGTTTAATATTAAAATATTAAAAAATTAAAATATTACAAAAAATCAGTTCCCTTACTCGCTCCGTACTCCGTAGTCCAGAATTGGCTTGGCCTCCGAATTTTTGGGTTCAAATTCCGCCTCCAAGGCCTCCCTTTTCGTTTCTTTCTCTTTCAAATATCTCCTTCAAGTAAGTTCCTGTTTCTAGCACTTGTTCTTTTTTATTTGATTCTTAGGGTAGAAATTTTGGGTTGTGATTGCCTTCAACAAATTCTATTTTCTCTTTATTCAGTTCATTGGATAATTACCATAAATTTGTTTTTGGATCATCATTTAGACCATTTAAATTTGTTAGCTTGCATAGTAGAATTTGTCATTCCTCTTTTTACTTATTTTTTGTTCTTCTTTGAAGTCGCTGCGAAATAGATAGCCATGTCTCTTTCTACTTATATTTGCTTCGAGATTTTCTAGTACTTGCATTTGCTATGTCAAAATCCTTTGTGTTAATATGGTCAAATATCAGTCAATTCTTTGAGTTGCAGCTGGTAATTAATATAAGATTTATTCTCCAGAAGGTTATAATTCAGCTCTTTTCGGTAGTTATAAGAGTGTGTAGGTAATATGTATGGACAAATTTCTATGGAGATGATTTTGTGGTAGTATTGTGCCTTTTACGAGAGTCTAAAGAGAAGTATCCTTACTTTTAGTTTACCTCTTTCCTTAAGCAGATTCATTGAAGTTGTAGAGCTATTTTAATTCAAGAAACTTCCCTTTGTAACGCTATCACTAGCAATACCATCTATCAATTTCAAGATTAAAAAAGTTAAACGTATTGTGCAAGCATTCTTCAATTTGTGTGAAAATTACAGAAAAGTATCATCTCCCAAAGGGAGAAAGGAGCACCAACTATATTAGTGAATTTCATTGTCTAGGTGCTTCTTGGCAGATATGTTGAGACTTCTAGACAACACCGATAGTTTCTTAAATTAAGCCTACAGAAAGTATCATCTCCCAAAGGGAGAAAGGAGCATCAGCTATATGGAGAATTTCTTCCTTTTTTTTTTTTTTTAAATTAAGCCTACTAGTTGCTACCTACGATTTTTTTTATTGAATAAAAACATTTTTAGTAATTTTCTATTTTTAAATTTTTTGAATTTTTTGAATTAGGACTAAATTGTCAAATCTTGTAAACGTTTAGGGATACATTTGTTGAATAACTTGAATTGTTTAGAATTATGACCAAATTGATAGAATATGTAAATATTGGAGGGCTAAATTTATTATTATGCCAATGAAAAAAAGCCAATTTTTTTAAGGGGATCTAAAATTAGTTATCTATTTGCAAAACAAATTTTGGGTAGCAAATTGAATATAGAAGCAAAAGTCCAGTACCATTTGGTATATTAACCTTGTTGTTAATAAGGTTATGATTTCGTTAGTTTTATTTCTAGCTTGCCCGTTTTCTTTTTTTAACCTTTGCTCTCTCTCATGCTTTTGCTTTCATTATTTCTTCAAACTTGCAGGTATAGAAGTATTACAATTTTGCTGTTATTTGTTGAGAACACCATTGACCAACTTAAATATAATTAAGAAAGTGTGAATTAAGCTCCACAGGCTCAAGTATGTTCCTTTCACTGGGTGGTGAATTAGAATTTTATTTTTGGTTAGTTCATCAGTTTGTCAATCATTTTATCAAACAGTTAACATGCATGCTTGAGTTGCTATGAATTAACTTCTTTTGCTCTGAAGTAGTATTTTATTTGCCATGGTTCATCATTCCTTCAATCATTTTATCAAACAGATAATGTGCATTTGCTGTGAATTATATTCTTTTGTTTTGAATTATGAATAAAAAATATTAAATCATTGTAATTTCCAGGTTGAAATGGATGAATTGTTGCAGAACCATTTGTTTGCAACTCATGCAATTGCTGCTTCAGGTTCTGTGGTTTTTGGCACTGCTCTTACTTATCCTCTTGATACTATCAAATCACTAATTCAGGTTCCCCTTTTCTTCCCCCTTTTTTTTTTCTTTCCTTTTCATTTTAATGACCCTTTTTCTAGTTCAAGAAAAGATAATACTCTATTTATTTCCAATATGCTTAAAATTTGAGGTGAGCAGGTTGGTTCAGGTTCTGCTAAACAATTAAATGCCTCTCAGGTTATAAAACGAGTTCGAGCTTTTTCAGGGTATTCAGGTAAGTCCTTAACCTTCTCTTTCTTCTCTTTTATTTACTTATTGTTCTAAAAAATACTGGTCTTCCACCTTTAAGTAAAAATGTTATTTAGGCAAAACTTATGAATGTTGCGTGGCTGTTAGAATTTTTAACTTACAGTAAATACAATGATTGTATATTTCCTGGAATGGAAATGTGAATTGTCATTTTCAGAACTTGATGTGATTTACTTTTTCTGTGTTTAGTTTTTACATTAAGGGGTGGTTAACAAATGTTAAAGTTTTGTTGAATACTTTATCCTTCTTATCCTAGTTGCTTTCAAGTACACTAAGAATTGAAAATGAAGAAATGTTCTTTGCTGATTTGAAATAACATCATAAATCAGTTGCCTGTAATTTATATATTTGGCAATATGTCATGTTTGACCAAGGCTTTTAGTGCCACGAGAGAAAATGGTGGAAGATAGATGGAGAGAAAAGCTTATGCGCAAAGTTAATGCTCTGTTCTTTTTTATGGAAGCAAAACTGTGGAGGATAATGTACGGTAGCAGCAAAATGGATTTTGTTGCAGCCAATGCCTTGATATTTAAACTAATGGTATGTACAATGAAGACAAAGTTGACATGGTTGAAAGGTTTAGCTGTAATTTGGGAAAGCATGGAGCACAAAGAATCTAACTTGTTTAGTTAAAAGATTAGAGTTGAATGATTAGCAGTTGTTTGCTATAATGCCTTTGGAAAGGAACAAAACCTGTTAGAGCTATGGTTTGCTTTGGTGCCAGCCCTTTTTTAAAATGCAATAGGCACAAAAAAGACGGATTGTTTGATTGAAGCTCTCTTGCAATTTTTTTTTTTTCCATTCTTTTTGTTTTCTTTTCCGGAAAATAATATCAAATAGAAAAAAAAGAGTTTGAAGTATTGAAAACGGAGTGGATGGAGTCTTGGGACAGTCGAAATTTGGAAGATGGACAATCTTCCTGTTTTTGATTGATACCACTCAGAATTTTGAATATTCAACTATAGAAACTAAAATTTGCAGTTCCTCTCTCCTCAACACTTTCTTTTGGTCCTTCCTTGCTTTCTCATTTTAGCATTGATTTTTATTGGGGGCTACAAGTATCCAAACTTTTAGGAAGACTTTGAGTTTTGCTTTATTTTGAAATATATAGGTTTGTACAGTGGCTTTGAGTGGTGTGCCTGGGGGAGAACTTTCGGTATGGCAGCTCGCTTTGGAATATATGAAGTTTTAACAGCCTTCTATAAAGGTATTCTTGTCATTCACTTAATTCTGTTTTAGAAGTCATTTTACCCTGAATGTTGTATTCTTGATATAACATGTTTGTTGCTTTGTTTTCTCCCACTATTTGGGTGTTAAAAAACCATGAAAGCCATATTCTTATATTTATGCCTGTTACAGAAGAGACATCTTGGGAGCTATTATGGTGTTGATTGTTGTAGAATGTCAACCTGTTATTTTATCAAATTGCAAGTAAATCAGAAAGTTATTCCATCTTAATTTGGTTCATGATAATACAGTGCCATATTCAGAAACGTAGGACCCTTATCTCAATTTTTTCGAGTAGTGTTTTGCTTTTGACTTTTTCCAAAACCAGCTGAATTGTACTGTTATCACTCCTACGACCTAGCTGCATATCTAGCACAGATATTCTTATTTCCTTATTCCCTTTCTGGTGTCCAATTTGCTAGTTATGTGTAAACATGTGTCGTAAAATGGTCACAGATGTTTGAAAATTAATTTTTTAATATCATCATCTCTTCATTGTACTTGAGAATGGGATTCAATTCAGTATCTGTATTGTAATGGGGCTAAAAATCTTGATTCTTATACCATTTCTAAATAATAATCTTAAAGTATTTGTGGATTTTACTCCCTCAGTCCCGTTTTTTTCTATCCATCTTTCCCTTTTTTAGAGCTCTCAAAACCATGCCCTCTTTCTTTTTTTATGAAAACCTAAGACATTCTTTTTTGTAAGTTTCACATTCGTGAATCTTTTTTAACCTTTTGACGTTAAAATCCTTGATACATCAATTTTATTAAAAAAATTAAAATTTTAATGTGAGTCGAAGCTTTGTTTTAGTTTTTTGTTGAAGTCCAATAAGGAGAAGGTTTTTCAGACGTAGTATATAAGAAACCTAATGGTTATAGTCAGGTGATTCATTTTCTGATGACTGTAGTAGCTGCAATGATGTGCTTGCTATCAGTGATTGCTTCTTCCACAGTAACTTCCTCCTCACTATTTGAAGATTTTCATGTAAATGGCATAATATAAGAAAATAATTTTAATGAGCTTTTTCTTTTCCCATTACATCCACAAATTTCACTGCATTATGTTTATATGGCTGTTCTGCAGATGGTCGAGAAGACAATTTCGTGTATGTTTCTGAGGCCCTTATGGCAGGAATGGCAGCTGGTGCTGTCGAGTCACTAACAAGCACGCCGTTTGAACTTATAAAACTCCGTGCACAGGTTACTTCTGCTTCTCGTATTACAAGAGCATCATCGGCATCAGAAAATAAAGCTGTTATGCCAGCAGTCTCCAAATTATTACGTGGATATACTCTGGATATGAAGGCATTGAACAATGCTGTAGGTATGTTGTCCATCTTAAACAGCAAGCACTCTAATATGGTCAGTGCCATACAAGAGTACCCTTGGATGATGACTGGGTCTGGAAGGCCACCACCAGTTTATGATGTTCGGAGACCATCTGAAATTATTTCGTTGGAAGGATGGCGTGCATTATGGAGAGGCCTTCGTTCAGGAGTAGCTCGAGACTCTGTATTTGGTGGCATTTTTTTCTCTACTTGGGAACTTTTGCACCAAGTTATGCTTAATTGGAAGGCAGCTGGGATGGATCCCCCACCCAGGTGCTTTTTTGAGCTTTTTCCTTGCTATTTGGTGCATAGAGTTTCCCTGTTGGGTATCTTTGGTTGATTAAATGCATGCAACTTCTTATTTAGTTTATTATAAACCTGCAACATCGTTCTAACCTATGATACTTAGAATTGGGTGTGAGTTCCAGATATTGATGTGTCCAGTAGGAATATGTTAAATTTTTTTTTTTTAATGTTTTTCCATGTATTTGGAGGGTTATATCCTCATACCCATGTCCAAATGTGTTGGACGTAGGTACTCCACTCAAAATGAAGAGTCAAAGCAACATTGGTTTCGACTATGTTTTACACTTAATGTCAAGGAGAATAGAGAGAAGGATCCTGAATGGAATATAGCTAATTCTTGGTTTAAGTTTACTGTTGTCTCATGGGGAACTTCAAACCTTGATTTAATGTACTTTTACTGTGTTAATGTGATAATGCAAAAATCTAGTGCTTGTAAGGTAAAGAAATTATTAAAGAAAATTGAAAACAAAAAGAAAATGTTTTTTGATGCTCAGGGGTGTTCTCTGAGGGAAGTTATTAAGCATTGTCTATGAGTCTTGTTATTGATGTTCTTTCTAGGCAACTTTAGATACTAAAGCTCATCAAGCTTGTCAAACTCATGATTGAGGTTCAGGGATTTTGCGTGTATTTATCAAACTTCTCTTAGTATTCGTTATCTTCATAGGTTTATGAAGAACAAACCTTTGTTTCTCTATCATGTGTGTCTGTTTTGTCGACAGACTTAAAGAAGGAAAAGACTTCGGAAAATGTCTTAGGTTTCCTTGCCTTTACTTGTTCCAGTTGTGGTTTAGTTTATATGCCTTTTTGCATTTATAGTATACCATTGGTTCTTGATGCTATCCAATGAAGGTAGTCCTTTCTGATCCCTTCAATCTCACCCCTTCTCCCTAAGGTTTAAACCTGTTAACTCTCTCTTTGGAAGGACCAAGTTCTAACAATTGGAGTGTTCCCTTGAATCCATGCTATTGTTAATGTATCTATAACTTTGTCTCTATCTGCATATGCTTAAATAAAGTCAAGACTTCGATTCTTTTTCTTATACTGCTTGTCGCATTTTATTTGCCAATATATTGGATATCCCCTTTTACCTATGCTTTTCTTTTTGGAGAATTTTTGTTGGCCTTTGTGATAGAAAGGTGACCATGTGATAAAAGCATACTTCTTGGGTCTAAGATCATGATTTTTAAATTAGACAGAATCTGAATCAGATTTTATTGCGAACCAGAAATATAATATTTTTGTTCCTTTAAAATAAAGATCATTTAAACTTAAAGTTAAAGCTCATCTGGGTGCTTAGCTTTTTGTAACCTTTTAGTGAGAGCTAGTCATATAATTTCCATATAATTTATGGTTAAGTTTGAAGATTATCTTAGGTTTGTATGATAATGTATATAATCAGAAGTTCTTATGACATGCTTTTCCTTTTTTGTAGTCTCACAACATTTGCTGGTTGTTGGTCCGTTGTGCTTGGTTGTGGTTGTATAAAAGACTAACATGAAATCAAGATATGAAATATCAATCATATGGAATTTCTGTAATCAGAGGTTCTTGTGACATGGTTTTTCATGTTTGTAGTCTCACAAGGTTTGCTGGTTGTTTGACCGTTCCACTATGCCGTGGTTGTATAAAATGAACATGATATCAAGAATTTAGATGGAATATCATTATATGGATTTATGTCTAATCATCAGCTATTAGTTTCAGCATTGCCTGAACTTTTAAGTAGGATTTTGATGGTGATTTATGTGGCTGAAGTTCAAAATCCTTTTGTTGTTCTCCCTCAGGTATGATGAAGAAATCGGTCCACTCTCCCCTTTAGCTGTTAGTCTTGCAGCAGGATTTTCAGGTTCAGTTGCTGCTGCAGCATCTCATGGTTTTGACACTGCCAAAAGTCGATCACAATGCATAGTGTTGCCCAAGGTATTTCTTTTACTTGGCATCATTTCGCGTCTGATGACCGCTTTAGCATGTTGGCTTTGTTCATCCAATTTAACCTTTGCTGTCAGCTTTCCATATAATCAGTTAGCGTGCAAGGTGTTCCTATTTTCATCTTTGTCAATTTACCCTTTACGGTTTATTTCTTCTTTTAATTCCCTTGTATGTACCCTATATTCTACTCAGAACTCATTATATTGTGATTGTTTAGTCTTCATGTAACTCAAGAAAAAAAATTTTAAGAAAAAAAGCAAGTATGAAGTGAGACACTATGTTAAAATACTATGTTTACCCAGACTCGGGTATGAGCGGGTATGTGTCCAAGATAGATTGGTCAGATTTTTTGAGTTTTTCCATGTAGTTGGGAGATTATTGGAGGTCATATCCCTATAACCATATCTCAAACACGAGAGTTTCAAGAAAAATGAAGAGTCAGAATACCATAGTTACAATCAATGCTATATTCATGGTATTTTGATTTGACTAGCTCATATGTCAGATTGCCTTCATTTATCCACTTTTTCCATGCAGTTCGTTTCAATGGAGAGAAAGCTTCTCAAGTGGAAAACACCAGGGAAAAGATTTGAGAAACTCACCGGCATCCACCCTGCAGATAGAAATATCTTATTTCGTGGCATTTGGTTACGGATGGCTCGTAGTGGAATTGCATCATTTGCAATTGTGGGAAGTTATTACTTCTCCATTACTCATCTTGTTTCCAGTAATTGATTCTCGACTGCTCTGCATCAGTAAAGAATTTGAAAGGGAAGAAAAGGACAAGTGGGAAGGGTCAAAATCAAGTAGGAAATGGTGGTTTGCAGATAGTTTCTTAAACCTCCATCACCTGGACTCTCTTCATATTCCCTTAGGTACACATGTTCAACATGTATTCGGACATATGGGGTTATGTCCAAGTTCGATACATGTCAGCATTCCTCACATACTGTGAGTCAAGGTAACATGGTCTTAAAACTCTCAACTGACCACATTTTGAAAAAGAAAGTTTTGATTTTCTTTATATTTGGAAATGCCAGCTTTAACATTGCAATTTATCTTTCTCATGAGTTATATCAATTAGTAATTTGTGAAGTCTTTTACTAACATCATTGGATCAAAAGAAATTCATTAATGTTAACTTGTCCAAAGTATGCTTATTTTTATTTAATATTAATTATTTAATAAAGCAACATCAAATTTTCCTATTTCTTGTAATAATTCTGCTGTATAATTAGAGATACAAAGGATATCCCTTTTTTTTTTTCTTAAAAAGGGAATATTCAAAGTAAAATAGTAACTTGTTCGTCTTTATCTTGTCATTGGATTGGGAGCCTCAGTCATGACAATGTCATGCATTGTTCTGTAAGGTTCGTTAAAGACTTTTCATTTCACATTTATTATCATAACAAGTTTGGTCATATCATGCGCCACTTTGTTCTTCTATCTTGATATATGTATCACACAAAATTTCTCCAACAGCTCCAATAAATCCCTCACTTTCTCCTTGACATGTTTTGATCTCAAGTCTGACTATTTAACAAGTTAGTTACCAGTCCATCTCTAAAATAATCTTTTTAACTTCCTTCTCTCATGATAATTTAATTCCCTCAAAATCCCCCCCCCCCCCAACTCAACTTTTAGCACCGAACAATTTCCTAACTTACGGAAGAACCCCAAAACCAACATCCCCTATTGTCCCTAACCACTCCCCCCACCACGGTAACAAACGAGCCAGCTCTCATAATTGCATCAATATTCAACTTTATTCATTCTCCTTCCGACAGCTCCCATCTTATCCCCTCCTCCCCCACTAATGTAAAGGATATCCTATTATTATTTCGCACAAAATACAAATCACATATGTCGACTTGAGGGTAATATTACCTACATTATTGCAATTTTAGATGCTCTTGCATACAATCATTTAAGAAACTTTGCAAAAGTCCCACTATTCATTTTGTTTTGGAATATATTTTCGGAGAATCTTCATTATTCTTTTTTTTAGGACTTTTGTAAATATATAGGGAATTTTCATTATTTATCCTTTTCTTTTAAAGACTTTTACAAGCAATTATCCACCGTTCTAATTGATGATGTTAAAGATTTGTCTTCTTCTGAATCAGGGTCTACTGAACTGAGCAATTATGAGTTAAAGGTGTTAAGGATAAAGTATTCCTATAGACAATTTTAATAATTTAAAATTTTTGACAGTAGAATCACTTGTAGAAAATACGAAAACTATGTTCCTTTTCTTAAGAAGAATTGACTCTTCTAAAAACTTTACCTTCAACCATTCCTAAGAATTTGATTGAACCTTTAGTAACACTGTTAATGACAAGAATGTTCACCAAATATGTGATGATTGTACTCTTCTAAGAATTCCATCAAACTAAATTTATCAAATATCAAGGTTTGAGAGTTATGCCTTTTGTAGTTATGTTATAAAAATAAAAGAAAGAAGTTCGTACATTCACAACGAATATGAAATCATCTAATTACTAAATAGAGTTGTTATCAATAAACGAAAAGAACAAAATTATAAATATATCCATTTTGAATTAGTCTAAGTAAATGTCAAAACTCTCAATATTGAAACTACAAAAATACATCAATTTTTATTGTCTAAGAGACCAAAGACACAGGTTGATTTTAATTATTTCCAAAATTTTATGATTTCATTAAACAATAAAAATAAAAATCCTTGACCCTTCAAGCTCAGATTCTTAATAACAAAATGCGCACTCTGGAACGAAAGTGCTAATATCAGTATATGTATTCCATTTCAAAGCCATGTACTCCATAGTCAGTCCATACCAGTCTTGGCTAACATCATGATGCAGACAAGGAACAAAAAACATTTATTCTAAGTTACTAGGACTAGACTATTAGTGTAAGATATGGATGTCTCTGATATCATATCTTCGTACCTATTCAAATATTTGAGAAGTCCTTGAAGGATCATATCTTCGTATCTATTTTCAGATATCCGTGGGACAATGGCACCTACCAGAAAATTAAAGAATTGATCAATATAGCATTGTTTTAATTTCTTCTCCATTTGCAGTTCAGATCTCCACTTCTACCTTTCAGTACAAAAGTAAGACGATGACTCCATGAAACCAGAGTTGGTTTGCATGTGAGCTTATCGGTTTCGGCAACCCTGCACATGTTCTGGCCGTCTATCAAAGAATTAGCCGTGTCATTAGTTGGAAGAACAGCATCAGAATGTCTCACAAACGTGCTTGTGGCTCTACAGTCCCCGAGGAAGCAGGGTTTTCTTTGCCTTCCCTCTCTTTTGAGGTAAAAACCTCCATTTTAGCTTGAGAGCTAAGGTAAGATAATGACTGCAACCATGAAACTAAAGTTGGTTTCCGAGTGACATCATCTGATTCAGCGACCTGGGCGTATAACTCATTAAGAACCATGGTCTGGCCTGTTTTTGGCAGTTGGATAATTAACTGTGCTAGCGACTTCATTAGAGTCGGTAATACCTACACAAATGAGTAAATGTTACCATCTAGTACTTTGTTGCTCAGACTCCAGTGTGATTGTCTGATATATGAGTGTATGTCAAATACGGATATGCTTTATTTTTTCAAGTTTTTTTCAATGTACCTATATCTGAGAATTTATCAGATATTGACTGTTGGACAAAAAACTTCAAAAAAACAAGTCAGACAACATAGATTGTAACTGTGAATGTGAAAGTTGCTTCTTATGCTCCATATGGATGAAATAGTATTTACCTGTATATCGACGAGAGAAATAAGACGTGAAAGCAGCTCGAGGATTTTTTTACAAGTCTCTGGCCCTCCTTGCCAGTTTTTCCAGTCATCGGCCTTTAAAGCATTCGCATCACTGAGGAGGTTATTAGCTTTATTAACAAGACTGTGAATGCAATAAAATGTTGCTGGGCTACCAGCAGGAAGATGTCGAACTAAGGCCGCAACTCCTGAAGCCATGCCCTCAAAAGGAGTAATGTCGGGGTATCCCTATATTCATAACAATGAAGAATATTAATTTAGTCCCACAAGTTTGATAACATGTTTTGGGTATTACTACTGTCTGGTTCGATAAGTTTTAGGTACCTCTAAAGATCTTTGCATGTAATAGAAAACAAGTTGCTCCTTCAGTGACACTCGTTCATCCTTGAAGTCTTTTCCTGAAGACATGAATGCTACAAACATTGAATGTGAGGCTCGAGCTACTTTTCCGTTTGGATGTCCCATATATCTAATAACCATTGTTATCAGGAACCAAAGTTTATAGAGATTAATATGAATTGTAAATTTTTCAAGTAAAGTAACCATGTATTTTAGGATACAGGAACATAGCTGGAGTGACCACCCTCCTAAACACGTGAGCCGGCAATCGTTCAATGCAAGTTGGAATAACCCGGACATAAAATAAAACACGAGCAGTTTGTACCTCATCTTTGGACCATTCATACCCCATTTTCTGCTTGGATGAAAAGTCTACAAGACAAAATTCAAGTCCATGTAAAACTAACAATTTATAGAACAACAACATGAAAGACATCCAGATCTTTAAACTGCTGCAAAATTACTTGAGCATCTAAACCTAGCACTCAATGAAAACAATATGTAAACATCAGCTTCCCATGGCCAAAAGGAGGGGGAAGAAAATATCACCTTGCCAAGTGGTCAAGTCAACGTAGGTGGGCATGGATTCCACGAAAGAGATGCATGCAGACTCGTTTTCCTGAACACATGCAACAACTCTTCGTATTGTATCCATATATTCTGGCAAACGCATACGTCGGAAATACTCTAAGCAAGAGAAGGAAACTAATATCTGGACTGATTTCTCCCTCTGTATTTCTTGAGAGAAGTTTGAATTTAGTCTCTGCTTTGTTACAGCCAAAGCAAAAACCGCAACCATAAGAAAAGCAGATTCCGCAATTTTCTCCAAATCAACTAGTAGCTCATTGTTTCTTTCGCGAAGCAACAAAGCAACCTGTCGGTGACCAGAGTAGACATCCCGACAGTAGTCCCATATAAGACTCTCCACTAAACTTTTGCTCTCCTCATCTGCTGAGACATACTGGTTGCAGAAGACACCAGTTATGACACCTGCTTCCTTAAAAAGTGTACTGTCCAGATGTCTTTTAATCTCGTTGGTATCAAATTCAGACCCACTACTATGGATAAACTGAAGAATCTGCATATATAAGTGGCTTAAGGGAAAGATTTCCCTTAACAATGCTGATGCAAGGCACAGAAGCACAGGGGCAGTGAAAGAGACTGCACCACTTCTAGCCAAGGCTAATGATAAACATTGTCGAAGAAGACTGTTCACAGGATCATTATCTGAGTTTATAAAGCCTTTAGTTTCAGAAATCAACTGTTGTGCTACAAAGGCTATTTGATTCTCTGCAGAAATCCGTAGTCTGGAAACAAACTCTAACCCTTGGCCATTGGCTGCTTGTCTACTAGCTCTCAATACTCCTGCTGCAACCATAACAAGAGCAAATGGAACATAGCTCGCCTTCGAAGTCCCTAATATCTGCTGTGAGAAAGCTTCAATTTTCTTAAGAGAACGTGATTTTATGCAACCAGAAACAACCCATTCAACCAAATGCAAGATCATTAGAGCAGTAGGAACTGTACTACGAGGCCCATCTTCCTTACCCCAAATTCCCATCAAAGAATCCCAAACTCTAACAAAATGAACATCCACAGAAGAAGATAATGCATATCCAATCCCGGCCAGCACATCCGGGATAATTTCTTCTCCTAGTCTAACCAATTCATAATCTTCTTCCAACAGCCTACAAAGCAACTCCGAGCATGCTATTTTCGAGCTTTCAGACACAGAAGGCACAAATGAAATGGCCCCTAAAATAAGAATACCTTCAGCAAGAAAGGAAGGACTTTTCTTCAAACCAAATTCAGTAGCAAATACATGAGAAAGGACATCAACAGCTGAATCAATAAGCACAGTGGATGGCCTGAAAGACTTCCTCACCCAAATATAAAGAAGCCTGAGCAAGATAGGATATGATTCGGAAGGAAGATCGTAACTTCGGGATGAGAGTACAGATAAAAGAAGTTTGGCTTGAGGATCAGCAACATGGAGAGAAGCTTGTGAGTTAAGGAGGGTTTTCAATGATTGGAGGATGAGGGGATTAAATGTTTGGTTCTGAAGCGAATCCCGAATCTCAGACCAAGCTTGAATTATGGCACGAGCAGACGAAGAAGAAGTCGACAGCGAAGAATGTCCAGAAACAGAGTAGCTAATACCACCAATATTAGTCCTCAACCATTGTTCAAGAAAAAGGGTATTAGTTTGTCTTGCCATTTTATCAAATATTCATTGCCAAACTGCAGAAACATAAACAGCAATACAACTAGGTGTCAAAAGGACAATCTCAATTCTCAACATCATTATTACTAATCTAAAATTCCAAAAATAATTAACCAACACAAGTCCACATGTCCATTTGCAAAATCAAAATCTGGGAAAGTCAAATTTTGATCAAATTTTCAAGCAGTAATTCGAAATTCAAAATTACCTTTCCATTTTTATCAACTATTCATTCCCAAGCTGCAATAAACAAGGGTTCAAAAGGACACTCTCACTATCAGTTCTTCAATCAATATCCCTTAATAATGATTAATAGCCAAATAATTAACCAACCCAAGTCAAAGACGAGTCGAATTGCAAAAACCGAACCGTGGGAAGTCAACATATGATCAAATTTTCAAGCAGTAATTGGAAATCCAGTTTCCATGTTCAATTGACTGAGAATTAGCTTTTAAAAGAAACCCAAAGAAAGAATCAAAGTTAAAAGGAGTTTTTGATTACTTACAATGAGCTTGAGAATGGAAATTCCAATCCTTGGTTCAAATATTTGATAAAAAGAAAACGGTGATTCAAGGCGGTAACCCTGTTTATATTTCTGCAGCTGCTAGTAATAACTTAATGATTTTCTGGATAACAACATCTTGGCTGTTTTAAAATCTTAATTCATTAATAAACATGAAAAAATTAGGTAATAAATTTAATTTTAGTTGAAATTATAAATTTTGTGTTTCAAATATTATTATTTTTATTATTAGTTCCAAGTTTTTTCAATTTATAAAAAAATATAAATTTTTCAAAAATTATATTTATTCTTTTATAAAATAATATAAAGGTTTAATAATTTTACAATTGAATTATGACTGGAGTTGTCCATGGGTTGGGTCAAGTAAAAATTTTAGACCCATTTTTTAGTCTTAGGCCCGACCTGGCCCAAAAAATAAGTCTAAAATTTTACAAAAATTTGGCTCTAATAAAAATATTAAAACCTGAAACTGATCCAGCCCGCCCTACCTATGTTAAAATTTTTATATAAAAATATAATACATCAAATATACTAAGAATATTAAAATAAATATTTCCAAATAAAAAAAAAAACTTAAAGAACACTGAGATAAATGTAACTTAGTAAGCAAATACCTCTAAAATAATAGAAAAATAAATAATAAAACAAGAGTTATACAATATCTAAATAATAACAACAAAATATTAACAATATAATAGCGAAATGATAGCAAAACAATAAAAAAAATAGTGGCAAAACAGTAAAAATTGAGCTAAACTTGAGCCAAAAAAAACTTACCCGAGGCCCATCTTGTTTAGAAAACGAGTTTTATATTTTTGTCCAAACTCATTTTTAAGCCTATATTTTTATCTAAACTCTCATACTTTTCGGATAGATTTTCAGACCACAGGTCGGGTGACCTAACCATGAACAAGTCTAATAACGACACAGGTTATAGTAATTTCAACCCATTAAATGCCTTAAAAGAAAATATTATGAAGTAAAAGATAATTAAAAATAATTTTGTATCTTTCATTATATTTGGTGAAAAGTATTTGAAAAGAAATTGTTGTTTGAATGTTCACACTTTTCGTTGGTGTTTGTTTATTTATTAAGAAATTTAAAGTTGTATTTAATTTTATTAGTGTTTAAATTAAATGTTTTTATGAACAATAAAAGTATTTTTTTTAAAAAAATTCAGAAATAAACATGAAAAGTTATGAATTTTTATCAAAAACAACAATTCTAACTAAGAACACAAAATAATACCTGTTGATAAAGAAAAACATTATATGAAACAGTGATGTCATGTTATTTATATCACTTTTTCAATAATTTTATGCTACATCAATATTTTTATTCTGAAAAGAAATCAAATCTAAATTAAAATTCTGAAATTTAAAATAAAACAACTAATATGAAATAAAATTATTAAAAATTGATAATACAAAACAAATTTTTCTTGTTTTATGTTTATTTTTGAAAGTCAACCATAATGTTGACCGACATTGAAGTGAGAACTTCACTATTTATGTTGTGTTGTGCTGAAGCCTACGACATGACACAACAAGAATGATGGGTTGGATTTGTGTATGTATGTCTTTTGTCGTGCGTGGATACCATGTTTAATTAATTAGCTTAATCGAATCATTTTGATTATCAAAGTTTATTAGTACGAAATCTAAAACGATTTGAATAAAAATATGAGTTTAAAAAATAGATTTAGAAAAAAAAAATAAGGTCTATTTGCTAACGGGTCAGGCCTTGAATAAGTTTTTTAGCCCGAGCCCAGTCTGGCCGAATTTATAGAAAAAAGAAAAAGTGCTGCTACTTTTTACTGTTTTTTATTGTTTTGCTACAATTTCACTATTATATTATTACTATTTTACTGTTATTATTTGTATATTATATAACTCTTATTTTATTATTAAATTTACTATTATTTTAGAGGTATTTATTTTTTAAGTTGTATTTTTTTAGTTTTATTTAAGTATTCTTTTTTAATTTTTTTTCTACTTGTTAGGAAACATTTATTTTAATGTTTTTAATGTATTATATTTTTAAATGCAGGTGAATTGGGCCGAGCTCGAGTTTTAGTATTTTTATTCGGGTCAAGCTTGAGTAAAATTGTAAATCTATTTTTCGAGCCGAGAATGGACAACTCTGTTGAGTTTTGGTTAGTAAAAGAAAGGGTGAATTTTGGGATGAATATAATGGGACTTGAGTTTTATTGGGTGTAAAGGCTTAAGTGATATTGTGCATATCATTAGTAATGGTTTGATAGTCTATTGTAACTACCTTCTCCGATTGGTCCTTTAAAACTAATCGGAGAAAAAGCTATGAAAAACCAAGTAACTACTCAAGTCAAATATGAGTTTCTCTTCTTTCTCTCTCGCTTTTCTTTCCTCTTTCTCTGTAAATTCTGCTTTCATATAAGAAATTTCGATATTTATTTACTTTTTTAAAAAAATTATCTTTCTAGAGTTTTTTTAATTATAAAAGTTTGAAAGTGGAGCTCTTTTTTCTTTCTTTTAAGATTCTTTCCATCCTTTAAAGATATTTTTTAAAATTTTAGAGTTATACTTGGTCACTTCTTCTCGTTAAGTAAGCTTAGGTATTGTCAATAGTTTATGAGAATAAATTATTTTAGGATGATATAAAAAGTATAGTTTTTAGGCGCTAATAAAATAGTGACACGTCATAAAACTTTAAAGATAATAAAATATTATTATCACTTATCTTAATCTAATATTTTCTCCAACTTAATTTAATTTTAATTAAATTACTTAAAATAATTAATTTTATAAAATTATAAACAAACATCTTTTCTTCTTTTGCAAATTTTAAATTTTTTTTTCATAAGTTAATATTTTTTATTTTTGTGCAATCAATTCTTTTAAAAAAATAGTAATTTTTGTGCAATTTTTTCCATGTTATTAACACATAATTTTAGTAATTATTTTACCCTAAACCTCGAACCTAAAATCCTGAATCTTGAACTTTAAACCTTGAAACTTGAACATTGAAGTTTAAGGTTTGAGTTTGGGATTTAAGGTTCAATGTTCGTGTTTTATGTTCAAGGTTCAAGGTTTAAGCTTAAGGTTCAAGGGTCCGGGGTTACGAGTTACAAGCTTGGAGTTTAAGGTTTGAGTTTAAGGTTATGGGTTTGAATTTAATGTTTAGGATTCAAGACTTGATATTTTAAATTTAGGGTTTAGGGTTCATTGCTATGGGGTTTGGGTTCAAGGTTATGAGGTTGAGTTTAGGTTTTGGACTTTTATGTTTTATGTTCAGGGTTTGAGATTCTAGATTTAAGGTTTAAGGTTTATGGTTATGAGGTTTATGATTTGGGTTAAAGGTTGAAGATATTAGTTTGAGTTTATGGTTTGGGTTTTTTAGGTTTTAGGTTCAAGGTTTGAGATTTTAGATTTAGGGATTAGAGTTCAGGATTTCGAATTCAAGGTTATGAGTTCAAGTTTAAAGTTTGGTCTTCTGGGTTTTGGGTACAAGGTTCGAGATTCTAGATTTAAGGTTTAGAGATTTTGGTTCAGGGGTTATGGGATTTAATGTTTAAGGTTTAAGGATTCAAGGTTATTGGTTCAAGATTATGGTTTGGGCTTCTAGTTTTTGGGTTAATGGTTCAAGATTTTAGATTTAGAGTTTAGGGTTTAGGGTTGGGAATTCTGAGCTATTTATCGACGACTTTAGCTTTTTCTTTTGGTCTCAAGGAATCCGGGTCGACGTTAACTACAAATAGCGTAAACATACAATATCATCAATAATCAACCAAATTCAAAATCAATTGTCAATTTATATAAATTTTATATTTTATTCAATTTAGTCTCTAAAACTGTTACTAACATAACTTTAAACTTAAAAATCCAAATTGAAATCCGATTTCATTATAATCCATTATGAACCTCCTATTTTTCATTTCTACATGCAATTTTACAATTTATTCAGTTTAGTCTCTAATGTACAAAACTATCGATTAACTTTATAATTTAGTCATTTTCTCCTCTAAGCTTAAAATTTATCAACTTAATACCTAAAACTTTAAGAAATTAACAATGGTAACTTTCTAAAACTTTAACAATTTTACAAATTGATACATGACCTATCTAGATTGAGCTTCCATGATTTCAAAAACATAATAATTACAAAAAATAACCAAATCGAACTAACCAATTGAAGCTTCAAGGATCGAAACACTTAAGGCCGTTTATTCTTCTTGTCCTTCTTGATATATTCGGAGTTGAAGGATGGAGAAACAATGTTCTCTTTCCTTCCACCATATTATACTTTCATTATAATTTATTTTACATATTTAATTTAATTATAAATTTTTTATAATATTAAAAAAATTTTAACATCCAACCATCAACTGCATCATTTCTAAGGTGGCATAATTTCCATTTTAGTCTTTAGTCCATTTTTTAATTAAAATCTATAGCAATTGAACTTTTACCACTTTTACAGTTTAATCCTTATACCATAAGTAATCACTAATTCGGTAAAATTATCTATCCAAATTCAATGTACCTATATAATAACTTTGTAAATATTTTTATTTAATATTTATGGGCTTAGTTTATGGAAACAGGATCTTGAAACCGTATTTTTCGACTTTTTTGACTTTCGAGTCGTTACATCCTCCGCCTAACTTAGGACATTTGACAAGGCTTGCTCTACCTTAGCAAACCGTGTCTCCATAGAAGACATCACATCCTTTGAGCTGTCTCTCGAGGTGTCCTTTTTCTCCCTTTTACAGAACCTCAAATCTCTAACTCAACATGTCATGTTGAGACACATCATCTTAAGTAGGCTTTCTTTTGAATTGAAGCTCTAATACCACTTATCAGAACAATTGGAGGAGCAAATGTCGCAACCAATTTTCAATTGAAATTAAAAGTTAGCTTGTCAAAATTTTAAAAGAATCTAAACTTTGGTTTTGGAAAATATGATGTTTCATTTAAAGAACGAAAAGTCGCCACTCATTTTTTTTACTAGGTGTGATCAGTTACCTATAAAATTATCCTTTTGAGAGAATTTGTTTAAAATTTTTTTTAAAGAAAGTTAATTTTAGATTTGTGTTGGAATCTAGAAAAGAAATTGAATTCAAGAATTAGTTACGTGCAAGGAAAGTTCTAACACCCTGATAATGTCTAAAATTGATACATAGTTAAATGCGTATTCTTTAAAATTTAAAATTTAATATTTAATGGTGATGGCTGAGTCGAAAGGTGTAATTGTGAAGTATAATGACTCAAAATTTACGGGCATCGAAAAAGTATATTGTCGGGCCCCGTCTTAGCAAAGTGGGTTCGTAAATAATTATTAGGAATATTTATGAGCTTAGTAGTGTGTTTAATTAGGATTTAATTAGGTGAATTTAGCTTAATTTAGGGTAATTAGCAAAAAGGACTAAATTGAGTAAAGGGTAAAACTTGAATTATAGATTAATAGAAAATAAAAAAGATTAAAATGAGAATTAAGCCATTAACAAGAAATGAGGCGGCATCTATGTAATAAAAATCTAAGATTTTTATGTTATATTTTAATTATAAAATTAATTATTTAGATATAAATTATGTTAAATTAATTTAAAATAATTATATTATAAGATTTTTATATTATAAATAAATTGAAATTATAACAAGTGGATGGTGATGATAATGTACAAATGTAAAATACATATGTTTACATTTGTAATACATATATTCGTTATGAAATAGATATTTATTGTTATAATTATTAATTACTATTATTAATTATATTATTATTATATTATGGAATAAATTAAGAAAAGATAAATGTAGGGTGTAAAATTTATACATGTGTCATGCATATATTTATACACTTGTAAAATAAATATATAATTACTTAAAATTTAAGTATAAAGATATTTATAGATATTAATTAATTAAATATAAAATAAATAAATCAAATGGTGCCAAATGTAGGGTGATAAAGTTGTACAAATGTAGTAAAATATGTATATACACTTGTATTATAATTAAAAGATATTTATTAATTAAATGATTATTCATAAATTATATTATTATAATATAAAGTAAAGAAATAAAAACGATATAAAAGAAAAAGAAAGGAGAGCATTTCGAAAAGAGCAGGAGAAAGGAGAAAAAGAAAAATAAAAGGAAAAACTAGGGTTTGAGGCTTTAAGCTTTAATTTGGTAAGTCAATCAAGTATTTTTCTTTTAATTTTGATGTTTTAGAGGTTTTAGAACAAAGTTTGTTGAATTTAAGTTAAAATTTTGAAAGTTTTTAGATTTTTGAACATGATTCATGTTGAATAAATTGTTGAATTAGGGGTTTGAATGATAGAATTTCTAGTTAGAATTGATAAAGGATTAAATTGTAAAATAAGCTATGAGTTTTGTGTTAGAAGGATTAAATTGAAAGAAATTTGAAATTAGGGTTTATTCATGAACATTAGATAGTTAAGTTGAATTTGGCAGGAAATTGAGTAGAACTAGAGTATGAATTGAGATAGAAAAGTAAGTGAATTTAATTAAGACCAAATTGAAATTAAGGTAGAAATTGAATAGAAATTCAATTATTTAATATAAATTAGCATTGTATTAATAGTGTAAATTATTTTAATTTTCGTAGCTAGCAAAGAACCATGGACATCGGCACAGAAGGGAAAAGAGAAGGTTGTCGAGGACTGAAATGAGAAAATTCGGGTTTGTATTACTATAATTCAAATTATTTATTATTAAATGCTATATTTAAATTTATATGTATGGTAAGTGAAATAGATGGTAATTATTATTATTAAGTTGAATGAAATTCAATTGAATGATGAATATATGTGTGAATTGAATCGAATATTGACTTAAAAATGGAAAAGTGAATTTTTAGTCGAATTGCGATTGAAAGTGAAAAAGTGAAATTGAATTGAAATGTGAATTTGGAGACCCTATTAACTAGTCGGGCTGAGTCGGATATAGTTGGCATGCAATAGGATTTTGAAGAGTATGAGATTTATCGGCTTTGTCAATCAGACACTTTATGTGTCGTATATTAGGCACTTTATGTGTCGTATTTCAGGCACTTTGTGTGCCGTTTCAGGTGCTTATGTGTCGTATATTGATCAGGCACTGAGTACCGTTTTAGGCACAATGTGCCATATTGGTGTGTTTGGTTGGAATCCGTGTATCCGCTAAGGTCTGGGTTTGTTAATAGTGAAAGATTAAATGAATTTGATTGATTGTACTATTGAAAATGCGAGGAAGTTGAATTGTGAATTGAAATTGAGATTGGAAATGAAAGGCATGAACTTAATGTTCATGTAGTGATTGAAATTGAGACATATGATATATGAATGGAGTTCAAGAATAGATAAAAAAAAATTATATTGTTATCGTTAATTAATGAAAGTTTAAGAATGAATTGATATTTGAAAAATTGGATAATATATATGCTTGATAATTATATTCCATTATTATTATTATTATTATTATTTGAATTATGGTAATACCACTGAGTATATCTATACTTAGCGTACGGTTATTTTTGTGCGCAGGTCAGTAGAAGTCAAGAGTCCCGGTCCAGCATCCGAATGATCCCGACTTCAGCATAAAATTTTGGTGATGTTTTCTTCCTTAAATGAAAGTAGCATGTACATAGATGTTGCAATGGTCACTTTAAAATGTTATATAATTTTGGTTGTAATGAATGTTATTTGGTGTTTTGGTACTAAGTTTAATAAAATGGTATGACAAATTTTGTAAGCCTGGGTAATAAACCTGGAAAGAAAAATGCATAAAGTTAAATAGTAAAATTTTATATGATTTTATAAATGTGATTTGATTACATGGTTAAGTCAAGTTATAGATATAATTTAGGTGTATTTAAATGTAATTGGATTGATTGTGATTTTGTTTGGATTAGTTTCGATTTGAATTTGCAGAGAATGTTAGACATTTATAAAGGGGTTATATTGAGTCGCACACAAAAAAAAAGTCACAAGCGCCTGAATTAGTCCCAAATCACTCCTAACTAATATTTTGGGCCTCCAGGGTCCATTTAAGGGAATTGAAGCTTATTTTATATTATGTTTGATAGTTATTTGTATATTAATTATAAATTGTTTGATAGGTCCGATAATGCTCTATAACCCTGTTTCGGTAACGATTTGGGGTTAAGGGGTGTTACATGAAGCCTCGAGATTAAATGTAATTGAATTGTTTTCTCTGCTCAAATAGTTTTCTTAAGAAAATTGATAATAACATTGAAACTACTTATTAGGATTTAAAAAAAAAAGTGCTAATTCAAACCCGTCATGGTAAAATAAATTTTTCTCAGTTAAAATAATTTTCTTAAGAAAAATTGATGAGAGTAATTTGACTGAAATAATTAACAATATTAATTATTTAGACTAATTAATGATATTATAAAAACAAAGGGACCAAATTATATTAAAAATTAAATTATTTTATAATTATATGTCGATTGAGTCTTAACTTGATTGACATGTGTATTGTTGTCAATGTAAGAATATGTGGGCTCAAGTGCACTGATACATATTATCTTCCTATTCTAGACATTATGTAAAAAAAATATAATCAAAATTGTTAAAAAAAAGCATTTTATAATTATATAATATTTTAATAAAAATTATCAATATTAATTATTTAGACTCATTATTAATATTATAAAAATAAATAAACTAAATTATATAAAAAATTAAAATATAGATATTGAATATTCAATTTAACCGCTTAAAAATTTAAAAAAGAACATCATGGCGGGATTTTCCTTATAGAGGTATATATATATATATATATATGCCTCGGTTTACAAAGTCGGCGTAATAACGGATATATTGATCATTCCGGTAAACAGTTTCTATTGCAATTTCTTCTTGATAGAATTATATTAATATGAGCTTGAAGATGAAGCAATCTGTGAAAAAGAGGTGATCCACTCCTAGGGATTTTCCCTCCGCTTATCCGTCGCCACCTTCGTAATCTTCATCTTCAGCAGCTTCGCATCGGATTTGAACTCTCGTACAAAAGCCGAAGGACCTGTTTAATTGCAGGTCGAGCCCGCCCTTCTCTTTGGCTGCAATAGAACAGAGAAGTTGGTGGTGACATTATTAACATCCTCCATCCAGGAAACCTTCCGACTCCGACTATGCCGATCAATCGCATGATCGGCTCCAACTACAACAACTCTCCGTCGCGTACAATTTACTCTGATAGGTTTATCCCCAGCAGATCCGGCTCAAATTTCGCACTTTTCGACATCTCCAATTCTCCCGCGTCAGACCAAGGAAAGAAAACCGTTCTATTGCTCATCAAAGCCTTCTACGCGCCACGCTGTTTGGTCCCGATACGCCGGGTACTCCGGCTTCCCGCAATGTTTTCCGGTACAAAACTGAAACTAAACGGTCTTTACATTCGCTTCAATGTTTAGGGTATGACGAATCGGGCCCTGGCATTAGCCATAGTCCTGTTACCTTTCTGGTTTTATGGTAAACTGGGTTGAAATTCGAAATTTAGTAGGGTCTTTTTAATAAAAAAATTTTGGGTTTAACATTTATTCCTATATTTTTTTGTAGGTTTCGGATGCACCTGGATTGGAAGATGATTTCTATTTGAATTTGGTGGATTGGTCACCCAACAATGTCTTGGCTGTGGGGTTGGAAAGTTGTGTTTATTTTTGGAATGCTTGTAGTAACAAGGTTCAAGTTGTGTGATTTGGGGATTCGTGATAGTATTTGTTCAGTTGGTTGGGCTCAATGTGGAACTCACCTTGCTGTTGGAACTAACAACTGGCCAAGTTCAGGTTTGGTTATAGGATATTTTTTTCTTGAAAGATTATCTTGCTCCACTATTGCCTCTGCATTGAGTCTTCTAACCTCTGTCTATATTTCACTTCCAGTGTTTTGCTCATAGGATAATGCAGTGAGTTAATACCTATCACTTGGTTTGTAGATATGGGATGCATCCAACTGCCGCATTGTAGAACAATGGAAGGGCATCGATCACGTGTTGGGGTGTTAGCTTGGAGCTCTTCTCTATTATCTTCTGGTAGTCATGACAAGAGCATTCTTCAAAGAGATATGCGTGCTCGGGATGATTTTGCCAGTAAGCTTGTTGGACACAAGAAAGAGGTGAGACTCTTCTGTTTGATTTAGCATGCTCAGAAATATATATATATTTTGCCCTGACAGTTGTGTAAATATGCATTTATACAAATACTATTACAACAGGATATTTGTTACTTTTTCAAACGCTAAGAATTTTCTGACATGCATCTCCTTTTATTTCATAGTTGCCACTTCTCTTGTTTGTCATGAATTCATCGTCCAATGTTTGTCATTAGTTATTTTGGGAATGGTGGTGCTACTTTTTTTGTGTTCATTCATTTTTTTGTGCGTATTCCCGAACTCTCGAGTCTGAATCTCCGGTGGCTTTTTGTAGGTTTGTGGACTGAAGTGGTCTTACGATGAACGTGAACTAGCATCAGGCGGTAATGAGAACAGAGTATGTAATACATGTTTTTTTTCCCGTCTAATTTATTCCTATACTTATTATATTGTTCAAATTTTGAACTGATTGAATGGGGAAACTGTCGACCATATGCAGCTTCATGTTTGGAATCAACATTCAGCTCAACCTGTCCTGAAACACTGTGAGCATACCGCTTCTGTAAAAGCAATTGCATGGTCTCCCCATCGGCATGGCCTTCTTGCATCTGGAGGTGGTGCAACTGATCGTTGCATTCGATTCTGGGATACGGCCACTAACACACACTTGAGCTGCATGGACACTGGCAGTCAGGTGATCATTTTTTTTTTTGGTCTTTATTTTATCATGCCCCTTTAATTTGTCCTTACACAACACCAAACAGATATGCCACTAGTTCATTTTTGTGCCGAAGTGCTTCATACTAGAGTTTACAGTTATAATGTCCATTTAATGCATGACAGATAAGCAATCTTGTGTGGTCTAAGAATGTCAATGAACTTGTGAGTACTCATGGATCTTCCCAGGACAATATAATTGTTTGGAGATACCCTACCATGTCAAAGGTATGCGAAGTTCAAAAATAGTGTATAGTTGATAATAGTTGCTCATCATCTACTTTTGTTCCTTTCTAAAATTTTATTGTAATGAATGCAGTTGGCTACTCTAACGGGCCACACAACTCGAGTTCTTTATCTCGCAATCTCTCCGGATGAACAGGTAGGTTGCTTTCCCACGCTTCACGGTGAAATGACCTTTTCTTTTATTTTTTACCTTGCAGGTAATGGCATACATTTCATGAAGAGATGGTGGCCAATATTCTGGTCCTATCTGTCGGCTTATAATTACTCATAGCTCATTCTCAACTCATAAATAGGAGGGTAATACGTTTCAGTGCACTCGAATTCATGTTCTTCTGTATTGACAATAATATTCATGCCAATCGAGTTAAGACTCAATTAATATATTTTTGTTTATTTAAACGTTTACAATTGAACTAAAATCAAAATTTCATGTATACAAAAAACGTCAACACAGTTTTCATGTATATAATTACACCAAATAAAAATTTATATATCAAATTGCACACAAAATTCATGCATAAATTTAATATTTGTTCCCTTATGGATAATAATCTTTCATAACAAGAATTTAAAATAAAAAAATTAATTGTCAAAAATCAAAATAATAGAATTTAATTAGATTAAGGAAAGTAACAAAGATATGGATAAAAAGTAAAATATATATTTTTATTTTATTTTATTTTAGAAAAATGTTAGTTTTTTATGAATAAAAAATGTTAATTGACGTTAAGTAAAGTGGATAGCTTGAAAAAATAAAATTAATAAAATAATACAAGAACTACTAAAAAACCATGTTTTTATTAAATATCTTTGACGTTGACCCACTTTTGTTGACCACCAATGATGTTGGGTTGTTTTGAAGCACGGAAGGTAGGAAAATTCTCTTGTAATAGCAGATGGAATAAAAGGTAATAGCTAAAAATAATTTGGAAGAAAATGTCCTTCAATATTTTTTACTATTCCCCTATAATTTTTGCTAATTTCTCGTAATTTTTACATATTTTCACAATTTCTGGTATATTTAAAAAATTAAGTTTTTACTGTAAAAAAAATCATTTTATAAGGCGAATCAATATTTCGTTTTGATAATCCCTCATTTCTTTTATATTTTCTCGTGTTTTTTTGGTATTCACCTTACCTCACATGTTTTTTTACTACTCATCTTATAATTTTTTATATGTCTTCAGGATTTTTTTTATATGCTTTCAAATTAAGTTTTGGCATAAGAAATCAATTTTTTGGTACCTCATTTTTGGTATTTCCTCGTATTTTTTCATACTTATCTTATAATTTTTTTTGTTATTTTCTTATTTTTTTATATCGCTCATTTTTTTGTATTCCTCTGTATACTCTTTCATGTTTTTCGATATTCTCTCATAATATTAATACGTACAATTAATAATTTAAAAATTACCAAAAAAATTCTATTAAAATTTAATATTTTACATTAAAAATATATATTTGGGATCATTTAAAAAATATTAAAAATTATGAGAGGATGCCAAAAAAATGATGGGCATGTACCCAAAGTTATATGAAAATATAAAAAAATGAAAATGAAAAAATGCCATAAAATATGAATAAAAAAAATTATGAAACTTATACCAAAAATTTTATTATTTATTTGTAATCTGCTGAATAAGTAAAAGCTTATTATAATTTTTTTTTTTAAAACAGCTTACAGCATAACTACTTAGGTACATAGACTCATAAAACATTTGACCAATGGTGTATATATATATATATATTAAAATTCATTTAATGCTATATATAAAAATTTATATAAATATAAATTATTTTAAAAAATATAATGCAATGAAATACACTAAAAACCTATAAGAAAATTTATTAATCTTTATATAAATATATAATTTGAAGTATTTAAAGAATTAAAATGAGGAATATATAATTTTTTTAATAATTTATATAAAATTAGATGATATGACATTCACTTTGCGAGTGAAAAAAATTATATGAAAGTATATAAAATCAACTTGAAGAATCCGTAATTAAAATTTTTTTAAACCTTTTAAGTTAATCGATCATCTATTTTTGGTAAAATAAATTATTTTTTCTACCTACTAGATGTTAACTCGTGAGACCAACTCGTGAGATTTGGTTGAATTATGAAATAGGTATCCACAAATAATTGAAACCCGACTTTAAAAGCTTTGTTTTGTTTCCTTTTCAAGAGAAGAAGGAAAAATCTTTAAAATCAGAAATGGCTTATAAAACAATTAAAATCTGTTCTTTTTTGTCTTTTTTCTGTATTTGAGACAGTAATTTCATAATGTACTTTCTCTTTCTCAATTATTTTTTTGTTCTCTTTCTTTTTTTAATTTTTTTTAAATTTTCTAAATCTCCCTTTCCCCACTCCACACAAAAGAAAAGCCCAAAGCTTCTTTTTCAACTCGGCTAAATGAATCATTTTGACTCGTCGTCAACTCAGCTCTCAGTATGAATGCCCAGATGTTCCTTTTTGACTTCCCAGGTACTTATAATCTCTGTTTTAATTCTGGGTTTTTCCTTTTTTTTATATATATTTAATATGTTTTAGTAATTTTTATTTGCATGAATGGCTTTTGAATTATTTTCTTTATCAGATACTTAGAGAATAGTGATAATGGAGAACCCTAAAACCCCAGAAACCCTAGAAGCAAAAAACCCAGATTTGGGTCTCCTAGAGGAAGCTTATGAACCTCCTGATTTGCTCACTTTGATGGAAAGTAGTAATGGGTTAGGCTCCATTTTGGATGTTCAGCTTCAAGAAAATGGTAATGCTTTTGGTGGAGATAGCTTAGCCATGGATGTAAAAGAGAATGATGTCAATATCATTGAGACTGAAGAAGGTTATTTAGTGGGTGATGGAGTTGATAATGTTAAAGAGGATCAAGAGGAGAGGTTGGAAGTGAGAGTGGACACTGGAATTGGGGATAATGCAGTTGTAGAACCTATTAAGGATGAGGGGACTAAGGAAGATGATCGATCGGGGATTAATGGAGTTGGTTTAGTTAAGAGTGTACAAGTTTCCGGAGACAACATTTCGCTTTATGTAGACATTTCGAGTACTTTAAATGAAGTAAACAGTACTGGGTTAATGACGGGTAAGGAGGAGTTAATGGTTGATGGGCAGGAATATAAGTTTTATGTCGGTGATATTGTTTGGATAAGAACCAAAAGTCAGAGTTGGTGGCCAGGAAAGATCTTTGATCCTTCAAAAGTGCCGGAGTATGCTTTGGCTGGTGAGGAGAAAAACTGGTTGCTGGTTGGGTACTTTGGTAGTAGCCGTGTTGCTTGGTGCTGCTTATCTCAGTTGAAGCCTTTCCATGTGAACTTCCGTCAGATGATTGGGCGGAATAAAGCTCGTAGCTTTCTTGGTGCAGTTGAGAAGGCTGTGGAGGATTTTGGTAAGTGCCTGAAGATGGAGATGACATGTTCATGCATTTTGAAAGAAGATAAGTTCTTATCTTATGGTTCTTCGACTAAGGAAGGAGCTTCCATGCCCGAGCGCAAATCTGGTCGACTGGGGGAGTTTTCTGCTACTCAGTTTGAGCCTGTAAAGTTTCTTTGTCAACTCAAGAGTTTTGCACAGGTTGTTTCAAAGCCTGATATGCTTGAATTCGTTGCCCTACAGAACTATTTGTCAGCATTTTACTGTTCCATAGGACATTGCCAGTTGCCCTTGCAGCAACTGTGGGAAACGACATATGATGCAGACAATGCAGGCAGCGGTTCAATGGGTGAAAGGGATAACAATGCTGGTTTAGCTGAAGGAAACAGCATCTCATATAAGTTCTTGCTGGAACAATCCGATGTAATGAAGAATGAGATGTTACAGCACAATCCTAATGGGGTTACAGCGAAGATGTCAGGTGAGAACTGGGGGGCTTTACCGGGGAGCTGTGAAGACATCATTGTTGGAGAAGGGGTTTTCTCAAGCAACCAGGCTTTGACTTTGAGGAAGAGAAAGAGGAAAGTTCATTATGAGCTGAGTAATAGCAGCACTCCGTTTGAAGGGCCTGATCAGGGAACATGTCTTTCTGTGGAAAATGGTGATGATGACAGTGAATTAAGAAATGAAACGGGCTATGAGTTGAGGGAACGAAAGAAGAGCAGGTATTTATCATATCCTTATGTTAACTTGGAAGGTAAAGTTTTACCTGTAACGGAAGATTCTAAAACTTCGAAAGTTTCTCATGAGGAGGTTAAGGAATTTATCGGGTCTCCTTCATCTGACAAAAGAAGTGCAAAGAGGTTCCAGAAAACATGGTATAGGAAATTTATAAGGGGAAACGATGTAACTGCTTATCCGGAGCTCAGCAATACATCTTCTGCTGATCTGCTTTCTGAGTTACATTTGCTAGCTGTTGATTGCCTGTTTCAAACCGAAAGTAAAACCTTTGGTCTGACTGAGTGGTTCTTTTCTAGATTCAGAATCTCGTCATATCATGATGAGTCCATTTATGAGATGCACTGCAAGAATATGGCTAATCAGAAAGAGGCTACCGTTACTGATCTTTGCTTGTTGGGGAATGATCCACATCAAACGAAGCCTACTTCCTCGCCCCTCACTTCTCCTAGGAATAAAATGCAGAAGAAAAAGAAGCTTACAAACTCTGCAACATCAAACGCTAAATCTCCTTCTGGCATGTTAGATGGGAATATTAACTTAGCGGCATGTAACTTATCAGCAAAAGAGTCGCAGGCAATGGCCTCTGAAGCACCTAATGGGAAACAAACGCAACAGGAGACCAAAGAAGCTACTAACATACCTGATTTAAATGGAAATGGTGCTATAAATCCAGGCTTATTAGATAATGCGAGCTCCAGATCGTTTATGTTAGATTTTCAAGGGACTGGCCCACATTCTGTTGAAACAATTGCTGAACAAAGTAACAGAGAATGGTTGAATGATAGCCTGCCTGATTCTAGTGGACCTATTGCACCTCTGACAAGTCCAAACATGGTTTCATTTCTATCTGAAAGCAAATCAGGTCAGAAGAAGAGAGGAAGGAAGCCAAGAGCGCCATCCAGCAGTCCGAACCCTGTGCTCACTTCAAACATACCAGACCTAAATGGAACTAGCACGGAACCCAACACATCGACAAAAGATTCACAGGAGGCAAACAGTGTCCCACCTACAGGAAAACCTGCACGGAAGAGGAGGAGGAGGAGGAAAGGCGAGATTAGTTTAGGCACTCCGAGTATGATTATAGATTATAATGGAGCAGGGACAAGTGGAAAACTCCTTGCAACCACTCTCCTCTTGACATTCACCCCTGGTGCTTCCATGCCTTCAAAAGAAGTTTTGGTTGCCACATTTTCCAGGTTTGGGCCCTTGAAGGAATCAGAGGTTCAGATACTTAAAGATTCTAGTAATGCCCGTGTTGTTTTTATGCGTAACGAAGATGCTGCAAAAGCATTGCGGAGTTTAGAGGAGAGCAATCCTTTCGGTGCAACCCTTACGAATTATCAGCTTCAGAATAACAATATTCTAACCACTCATCAACACATGGAGGGATTCCGGCTGCCTGCAAAGCTTACTGGTGCAATGCCTCGCCTCGGTGACGCACCTCCCATTGACGTTATAAAGAAGAATCTAGAGATGATGACATCAATGCTTGAGAAATCGGGGGATAATCTGTCTCCGGAGATGAAGGCAAAGCTGGAGAGCGAGATAAAAGGACTACTGAAGAAGGTCAGCCATTGTCCTGGATCCTCTTCCTAGTTAGAAGTGTAACTTGGGGAGGCTGCTTCTTCTATGTATGTTCTGTGATGTAGTTTCCTAAAAGTAGAGACTCATTTGTCTTCAAGGTAGCTACCTATCTGTAGTGCTCTCTCTCTGTTAGCTCTTAAAGGAGCTGAGAATGTTTGTGGTTAATTTGTATGTGGGGAGAGCATTAAGCGGTGGCAATGATGTGCATCTCTTCTTAGTTTCTTTCAATAACTTTTGTCTCTCTTTGAAATGATGGTTGTTCTTAATAACAAACCTTGAACTTCAACTTCAACTTGGTGCCATTTTCACATAAAAAAACCTTGATGTTTGTTTTGCCCGGCAAAGCTGAATGTATGTATGTAGTATGGGAAGCTCAGGGAAATATTGGTGCTTGTTTTGCCATTCGGGACCATTTCACGTTCAACTTTTCTTACTGCTTCTGTGCTTCTTTTAATATTTTTGAAATTAGATCAGTACTTGAATTGATTAGACTATTTATTCTTGGTTCGATCGGTTCAAATTATTAAAAATAGGTTCAATCTGTATTTTAGTCTAATTCACGGGGCAATTGGTTTTATACCTCACCAAATAGATATCTAGTTGATTTGAATCCAACCGATTAGTCTAGACAACATTGGTTTTTTTAGGTTAATTGATATTTTTCAAATTTTTTTATGATGTATATTTAAGTTTTTTTAATAAAATATATATTATATACACATGCAATTATGTTTTAATTAATATACTAAGTTATGAGATTTTTAATTCACACTATAACCGATTTAGAAGATTTTCTTAATTTAAAAGAGTAAATATTTTAATCTATTTTCATATAGTTTTAAATGGCTTTTTTAAGCAATGACAAGTTTCGGCTAAATTTTATAAAATATATTTTTTTTAAAAATAGGTTTTTAGGCCGTTTTTGGGATATTTAGGGAAATAGGCCGATTTTGGAGAGATCACGTCCTGTTGGATGCATTTTCTGTTTATGTGGCTAAAAGCGCGTCCTACAGAGCACATTTTTGCAATGGTAAAATTCCCAACGGTCAAAAACTCCAATGACTACAAAACTACTAGTTTATTTGCTATATAAACCCAAACCATTTTCTCCATTTTGCATCCAAATCCAATTTTCTCAATTATCTCAATTTGGAATTCTCTCATCTCAATTTTTCATTAAATTTCTCTAAAATTCTTATTGTTTTAAATTTCTAGTTTATTCGTTTTAATTGATTTCTATAATAGTAAATACTCTTATTTGTTTTGATGGTAACCACATTTCTGATGCCCAATTGCAAATGGTAAGAAAATATTCTTAACTTTTTTAATTTTAATCTAATTCATTATTAAGTTGTTAACATTATTAAATTTATAGTTTTTTTTTTATTTTTTATTATATTCAGGCTGAAGATCGGATTTTAGAGACATACATACACAATCTATCATCGAGGGCATTGCATGTAATTGAATGATACTTGCAAAAGGTGGGATTCTCGCACGTGTCTCGTATGCTAGGGGGTGTAGCTTGAGTCTCACACTTATCAACACGTTGGTGGAAAGAAGAAGACCCAAGGTACGCGCATTTCATCTTCCATGCAGTAAGCGTACAATCACACTCGAGGATGTAGCTTTACAACTCGGTTTACTAGTGGATAGGTCAGTCGTTACAAGATTAGTGATCATTGGCGGTTGGAGTGGCATTTGTGAGCAACTATTAGGCAAGGTGCTAGACAAGTTTTCTGGTAGCCGAATAAAGATGAAATGGTTGGAAGATAATTTCGATTATCTCGACGACACCTCAAGTGCCCTTGAAAGAGAACAACACGCCCGAGCATTCATCCTGAGGTTAATCGGGAGTGTTCTAATGTTCAATAAACTTCTAAATTTGGTACATTTAAGGTGGCTATTACAGCTCGTCGACTTGCAAGAAGCAAGCCGACTCAGTTGACGATTAGTTGTGTTGGCCACGTTGTACCGAGTGATGTGCTAGGTGACAGAACCATAAAAAATTAAAATTGGTAGTTGCATACTCTTTTTACGGCATGGGCATGGTATAAATAACGGGGTCCACTAATGCTAGATATCTATATTTCAAACTCGAATTCTCCTCCGGCTTGAACTCCCCACTTTCCTCCTAATTCTTGACTCGAGCTTCGGTAATTGTATGATTCGATTGAAAACCAATTCTATTGTTTAGGCTAATGCAAAAACGACACCAATATCGGTGTTACAAATTTCACCGTCGTAATAAATAATGACTTTAACTCGTCCACTCATCTTCAACCAAATAACCTGTTTCGCATGTTTAAAATGAAAACATTAGGTAGAAAAGAAGAGTACTAATTATTCGATAACAACAACCACGTAATTATTTAATCTAATTTAGTGTGTTAGGTCAATTTTTGAAATTAAGCTCTTTAATGTAAACAATATTATCCTTATGCAAATTTCCTTATACTGATAGTCTGCTTGAAATTTCATTATGGAAGGTCTTGAACAGAATGGGCACTCGTTTTATACCAAATACTACCTTCAGCTATCAAACATAACTTCAGATGGTTTGAAAAGATTGTACATGATAAGTTTGAGTGGTTTTTAAAAAAACGCGTCTTGTTAGAAGCGTTTAAAAAAAAAATGTAACAAACAAATATGAAATTATATCGGATTCCCAGAATGTCTGAAAAATTATCCCAAGATTCTCGAGTTTTGGAAAGTTTTCACGGGTTGGGGCGGGGTTGAAAATAGGAGGGGAAAACGCACCCTATAGGATGTTATTCTAGAGTGTTATCAAATTCCCCCTACTTAGCCCATGCTTGGCCTCAAGTATGGTTCCTATCTACTATGAAAGTTAGATTCTGCCATAAAAGAAATACCACTCCAAAGTTTTATAAAAACCAATAAAAAATACATATGAAAAATAAAGAGAACCCTAAGCTTGCTTTAAGTAAAATAGACAAAGTTTTCCAATTAATACACACAAAAATTAGAATCGACTTGAATTATTTAATGATAATTAGGTAAATTACCAAACCTACCAAGACACCCTATTTGTTTCCTCCTTTAGTCCCCAAATTATATATTTTTTCCTTTTTCTTTTCTTTTTAATTTATTTTGATTTTTATTTATTTATTATTTATATTTTTTATGCTTTAGGAATATACTGAGCTTTTTGACGCGAAGAGAGATGACAGCCAAGCACCCCATCCCGGTTACTCAGCCCAATAAACTCTTAATTTATTATAATTTTTTCTTAAGAACACATCGAACCTTTTGACGCGAAAAGAGATGACAGCCAAGCACCTCACCCTGGTTACTCAGCCCAACATGTTCTTAAAAATTAATTCCGGTTAGCGGAGTTTTACCTAACACGTCACACAACCTTTTGACGTGAAATAGGATGACAACCCAAGTACCCTACCCCGGTTACTCAGTCAGTCACGTTTTTAAACTGCACTCATAACCACGGAAACATTAAACGACATTTTAATAATAACTTTTTTTTATGAGGACTTTAGAGAAAAAAACAATCAAGTGTCAAAAATAAGTTTCAGTAATTACCTTAATAGTCATGAACATATTTTAGCATGCAAACATATTAAGTGTCCACTTTGTATTAAACTTGATTAATTTTACGAAAAGCAAGATAAAGTTAACTCTATGAATCATAATTATTTTTAGCCTAATAAGAATAAAACAGTGGAGATGGCATCAATTATGGAAAATCCGTAATTTCCTCAGAAAACAAGAATCATGCTTGTAGGTCAAACAGTAGGCAGTTCTTGGTAAAAATCTTGAGTATGAAAAGAGGAAGGAGATTCTAAATAAATATGGACAAAATGGAGCCTCAAGCAGTAACACTAGCCAAAAATAATCACAGCAACAGCAACAACAACCAAAATCACAGCAAAAAATTATAGTAATAACGAAGAGTACCTCCTCCCTACTGAAAGCACATTGTCCTCAATGTGGACGAAAAGAAATAACTAGGTATAAAAGTTTAGAAAAACTCCCCGTGTTGTTACTGTCGATCACATATGATGGCAATGAGCTCGGTCAGTTGCTGGCCAAAGGTTTCAAGTTGGGCCTCAATGCGCTCTAAGCGTTGCTCAACGGTTTTCTTCGCATTTTCGCTTTGTTTTATCTAAGCAAAAGAAGAAAATTTTATTAATATCCAAATAAGTAATAAATAATAAAATAAAATAAAGTAATAAATAAAGTAAAGAAAATAAAATAATAAAAAATAAAAATTGGGTTGCCTCCCAACAAGCGCTTGTTTAACGTCGTTAGCTTGACGCCGTTATTGGTTCTATAGTGGTTCCAAATGGATTTTCTCAACCGTGTGGGTTTGAAAATTCTCATAAAATGGCTTCAACCACTGGCCATTGACTACGAACCGCTTTCCAGATTCTTCACTCTTTATTTCAATCGCTTCATGTGTGAACACTTCAGTAACAATAAAAGGTCATTGCCATCGTGATCACCTGGGAATAACTTTAACACGGAGCTATAAAGTAAAACTTTTTGTCCTACCGAAAAATGCTTCTGAGCTATTCTCTTATCGTGAAACAACTTTGTCTTGTCTTTATAAATACGAGCATTCTCGTAGGCATCATTGCGAATTTCTTCTAACTTTTGGATGTCTAATTTCCTTGCCTTTCCTACGGGTTCTAACTCCAACTCTGGTGCCTGTTTAACAGAAGGTAACAGTTTAGTGTTTGGAGATAATAACTCATTAACAAATTCAAATTTATCAAGTTCATAATTATCTTGCTTGAGAGTCAATTATGTCCATACGATTTACGCTCAAGATTTCGCTTGGATGGCTAATGGCGTTGTAGACATTAAACTTTACGATTTCCCCATCAAACTCCATCGTGAAAGTTCCACTTCAATCGTCGATTTTAGTATTAGTTGTACTAAGGAACGGTCGACCTAACAGGAGATCTGAAGATCCAGGAGTGCTATCCTCCTCCATTTTGATCACATAAAAATCTGCAGGGAAAATAAGCTCGTTAACTTTTACCAGAACATCCTCAAGGACTCCTTCTGGATGCACAATAGTCCTATCCGTCAATTGAATGAGAACACCTATTTTTGTTTAAAAACCCGCGTTAAGTGATTCATAAATAGAATATGACATTACATTTATAGAAGCCCTAGATCACACATAGCCTTCTTAATTCCCAGATGACTTATTTTGCATGGTATTGCAACTATGCCCCTATCCTTACATTTTACCGGTAATTTTCGCTGTAACACTGCGGATACATTCTCACCAACATTCAACCTTTCATTACCAGTTAATTTTCGCTTGTTGGTGCAAAGCTCTTTAAGAAATTTAGCATATCGCGGTATTTGCTTGATGGCATCCAATAGTGGATTGTTGATCTCGACATTTCTAAATGTTTCGAGGATTTCCTTGTCCTCTTTACCTCTTCGACACTGGTTGAATCGTTCTAAAAATAGAGGTTGAATTTTAGGCAATGGAGGCTTCGGTCAGACCTGTTCGTCTTTCTCAGGTTTTTCTTGGGCGATTTCTTGGCCAAGATTCCAGTTAAGAATCAGTTTCAGTACCTTTTCGCTTCGCAACGTCACCGCATTCGCATTTTGTCTAGGGTT
The DNA here is from genome assembly GCA_008044935.1 of Gossypium turneri. Lineage (NCBI taxonomy): Eukaryota > Viridiplantae > Streptophyta > Magnoliopsida > Malvales > Malvaceae > Gossypium > Gossypium turneri. Next base: position 5,037,438 of record CP032576.1, read on the forward strand.
TGGTTCTGTTTGTGATGGCAGCTTCCCTTGAGAGGTCAATTTCTTGATCGATGTGGTCAACTCTTTGATAGATGTATCGGTTTTTTATTAGAAATCCTTTGTCTCTTTTTGAAAATTAAGAGTTTGCTGTTGAAAATTAAGAATATTAGTTGCTAACTTATTGACCATGGTTTCTAGAAAATTACCTGAACCTTGTAGCTGTTGCAGAAACCGATTTTGGTATGGCTGGTTATTTCGTGAATTGACCCCATAACTTAAGTTAGGATGGTCCCTCTACCCTGGGTTATAGGTATTAGCGTAGGGGTCGTATTGCCTTTGTGGCGGCCCAGGGAAATTTCCCACAGCATCCACATGGGCCATGGTATCATCATACAAACTGGGACATGCATCAGTTGCATGATCAGGTGTAACACATATTCCGCATAACCGGGTTGTATTCGCTTTTTCTGCAATAAGAGAGTTTATCATATTAGTAAGTCTATCAACTTTATCCTTTAAGTTTGAATTATTTAGCTGGTGAACCCTTCTAGGGGGTTCAGTATTGCTCAGAACTGCTGAGAATTTACAGCCATCGTGGAGATCAAGACTCTCGCTTGTTGGGGAGTCATGTTGACCAATACTCCTCCACTAGTGGCGTCTACCATATTCATCTCGATGGGCTTCAAACCTTCGTAAAAATATTGGAGGAGAGATTATTCCGTTATATCATGTTGTGGGCAACTTGCACACAACTTCTTAAACCGCTCCCAATAATTGTAAAGGGACTCAGCTTCTTTTTGCCTTATTCCAACGATCTCTCTTCTTAGCTCAACTGCTCGAGACGCTGGAAAAAACCTTTTCAAAAACAAACGAGATAGATCAGCCCAAGTTGTAATAGATCCAGGGGGTAAATAAAATAACTATTCATTAGCGGAATCTGCTAGGGAGAAAGGGAAAGCACGCAATTTAATCTGATCCTCAGTTACCCCATGAGGTTTCATGCTAAGATAAACCATATGAAACTCTTTTAGATGCTTGTGGGGATTTTCATTTTTGCAACCCACGAAAAATTGGCAGTAACTGGATTAAACCTGACTTCAACTCAAAATTTGTATCCACAGTAGGATACGCGATGCATAATGGCGATTGTTTTATTAGAGCTTCGACCAGTTGCCGAATCGTTTGAGCCATTGGTTGGTGTGCTAGATTCGGGTTTTCGTTAACCCTAGCGTTACGCACTTCTTCTGGTGAGTCGACTTTTACTTTTTCACTTTCAAGTGTTTCAGTAGGGTTTTCGTTAACCCTGGACTCAGTTTCGTTATCGACTTTGATTTCTGGCGGTGGGTTACTTTGAGTTCCAACCACCGCTGACTACTTTTTCTGTAACTTTGTCTCCCTGCGATTGGCTTTAGCAGTCTTCTCAATTTCTGAATCGAATGCAAGAGTACCTAGAGCAGATCCGGTCATAAGAAATAAAAAACAAGATTAGTACGTTGCCAGTCCCCGGGAACGGTGCCAAAATTTGTTACGGTCGGTAAAAGTACCAAAAATATCCTATCTCTAATAAATAATAAAAAAAGAATAGTAAAAGGGAAGTAGGGTCAAGTCTTCAGGGACTAGATTTGCACAATATCTTGTTCCTTGAAATCCCAAGTAGAATCTTACCCAAGAAAATCTATGTTCCTAAAAAAAATAAGAAAATAATAGAATTAAAGTTTTGGATCTAGAAACAAAAAAATAAAATAAAAACTAAGAATATTGAATCAAAAATTCGAAAAATTAAAAATAGAGTTGAGAGAAAGAAAACTTTTATGGGAGGTTCCAGCCTCCAGTTGTCTCGTTCCGCCTTGGGTTCAATCCTCAGCTTTTAGATGATCCTTCCCAAACCGTATAAGCCAGTTATAGTGGAAGAAGATGCCTACGACCATCAGCTCCAAGGATTTAGACTTACAATTTAGTGGAACTTGACTCTAACCAACAATCACTTCTATGGGATCGTCTTATGCTAGATCAACGCTTTTCAATTGTGAATCCCATGCCATTTTATCTCTTGGACTCACCAACCTCTGACGCAGTAAGCTAACGAACCGACTGTGCAACCTTCCTAAAGCATACAAAGCGGCCGCCTTTGTATACGTTGAAAAGCTTACTTCTTAAGGGACATGGACGGAAGCGTCAGCCCCGTAGTGCGGAGAAACGATGAATACTCAGCGAGGAGGCTAAGTACGGACTCTAAGCCTCAAGAACCCTTTTTGGGGAATATCGACAACCTTCGGCTAGATGGGTTTAGTGGCTCATGGTTGTGGTGGAAAAGAAAATAAATAAAATAAAAATGGAGATTTTATTGAAAGGAAATATGAGAAGAACAAAAGCTTAGACTTTTGGGGAGAGTGTGTTTACAGAAAAAGATCCATCTCTTTTGAGTTACTTCACCCCCTATTTATAGTGCTAGGTTAGATAGCCTAATCTTATTTAAACCCCCAAAAGATAAATACATTTAATTGAAGATAAATAAAGATAAATAAAATAAAATCATAAAATTAGATAATCCTTAATAATTATCTTAATATTAATTATCCTATTATAATTAAAATAGAGTTTGATAGAATAAAATCTCTTCTTTTTGCAACTTTTGGCACCAACTTTTCTTTGTGTCGCACATTGGCCCATTTTATCTCTACATTCACACTTTTGGCCCTTAATTTTACTTTTACCTCCAATTTAGTCCCTATGAGATAAAAGATCATAAATAGCTCAAATTAGCAGGATCATAGTTAAAATAAATACATAATTAATACATAAAAATACGTTATTCTAAAGTGTTATCAGACGTGTTACGTGTTTTCAGTTGAGGTGGAAAAAATTTTCACTAAAGGCGCACCCTGTAGGATGTGCTTTCATTCTGCATGGTAGCCATATTTGCTGAAAACGTGTCCTATAGGGCACACTTTCAGTGAAAATTTCTATCACATTAGCTGAAAACGCGTTTTGGGGCGCATTTCCCCCTCTCATAATCAACCTCCACCCCCACCCATGGAAACTTTCCAGAACCCAGGAATCCCGAGATAATTTCATATTTACCTACTACATATTTTGTTTTTTTTGTCAATTCTTGCCTACCCAGTTTCTTATATAAATGGGAGGGGTTGCTCCTACTAGTCCCTAAACTCTCTCGGCCACCACTCTTCAACCATAAAAAATTCTCTTATAATTTTTTTTTTTGTTGAGAGTTGAAAAATTTCGACCCGAAAAGATCTATTTGTGTTTGAAGGAAACAATGTGCTGGCTTTAAGGTGTGTTTGAGTTCACGATGATGTGGTGGCGCTCGAAGACCCATACATTTCATCTGTTGTGTCAGGATAGAACCATTACGTTAGAAGCATATTGCAAGACATCTATAGTGAGGAAGGATGTTTGACCAAGACTAGGTGATCGCAGGACAAACCACAGGGGTTAATAGAAGAAGAGGTCCTCCAAGGGCTACCTTCGACAGACAGGCCTTCCGGAAGTAAAGAAGGATATGGTTCGTTAGGAACTATCAACTAATTTAAAATTTCCAGAAGACTAAACCAAGGTGAACTAGCAACTTAGGGCTAGTTGTAAAGTATAAAGCTGCCAAGATGATAGGGCATCTAATCGGTTAGCTTATCATCATTATTAGAACTATAACAGCCTAAATTTTTCAGTGGTGTCGGAAACAGTGGTTCGAGACCACCAAATTCAGTGAGTAAGTTCATAAATATTATTATTAAATATTTACGGGTCAAATATGATTTTAAAAAGGTTTTTAAATTGGTAATTTATATTTTATAATGATTTATTAAGTTCGAGTGGTAAGACCCTAAGTCAAATGGTTTTAGAAAGTGAGATATCGGAACCTCATTTCTATAAACCGAGCCATAAATATTTTTTATAAATATTTACGGAGTGTCATTAAGTTAGTATTAAACTTTTGCTGAAAAATTGTAACGTTTCGATAGTTAATTAATTAAAAAGGACTAAATTGAAAAAGGTGTAGAACTTGCTAATTATAATAATCAAGTGATTAAATGGCTTGATTAATAAATAAAGAAGGACTTAAGTAATAAATATACCTAAATTAAAGAGATGAGGCGGCATATGAAGAGAAATTAATAAAATAAAGCCATTGAATGGCAAAATAGTAATTTAGGTGAAATTAAAATATACAAATTGAAATTCTAAAAGTTTCTATGGAATTCATCTTCAATTTTGGCTTAAACTTACATAGGAGAGAGCTCTTTAAGCTTCATATTTTTGCTTCATGTGAGTTCAATTCTTACCTATTTCTTGTAATTTTTATGTTTTTGATATTGTTGCAATTAGGTCCAACTAAACCATACCTTCGTTTTTGATTTTATTAAAAATTTTGGAAGTTTCCATTGATAAATATTAGAGTTTTTTTGATGAATAACATGGATTTAGAGCTTTGATTATGTTGTGTGATGATTTTATAAAGTAATTTTGTTAAATATTGATTTTAAGATTAAATTGTGAAAAGGTTAAAATATTAGGGTTTGATAGTTAATTTTGGGTTTATTAGGGGCTTTATGAAGGCCTTGAATATTTGGATAGATTATTGATTGATAAAATTAGTTAATTTGATAGATTAACTTATTAAGGGATTAAATTGCAAAAATTATAAAAGTTTGGGGTAATTGTGTAAATTTAAAAAATAAAAGGGTATTAATTGTAAAATGAATTGGAAATGGAATATATGCTTATAAATGAATAATTTTATATTTTAGATCAAGATCCCGTAGATACTCGTGAAAAAGAAAAAATAGCAGAATAGTCCCTGAACTTCTACAATTACTACAATTCAATCCAGGTAAGTTGTACGGTTAAAATTTAAAATTTGTATAAATTGATGGATAGTATTATTCATTTATTCTATTGTTGGAAATAAATTATTGTTGGAATTATAATATTGGATTGGATATTCGATTTGAATTAAACGCGAGATTTGAGTATATTTGTAATTTGGTGTATGATGGTATTAGAGGGAGATATCAGCATTTTATCCAAGTAAATCAGGGTTCAGCATTTGTTGTGAACTCTTGTGTTTTACTTTCTGTTTGGCGTGACCGGGTGGATCAACTCTTACGAGCTTCTGTTCAGCTCTTACGAGCTTCCTGATCAGCTTTCAAGCTTCTATTGGCGTATTCGAGAGGACTAGCTCATATGAGCTTCTATTGATGATGTGCTCTTATCCGTAAGCCGTTCTTCGAATAGAAAAATTTCAGTAAAGTGATTTATTTAATGAATTTGAAAGACATGATATTTATTTTTGTATTGATTTGAATACGGATGTATTTATCAATTTAAGTTGTGAATGGCAAGGAGTTGACATGAATGCTTTTATTTATTTGACTTGTTATAGTAGTTTCAGTAAGATTTTTGTTTAACCCGTCGAACTTACTAAGTTTCATTAAGCTTATCTGCATTTTTTAATGTCTTTGTAGATTTTTAGAAGGTTGGACGATCAGATCGGCACTCAAGTCACACTATCCAACTTGTCTCGGTAGTTTTTGAAACGTTAAATACGGTTTATATGGCATGTATAGGCTTTTGTACGGTCTTGGTCAAAGTTTAGTTTATGTAAATATTATGAATAATATTTTGTTTATATAGTCAACTTGCATATTGGTATGAAATTAAGGTATAATTGTGATGTTAGTATGAGTGATATATGTATGTATGTATGTATTTGAATTGTAGTGAACTTTGGTAACTTGGTTAGGTAAATTAATTAGGTAAGTTTGGATACTTGGTTGACATGTTTTTAAGTTGTCACTTGAGGTGTCTAAGGGCATATTGGTTGTATGTGGTGATAATACATGTTTAAGACTTGATTTTAGCTTGTTTTGAATGCATTGCTATGACTTGTTGATGTGCAATTTGATGAGGCTACGTTGGTGTCAATTTGGGTGAAAAATGTGGCTTAGAAAATGACCTATTTCGTCCACATGGGTAAGACACGGGCGTGCGTCTCAGCCGTGTGTGACACATGGCCAAGTGACATGGTCGTGTGTCCCCTGTATCTTCTTAAGAATGCAAGTCAGTATGCTCACACGGCCTAGCACACGGGCGTGTGACTTGGCCGTGTGACCCAAGTCAGAGAGTTACACGAGCACAGATACGGGCTGAGATACGGTCGTGTGTCCCTATTTTGAATGTTCACACGGCCGTGTGACCCTTGCGGTGTTGAAAAGTTTAAATGTTTTCGAAAAATTCTCTAAGTTTTCGATTTAGTACCGACCTATTTTTAATATGTATTTCGGGCCTTGAGGGCTTGTTTAAGGGACAATATATATGATTTTAATTAGTTTTATTATGAATATTGATATGTAATGACGTTTGAAATTTCTATCTGATTGATCCTTAAACCTCTGTAATGCTCTGTAACCCTATTTCGGTGACAGATACGAGTTAAGAGTATTGCAAGAATGGTGAGTTGGACTGGAAGGAGTGCTAAAGTGAAAAATTCTTAAGGTTAATCCAGTATGGGATGAACGAATCAAAGTAAAGATCTGAATTTAAGAACATAAGTGAAAGTCAACTAGTAGTAGGCAACGAACCTTATTCCCAAGTTTATGGTTGATTGTGAGAGAGTAAACTCACTAGAATATAAAGGAATCTGAGATGAGGCGGAACCTGACCAGAACCATAGAGGATCATTTTCGTAAAGGTCACATTCACATCCAAGATGGAGAATAAGTCTTCCAGTGATGAACCGCGCAAAAAAGGCAAGGTGTCGACCACACCGGTGAAATCTACGGAAGGTTAAGGACAACAAGGAGTTTGAAATCTCTGTTTAAAATTGTTACTTAAAAATTCTGAATTATTGCTATAGCGTTGTTTAATGGAATATCACTAAGTTCATTTGAAATCTCTGCCATTGAATTTAAGGATTTGGCGTGGAAGTCGTATATGCGTATAAAAGGCTTAGTGGCCACGCCTCGGGGATTAAGTTGAAGAAAACAATTTTAAAGTTTAAATTTAGAATTGTAAGTACTACTAAGATTGTAAGACAGTAACTTTTAGAAGATATGTTTCTTAATATAGTTTAATGTGTAAGTTGAACGTTTAAGAATGTAATAAGATTCAAATCAGAAATTTCATCAAGTTATTTGGGTCTTTGTATCATCCAGTACCTAGACCTGGTGATCGGGTCAGGTATAATGTGTTACAAGTTCCACCTCACTAGAAGACGATTGCTCGTAAACCTGATACATAAGTTTGACATTGTAATCGTAGGGAAAAACTAAGGGTTTTCCAATATAATCACCTTAATCTTTTTCTCTATCTCCACCAAAGGTAGTATCATTAACCTTCATCTTCTTTGAAACCTGTGATGGAGTTGGGGGCAAGAGGACTTTCAAAGGAGGAGTGACTTTATCGGTGGACAAAAAGTGAAGGTCCTTTCAGGTAAACAATGATTGTTATGATTAAATAATTCATTAATAACTACAATCGCTGCCACCCCGACTCGAGTTTTACCTTCTCTCCTTTGCCATGGTCACTCCCCCCTGATAGGTCCTCTTGCATCCAACTCTATCACAGGTTCCAGGTAGAGAGGTTAAGGATACTTCTTTTGGTGGAGATGGAGAAAAAGATTAATTTTATTATACTGGAAAGCCCCTTAGTTTTTTCCCATGATTATGATCTCAAACTTATGTATTAGGTTTACAAACCATCCTTTTTTGGTGAGGTGGAATTTGAACCCGCAACCGCATAACCACTATTAACTTGGCATCCAAGTTATACGCTAACCCGTGACTGCACATTAACATCCGTCAAGTAGGAGCCCTAGGTATACTTCAACTCGTGATCGTATAAACACCGCAGACTAGGACCCTGAATTGCAATGTGATGGGCTTCTAAGGCAATGATTTCATCCTAACACGACAGATGAAATGTATAGGTCTTCGAGCGCATCGCATCACCGTCAATTCAAATATACTTTTAAGCTTTCGCAATGTCTTCCTCAAACACAAACACAAATAAATATTTCTCCACAAACTTCGAACCCTTAACCCTACAAAAAAATTTCTAATAAACCCTAAACCTTAATAAATACCAAGGAGAGAGAAAGTGAAAGTGCGTTCAGCAGGACACGTTTTCAGTTGGCAGGGCAGGAAAACGCATCCTACAAGGCGTGCTTTCAGCCACATAAGCAAAAAACGCGTCCAACAGGATGCATTTTCACTTTCTCTCTTCAAAATTGGCCTATTTCTTTAAATATCCCAGAAAAGACCTAAAAACCTTTTTTTTTTAACATTTTTATAAAATTTAGCCTGTAAGTCCTAGCAACAAAATATCCAAAAAAAAAAAGAAAATTAAAAGAAACTTAAACTCCATGTGAAAAACTGAGCAATGAAATCAAAAAACCGATTCGAACTAATATATTTGATTCGGTTTTTATATTGTTCGATTCGCTTTAAGTTTTTCACATGGAACCCATTTTATTAAAGTAAATTTTATATTAGAGTAGGCAAATCGTTTCTTAAATGTAATAATTATGACAGTAAGCATAATCCTAATTTTAAGAAAATAGTTTTAAATTTTATAATATTTTATTTATAAAAAATAAGTATTCACATGTTGTCAATTATATATATGGTTAATATATAAATTTGTCACTATATCTTGCCATTGTATTTTCAAATTAAACTTTGTAAGTTACCATTTTATTTCATCTCTATATTGAATTTTGTCACTTAACTTTTATTTGAATGAATTCTAAAACTAAACTTTAATTCTTGCTTAAATTTTTAATATTTAAGTTTAATTTAAATAAATTAAATTTAATAAAAATATTTTAAATATTTATTTAAATAATAAAAATAATTAATTAATTTACATGATATTAAATATTAATAAAAACTGTTATTTATGGCAAATAAAGTATTTCTATATATTTTAAAAATTTCAATTTTTAATAATTTTATAAAGTAACTTAATGATCACTATTAAAAATATATTTGAAATTATTTTACTATTAATTTTTTTCAAAGCATTAAAATAAAAATTTAATAGTAAAATTTTATTTAAAAATTTAAATTAGTGACAATTAATTAAAATTCAAAATCTAATGACTAATTTCATAAAATTTGAGAGGTAAATTTATTTATATTTTTAAAATATAAAGATTTAATATCAATAGTGACAAATTTCAGCATCCACTTATGGTATAATGGAACATTTACATTATAACCCTTCTATATATCTAATAGATATGAATTTAATAAATTATATAACATAATACAATTAATTAATTAAACTAATTAAATGAAATTAAATGAAATAACAAGACATTGGATATATAACTGATTTATGCATTTGCTTTTTTTTTAACAACTTCCAATGATTCATCAATTTAACAATTTAATTTAAAACAATTTTTAAATGATCTTGTAAATAATTATGATATTAATTTAATTATTTAATTTACTTTATAAATGTATAAAAAATCTAAAGCATGTATTATAATTATTTTGAAAAAAAATAAAAATTACAATAATATATCTTTTTAAACCCGAAACAAAACCCAAATTTACTAAAAACTCCATTATTTGGATCTTTTATTTCATAAGGTTTTTCTTAATTTTTGTCCAAAAACTGAACCAAACCCAAGGTATTCGGAGAAGAATCCTAAATGAACAGAGAAAACAAAAAAAAAAAAGGTTGTGCATATGCCACAACAATAAGGTCAAGTTCCAAATCTAAATCTTTGCATACTTAGAAAGTATCAGGTTTCAGAGCATATAACACCATTGCAATTACTAAAATACTTGCACTATTAAAAACAAAAAATAAAGGACTACCAAAACACAACAATGTTTGAGAATCTTACTCTCAAATGTTCTTTTTTTTTTTTTTAACCACAGTACATTCCATCGCCAAAAACCACCGTCTGTGTCTCGGACATTCGGCTTTTTTATCATTGCTGAGCGCATTGAACTCTCTGCGCACCACCATGCATGTCCTCATCTTCCTCATAAGCTTCTTGTTGAGCTTGAGCCTGTTTCCTACGCATCTCTTCCTCAATGTTAACATCATGCATGGTTGTTTCCTCGCACTCATCCAGCTCCATGTCAGTCAGCTGAACCGATGCCTTGGGAGGAAGCACAGCCTCTAGTGCCTTGCATTGGTCTGGGGTCAACGAGTCAGGGAAGTCAACAGTGAAGTGAATGAAGAGTTTACCTCTCATAAATGGCCTCTGATAAATCGGCATTCCTTCATCGTTTATTGCTTTGAATTGATCTATGTTAAACAAAGAGAAATCGTCAATCATTTATAAAGATAAATATCGACTACAAGATATCAAAAGGTCAAATAGCAACCTATAAATGAAGAGAGGGTTCGTCGACAACTAATGACAACTATTAAAGCAGCAATTAAAGACATTTATCATAAAAGGGTTAGCAGAAAAATCCTTACCAGGCTTAACGACTTCCCCAGGTTGGGTTTTAATGAGAAGTTGTCTGCCATCTAAGTGAGTCAGTATGAACTGAAAGCCACAAAGGGCCTCAGTAAGTGCCAATGTATGCTCTACAAATAAGTCATCACCCTTTCGTTTAAATTTAGGATGATCTTTCTGTTGCAGGACGAATACAATGTCCCCAGTAACCGTATCGGGCTGCAAAAGAGAATTTTCATAATCAACCAAGTTAGCAACGAGATAAATTGTGGATTTGTTACAAAATTGCAATCTTATTTTAAGAGATTATCAAAGCTTTACCGCTTCATCAGCTTCTCCTGGGAAAGTAATCCTTTGTCCATTCTGCATACCCTTCTCAACAATAACCTCCAAGACTTTCTTCTCTTGCACAACCTTATCACCTTTGCATTGTGGGCAACGATCCTTATCGTTGATGGTTTCACCAGTACCCTTGCACTCATTGCAAGGATGCTGCATTTGTTGGATCATGGAAGGACCGAGGTGCCGGATGGAGACTTTCATTCCTGAACCTTGACAACCGGAACATTTCATTGATGCACCAGATTTAGACCCTTTACTGCAAAAATTTCATGTAAAACAATTTCCTTCAACAAAGACCAAAGATCGAAGCAGTCTAAACTATAAACACCACACATTACTCAATTCAAACACTAACCCCTTGCACTTGGAGCAGATTACGTTTCGTGAAAGAGAAAGCTTTTTCGATGTTCCATTGTAGAGATCTTCCAATGATACCTTGAGGGGATGGATTACATCCTCCCCCCTTCTTTGTCTTCTGCCTCGGCTGCTTCCACCAGCTGCATTCATAACCGAGTTTTAGGTTCCGACAGATTAAAAGGAATACATTTTAATCTCCAAAACTGTAAACAAGTTTTAATTCAAAATCTCACCACCAAAAGGATTGCCACCAAAGAAAGACTGGAAGATATCGAAAGGGTCATGGCCACCGCCACCGCTGCCCATCCCTTCTTTAAGGGCGTCCTCACCATACTGATCATAAATCTCACGCTTCTCCGGGTCACTCAGCACCTCATAAGCTTGAGCCAACTCTTTAAACTGAATTCCAACACACAATGCATAATTGAAACAAGCTAATTTTCCAGACGATTGAACAAACACATAATCCAACAAATCCTAAACCCCAATATTTTTAACCATCCAGGAAGTAATAGGACTTCAATTTCACCATCCCCTTCAACCAAATTAATTAGAAGGAATTCGAAACAGCATAAAAATCAAAATCATATACTAAAACAACAAATCAGTCAATAATTTGCCCCAATCAAAGAACGCCCAGTTCAGTCAAACACATAATTAACCGAAAAAAGCTAACCTTTTCAGGATCGCCGCCTTTATCGGGATGATTCTTAATAGCGGCTTTTCTATAAGCTTTCTTTAGATCATCTTGGGAAGCGTTTTTCGATACTCCCAAAATCTCATAGTATTTGGAATTATCGCTTTTCTTCGGTGCTCTCCCAAACATGTTTTGATATTTTTATACGATCTGATCAGATCAAAACCCTAAAAAGCCAGAATGAAAATTCAATAAAACCCAAAAAAAATTCAGATCATAAGAAAGAAGATCAGAGATTTAAAAGAGAAAAACTAACAGATCTTGAACCAATAAGCGAGAGGCGAGACGGCGAGTGAGGCAGAAAGAGAGAGGGGAAAATGGGTGGCTAGAGATCGAGTTATATGGGGGTGAAAATGGACGGTCCAGATCTGAAGTTGAAATGTTTGGAGAGGTTGATGATGAGAAGGAGAAGGGTGCTTTTAAATTCATAAAAATTGGAAAAGTGATATCATGGAAGGATCTAGAATTGTCCACAGATGTCGAATCCAATTGAGGGCCAATCTGGGCCGTTGACTTGGTCTATTTGTCACTGTTGAATACTTGAATGTTAAACGAGCTGTGAGTGGGTGGGAGTTTCTTGGTAATGAATTCAAGAACCAGCTTTTTCTTTTTTAACTCATTTTCTGATATTTTTTCTTAGTAATTAAATTTTATTATTAAATATTTAATCCAAAAGTTTGTTGAAAATAAAGTTTATTATAAAAATTAAATACATGAATATTATCTTTTATTTAATAAGGCTAGATTCGTAAATTATCATTACATTCTTAGGAAAGTATTTAGTGAACCAAACATGATAATGTAACTTTCATGGGATTTTAATTAATACCTTATAATGTATACCAAATATTGTAAAATAAATTTCTCGACAATCACATTCCTAACAATCATATTTCAAAGAATCACATTCCATTGGGATCATAATATAAGAAAGCACCAAACGTTATCTTTGGGTAAATTGCACTCGTGGTTATTTAATTATCAATAAGTTTCTTTTTTCTTAATCATTTAATTATAGAAGATTACAAAATAGTCACCTACATTTTAGATTTTTCTTTGTCACACAACTATTAAATCTAATAGAAAAAAGATGGTGACTGTTTTTAATTGACATAATAACAAAATCAGTCCTTATCATTTACATATTATGTCAATTTGATCACAATTCTAAAAAAATAGCTTTTGACGTTTCCCTAATGTGTTAGTTTCATCTTGTTGACAGGTAGAGTCAACAAAGAGGAGTAGACAGTTGTGTTGATGGCAATTTACCCTGGATTGAGGTAGAGAGCCACTATTCTTGGTAAGAGTGAAAATAGTTGGGAGGATAGCTTGGAGTTGGTTTCAAAAGAAGGTTATAAGTATCCTAATCAGTGTTCTTTGATATCTCAGGTGTTGTGATTGGGCTTATATACGGGAGATAAGGGAAGCCACACATCTTGAGCTTGTTGGCGGTAGAGTCATATCTTGTCTCCTTAAAGTGGCAGTAATGTGACATTCTAAGTTGATGATAAGACATCTAAGGATAGTTGAGTAATCAATGGGCCTAAGATTCCATGTGCACTTGGCAGAGATGGTTTCGTGAAGGTTCATCATAATGTTACTTGATGCCTAAGGTTTGCCTGAAAAAAAAGTGTATAGTATATGGTTCACTAGCTGAGAACATGTGTAAGGGATTCATGGAAGTGGTACAGCAATTGCTCCTAAGACGAAAAGAGGTTATAAAGTGACCTTTTTAAGTCGTCTGAGAAACAAGGCTCACCGAATTTAGTGAAGGGGTAAGTTCACTGATGTCAACTAAGATCTACTTGGATTTCATTAATGTGATTTATTGTAATTTTGAAAATTAATAGTTTGTAAAAAGTTATAAATTGGGAATTTTGAAAATTTGAAATTTAAAATTATCATTTAGAGTGAGGAAGTTTTAGGAGCATGCATTAGAATGACAGCGCGCCCGTTGAGTAATCGAGGCAATTGGTGATGCAAGCGGGTTACATGTCTTGCCATGAGTGGTTAAGTTCTGTTGTTTGTTGTAAATCGTGCGCGAGTGCCATGCATGTTTGCTCTGCAATCATGTACTAAGTATGACAGTCGTTTCCCCTCTTTTAAATAGGAAAAGTTAGAGATTTTTTTTTACTTACTTTTGTTTTGTTATTTTCTTTCCTTACTAGAATTGTATGAGGATGTGCATATAGCTTGCACATTGTATGGAGATAATGTTTGATGGAAAAAAGCCTAAACTATTGGGATGAAACTAACATTAATATAACCATTTAGAAGGGTTAAACCATGTAATGAAGTTTGGCCTTATGGCAGAGCAGACACTATAAGCAAAATTTTGCTTGGTAACATATACTTATTGTCCCGAGTGAAAGTGGTACTACAAAAATGAGCACAAGAAACTGGAGGTGGTGAGAGAAGAATTTGAAGAAGTAGGAAGACTAACATTTCAATTTTGTAGAAGGAGAAAAACAATAATAGTTGTAGTTGGAGAAGGTTCCTTTGGCGGAGGTCCGAAAGATGAGTTTCGAGCAGGATCTGAGGTTAACTCTACTGCTTAAGTTATTACATATACTTTTTCTAATTTGTTGTATTTTTGTTTGTGCAGGTTACGTACTTTTTTGCATGAACGAGTTTACGTATTGTGAAGGTAAGAAGCTTGTTTTCTCCTAACATGAGGCTTATTTTTCTTCTAACACCAATTTTGGTGTGTGTAATAATTTATGGTACTTGCCGACTTGATATTCCATGTACTAATGACTTGGTTGTTTTGTAGAGAGTGACCTGGAAGGAGAAGGGAAAAAGATGACCGGAGCTGGTGAGGGTGGATCCTATAGAGGTGATGTGAGGGTAACACTCGGTGCCACCACATCAGATGATGCGGATGTGGTTATTATCAGTAGTTCCTCAACTTCTCCTATCCCTACGCCTGTTCCTAGTGCAACTTCAATTCCCTTGACTTTAACTCCACCAATTCTAGTTTCATCAAGCCTAGTTTTGCCAACTTACTCCACTTCTACTTTGCTAGTTTCAACTTTGCCAGCTGTTAAAGATCGACCCGATTAAGCAATGAACAAGTAAAAATAGCAGAAGAATTTGAGAAATTGAACAGACAAATTTAATGTGAAAAAACTCCTCCAAAGAGGATAAAAAACCATGGGCAAAGATAATTTTATTATAATGGCAAAAGAATGAATAGTACAAAAGATGGAGATAAAAACTAAACCCCGAAAACAAAGAACCCTCAAAAGGTAAACATAAAATTCTCTAAATGTGTTATGAGTTCTAATCTTTAATGGGTGTTTTTTCTAAGGTTGTAAAAGAGTCTATTTATAGGCTAAATTCATATGTCAAATAATAATAAAATAATCTAAACTAATCAGTGTTTGATTGAAACAAATAAACAGAGCTTAACTAGAAGATTATTTCTCAAATTTGACTGAAATAAGAGTCATACTTAACAAATCTCCATCTTGACTCATATTTCTACAGTGCCATCTTTGCCAAAGCTTGCCACGAGCCTATCTTGAACTATGCAGGGAATTAACTGAGTTCAATCTGTGCTTAGAAATTGGAAGACTTCTAGCCTTCGACTTGTACACTGCCAAATCAAAACTAACCCGGGTCTAATTTTCACGAACACAGTGCCCTAACTTTTCAAAACCTGCATCCAAAAGAGAATCTCTCTTCAAGGAAACGGTCATACATTTTTCCCTCCTATTACCAAGTTGCCTCCGCTCTAAACGAGTTGACTTCGACTCCTTAACGGACAAGGGACGTCCGATTTCACCGATCACTATAGAACCTTCCAGAATATAAAGACTGCCAGTTCTTTTACCTTTTAACAAAACAAGAGCTCCACGAGATACTTTAATGCCGCTTGACTCGATGTTAATTCTGCATCCTTTCAAGTCTATAATACTCAAGGAGATAAGATTCTTTCGTAAATCAGGTACATACCTAACATCTGAGAGTGTCCTAATCGTCCTATTGTGTATCATAATTTTAATAGTACCAATACCAATTATCTTATTAGATGAATCGTTTCCCATGCGCACAACTCCACCTTCAACTGAACTGTATGTGGAGAACCATTCTCTAGTGGGACACATGTGGAAATAACATCTCAAATCAAGGATCCACTCGGACATGAACTTGGAGTTATCGCTCGTTGACACTAACAATAAATCATCACTGCATTCATTGGCCAAATTAGCACCAGCTACATCTTTCTCGTTACTCTCAGCAGCTCTTTTATTTCGCAGTTTATAACAATCTGCTTTGACGTGACCTAACTTTTTACAATAGCGACACATTTTGTCTCATTTCTTTGATGCTATCAAAACGGAAGCTTGCCTATCTGCCTTGCTATCCAAATGAAGCTCATTGTCGAGTTTGTCTCTACTCAACAAATGACCCTTCATATCTTTGAACGAGAGTTTGTCTTTGCCATAAATCAGGGTCTCCCTGAAAGACTTGTATGAAGGGGGTAAAGATCATAATAATAACATAGCTTGATCTTCATCATCAATATGAACCTCAACGTTTTTTAAATCATTTAAAAGAGTAATTAATTGACTGATGTGATCTCTAATAAGCTCACATTCGTTCATGCGAAACGTAAATAGATGTTGCTTCAACACTAAACGGTTAGCCAGAAACTTAGTTGCATAAAGAGTTTCTAACCTTTTCCACAAGGCAGATGAGGTCTTCTCCATCAATACCTCCTTGAATACCGTATTCGCGAGGCATAACTGGATTGCAGACAAAGCCTTTTCATCAAGCTCTTCCCATTCTGTTTTATTTAGATTCTCAGGCTTTTTCCCAGTAACAACCTTTTTCAAATCGGATTGAACTAGAATTACCATCATCCGAACTTGCCACAGATTGAAATTTGTCTTACCATTGAACTTCTCAATTTCAAACCTTATTGCCGCCATATCTGAATGGACTGATTTATGAAAATTAAACTAGCTCTAATACCACTTGTTAGATATCGATCCGATTAAGCAAGGAACAAGTAAAAATAGCAGAAGAAATTGAGAAATTGAACACACAAATTTAACGTGAAAAAATTCCTCTAATGAGGATAAAAAATCACGGGCAAAGATAATTTTATTATAATGGCAAAAAAACGATGAGTATAAAAGATGGAGATAAAAACTAAACTCTGAAAACCTGAAAACAAAGAACCCTCAAAACGTAAACACAAAATTCTTTAAATGTGTTATGAGTTCTAATCTCTAATGGGTGTTTTTTTTCTAAGGTTGTAAAAGAGCCTATTTATAGGCTAAATTCATATGTCAAATAATAATAAAATAATTTAAACTAATCAGTGTTTGATTGAAACAAATAAACAGAGTTTAACTAGAAAATTATTTCTCAAATTTGACTGAAATAGGAGTCATACTTAACACCAGCTTCTATGATGAGATCAAATGTTAGGCAAAGTTTAAGCTCACTTAGGAACTGCCTTGCTAGTCAGAGGCCTCCTATAGCTCCCAAAGATCAACAAAAAAAAGAATCTGACAATCACTGTTGTTAAAGTTACCTGTCCTTTGGGGGCAAGTTCTACCACAACAAGTAACACTGTGGCTTCTACTATCTCAAGTGGGACCATTCCTATGGTTCTTTTGAGCAGTAACATCATCATTGGTTTGGCAAGCTGTGGAGTTTCGGACATCAACACATTTCGAAGTGTTCCTCATTGCAGAAGTAGCGTGCCCATTTTATCTTCAAGCAGTAGTACGTTTTTAGATTAAATATGCTTTAACTTGTTTTCTTAATCTTTATTTTTTTCTATTATTGCCTTTTAACTTTTTTTTCTTGAATTGCAGGTTCACCTTGCACTTTTTCTACTATAGTGTAGATGCCTCCCTTTCCTATTCCTCCTACCTCTTTAAGTGCATTTTCTTCCTCTTCTATTGACAAAGGGAAGGAAAAGAACTTTTTGGGATTATTATAGGAAAAATAGACCCCAAACATTCATTATTTTCCCTAGAGAGACGTAAGCGCAAACCAATTTCCTTTTCATCCTAATGAACCAAAAATAAAATCGACCGCGTTATTCCTGCTGGACCTTCAAATTGCGACTAACACAACCAGTGTAGCTGAGATAATAAGCATCTAGGTTGGTTTGGTTGTTGAACAAGCCTTCGCCTTTCTTCAGATGGTGAGGTCCCTGAAGTATCAAGAGGCTCATCAGGAGGCTCACCAGAATGAAGCTTAAGCTACTGTTCGCAAGCTACAATTGGAAGCGAAGCTTTATAAGAAGCTTTCAGGAGAGGTTGTTAAGATGGAGATTGCTCTGAAGTAGGAAATGCCCGTCTGGAGGGAGAGAGTGAAGAGTTGAAGAAGGACAAGCTTGAGGTTCAAGCTAAGGTTAAAGAATTGGAATGCTCAGTTGGCAAGCATGCAATGGAGTTGGCTTCTCTGAAAAAATAGCATGAATCTGAAGTTAACTAAATCAGAGAAGTGTACAAGGTTAAAGTTGTGGCCATTAAAGAGGAAAATAGGGTCTGCTTATCCAAACGCGATGAACAAATCGCAACCCTGCGAGCTTTTTTTACTGTGAAGGAGAAAGAGTGTTCAAACGTATAAGCAGATGCTGAGAGAGAAATTGAGTGAGCAGACTTTTCTTTATGTTCAAAGGGGGGCTATACTAGGCATGCAAGTGGCTCATGATCTGCTAGATATTCCAAACGTCCATCTTGGTGCCCTGTGTGATGTTACTGCGGACTTCAATATTTATAATCCCTTTGGTTCTAATTGGAAGCAGTTATGATAACAACAATATTGCACACAAGTAGTGCTTCCTCCAAGTACCCCTATTGTTGCGATGTCCGAGCAAGAGGTTAATAATGAGGATAAAGGAGACGATAATGCTAGGTCTTAGGACCTTTATTTTGTTTGTATAAGGTTTTCTTTGTACTTGTATTTTTCTACATCTTTAAGGTAGAATAGGGCTTGCCTTTAATGCAAAGTGTAAATATTGAACTTTGAAACTCACACTCACCTTTTAAGGTAGAGTGAAGATGAACTTCTTCAAGGCAAAAGTTAGATCTAAGCCTTGAAAATTAGATATTGGTACTTATAAGTTATTTGAGTTTGATTCGAAAAACACCCGAATTAAATTTAGTAATTATCAAGTCGAGTTCAAAGTAGTTTGAGCTATTAATTGAGCAAAAATCGAACATAGTAATACTAGGTCAAATAGTCAGGAATCCTTATTGAGCTTTCATTTTTAATATATATTTTAAATAGAGTTGTCCATGGGCCGGACCGGGTCAAGTAAAAAAGTTTAGCCCGTTTTCTAGGTCTAGATCCAACTCGACTAAAAAATAGGCTTAAAATTTTGCCCGAGCCCAACACTGCCTGTGTTAAAATTTTTATATTATTATATAAAAATAAATTTAAAAATATAATACATCGAATATACTAAAAACATTAAAATAAATGTTTCTCAGCAAATAGAATTTTAAATATATATATATAATTAAATAACAATAAATGCAACTTAGCAAGCAAATACCTTTAAAATAGTAGCATAAGTAGACTATACAATATTCAAATAATAACAACAAAATAGTAGTAATATAATAGCAAAATGACAGCAAAACAATGAAAAAACAATATAAAAACAACAACATTTCCCTTTTGCAAATTCGAGTCAGGTCGGGCCCAAGTCAAAAAAAGCTTACCCGAGACTCAGCCCTTTTAGAAAAATGGGTCTTATTTTTTGTGTCTAAACCCATTTTCCGAGCCTATATTTTTTCTCAATCCCTCCCACTTTTTGGACAAGCCTTCAGGCTAGACCGGGTATGGACAAGTCTAATTTTAAATATGTTTATATTATGTAATAACATTGTTGCCATTAATATATATTATTAACTCTAAGCTTAATTATTGAACGGAGTTATGCTCAAACTTAAATACATATAAGCTTAATTGAGCTTAAGTACAAAAATTGATAAATGAGCTTAATTGAGCTCAAGCTCAAGTTACTCACTTATATCTCCAGTTGAGCTCTAGTTTAAAAATAAATGTTCAGCCAAGTTTGAATCAAATATCGAGCTCTAAATTTCAAGTTAAGCTCGAGTTCAACTAGATTCAATTACACACCTTTTATATATATTTAAAGAAAAGAAAAGTTACAATCAATTAAGCTATATAAGGGATTAGTTGTGAACACATGTAACCCTTCTTTTTTA
The DNA here is from genome assembly GCA_008044935.1 of Gossypium turneri. Classification (NCBI taxonomy): domain Eukaryota; kingdom Viridiplantae; phylum Streptophyta; class Magnoliopsida; order Malvales; family Malvaceae; genus Gossypium; species Gossypium turneri. The sequence continues at coordinate 5,057,464 of CP032576.1, forward strand.
TTAAAGGTTATTTTAATTATTCGATCTGCTTTTGCATTTCTTTTTATAGGGATGTATTCAAATGCCCATTCTTCAATATTTTTCAGGAGGTGATGAATGCGTCTGATTATCATTAATTTTGAAGATGTTGAATTAGAAATTCGGATAACTTCAATAGTCTCCAAACTATCTGATTATATCAAACACTTCTTTTCTTTTCATTGGTTTTCCTAATAATTACGTAATTGGTTGACTCGTAAAAATGGAAATGTATAAATTTAGCAACTAAACACGTTTTCACTAATTTTTTTTACATATTACTCAAAATCAAAATCAGAAATCAAAATCAAATGCATTTTTGGTCTTGATATTTGAGAAAAACTGTGACTTGGTTTTTCAATTTTTTTTTTGAAAAACCAAAAATAACTGTGAAATTATGCTCTTTGTCATTATCATCCTCCCCAGTTTTCACTCTCTCTTTTTCTTTTCTTTTCCTTGTTTGTTTCTCGGGAAAAAAGTTGTCACAGTAAAAAATTAACTAACACCCAAAAAAATAAAAAATAAAAACAATGTTATCATTAGCCTCACCAACTCCATCTCCATCCTCATCAGCATCATCTACCATTATCTACTCTCTTACCTTTCTCCTTTCACTTTTCCTTCTTGGTCTTTTTGCCCCACAATTTTTCCCTCTCCGGAAAAATCAAGAACGACAACCCCCCATCCCTATAAACAAAGAACTCGACGATCTCCATCTTTTTGAATTAGCTTCCAATATTGAATTATCCCATGGAGTTCCCAAAATTTCCCATCTCAGAACCGCTAATTCTCACCCGAAAATCGCTTTCCTTTTCCTCACCAACTCCGATCTCGTTTTCGCTCCATTATGGCAACGATTTTTCCAGGGAAACGAACATCTCTTCAATGTTTACATCCATGCCGATCCATTCACCAAGCTGTCACCCCCCGATTGGTCGATAAAAGCCAATTTCATTCCCGCTAAGAAAACCCATCGTGGCTCCCCGACGCTCGTCAACGCCGCTCGCCGTCTCCTCGCCAACGCCATAATCGACGATTCATCGAATCTTTACTTCGCGTTGTTATCACAACATTGCATTCCTCTTCATTCGTTCAAATTCATTTACCGTTCCCTCCTCGGGAACCCTGATTCACCATCGTCATACAAGGCCTTTGGAAATCAACATCGTCACAAAAGTTACATTGAGATCTTATCCGGCGAGCCGCATTTATTCAACCGTTACGTCGCTCGTGGGCCTCGGGTCATGCTACCCGAAATCTCGTTCGATCGGTTCCGAATCGGGTCCCAGTTCTTCGTATTGGCTAAACGACATTCTTTGCTTGTGTTGAAAGAAAGGATGTTATGGAGGAAATTCAAACTCCCTTGTATAGATTTATATTCTTGTTACCCTGAAGAACATTATTTTCCGACGTTGTTATCAATGGAGGATCCCAAAGGATGCAGTCATTACACGTTGACCAGAGTCAATTGGAGTGATAGTATCGACGGTCACCCGCATACTTACCGTTCGCCGGAGGTGTCACCGAAGCTTTTACGTCAATTGAGAACGTCGAATTCTAGTCATTCGTACTTTTTTGCTCGGAAGTTCGCGCCGGATTGCTTGAAACCGTTGTTGAAAATCGCCGAGGAAGCCATTTTCAGAGACTGAAGGGAATTTTGGGTGACTCCGTTCTCTTAAATTTTTGTCCATTGGAGAGCTTAGAATTAGTCCGAGTTAACTCAGTTATTTCTCCCATTTCAACATAACTTAATTCTTTTATTCTTTCTAATTCTAAATATCACAAAAAATTATATAAATATTTTGATCTTTTTTAACCCAATCATAGGTTTTCAACCATAGTTTGAAATTAAGGCGAAGTTAGAAATTTTGAGAATCAAAATTAAAAATACTTAAATTAAATTATTTAATTTTTAGAGGGGTCAATATTTAAATTTTCCGTTTAAAATATTTTACTTATCGGAGGGCCTTATACTACAATTTTGCCATTTGGCACGGCTTTAATTATCAACATTACTTATGCCGTTTATTCTTAGGGATATAGTTTTTTACTTTTTCAGATTTCAAAATTCAGGCCTAACTGTTATCATTGTTAAAATTATTTTGTTAAATTCAAGTTTATTATAAAGTTATTTTTTTAGTTACATAACTACCAAGTGAGTATTTTTTTTTAATTTCACAACATCACACCAGCAAATTTATTGGTACTAACAACTTGACCTTAATTTTGAAAATCTAAAAGGTAAAGAGACTAAATTTCAAGAAATAAAACTATAATGACTAAATTTCAAATTTGTGAAGAATATAAGTACTTATGACATATTTTTTAAACACCTTTAAGCTATACACCAGCTTCAATCCCTATACCTAGACATTCATCTTCATTAATAAACTTAGATTGATTATGTTTTAGTAGTGCCTCTAAACTCTCCCTATATAAACACACTTGAATTCAAGAAAAATTGTAGAGAGAAAATTCTCTGAAGAAATTATTTCAGAAAATTTCTAGAAATTTTTACTTGAATATAAATCTAAGAATCATATATAAGGAAAAAAAAAACCTAAATATAATTATAATTATAATTATAATTATTAGTTAAAAAAATTTAGCTTAAAAAAGAAGTTGTGCTAATTTTTTTAATGTAAAATAGAATTATTACTAGCATCTTAATTATTACTTAATCAATATTAGATTTAATTATATTAATTAGCTATTATTTTGAATAGTGTTACTTTGTATTAATTACATAAAGTAAAATTATCTCTTTAATTATGACTTGGAATTTTTCTATTATAATATGTGAATTAATAAGTTAATATATTTTAATTATATTCCATAATTCAAATAAGAAATATTATTTTACGCTAATTATTACAATTAGAAATATAATATTTAAAATTTTTTATTAAATATTAAATGCATAAAATCATATACAATAAAATCATATACAACACATGTGATATTAGAAGCTAATACATATTAAACAGAAAAAGTATATTATAATTTATTTAGTTATATTTATGTTTTAAAAATAGTTTCCTGATAATGTAATCATTATCTTATAATATAAAAAAAAAATACACGTGTTATGTAATAAAATAGAGGTACTAAATTATATAAAAATTTTAATTGGAGGATAAATTTTGAGTGTAGTATAGAGATTAAAATTGAATTTTGACCACTGTTATACAATCTAACTCATCATATCGAAATGATTTTTTTGTGTTAACAAGAATTTTTTAAGAACAATTTATGATAATATTTTAATTGAAACAATTGGAGATAATAATTATTTGGACTAACTAATGTGATTAAAAAGTAGAGGTTCAAATTGTAATACCCAATTTTAGCCCGGGCTCACATATGGAAACATAATTCTTGAGGATATGCAATATTAGATATGATATGCAATCCTAGATATGATATGCAATCTTAGATATAATATATGCAATCTTAGATATGATATGCAATCTTAGATATGATATATAATCTTAGATATGATATGCAATATTAGAATATATGATTTTGTAATCTTAGAGATTTAATTTGTAGATTCCCTTTAATCTCAGCCGTTGATGTAATTGATCTGTACCGTTGGATTTGGGGAGGCTCAGCTATAAATAGAGGCCTCTCCCTTCATTGTAAAAGGGGGAGGAGGAGGAATAAAAACGAGAACAATTGGCAGTTTTTTTTAAAGGTGGTTTACTATTTTTCGTTCGATTATTTTTTATTTACGATTTTAAAAAAAGGAGAAGGTGATACCACTGCGAATTTTATTTATTTATTTTTATTTAGCCCCTCCGCCTTTGTTGTAATTAAGTTTTTTTATTTTTTTAATTTACCCTTTTATTTATTTTAAATTCCAATTTGATCCATTTGAACGGCGCCGTTTTAGAGGAGAAGAGAAAATTTCCCTTCCAGCCCCTCTACGTAATCCGCGCGTTCAAATTAGTCCTTTTACTTTTATTTATTTGCGGATTTACCCCAGATTTTTTAATTGCAATTCAATTTAGTTTTTTTATGTTCTTTTTATTTATTTTATTAATTAATAGTGTAATTATTATTTTTATTTTCATTTTTTAAAAAATCTATATATGTATATTTTTATGAACATACTTATTTTTTTTCAGCTAATATTTTTCTCATATATATATGTATATATACGTATATTTTTTTAAATTAATTTTGATAATGTACTCATTATTTTTTTTATCTATGTATATTCCTTTTATATGTACATGTGTATATATATATATATATATCTTTTTTTTAACGAATATTTTCCTATATTTTTTTAATGAATATTTTCATATTTATATGTATATATTTACATTTTTTAAATGATTAAATACTCACTTTTTCTTTTTTAAAATATACCTATTTTTTTTATTTTATATATGTACGTATAATTATATTTTTTTCTTTATTTGCATAAGTATATTATGTATTGTATTTATATATAAATTCTATAACCCAAAATTTTATTTGTAAATTATATGTATATTTTTAATCTTCATAATTTCCATGTGTATATTATGAGTCTTCTGATCTTTATTTATTTTGTTTGCTTTCACATTCATTGTATAATTGTGTTTACATTTAATATTTTGCATGTCATGGATTACTCTTTTTTTTATTTCGTTTATTCATTTGTTTATATTATTTTTATGTCATTGATGTATTTATTATTGTTGTTATTATTATTATAGCATTTGTACGTATAAAATAACATTACATCATTTTTTTACTCAAATTTAAAAATAGAAATTTTTTTTAAAATTGAGATAATGTTCGTATTTAGGATTTTCAAGGAAATTGAGCCCTAACGTATTGGGTTCCGATTTTCTTCGTTAAATCTAACAATCGAGCATTTCTCTTTAATCAAAAAATAAGAGCTCATTATTGGGAATTCAACACGTTGTGTCCTAACGTATTGGATGTGACGCATTGATTTCTCGAAATGAAGATTTTTTAAAAATAATAAAGGAAATATTCCGAGTTTGGGATTTTAAAGGAATTGTGCCCTAACGTATTGGGTGTGATTTCTTAAATCTTGGATAAGTAGATGTTCTTTTAAAGTAAAGGAAATATTCCGAGTTTGGGATTTTAAAGGAATCGTGCCCTAACGTATTGGGTGTGATTTCTTAAATCTTGGATAAGTGGATGTTCTTTTAAAGTTTTATTGCCTAAGTATTTTGGCCCAATTCATTTTTGGGGGAAAATTAGAATGCTGTGCCCTAACGCATTGGGTGTGGTATCTTCTTTCTCTGAAATAATAAGGGTCTTAATACGTAGCCTTTTAAGTTTTGCTAAGTATTACATTTTTCCAAATTCTCGACCTTAAGACATTAATTAATTAACTAGGTACCAATTTTGGGCGTTACGAGGGTGCTAATCCTTCCTCGTACGTAACTGACTCCCGGATCCGTTTTTTCTAAAACTCATGACCAAAGCCGTTTTTTTAGGTAATCCAATCACACCTTAATAAAAGATTGGTGGCGACTCCCAATTTTCATTTTTTAAGTCGACAACCTAAAAAATTTTGTTTTTTTCAAAAAAAAGGTTTCGACACAAATTATGTCTAATTAAAATATAAAATTAAATCATAAATCTGATCATAGTAGAGGGATCAAACTGAAAATTTACCATCATCTTACCATGGCAAAAATGAAAAGAAACGGGTCGTAGAAAAACACATGCATGATAAACGTGTCGAAAAATAAAACCCTTATTACGACAAAGGAAAGCTAAATCATTTTGGGACCATTTTTTTAGAAACTTGCATTAGTTTTAATTAAATTAAAAATAAGTTTGAGATTAATAATTATAGCGAAAGTGATATTAATAATTTGATATATGTTTTAGAGTTAGAAGCAACAATGATATAATGCTTGGTTAAGATTTAAAATGTATGCATACAGAATTCCGCGTGTTGGCCTGATAGTTAAGGTGTTTATCATCTCAGGTGTGATTTGGGTTTGAGTCGCACTATTTTTATTATTGTTAGGATTTTGCCATCTTATTATAATTCACCAAAAAAATTACACTCACAAGCGAATTTGCTAATACTGCAATTGAACGTCTCGAAAGTCTGACTTGCATCTCTTAATTCTTCCTCAAGTTTCTCTCCCCTTTTTGATTGCTCATCAAACTCCATCATCTTTGCATCTACTAAATCAACCAGCATGGAGGCTGACTTCTTCACAACCATTCTCGGTAGAAAGCTTTAAATTTCACATCACACAAAAGATTGCATTTTTTTCAACATGGGATTGTAGGATTTCAACAATTCAACATGCACCTCTTCTTTGTTGCACTTGACAGATTCACAATCAAAAGCATCTAGTTCATCCATCTGCGGTGTGAAAGTAACAAAGTTACTCACTTGTTCATCATTCGACTCTGATTCTGAGCTGGTTTCCTCATCACTCTGGGTCAGACATAGATTTCCCCTTTTCCCCTTTTTAGGGTATTTATAAATTCCACTTGAATATGTCTAAAATCAGAACATTCATAGCACTGAATTCCCAATTTCTTCTCTATATTTAAAAGTTTATTACATTTGATTCAAACCTTTCAACGCTTACATTTCTTATTGTTATGGATTGATTTAAATACTTGTTATTTATTCAACTAAAAAATATGACTTCGTATCTAATGCATAAATAATTGGATCTCGTTTGAGATTTGAATTAAAAGTAATAAAAATAATTAACATAATCTATTATAATTGCCTCCCTTATGATACGTCTAGATTGATGTAAATATAACCTACAACCTCATGGGAGACGTGTTGGTATTATTAGTCCCTAATTGTTTACCGTATCGTCATTAGTAAATAGAAATCCATAGTACCCAACTTTTATCAATTTTACAATTCACTCCCTATATTATAATCAATTTTTTAATCAATCAAATTACCAAATCAAGATTTCATATAACAATATAATAGAATATTAATTATTAAGTATTAAAACTTACGTACTCGATCATCGATAAATGAGATTCTAAAACCAAATGATAAGTGGACTATTAAAAGGGGTTTGATAACGTGCAACGGTGATGGTGTACAAAGATTCGATGCTAGGTTAGCTGACAACAATTTACTATAGTTTTTTTCTGAAAATTATAATTACTAACCCCTCGTTCAATACAATAGGTGTTGCTTTATCCTAGAATTTAAAAGTATAGCTGGCAAGAGACATGACGGGTGGCTACTGAGGTTGCCACTTATTTCACTAAAATCCAAAATTTCATTCAATATTCAAATAAAATAAAAATTATCTATGAAAAGGACCCATTAACCCAACTTTCACTCCATTAAATTAACTAAACTCATTTGATTTCTTATCACTATAAAAACTTTTATGTCCCAATCATTGATGGAGCTTGACATGTTGGATGTGTAGTATAACTTTTGCTAATGTACAAATTATTAATTAAAAGATGGTTTTTTTTTTTAATTTATAGAAATGATTTTAAATATATTTTTATCTAGAACATTTTTAAATAATTATTATAATAAATTACATTTAATTATGAAAAATGTTTTGAAATTAATTTAATGCTATTATCATAAGTTTTATGACGAATTTTATATTTACACCAATAGTAAATACCAATAAAAATATAAAAATGTTTTACCGATGGAAACCATTGCTAAATCAGTCACCGTATGATATGTACCGACAGATTCTGTCTGCCGACAAAATGTTATAGGGCCACACCCCAGTAGCAACGACATAAATTCTGTCCGCTTATCCTTTTGACTGTCAGTATAGGTCTTAGGGGACGGTTTTTGATGCTTATGGCATTGGATTTTATCTACCAGTATATGGAAATTTTGTTGTAGTGTATTTAATAAAAACCTTAATATAATGTTATTTTTTTAAAAAAAATGGTAATTCTTTTACAAATATATAAACTTTTTGTTATTATTAATTTTTTTTCAAAAATTGTAATTCTTTTTTTATAAATTTATAAGTCTTTTTTTTATTTTAGCAAAATAATATTTTAATTGATACATACGATGAAACTCGTGTACGTAAACTAATAATTTAATATTTACATGTATATGTATTTTTAAAATTAATATTGTTCATATTTATATGCATGTAATTAATATGTATATACATGTAAATATTAAATGGATAGTTTTTTAAATGTAATAATAAAAAAAATGAAATTTATTGGCTGCTGGGTTTTATACACTTTTATCAAACAACCTACAAAATGCTAGATTAATTTAGACAAGAATATGTACTTATCTCCTATTTTTATATTATGTTAATCGAGACTCTATTCTTAATGAAAAATTGATCTTTTTTATTTGAATATTATAGAAAAATTAATTAAGTATTATGGTAGGTATACCTAGAAGCTAATTTTTTTTAAATACATTTTTCAGGGTATCTTGATATTTATGAGAATGAAGTTTAATATATGGTCAAATCATCACGGAATTAGTGTTTTGTTTGTCAAGAGAAAACGAAAAACCTTAATACCAATGGGCTAGTTAACTAGCTATTGGTATTGGTGTACACCCTTCTAACTTCACTAGAAATTTTTTTTAAAGTGTTAAAATTAAATTATAATTTTTACGATAATAAAAATATATTTTCACCATTTTAATAGTTTATATTTTTATAATTTTAAAAAAAAATTAGATCAAATTTTATTATTTTTAGGGAGGTCAAAGTGTAATTTTACCTTTACTAACTTAAAATTTTAAAAATTTTAAAATGCCCCTCTAATTATGCCTCTGAGCTAGAGAACAGTTAGACAAAGACAAGGCTTTGAGAGAAGTCAAGTTGCCAATGCTTTGTAAAATACTGATGTCTTGAGAGTAGGTTTATGTTGTGTTCTGTACTTTTGCTTATGTTTTCTATTATAATTTTGTTGTGTTGTTGTTTACTTGGACTCATGTTATATTGCTTTTATTTTTATTTTTTTTGTTTAAACATGAACAATAATATACGTCATTAGTAACTGTTTTGTTTTTTTGGAAATAAATTATTGCTAACAATATATACATTATTATAATATACCCCTAAATTGAGTTGGCGTCACGAGTTAACTCGACATTATAAAGATATTTTCATCTCTTCACGCTTTTATAAAACCTTCAAATAAAACAATTGAAAAATATTATTTGAAAATCAAACACAGGACCAACAAATTTACGTGAAAAATCCTAATTACCACTCCATCAATAATCATTTATTGATATATTTTTAATATAAAATATTTTCGTTGACCCAAATCATGCTATAATAGAATCTAATAATAATTTGGAATAATAATAAAATTATTTTGTCATAGTTGTATTAGATATGTTCAAACAAGAATAACTTTAAAAACATATTATTATTAAAATGACGAGCAATGATTTTGGAATCTTTCTCTCGTACACGACAATGGCATTGAGATTTATTTAGAAAAGCTAAATCATTTTGGGTCCATCTTGATACAAACTTACATTAGATTTAATTGAAAGTCTAAGACAACCTTAAATGATTAGTTTTATTCTAGTTGGAATTTAAATTTTATTCCATTATTGAAGAGGTTTTATACATTTTTAGAGATTGTCCTATTGCTAGAAGTGTTTGGGATAAAATTGTTCCAGCTGAAACATTCTATAGCTTTTACATTGGATCTCTCCAGGAATGGATAACGAGTAACTTTCAGATGCATCAGACTATTTCTTTGGCTGGGATTCATTTGTCATGTCTTTTCAAGATCATCTCTTGGCTTATTTGGAAAAACCGTAACTTGCTTGCCTTTCAAGGTATTTTATGAAGCATTGAAGAAAGTTGGGTGTGTTTAAATACGGATGGTTCAATGAGACAGGAGGAATGATTTGTTACAGTAGGAGGCTTAGTGCGGGATCAAAATGGTAGATGGATCATGGGGTTTGGCAAATACTTGGGGAATAATACAGTGATGGAGGCTGAACTTTGGGGCATCATGAACAGATCTTAACTCTTCTTAGAAGAATTGAAAGGATCTTAATCCAAATAGATAATCTCAAGCTCAACTCTTCTTAGAAGAATCCATCAGATCTTAACAAAGGTAAAATAGTGGAATCCAACATATTCCTTGAGATATAAGCTTTTTATAATTTATAAAATTTTAAATTAGTAATGGTAAAATTGTACTTTATCCCCCTAAAAATGATAAAATTTTAATTTAATCCTCTAAAAATTATAAATATATAGGCTATTAAAATGAAGAAATTACATTTTTACTCTCATAAAAATATATAATTTAATTTTACCAAAAAAATTTAACTTCGTCTCTGTCCCTTTAAGTCGTATTTCTAAATTCAATACTGTATATATAGATAATCAATTAGATAAATGAGACAAATAATAAAGGAAAAAAAAGTTATCCTTAATCATATGAAAGCATAGCTTGGAATTAATAAATCAGATAATATAATTAATATAATATGTGGATATAGAAGTAAGCCCTAAGTGAGGACAAATTTTTGGCAGTATAAAATATATTTAGAAGTTTAATACATTTGATTGAAACGTTTTAACTAAAGAGATATAAGGTAGTATCTAATGCCTAAATAATCGGATGAATTTGAATTCATTATATTAAAATAATTAACATAATTTATTATTATTAATTTAAATTATTTAAATTTAGAATAAAAATCAATTAAGTCTTTAAACTTCTAAGTGGAAGGAACAAATTTCAGTATTCCAAGCACCGTCTAGTTGGATTAGTCTTTGCATCGATGGGGCGGTTCAGATTGCCTCTGAAAATGCTACAACAGGGGGAGTTGTAAGGAATGGCACTGGAGAGTGGATTATGGGGTACAACAAAAATTTGTGCAAGTGTTCAATCTTTGATGTTGAATTATGGGGTATACTTAATTGTTTAACTCTCATCCGATACATGAGTTATGATGGTGTGAGAATTCAATCTAATAGTATGGAGGTGGTCAAAGCCATCCAGGATTCTTCTCCGCCAAGTTCGAACTATGCCCTCGTTAGACTATTCAACACCTGTTGGTGAACGTAAAATCTTGAGTCATTCAACATCTTCCTAGAGAATGCGACAAAATTGCATTTGAGGAGATTCCAAGGGAGGTGTTAGCAGTTTTTCCTGCTGCCCATTCGAGTGACAGTCTTACACAGAGAAACATTATGTAGTTAGTTTTTTTTTGTTTATTTTACCTACAAAAAAATCATTAATTAAGTTATTTAGCTAACGGTTTGTGTCCTTGATCAACCACTAAATTAACCATTATGATATTGATGTGGCATGCATAAACAAAATATATATTAAAAATTTAAGTCTAAAATGAAGCGGACACAAAAAATCTCCAAGTTTGAATATGAATATCTAACATCCATCTATTTTATCTAGATTCATTATAGATATAATTTTTAAAAAATTAAAAAAATCTAAAAAATTACAAAATTTACAAAGCATTATAAATATATATTTATAAAGAAAAGGAAATGTGGTCCTTTCTTTTGTTGCTATCTCACTACGTTCATTAATTTAATTTATTAATATGCTTTGAGGGGTATTTTTCATGACAGCTGCTAACTTCAATTCTATAGGCACAATTTCAACGCAAAAATTGTTACCTTATAATCAGGTGGCCATGAATTTAAACGTGATTTATCATTGTGAGATGGTAATAACTACAGTTTCTTTTATATAGAGAGAGAGAGGTATTTTTCTCTCTGTCCCCTTTTTCCGATGATATTTGTCTATTTATATGATATAAGTACTATTCATTGAGATCGCATGTTAAGTAGGCTTCATGCATACGTACAACTACCCTACTCTAGATTGGACACGTGTTACTCGTTCTCATGCATGACATCACAGGGAAGTAGGCTCGACAAGCGAACTGCGAGCTCAGTTTGTGATCCCATCATGCGAGCTCAGTTCGCGATCTCGTGAGTTTGGACCAATCGTGATAATTATCCTAACAATATAATTTTTATAATGTTTTAATAATTTTTTAGAATTTTTTTAGAATTTTAAAAACTATATGAAGAACGAATCAAAACAAATGGATGTCTAGATTGAAATGAATTTTTATAATTTTTATTTTTAAAATTTTAAAAAATACATTTTATTGACGTGAAGTACCACATTTGCATCACGATGGGTAATTCAGTAGCTGTTAATGACCTCATCAGTTATTTTACGGCCAACGACGAAAACCATTGGTCGAAGAACCTAATTAATGAATTGTTAACGTTAGTGGATTTAATTGAATGCATTTTTTTTTCGAAAAAGACATAATTTAAATTTTGAAAAAATTCAAGGACTTACTAGACCACTTAACCTTAAATTTATTTGGTTGGTTTCTCCAACTTGTGCTCATCTTGATTATTTTGCTCTTCAATTATTAATTTCACCTTTTAGGACATATTTCTTACTCACGGGAAAGTTTGAAGAAATCACGTTTTTCTTACATTGATTGAAAACATATATATTTAATTAATATACAATTTTCAAAACAAATATTAAAAATGTTAAGGCAATTTTTATTTTTTATTTTATAATCATGTTTTGAAATAAACAGTTTCTTTTAAAAAATAAAACATTCAAATGATTGAGAAAAGATTGTATGAAACTGAGATGTTACATCATTTGTATTCCTTGCCAATAGTTTAATGTAACATCAGCTTTTTTTCTCTTGAATTTCAAAGGAAAATGCTGAAATTTAGGAGAAGGCGTGGTATTAAACTATTGGAATGAGATACAAATAACATGATATCACAATCTCATACAATCCATTTTTCAAATTATTATATTAACATTTATCCAAAACCATTTAAAATAATATAAAATATTATATTTATAATATAAAAAAAAATTAACAATTTTTAAAAAATAAAAAATTTACTTTTATCAAACAAAATAATTATATTCAACATTGTTGATGCTAGGATAAAACAAGGCTAAGATGACAATGGAGTTAGATGGTACACTTTGTTTGATACAAGGTGAAGAGCCAGCGTAGAAGGTGTCTAGACGAAGGTGAAGTTTGGGGGGGGGGGGGGGGAGAGAAAGAGAGAGAGTGTGTTTTTAACTACAATCTCGAGACACTACGTGACATAGGGTGGGTTTGGATGGGCGATTGGGTGCGGTGCGATGCGTTTAGTATACTTTTTGTCTCACGCTACAGTATCGCTACAGTATCTAATCTCACCGCCACCGCTGTTTTTACACTAACAACAGGTAAACGCACCGCCCATCCAAACTCACCCATAGTAAATAAGAAACAAGTGATCAATGGGTTAAGGAAATAGAATCGTGGGTATAAATATTTTATAATATAAATTTAATTTTTGTATTAATGGGATACGTAGACGTCTATATGATCATAATAATCACACTTAGACATCACGTACGTGAATTTATAACAAGAAAGTAGATAATTTAACATTAATTCTAATAAATTATTTTTTATTGAAATGGGTAGAAGCATACAAAATACACACAGAAACGTTAAATTATTGATTTTATTCCATTGATGCAAAAGATAACGAGAGAAGAGGTGCAGAGAGGGAGTTCATATCTCAAGGTGAAGCCCAGAATCCTTTAATTTCTGCCTCGTGATTTGATCCAAACGCTCACTCAACTCTTTACTCATAATGTTTTTCCAATCTCCAACAATTCCAGACCTGAAGAATGCACTGTTTTGCATCCCAACCCAAGGGTCGATCCCATTCTTGTTCACCTCCAAGTTCTTCAGCCTCTCCAAGCTGCACCTCCATATTACGTCTTCAACCTCTTTCTCATTATTGAATGGTTTTCCAAGGAACGAAGCCAGTTTCTTAACCTCACCTTTGGGGTCCTTTTTGAGGTCTTCGTACTTTAAGAACAGTATCTTGTTGGGGGATTTCAAGCTTTGGTTCCAGTACTGTAAAACGTGGTCGAAAAATGGACCGAAATGTGAAACGCCATTGATGAAGGACTCGAATGCTTGTTCAAAAGGGTATGGACCTTGTTCTGGTGTTCGGAGTTTATTGAAGAAGTGCCACATGGAGACCAACGTGTCTTTAGGGTTCCTTGTTATGTAAACAAGCTTGCAGTTGGAGGTTTTAATGGAGTCCGGTAATGCTGTGTAGGGCAAGTGAGTGTGGAAAAGCCTTGGGGACTCCATAGCCGAAACATCCGGAGGTGGTTTCGCCGTGAAAACTTGAACTTCCAAGGTTTGAACGTAGACGGCGGGATGGTTGTCGACGAGCGGGTCTCGGATGTGACGGGGATCGTCTTCCTCGGTCTTGCCTACCGTTTCTCCATTAAGGCGAGCGGCGTTTCCGTCCTTTTGAAGGATGGAAAAACAAAGGGCTTTGAGCCAAGTGGTGCCGGTTTTCATGGGGGATGCGAGGATGATGTCGTCGTCGCGTGCGATGTACTGGGAACGAAGAGCCATTGTTGCTTGGAGATGATAAGATCTGTACCAAAATCCATCCCATTGGTACAAAGGAATGTCCCAAAATCTTTCCATAGGGAGCTGATCTAGCATTGATTCGGTGAAATCAGAAGAATCCATGACCGGAATTTAGTGGAAAGATTCTCACAATACTAAGCTTTGGAGCTCCAAAGATGTCTCTATAGTGTTTATTACCTATGCTATTTAATATTTATAATGGAGTGACTGAGTTTTGACGTTATTTCCAACTCGATTTAGGGCCAGTTTATCAAACCTCATTATCAATTTATTTAATTTGGTCAAGTATGTTTTGTTTTACTTACCTAATTATCATTTTTTTAAATGAATCTCCTAACTAAATTTTTTTAATTAATATTAGAGTGACGTGATAGTTAAAAAATTAGTATAATAATAAATTTAATTCTCAACTATTACATATTATATCGATTTAATTATTATTATTTTTTAAAATTTATTCCTCAAAATTACAAATGGTCTTAATTTAATCTTAATTCTATAAAAATAAAAAATAAAAAAATAAATATATTGGTAAAATATATATATAAAAGCAAACCAATCTTTTACTATAATCTCAACTGATTTTTTACTATAACATTTGTAAAATATTAGTTTGCAGTAACAAAAAATTTTACTACGCTCAAAATTCGTTGCAATAATAAATAGAACAAAAACATAATGTAAGAGGAAGTAAGGTAAGGAAAGAAGAAATGACAAAATCAATCTTTGAATGCAGTTCAAACACAATGGTCTCAATGTCTGCAAAGCCTCGCTCAAGAGATACTCTTATTCTATCACCAAATCAAACAGTAGTATCAATCCATCTTACAAGCTAAGTTCATGCAACCCCAATAGAGAACAATCAATCACCCAACATACACCAAAAGCAACTCTTTGATTCACTCAAGTGTTATCACCGACACTCAATAAAAATAAACTAGTCGATAAAAAAAATATTTGAAAGCATGGTAGATTTCCAACACTCCAAGTCAATGTAACCCCAAGGGAGAATAACATCTATTTATAGGCTGAGAAAACAGTAAAATAAACCCCTTTAATTCAACTAATAAACCCTTGAAAAACTCCCTTGAATAAATATAATAATTATCTCTAAAAATAACACTTTAATCACCAAGAGATAAGACTTTAATATTTATCTAATAACTTCAAGCTCACCAAGGAACCGATTGGGAGTCTTGAATCCTAGTTGAACCATGTTACTTGTTTTGTCAAACATGCCACACTCAAGTGGACCAAACTCAGGTAGCCAAAACCTATTAAAGGCCCATTTTGATGGGTCGAGCAATAAATTAGATTCGTTCTAACAAGACATGGAACGAGCAATAACAAAAACCACATCAACATTGAAATTGATTAAATTAACTAATTAAAGCTCATTCTAAATTTTAATATTTTAATTTATTTTTCAAGATTATCCTCAAAGAAACCAACTCAAATAACTCATAATTAATAATTTTCCATGAAACTTAAACCTCTTTTGATTATGTAATCTCAAATCTTCCATGCTATGTTAAAAGTAAAGAAAAAATCCTTGTAATTAATTAAATTAATTGCTTGTTCTTCATTTGGATAAAGAAGTGATGAAAACATTTTGGATTTTGTTTGGCATGGAAGATAAAATTAATTAATTAAATTAATTGAAGGATTTTTCTTTGTTTTTAGCTTAAAATGGTCCAATATCATATCATCAAAAGTGATTTGAGTTTCATAGATAATTATTAAAGATGAGTTATTTGAGTTGATTTTAATTTGGAAACATAAAATAAAATTTAAAAATTTAGAGGGAGATTAATTTAATTAATTTTTGTTAGAAAATGTGCCCATATTGTAGTAAACATGTAGCTATTTTCAATTTATTTAAACGATGAATAAATAAAATTAATTTCACATTTCATTATTATGTCTTTGTGTTTCTGTTTTTCATGTTTTGCATGCATAGCAAAATTGTGACAAGCAAATATTAGCTCATTAATTGTCTAAGTCCAAACTGATGATAAGTGGCATTGTAAGACTATTTACATTGCGAGAAATACAACTTACTTCAGTAGATAATTTAAACGAGTCTGTAATCTCGTAAAAGAACCAAAGTGAGCATTTGATTGAAATACTTAAAAGGATTATTATGTCTTCTATAATTCTAATTGAGGAGATGACTAGTCTCAGCTATCAGAGCAGTTGACTCCACGGGTAGAGATATAGATGTACTCATTGGAAGAATGATATATTGGACAGGACCCAAGTTGAATTAATTCTTAATCCATTTGTGAATTAATTCATTTGTGACGTTCATGATGTGATTTACCTAAATCCCGAGTCAGTCACTGACCATGCGTATGTAACTCATGTGCTTTGATATAAGTGGAGACTTATGCTCTAAAGATGATCGGGCCCATAATCGGTACGTTGGGTAGATGACTTTTGTATAGGGGTGTTCAAATGGTTGGTTCGGTTAATAACCAAACCAAATTACCATTAATTGAATTACTTGAAATGTAAAAAATTTTAACCGTTAATTAACAGAATCGAAATTTTTTCAAATACATTAATTGAACCAAAATTTATATGTTTTTTGACTTTTGATTAAAATAAGTATAAAACATATAAAAAATACATTACTAATGTTTATTCTATTTTTTTTAATAGTTCAAAAAACTTTAAATGGAGGTGAAAACAACAAATACAACATTAGAAATACTACATAAAACTTGAAAGTTAACAACCAAACAAAAAGGTAACAATTATGTATAATATATACTATTTATTTTGGTTAATTATCTAATTTCAAACCAAATTAACTGATAACAGAAATTTCAAAACATCATTAACTAAGCTCCGACCGAACTAAATTCGACCATCAACCGGTTAATCGAATTATATCGGTTCAGTTGGTTAATTCAGTTTTAACCGAACTATGAACACCCTTACGTATGTATATGACATGACTTTACTAGCAACAATGAAATTTATAAATCGACTAAAGAGTTAACGATATCCTTTCATTGACATTGTGTTGATTGATAAATGTGGAACGTAGCCACGGGTTGCTTGTTCTCGACGAAGCAATTTATCATAATCATTTGTTGGCAGTGATCCTATTAATCATTAAGAAGACGCAATAGTGACAATGAGATAAAATAAGATTGTATTGAGTAAACAAATTTAACTCAAAGGAATTAATGATATAATATGTTGGTAATACACATATGACGAAATCATTGGACAAAACAGTTGGATGAATTGCTTTCGTAAATGGTATACAATAAGGAATTTTCAATCATAGTACTTCTTGTTGGCTGACTTCATAATTAAGTAAATTACAAATTATCATAACAATGTTTCTAGACATAATTGCAATCACTAGAGCTTAATTGTATATGTTTGATTGGTCTCTCTACTAACTCAACAAAAGCTCGATTGGACTGTATTTGAATCAGAAGAAAATTCTATGACTTTGAAAATAATTTAATTGAGTCGATTTATTTGATGTGGAATTTAATTGGGCGATCGTGAGAATTATTTAACTCGAGAATTTGATTAAAGAATTTTCTTGAAAAATTAATTTTGGAAAATCTCAGTGACTTTTGGGAAAATTAATTTTGATCAAGCAAAATTAAATTAATCAAAATAAATATTATATTTTTAGAAATTAATTTTCAAGTCAAACATTTGGCCCAATGGATAATTGAACTTGAAAATTCGACTTGAGATCAAAAATTGGAATCGAAAACAAAAAATTGAGATCGATACCCGAAACTAGTTGAACCGGGTTCGGTATGTCAAATTGGGCCAATGGTCCAACAGGTGGCTGGATCAAACCAATTAGGTCGTCACTAGCCAGGACCGAACCGACAACAACCAAACTGGCTTGGGGTACCGTGAGAGTGTCGTGCCTGCAATGACAACGACATCCCGGTGGTCGACGATGACGATTCTTCGGTGATTGATTAGTAAAAGAATTACACTCCTACTGGGATTCTACCGGATAATTTGATTTTAGATTAACTATTTTAAAAATAATATTATTCTAATAAATCTAGTATTAAATTTAATTTAATCCTTATCTTAATATTAAATTTAATTTAATATTTATCTTATAGAGAAATATTCTATTAATTTAACTTTCTAAATTTTCCCATTGGTAATTTTGTGGAAAATTTTCTGATACGAAACGAGCCCACACTCGGTATATGTGAGCTTGAGTATAGCGGAGAAGACTACTTGGTTGAAGTGTTCATCCTAGACGAGTAAAAAATGTACAATTTTGATTAAGTGTTTATTACTTTAGATATTACAACCAAATTCTTATTTTTGAAAAAAAATTGAAACTCTGGTTTTTCCATTAAACTATTTTTCGGTTGCATTTTCCAGACCTTTTTTTTCAACAATTTCAATATTATAGTAACAAATCAACTAACACTATCAAGAGATAAAAATTTTCAATAATTTATTTAATTTATTTAATTGATTTTGATGTTTTGAAATTTAAAATTTAAATATTAAAGAAAAAGAAGAAATTTAGAGCTTCCTGCAAGTGGATTTTGGGCAATTTACACAAAAAAGCCATTTTTTTCAAAAATTACCGAAATAGGCCCATTATTTAATTATTCCGAAATGGTCCATTTTTCGGCAAATCGTGGCCACGTCAGCGCAATGTCAGGGTACGTGTTAGGAAATCACGGCCACGTCAGCAAATCGCGCTAACATGGCCGCAATTTAGTGCAGCGCATGAACAGTGCCAACGGTAAAAAAAAAACTATAAATACCCCCACCCCTTTTTATTTTTTCACAAAATAATCCTCTCTCATATTTCCTCTCAATTTCCTCTCAATTTCCTTCCAAAATTCTCTAAAATACATATTTAATTTCAATATTCTCTCAATTTCCTTCCAAAATTCTCTAAATCCATATTTAATTTCAATTTGCTCTCAATTTTCTTTTTTAAAATAATTTTAAAATTTTTTTATATTTTTTATAAATCATAAAAATTTCTACAATTTCATCAATGGCCGGATCATTGATTCGTCTTGATATGCATCACATATCGGTGGAACAAATGAAAATGGTAAGTGTTAAATTTAATTTTTAAATATTATTTAAGAATTTTTATTTATGCATTTTTAGATAATTATTAATTTATTATTTGTTATAAAAGTCTGTAGATCGGGTATTGGAATGCAAGATCAGAAATATGCATGCTCCTCCATCACCGTTGGTAGAGAACTACCTGCGAGAAGTGGGTTTTTGGCATGTGGTGACGGTAGGCCGGGGATGCAAGTTGTACCCGAAACTAATCAGTGCATTGATCGAGAGGTGGAGACCCGAGACACACACATGCCATCTTCCATGTGGAGAGTGCACTATCACTCTAGAAGTTGGGGGTCTGCCGTCTTGTAATGTTATATCGGGAGATGTGCGGGGCGACGCGACCGAGGAGAGCAAAAATTGGAGGTTGCCTGTCACTATTGCAGTCGTGGGCACGGTTTCTCTTTCCATTTCTACGTCCTCGAGTGGACCACCCATGTACATTCCCACTTATAACGAGGTAAATTTTATATTAGATTTTACAATTATTATGTAGATTTTTAAAAATAAAAGTATGCTAAAAATTTATTTAATTAGGTGGAACCATCCGGCAAGTCATGCTCGATTACCTACCGAACTTGAAGATATACGGCTTCTATTGGACCAACTGTCGGAAGTACAATTAAGTATTAAATAAAATAGATATTTCCATGCATTCGCTAGTCGATTGGTATTTAGTATTTAGTATTTACTATTATGTATATAACTAATATTTCTATCATGTTCATATAGTTTCAATGGACACCATATGAGGATCCGGCAACTCGGGTAGTAATTCCGGAAGAGTTCTTACAAAATCCAAACTCTTGGCACTTGAAAGTCGTGTTGATCAACTACGCAAACGTGGAGCCGCACCAGTCAGACAGAGTGCTACGATAGTTTAGATGTAGACAACCGATTCCCGTGGATCCTGAGGTGTTTGGCGATCAACACAAAGTTGACCTTCGGCAATTGAATACGGATTGGCCAAGTTACTGGTCTGAGTACATGGAAATGTGGGAAGATCGGTATCAATATATACCTACTCGGGAACCAATCATCGTTCCGGAGTTAGCGTGCGTTCCAGAATACATGCCATGGTTTAGGATCCATGGCAAGCCGTATTTACTGACGCTAGAGGAGATGTGGCTGCAAATACATGTCGAAAGGGAAAGGCGCGAGCCTCTAAATCCAAGACGACAAGACGACGAATGCAGCCCCTCAACGAGGCCAGACATTTACCCGGCTCATCATCAGCGGCCATGCAATCACCAAGCCCAACGAGAGCACGACACAGTCACCCGACGCAGCAGTTCAGCCGATGATACCCATGCAACCACCTTTTCAAATGATGCTAAGTGCGTTTCCTAGCCCTTATATGTATCCTAACCCTTATATGTATCCTTTTCCGAGTCCTATGGCAGGTTGGAGCCAAATGCCTGGTTCAGCTCCATTTCCTATTATGCCGAGTGGACCGCCAATGTATAGGCCAGCGGCGCACCAGATATTACAAGAGGGGCCGTCGGGGAGCTTTCCTTTTTTCCAATCCCCACAAACGTACGGGTTTCAAACACCGTCACTGTTCGTGATGCAAACACCTCCACATACACTATTCTTTGAAGGTGGATCATCGTCCCAAGTCTGACAACCAGATGCTATACCGGATGAATCAGAATCCTCGCCGGAGGAACAACAACCACCGCCGAAAGCTAGAGAAAGGAGGAATCCAGCGCGTAACCGTCGACGGCTGCCATGTGGCACTGAATCCCCGGGCATAGACATTGATTGCCGTATTTAAATTTATTTGTACAAATATTTTGAATAATTTGATATTATTTGATGCAAGAAAATAGAAGTTTTTTGATGTAAGAAAAGAGAAATTTTTGAATATTTTTCATATTTTTCATAGGGGGATTTTATTTGAGAATTCTACTAACCATTAATACCGGAACTTAAAAACCCTAACCGAATTTAATTAAAAACCCGAACCGAAGGAACGGAAAAACCCGAACGAAGGAAAAGAAAAACCCTAAACCCGGAACGGAAAAACCCGAACCGAAGGAAAGGAAAAACCGAACCGAAGGAAAGGAAAAACCCGAACCGAAGGAAAGGAAAAAACCCGAACCCGGAACGGAAAAACCCGAACCGAAGGAAAGGAAAAACCCGAACCCGGAACTTAAAAACCCGAACCGAAGGGAATTAAAAACCCGAACAGAAGGAACTTAAAAACCCGAACGCGGAACGGAAAAACCCTAACCGAAGGAAAGGAAAAAGCCGAACCGAATTAACGGAAAAACCCGAACCGAAGGAAAGGAAAAACCCGAACCGAAGGAAATTAAAAACCCGAGCCCGGAAAGGAAAAACCGGAACCGAAGGAAAGGAAAAACCCGAACCGAAGGGAATTAAAAACCCTAACCCTTAACTTAAAAACCCGAACCTAATTTAATTAAAAACCCTAACCTAATTAAATTAAAAACTCTAACCCGGAACTTAAAAACCCTAACCTAATTTAATTAAAAACCCGAACCTAATTAACTTAAAAAGCCTAACCTAATTAAATTTAAAACCCTAACCTAATTAACTTAAAAACTCTAACCCTTAACTTAAAAACCCTAACCTAATTAACTTAAAAAACCCTAACCTAATTAAATTAAAAACCCTAACCCTTAACTTGAAAACCCTAACCTAATTAAATTAAAAACCCTAACCTAATTAACTTAAAAACCATAACCTAATTAACTTAAAAACCCCCTTAACTTAAAAACCCTAACCTAATTAAATTAAAAACCTTAACTGTAATGACCCAAAATCTATAGGCACCGAAAAAAATATGTTATCGAGCCTCCGTCTTAGTAAACTGAGTTAGTAAATAAATACTAGGAGTAATTATGAGTCTAATAGTGTGTTTGATTAGATTTTTATTTAGTGAATTTAGCCCAATTTAAAGTAATTAGGAAAAAGGATTCAATTGAATAAGGGGTAAAAGTTGAATTATAGATAAATAGAAAATAAAAAGGATTAGAATGGAATTAAGCCATTAACAATAAATGATGCGGCAAATGAGAAGATTTTCTTTGATTATATATTATATTATATATAAAAATTATTATGGTTTTATATTAAAATTATTATTAAATAAATTAAAAATAGTGACAAGTGTATGAAAACACACTTGTAATTTATTTGTATATTTTCTTAAATAATAAGTAAAAGATGTTTATTAATTAATATATTATATTATGAAATAAAACAAATAAAGACAAGTGTGAGGTGATGATAAAATACAAGTGTGTTAATTAAAATATGTACATTTGTAGTATATGTATTTAATTTACTTGTTATTTAAGTAATAGATATTTGTTATAATTATATACCATATAATTGTTAAATTAATAATCAAATATAATACAAAGAAAATAAAAAGGACTAAAAGGGCAATTAAACCAAAAGCATAAGTTGAGGCGGTTAATCCTTAAAAAATAATCTGAGATTTTTAAGTTTAATTTATATTAAATAATAAAGATATTTATCATGTTTTATTATATATTATATTCTATTATTATTATACTATATATATATATATATATATATATATATATATATATATATATATAGTAAAGTAATGAAACAAAGAAACAAAGAAGAAAAAGAACAGAAGCTATTTCGAAACAGGGGAAAGGCAGGAAAGAAAGAAAAATAAAAGGAAAAATTTCAGGTTTTGAAACTTTAAACCTTAATAGGTGAGTCAATCAAGCCCTTTTTACTTAATTTTGATGTGTTAGAAGTCTTAGAATAAAGATTTTGATGAAATTAAGTTGGGACTTTGGAAGTTTATAGGTTTTTAAGTATAGTTCATGTTAAACAAATGTTTGAATTAGGGGTTTAATTGATAGACTTATTGATTAGAATTGATTAAAGCATTAAATTGTAAAGTAAGCTATAAGTTTTACATAGTAGGGACTAAATTTCAAGAATTTTGAAATTAGGGTTTTATGATGAAATTTAGATAGTTATGTCTAAGTTTGGTTAAAATTTGAATTGAAATAAAGTATGAATTGAGATAGAAAAATAAGTGAATTTAGTTAAGACTAAATTGAAATTAAAGTAGAACATTGAATAGAATTTAATTAATTAGACATAAATTAATAGTGTATTATTGATTATAAAATTATCTTAATTTTTCGTAGCTAGCAAAGAACTAGAAGCATCGGCACGGAAGGGAAAAGAGGAGATTGTCGAGGAGTAAACTCGAGAAAATCACGGTTTGTATTACTATAATTCAAATCTATTTATTATTATTAATTGTTATATTTTAATTAAAATGCATGTTAGGTAAAATTAGGTAAGCAATTAAAATGATAATATTGAATTGAATGAAATTGATTCAAAAATGTTTATGGCTATTGAAATTGAAGGAGAACAAATTAGAAATTAAAAATGATTTGAATTAAGTAATTGAATTAAGTTGGGACTTTGGAAGTTTATAGGTTTTTAAGTATAGTTCATGTTGAACAAATGTTTGAATTAGGGGTTTAATTGATAGACTTATTGATTAGAATTGATTAAAGTATTAAATTGTAAAGTAAGCTATAAGTTTTACATAGTAGGGACTAAATTTCAAGAATTTTGAAATTAGGGTTTTATGATGAAATTTAGATAGTTATGTCTAAGTTTGGTTAAAATTTGAATTGAAATAAAGTATGAATTGAGACAGAAAAATAAGTGAATTTAGTTAAGACTAAATTGAAATTAAAGTAGAACATTGAATAGAAATTTAATTAATTAGACATAAATTAATAGTGTATTATTGATTATAAAATTATCTTAATTTTTCGTAGCTAGCAAAGAACTAGAAGCATCGGCACGAAGGGAAAAGAGGATATTGTCGAGGAGTAAACTCGAGAAAATCACGGTTTGTATTACTATAATTCAAATCTATTTATTATTATTAATTGTTATATTTTAATTAAAATGCATGTTAGGTAAAATTAGGTAAGCAATTAAAATGATAATATTGAATTGAATGAAATTGATTCAAAAATGTTTATGGCTTTTGAAATTGAAGGAGAACAAATTAGAAATTAAAAATGATTTGAATTAAGTAATTGAATTAAATTGAATTGAATAAATAATAATAATAAGAATAATAATAATAAAATAAAAATAAATAATTATGTGAATCTTTGAAATGTATATTGACTGAAAAGTAATTAGTGATTTGAATGTGATTGAAAAATGAAATAAAAAATATATACATATGAATTGAATAAAAAAATTATGAATAAGTGTGAATACTTGAATTGAGTATCGATTGAAAAGTGGTTTGAATTGAATCGAAGTATGATTATATGTGAATATCTGGAATATGTATTGGTAGATTAGAAAGTGGAAAGTGAATTTGAATTGAAATGTGATTATTGAATAGAAATTGAAATGGTTTGAATTGAATTATTGAATTGAACTGGAATATTGAAATTGGTGATTGATATGGATTTTATTGGAATTGAAATTGAGAAAGTGGAAATTGATATGTGAGACTGATACTGAACTGAATCATGGAATACTGAATATTGTTATGTGTACTGCATTGAACTGTGAAAATACTGAAGTAATGAATTACTGCAATACTATGAAACTGATTGAAATAAGAAATTATAATTGATACTGAACTAAGATGGAAATTTATACTGGAAAGTGAATTAAATACCCTATTAACTAGTCGGGTTAGTCGGATATAGTTGGCATGCCATAGGATATGGAAGAGTACGGGGTATTGCCGGCTTACTGATCAGGCACTTATGTGTCAACTACTGTTACTGTTACTGATTCGGCACTTTGTGTGTCGAATACTGTTACTGTTACTGTTACTGTTACCGATTCGACACTTTGTGTGTCGAATACTGTTACCGTTACTGTTACAGATTCAGCACTTTGTGTGTTGAATACTGTTATGTTACTGTTACTGCTACCGTTACTGATTACTGTTTACTGGTGTGTTTGGTTGGAATCCGTGTATCCGCCGAGTCCGAGTCAAGTTAATAGGGGCAAATGAAATAAAGTTACTGATAAAACTAAATCTGAATGATATGACATATGCGAAAGGTAAGAATTATGGTTCAAGAAACAGATAAGGATAAATTTTATGAAATAGATTTTGATAATATGAAATGATGTAAAAATGAGAAGTGAAAATGAAAAAAATTGAATTAGTGAAATAATACTTGAATTAATTGAATACAAGTTATTGAAAAATATATTTATGGATTTAATGTATGAAGTGAGTATTTAAAGACTCTAACTGTAAATTGATTATAAAGGAACGAATTGACAATGGAAATTGATGATGGATAAATTATTAAAATGGAATGGGAAATTGAAATGAATGTGAAATAGTTATTGAAAGACTAATGTTGTAAGGTTTAGATATGAAATAGAATAAGTTATTGAATTGAGATATATAAATGAAATGTATGAAATAATATTTTATGAAATGGTTATTGATGAAATGCATGAAATAGATACTGATATAGTAAGAAGATAAATAAGTTAAAATGAAAAGAAACTATTTGAAATACATACCTTTGAAATAAAATTAAAGTTTAAATGCATGAATGATTTATTAATGGTAAAATAGTGGTAAGATTTAATATATATATATATATATATATATATATATATATGTTGTTTTTGCCTTAAGTATTTGAATTATAGTAATACCACTAGGTGTATACTTAGCGTACGGTTTGTTTCCCTGCACAATTAGGTACAGAAATTTTAGAAGAGTTGAATTTGAGATTGCAAGTCTTCATCTCATCACATCTTCAAGCAACAGCAGGGTATGTTTTAAAGTTTTTGATTAGAATAGCATGTACTTATAAAAAAATATTAGGTATGTTCCAAGTATTTTTTTTATGTTCAATTATATTAGTGATTAGCCAAGAATTAATTTGGCACCAAATGTAATATTCCTATATCAAGCTCCTTAAGTCGAACATGATATAGGGGTGTTACACTTATGGCAACGCACATACTATAGATATTGCCAAAGACACGTTGCTTCGAACTACTACAGGCAATATCCAAATCTAACATTATGTGAAAGTAAAATTAATTGATAAATTGTATTAATTGTTAGTAAAAATTTCAAATTATATAAAATTATTAATTGTTAGTACCAGTCAAAACATTTTTCCAAATCTAACATTATGTGAAAGTAAAATTATTAATTGATAACTTGTATTAATGGTTAGTAAAATTATCAAATTATATAAAATTATTAATTGTTAGTACCAGGAAAAAATATTTTTCCAAATCTAACATTATGTGAAAGTAAAATTATTAACTTAGTTTAATTTTTTAATTAACTTAGTTTAGGGTTTTAAAGTTAAGGGTTAGGGTTTTTAAGTTAAGGGTTTAGGGTTTTAAAGTTAAGGGTTAGGATTTTTAAGTTAAGGGTTAATGTAACACCCCTATACCATGTTCGACTTAAGGAACTTGATATAGGAATATTACATTTGGTGCCAAATTAATTCTTGACTAATCACTAATATAATTGAACATAAAAAAAAAAACTTGGAACATACCTATTTTTTTTTCCTAAGTACATGCCATTCTAATCAAAAGCTTTAAAACATACCCTGCTGTTGCTTGAAGATGTGATGAGATGAAGACTTGCAATCTCAAATTCAACTCTTCTAAAATTTCTGTACCTAATCTGTGCACGGAAACAAACCGTACGCTAAGTATACACCCAGTGGTATTACTATAATTCAAATACTTAAGGCAAAAACAACATATATATATATATATATATATATATATATATAATATATATATTAAATCTTACCACTATTTTACCATTAATAAATCATTCATGCATTTAAACTTTAATTTTATTTCAAAGGTATGTATTTCAAATAGTTTCTTTTCATTTTAACTTATTTATCTTCTTACTATATCAGTATCTATTTCATGCATTTCATCAATAACCATTTCATAAAATATTATTTCATACATTTCATTTATATATCTCAATTCAATAACTTATTCTATTTCATATCTAAACCTTACAACATTAGTCTTTCAGTAACTATTTCACATTCATTTCAATTTCCCATTCCATTTTAATAATTTATCCATCATCAATTTCCATTGTCAATTCGTTCCTTTATAATCAATTTACAGTTAGAGTCTTTAAATACTCACTTCATACATTAAATCCATAAATATATTTTTCAATAACTTGTATTCAATTAAATTCAAGTATTATTTCACTAATTCAATTTTTTTCATTTTCACTTCTCATTTTTACATCATTTCATATTATCAAAATCTATTTCATAAAATTTATCCTTATCTGTTTCTTGAACCATAATTCTTACCTTTCGCATATGTCATATCATTCAGATTTAGTTTTGTCAGTAACTTTATTTCATTTGCCCCTATTAACTTGACTCGGACTCGGCGGATACACGGATTCCAACCAAACACACCAGTAAACAGTAATCAGTAACGGTAGCAGTAACAGTAACATAACAGTATTCAACACACAAAGTGCTGAATCTGTAACAGTAACGGTAACAGTATTCGACACACAAAGTGTCGAATCGGTAACAGTAACAGTAACAGTATTCGACACACAAAGTACTGAATCAGTAACAGTAACAGTAGTCGACACATAAGTGCCTGATCAGTAAGCCGGCAATACCCCGTACTCTTCTATATCCTATGGCATGCCAACTATATCCGACTAACCCGACTAGTTAATAGGGTATTTAATTCACTTTCCAGTATAAATTTCCATCTTAGTTCAGTATCAATTATAATTTCTTATTTCAATCAGTTTCATAGTATTGCAGTAATTCATTACTTCAGTATTTTCACAGTTCAATGCAGTACACATAACAATATTCAGTATTCCATGATTCAGTTCACTATCAGTCTCACATATCAATTTCCACTTTCTCAATTTCAATTCCAATAAAATCCATATCAATCACCAATTTTAATATTCCAGTTCAATTCAATAATTCAATTCAAACCATTTCAATTTCTATTCAATAATCACATTTCAATTCAAATTCACTTTCC
This sequence comes from Gossypium turneri, assembly GCA_008044935.1. NCBI lineage: Eukaryota > Viridiplantae > Streptophyta > Magnoliopsida > Malvales > Malvaceae > Gossypium > Gossypium turneri. The sequence continues at coordinate 5,086,094 of CP032576.1, forward strand.
ACTTTCTAATCTACCAATACATATTCCAGATATTCACATATAATCATACTTCGATTCAATTCAAACCGCTTTTCAATCGAAACTCAATTCAAGTATTCACACTTATTCATAATTTTTTTATTCAATTCATATGTATATATATTTTATTTCATTTTTCAATCACATTCAAATCACTAATTACTTTTCAGTCAATATACATTTCAAAGATTCACATAATTATTTATTTTTATTTTATTATTATTATTATTATTATTATTATTATTATTTATTCAATTCAATTTAATTCAATTACTTAATTCAAATCATTTTTAATTTCTAATTTGTTCTCCTTCAATTTCAATAGCCATAAACATTTTTGAATCAATTTCATTCAATTCAATATTATCATTTTAATTGCTTACCTAATTTTACCTAACATGCATTTTAATTAAAATATAACAATTAATAATAATAAATAGATTTGAATTATAGTAATACAAACCGTGATTTTCTCGAGTTTACTCCTCGACAATCTCCTCTTTTCCCTTCCGTGCCGATGCTTCTAGTTCTTTGCTAGCTACGAAGAATTAAGATAATTTTATAATCAATAATACACTATTACTTTATGTCTAATTAATTAAATTTCTATTCAATGTTCTACTTTAATTTCAATTTAGTCTTAATTAAATTCACTTATTTTTCTATCTCAATTCATACTTTATTTCAATTCAAATTTTAACCAAACTTAGACATAAGTATCTAAATTTCATCATAAAACCCTAATTTCAAAATTCTTGAAATTTAGTCCCTACTATGTAAAGCTTATAGCTTACTTTACAATTTAATGCTTTAATCAATTCTAATCAATAAATCTATCATTTAAACCCCTAATTCAAACATTTGTTCAACATGAACTATACTTAAAAACCTATAAACTTCCAAAGTCCCAACTTAATTTCATCAAAATCTTTATTCTAAGACTTCTAACACATCAAAATTAAGTAAAAAGGGCTTGATTGACTCACATATTAAGGTTTAAAGCTTCAAAACCTGAAATTTTTCCTTTTATTTTTCTTTCTTTCCTGCTTTTCCCCTGTTTCGAAATAGCTTCTGTTCTTTTTCTTCTTTGTTTCTTTGTTTCATTACTTTACTATATATATATATATATATATATATATATATATATATAGTATAATAATAATATAATATAATATATAATAAAACATGATAAATATCTTTATTATTTAATATAAATTAAACTTAAAAATCTCAGATTTTTTTAAAGGATTAACCGCCTCAACTTATGCTTTTGGTTTAATTGCCCTTTTAGTCCTTTTTACTTTCTTTGTATTATATTTGATTATTAATTTAACAATTATATGGTATATAATTATAACAAATATCTATTACTTAAATAACAAGTAAATTAAATACATATACTACAAATGTACATATTTTAATTAACACACTTGTATTTTATCATCACCTCACACTTGTCTTTATTTGTTTTATTTCATAATATAATATATTAATTAATAAACATCTTTTACTTATTATTTAAGAAAATATACAAATAAATTACAAGTGTGTTTTCATACACTTGTCACTATTTTTAATTTATTTAATAATAATAATTTTAATATAAAACCATAATAATATTTATATATAATATAATATATAATCAAAGAAAATCTTCTCATTTGCCACATCATTTATTGTTAATGGCTTAATTCCATTCTAATCCTTTTTATTTTCTATTTATCTATAATTCAACTTTTACCCCTTATTCAATTGAATCCTTTTTCCTAATTACTTTAAATTGGGCTAAATTCACTAAATAAAAATCTAATTAAACACACTATTAGAATCATAATTACTCCTAATATTTATTTACTAACTCAGTTTACTAAGACGGAGGCCCGATAACATATTTTTTTCGGTGCCTACAGATTTTGGGTCGTTACAATAAGCTTCCCTGTCGATCAAATGCAGCTAGTATACCGGTGCCCCGATCTGAAATAACATAGATATCAGGTTGGGGGCACACATGCCTCCTTAACCTAGAGAGAAAGAAATCCCAATCATCAGACGACTCCCCCGGTGTTATTGCAAATGCAATTGGAAGAATTCTCCCACCGCCACCCTGTGCCACTGCAAGCAATAGCCGATGAGTATACCTACCGAACATGAAGGTACCGTCAATTTGTGCCAACGGCTTGCAGTATGAAAATACATTTCAGCATTGCTTAAAGGTCCAAAACAGGCGTTTGAACACTTGGCATCCACGTAGCAATCGGTCATTGTAGTACACATGTTCCGTTTTAAGGTCTGTGATGGCACCTAGGACGTATCTCTCTAGCACCTGACACCACTGCCATATTTCATTATATGAGGCGTCCCACCCACTATGCATCTTCTCCAACGCCTTTTGCTTAGCTATCCAAGCCTTGCGGTAAGAGGGCATGTACCCCATTTGGCTACGGATATTGGCAATTAACACCGGCACTGAAGTCCTGGGATCTGCTTTTACCGTGGGCAGTATCAAGCTAGCTAACATAGCTGAATCCATCTTGGGATGATCTTGTGAAACACCTATAAACCGAGTACATTAAATAATGCAACATTGCATAATAACAGTATTATTCAGAAACCGTCAATATTATACCTGCAGCATATGTATGTGGACCTTTGTACTTTTTAATCTCCCACAACCCTGTCCTTTTCCTTAACGAGGCGTAGATTTTTCATAAACATGTACCGTCTTGGACCGCACACTTCGCCTCAAACTTATCAGATTTAGATTTAACGATGTGGTAATTAACGCCGTTTTTGATGCTATGTTGTTTCAAAGAACCAATAAAACTATCTTTGTTGGTAAACTGATTACCAACTTCAAATTCACCAGAATCTACCCCCGAACTTGTATGATCACGCAACCGGTGTGGTAGATCTGGAAACTCTAACGCATCATCTGCAGACAGATCAACATTATGCCTGTGGGCTGGAGGTGAGTATGCTCTGAATCGTGGATTTTCTTCTTCATCTGAACTCCTTTCAGCATCTTCAGGTTCTATTGGAATAGGCTCCGGTTCAGAAAATATCCACATTGGAGTCATCTTCTAACCCACAATCATCTGCAGCGTATGAGGTCCCCTCACCGGTTGACGTCGTAGGGAGTACGTTATCCCTTCTTCTGGGCATTTGATAACGTCCCTAATTGGATGTAGATTGCCACCCACTAGAACTTGATGCTATTCCCCAGTACGTATTTCCAGCATCAAACGTCGAGCCACCGATGTACATGTCCCATCCACCGACTGAGTGTCTTACGGGGGATGTGCATTCGACACCGCTATCGAACATGAGCTGTTCCATATTTTGTAACCCGCTAACCTAGTGTCGGCTAGGGGTCTTGTATACATCTCGAACACCGATCGCAAGTACATCAGTTGGCGATGTAAATTGTACATATAACTCAATATAAGGTGTTCCACTAGCAAGATGAGTCTGCACCATTGCCTCCAAGCTACGAGCACCTTTTATGTCGAACGAGTCATATGTCACCGGATCAACAGAAGAACAAAATCGATACGTGATAGACAGAACTTTCATTGGCGTCGTTCCAAAAATTTTACGCCTAATTCTTTTACGAAGTTCTGTCAAATCTATGTTCTGGTTAAAAACCAGTAGCACCGTATTCTCTGACAAAAAAATAACACCATTCTCGGTGTGGCAAACCTCACCATCGTAGTAAATAACAGCACTAATACGTTCACTCATATTTGAAAATCTAACCTTCTTAGCCTCTCTAAATTGTTTCTGCTGTGACTTATGCATTCTGAGAACATTTTCTGCCTAATTTATAGCCTTAGCCCAAACATGCTACTGTAGCAAAAGCGCATCCATGAGGGCACGATTTTCACAAATTCTTCTCAAATAGCATCCTGCTAGAAGCGATTTTATACTATTTGCTCAGAAATGTCAAAAAAAATTTTTCTTCCATGACCGACTATAGCAAAAGCGTGTCCAAGAGGGCGCGATTTTACAAATTCTTATCAAATAGCATCCTATTAAAGCGATTTTATACTATTTGCTCAGAAAAGTAAAAAAAATTATTTCTTCCATGACCTACTGTAGCAAAAGCGCGTCCACGAGGGCGGGATTTCACAAATTCTTCCCAAATAGCATCCTGCTAGAAGCGATTTAATACTATTTGATCAGAAACGTCAACTCAAAATTATTTTTTCCAGGACCTAAAAACCCTAAAAAGCCTGAACCCTTACCCCTAAAAGCCAAAAAAACCTAACGTGAGAAAAAAGGTAAAATCGCGTCCCCCGGAACACGCTATGTGGTGGAGGGAATCGCGGCCACGTCAGCGCGAGTTGCTGACGTGGCAGCAAATCGCTTCCTAGAGGGCGCGATTTGTTACTAGGTTAGCAACTCGCGCTGACGTGGTCGCGATTTCCTGACGCGTACCCTGACATCGCGCTTACGTGGCCGTGATTTGCCGAAAAATGGACCATTTCAGTAAATAATTAAATAATGGGCCCATTAGGTAATTTTTGAAAAAAGGGCTTTTTTTGGTAAAATGCCCAAAATTTTTGATGTATTATTTGAGTTTCTACCACTTTTTTTTATTTTTATCCTTAATATATTTTTCACCCTGATCAATACTTGAAAAATGGTTTTCTTTGGGTCACCAAAATGAAAGTGACCTAGAAGGTTGGGTGATAAAAATGAAAAGAGTAAGCATGATGTGGCGTATACAGTCAATCGCCTTTAGAGATTTAACACTTAGAGGACTAAAATGAAAGTGCTAAAAGTTGGATGAAAAAATTACGCAAATTTCATTTTGAGTGACTAAAATAAAAATACCCTAAAATTTGAGTGACCAACTAGATAGTTTACCTTTAATTTTTATCATTTTATAAAAAATGATATGGAGATAAAAGTGCTTAATTTTAATATATAAAAATTCATCATAAATTATTATTTATATGGCAACATTATTTTTATATAAAGTTTAATTATTTTAATATATGATTTTTTAGGTAAAACTTATACATATTATTAAATTTAATTGTGGTTAATAAAATCAAATTTAAATATTGAAATGATTAAATTATGGTCAAAATATTTCAATTTGATTATGAGAAAAGAAATCTTTAATAACGGAAATTATCATTACTCTATAATTATTAGTCAAGACATAAAGCTTTAAGTTAATTTAATCACGGGTTAGATGAGATGGTAAGAATCTCTCTTATCGTAATCAACGGTTGAGGGTTAAATCCTCGTTTTTATGTTTTTTGTTTCCTTTTGTTATATTAGTATTTTCTCATGTGGTTGCGAAGATTTGAACTTACTTTTAGGCTTTTTAGAGGGTATAATTCAATGAAGAACCTTCTCATTTCTGCTTTTACTAAACAGGTGCTCTATATGGAACAACTGCAACTTTAATCCCTACATTTTACAAACCAATTGTACAAAGTACAAAATATTGTTTGCAATTTAATTGTCTTGCAGATAATTGCAATGAAAACCCTCCGCCATTTTGCCATTGTGCATGGAATAATTGCAATTTTGGTCATTATAATTACAAATCATTTTGAAATTGAACCATATATTGATTACAATTTATTCAATACATCCATATTCTTTTAAGAATTAACATATTTTTTTCTCAAACATTTTTTATCTAATCTATTTTTTTATAATTAAATTTTATATTATTCCACCATAAACATTCATTTTAGTAAATACACATTAGTTATTCTTTTATAAAAAGCAACGGATATTATTTTAAGAGTATTTATGTCTTTTTTATATTTTACTAAATTTAGAAAATTTCACACAAATTATAAAATTCATGGTATTCAAACCCAAAACATCTTAGGTCTTAACTTAACCATTTCAATGAAAGCTACATTCGATTTAGTATTAGTGTTCTATTTTGTTACATAAATTTTCAATCACATCGTGAGTATGTCGTAATCTAATTATTCTTTATAAAAGGATTGATTGAGTTTGATGTCACTTGACTTAATGATATCACTTGAGAAATAAAATTACCAGAAAACCAAAAATTTATTACAATACATTTACCAAAACGTGTCATGAATCAAGGAGACATTTAAACCTAAATTGATTCCAAAAAGATAAGCCTTGCTGAGGAAAATTAAGGAGACATTTAATAATTACTAAGTTGGTTCACATATATAATCATGTTCAACTCTTGATATCTAATCGATGTGGGATTAAGCTTTCCTTTTTCCTCAACATTATTCACAAGTGGCTTACTTTGAGCGTCAATTTCTCATTCATCACTCAACCATTTTGAGCATAAAATAAATAATTAAAACTTAAAATTTGAAACTAATAATAATAGAACTTGCAATATGTAAAATATTAAAATTAAAAAATAATTTGAATTGTAAGTAAAAGGAAAAATAAATATGTAAATTCATCAAATTAAGAATATTAAATACACTCCAAATGCTCATTATGGTATTTTCGCTCTTCTTGAGTTGGTATAGAGTTTGGCTAATAACACCAACTCAATCGACATTATCAATGCAAATAAAGTTTTAGTTGAAGTGGTAAAGAAAAAAATTATAGATGTTGGTGGCATGCCTTCAAATATTAACGTTTACAACTTTTTTTAATCATTTTTTTAAATAAGGAATAGACAAAACTACCTCATAATAATATAAATTATTTAAAATATGTAATGTTATTTTATTAATTTCCTTGATTGAGTTGGTACTAAGTTGACCCGTGATACCAACTCAGTCACGCACTTAAATAATGACAAATGATAAATTTAGATATTTTATCAAATTGATCTTTATTCTTATTTTGAGCTAAATTTGGTCATTAACCTTTAAAAAAGTAGTCAAATTGCTTTTCTTTTAATGAGAATGTTGTTTAAAACATTAATTTTTAATGATGTTGGCGTGATAACCTGCGAGGCAGTCCATATGTGCTTCACGCTAACATGACGCTATTTGTCTTATGTCAACAAATAATTTAATAATTACAAAAATATTTAAAAATAATAAAATAACTCGAAATTCAAAAAATTATCATGAAGTGCACAAGGATTGCCATGTGGGTTGTCATGTTTAAAAATTTAACATTTTAATCAATATTTCCATAATAAAAAAATAGCTATTTGACTCTTTAAAAGTTTGATGGCCATATAAATATTTTTTTTAAATATAAGTAACTACCATTAAATTTTCATCATTGGCTTCAAATTAATAATTATTTTATTTTTAGTTTAATTTATTTTAATTTTTTAATTTAACATAATGAATTTATTTAATTTGAGTTTTTAAAACTCTTGTTTTCTTCTTCAATATCCCTTCGTTAAGCAAAATTTGAGCATATTGTCCATCGAAATAAAGGAAGCTTCAAATAAATGTAATCATTTCTACTATTAAATTCCATGTCATCTATCACATATTGCCCATACCTTAGATATTTCTATCCTCTTATAAAAAAAATTACACCGTTAGTGTTTTGAAGTAATTTTTATAACATTTAGCTAGTTTAGGTATCAATTCGGACAAAAAAATTTAGATACCAAATTAGGAAAAATTGTTAAGTTTAAGTATCAAACTAGAAAAAAAAAACTAATCTTAAATATCAAATTAGAAAAAAAAATGTTAAGCTCAGATATCAAAGGTTATGTTAAACCTATATATAAATATGATTAATATTTTAATAAATTAATGGTTATATTTATTAATAGAATAAATTTTTCTATAAAGTTTTAAATAGATTCAACCTTTTTTGTAAAAGAAAATTCAACATTTTTATTATATAGATAGAGAATACAATTTTTTTTTTCAATATTGTCTGTTTAGTTTCTTGAATTGAATATATAATTAAACATTTTTAATTTACTTAAAAATAATCAGAAAACTATTATTTATATTAACTAATATATTTTTAATAATTTTATATTGGTATGTGTGAATCATTCTTGCTATTATACATATATAATATATATTTTTAATCTGATATATACTATTTATCAAGTCTTTTATTGAGTTGGTGTTACTTATCAACAATGTCTCAACTGTAACGCCCTGAATAATTTATTTCTATTTCTGTAAAAACTTGACATAATTGTGTATTTGCTTTCGTGGTTAAGTGTTCTGAGTGTGTGAGAGAGGTTTTGGGTTCATTTTCCACTTTTGGCAATTTTTTTGTTATTTTTTATCTAAGCATTATCCTTGCTGAGTGGACTTACATAAAATTTTATGTTAATCTTTATTAGAATGAGCTTGCTGGTTTGAGTGGTAAGGGAGTTAGAGAGTTAAGGTCTTGTGTTCAAATCCTTGTGCAAGCATGGATGTTATTTTTGCTCAGTTGCATGAGAGAGTTTTGGTGGAGTTGGAATTCTAAGTTAGTTGTTGTTAGTACTAGTGGGATAGTAGGGAGGAATTTGAGAGATTTTTTGGATATCTTTTTTATTTTTATTTTGTTTTTCAAAATTCCTGTCTCTTTCCAGGAAAACTGACGTCAAATTTTATTTTGCTTACCTCTGTTCTTTTATTCCTCACCGTTTTTGTTACTTCCTCTATTTTGTTTAAATTTATCTATTTTGTTTCGATTTGTCAACGGATCTTGACATTTTGCTACTCTATTTTCTTTCGATTGTTCGATAAGTAGGGTTCTAACGCTTCTGTAGTTTTGTTTCCCAAATTGCTGGTTGAAGCCTTATTTTTCTATTTTGGCAACGATGAATCGTGAAGAACCGGGCTCTCCTCTTATAGATTTGTAGTCGAAACTGTTCGGGGTGTTGGGGTAAGTGATGAGCGTTTGAATCAAACTTTTTTTGGTTTCGTGGTTTTGGATTAATCGTGAATTAAGATTGATTTTGGAGTTTGGTTTGTTGATTTTAGGTTCTAGTGATCTCGAGTGTATTTTGCATTAAAATCGAGACAGCTATGTACCCGAACCGCAGAAAATTAAACCTCGACAAAAGCTAAAAAACTGTTCTATCGACGCCACACGGGCGTGTGGTAGCCCGTGTGGTTGGCTGTGTGTGAAACACGACCGTGTAATTGACGAGGGCATGGTCATGCGCAAGACACGGTCGTGTGGAGGTGTGAGTGTGGCCGTGTGGGCCACACGGGCTAGGCCAAGTTGGGCATGTGGGCCCATACAGGCATGCCACACAGGCATGTGAGCCCAAATTTCTAAAATTTTCCCTAGGGTCACACGGGTCGTTCTGATCGATTGTGGGTATACCATAGGGTCGGTAAGGGCTAACCAAACCCTAGATTACGTGATTTGATATTCTGATAGTATGCTCTAAGTAGGACACTTTTATGCATGTCTAACTATTCTGATATATGTATATCTGATATTTGTACACAAGCATGATAAGCATGTTATATATGTATCTAAATCTATATTTTGCATCTGTTCTTAGGGTGAGATTGTATATATGGAGGAAGTGTTCTAAAAGGGGATCCTCGCCTATATTCTGACAGCTTGGTTGCATATTATCTGATATGTGTCATAATGACACAATATAGCGTGTAGGGATGGGTTGAAGTTTTTAACCCCACATAGTGTTTTGGGATGGTCAGAGATGGTGTGTAGAGGATGCGGTAGGATTCTGCATATCTGATTCTATTATCTGTTTCTGTAAAGGACTTAGGTCTGGTCTGAATCTGAATGTATATGTCATTTCTGTATAAAATATTGTATGTCTATTTCTATTGGGTTACACACTGAGTTTACAAAAGCTCACATCTGTTTGTCTATTTTGTTCAGATAATCCACAGACTTATGCGTATCGATGCAACGGAGACTCAATAGTGACCACTCGACCGTAAACTATTTAAACTTAGTAATTTATGGTTTATTTAAAATTCTAGATTCATTTGAGAGTTTGTAATTTCTGGGACTCTCTAAGTTGTATGGTTTTTAACTTTTGATTTTTGGTTTTTTTGATAATTTGCATGCTTCGATAAAATGTTTTATGAAAATGACGGTTTTACGCAAATAAAGATTTTTCTAAAAATACAAACCAGATTTCCAAAATGTATCGATTTTATTAAACCTTCGCTGTAATATGTGTTTTGGAAAATGAACTAATTAAATGACGTTTTTAATACTAATCATGAATGAATATGAGTTATAAACGTTGAACGGTTTATCGAAGCAACTCAGTTTTCAAAACCTATTCATTGTGACATTTTCAGACTCGGCAATAATGTCTAGGTTGGGTCTAGGGTGTTACACCAACTCAATTACGAAATTACCAAAAAATTGTTTTATTTGTTAAGTAAGTTATATGATTATGTGAGTGTTTTTTTCTGTTAGGGATCGACCCATATAAACAACGAGTTAGTAAAAGTGAAGAAGAACGAAAATAAAATTTTATGTGAAAAACTCTTCCGAAGAGCATAAAAAATTACGAGTAAAGCAGGTATCGACTTTTCACTAAATGAGTAAACAAATGAGAGTTCAATATGGAGAAAATAAATCTAAAATTACTAAATGTATAATCTCAAACCCTGAAAACAAAGTCTTAACTCGAAAACAATTTTTTTTCCATAGTTACCACAAAACTCATATGTGACTACATCTTGTTGCCTTAAAGGAAATAATCTTACTAATTGGTATATCAAAATAGGGATACAATGATCCCTTTAAATAGACTTAGATTAGAGTTCTAATCATACTAAAATATTCCTCAAAGAAAAACCCTTGCTAATTGGATGGCAAATAGGAGAACACGTCGTGATATGGCATATCGCCTTGTCGCAACATCATCTTTACTTTGGCGTTTCAACATTGCCGCGTTGCCCTGATGTCTCGATGCTCCACTTCATGACGTCAGGCCTATTTTGGGCCTTTTTCGGTTGCACGTCAAAACATCTTTCTAAGTGCTTGCAAGATGTTTGATAAATGCGAGACATGCCCCACAAATCTCCACATTGACTCGTGTTTATCATGCTTCCTTTTTCATGCCCCGTCATGGGCTTAACTCGAATTTTGCATAATGTCAACCAAGTCTAAACCGTGCTTAAACTTGAAAACTGAAAGACTCCTAGTCTTCAAATCAAAGTTGTATAATGCAATAAGAGCTAATAATACCTGACAGGAGAGAAAGATCAACTTTCTCTACCTGACTATAACCCTTTCCGACCAGCCTTACCTCAAATATTTTGTGAACCATTCGAGACCAAAAGAGGATGAGAATCTTCTCTAAATCAAGCACATGATCTATATCAGACACGGCTTCACCTTCAACCGGATTATATGTGGAGAACAACAAATCATCACCTTTGTCCTTAGTCACATTAGATACCTCCATATTTATTTGAAACTACCAAAACTGAAATTTGTGATCTCGTCGAACTTCTCGATATCCAAATTTGTTGTTGTGTCACCAAACGAGTCGATCTTATGAAAGTTGAACCTGGCTCTAATACCAATTTGTTGGGGATCAATCTTTATAAACAACAAGCTCGTAAAAGTGAAAAAGAATAGACAAAAATATTTTACGTGGAAAACTCCTCTGAAGAGGATAACAAAATTACAGGTAAATGAGGTATCGATTTTTCAATAAATAAGTAAACAAACGAGAGTACAATATGAATAAAAATAAACCTAAAATTACTAAATGTACAATCCCAAACCCCAAAAACAAAGTCTTAACTCGGAAAAAAATTCTCTCCATAGTTATCACAAAACTCTCACCAAAAATCATATGTGACTACATCTTGTCGCCCTCAAAGAAAAAATACTTACTGATTGACCTATCAAAACAGGGGTACAATGACCCCTTTAAATAGGCTTATATTAGAGTTTTAATCGTACTAAAATATCCTTGGAATAATTAGAGTCCAATGGCTATTTAAAAAAAAATTAACCCCCACGGCTAAATCCCAAACCCAATGGTCCTATTTTTTCCTACATATACCTTCTACACTTTTAATTTTCTTCATTCAATATTATTAATCTATTCTCCTAACTCTTTTATTCTTAATTTTCTATCCTAATCTCCCAGATTCTTTTTCTTTTAATTTTCTATCCTAGCCATTTGTAAGTTCTTAGATTTTATTCGATTTTCATCATTTTAAAATTTTAAAAAATTTCAATGCCTTTAATTTGTTTGGATTAGAAACATATTTTCGATGTCCAATTACAAATGGTAAGAAAATATTATTATATTTTTTATTTTAATTAATATAGTTATTAAGTTGTTAATATTATTATTTTTAATTTTTTATATTTATATAACTAGGACGAAGATTGAATTACTGAAACATATATACACAATTTAAGTGTGAGAGCACCGCGTGTTATTGAACAACACTTAGAAGAGGTGGGATTCTTGCTTGTGTCCCGTATGCTTGGAGGGACTAAATTGGAGCCCGCGTTGGAAAGATGGAGATCCGAGACACGCATATTTCATTTTTCATGTGGTGAGTATACGATTACATTCGAGGATGTGACATTACAACTCAGTCTACCAGTTCATAGGCAAGTTGTTACAGGGGCAGTGCGTCTTCGGGTTTCTATCTTTCCAGCAAAACACTGATTAATGCAGGCTCTAATTTAGTCCCGTCAAGCATACGAGAAATGTGCAAGAATCCCGCCTCTTCCAAGTACTGTTCAATAACACGCGATGCTCTCGCACTTAAATTGTGTATGTATATTTTGATAATCTTTGTTTTCTTCTTGATTATATAAACATAAAAAATATTAACAACTTAATAATGATATTAATTAAAATAAAAAAATATAATAATATTTTCTTACCATTTGTAATTGAATGTCAAAAATGTGTTTGTGATCCAAAAGAATTAGAAACATTGACATTTTTAAAATGATGAAAATCGAATAAAATCTAAGACATTACAAACAGTTAGAATAAAAAATTGAGAGAAGAAGAATTTAAGAGATTAAGATAGAAAATTAAGAATAAAAGAGTTGAGAGAATAGATAAATAGGATTGAATGAAAAAAATTAAAAGTCTAGAGGGTATATATGGGAAAAAATGGGGCTGTTGGGATTGGGATTTTGTCCTTGATTTTTTTTAATAGTCGCTGGTCCCAACGATTAGAAAATTAACGACCATGATTTTCTAACCGTTGGCAATCCAATAGTTAATATTTTTTTTTTATTTTTCTGAATAAAAAGATTTTGGGGATGGGGTGACATGTGGTGAAAATGCATCTAGCAAGATGCATTTTGCCATGTGTCATATTATCTCCCAAAAGTGGTCCATCTCCCTAAATTTAATAAGAAAATAGCCTAAATCCCTAATTATTTGTAAAAATCGACATATTTTCCTAACTACCCTTTAAAATCAAAATATTTTTATATCCAATACATCATTAAGTATGTAATTCATTTTATATTAAAATATTAGTGCATTATTTTATATAAATATAATATTAAAAATTTTCGACACCGTTTGAGGCTTTACCTAAATATCACCCCGACTCGAATATGAATAGGCTTAGACTGTAAAACAAATGAAGACACCTATTATTATACCAAAGAAAATAAAAATAAAATTTTAAATTAAACTAGACTACATCACACCCACAAATATTTGTGTAATAAATTTATAAAAAAAAAATGACTTTAGAATCAAATGGCTTTGATTGAAATAGCTAAAACTTTGATGTCTTGGGTTTAAATATCATGATTCTCATTTATATGCATGTATTTTTTTTTAAAGATTTATCAAAATCTAAAAGAAAGCATGAACACCCTCAAAATAATATTTATTTTATAAAATGAAGGTGTATTTAGTTGTTTTTTAACTGAGCCGGGACTCAAGTGTGATACCAACTCAATCAACCTCTTAATATATAATATAAATACCCTAAAACTATATTTGTTATTTTATAAAATGAATGAATATTTGATAATTTCCTGAATTAGGATCTGGTTGACGAGTGACATTAACTCATTATAAAATAAAAGAGTTTTGTCATTTCTTAACTAAACTTAGATCGTGACATTAATTTAATCAACACATTATTATTTTAAAAAATAAAAAATAATAATAAATTTTAAACTAAATTGACACATCAACTCAATCATAGATGTTATAGAAAATTATGAAAATTGGTAAATCAAAATGTTGCTGTCTTGTTGTCGGGCGTTGAGGGCTATTGTGGACCTCAACATTTTGAGTATCGAGTTAAAAGTCACTTTCCAAAATTTCTTCTTCTTTTTTAAATGGCATGCCATTAATGTTTTTTTAATTTTTTTTATATGAAAAGGTTTCCAAGATTCCACCAAATTAAATATTATTTTTATTATATTTTGAACAACAAAGAAATTGGCTTATTCTTGCATGACATAATTTAAACTTTCTAAAGTCAGATCAACCTATTCAAGACCGCTTCAATTGTGATGGTTTATTTTTTATATCTACAATAAGGAAGTACCAAATGATACAAGAGTTGCTTACCACCATGTTGGAAATTAGACAAAAGTAGAAAATGCATACATTCCAATTTTCATACAAGGAAACAACCATAACGCTACAATATGTCACTTTAATAATTGCTCTTCCAACCTTCAAGCAAGCAATAATAGGATGATAAGAGGATGCTACTTTTATACAAGTCTAACGATAAGGTCCATTCCATAGGTGGTACATTGAGTTGGGGGTCGATGACTTTGACCTATCTATATAGGGTGATTTTGACATCAAATCAATAAAATAAAAAATTGATATTTGTTTTTGCAAACTTTGGCATGGATACGAATGTCGTGATTAGCGCCCACTCCTTACCAACCATAGGAGGTCCCTCGTAACTGAAGGTAAAAAAAATAAAATAATTGTACTTAATATCTTAAAATGTATTGAATCGCCAATATTTATAATTTCTCATTCCTAGCTATCATTTGTTTCCACATTTGATAGTTGCTCATAATTCATTAGGTTTTATATGATTCAAAAATTTATGCTTAGCTTATTGCAAATTTATTGTTTTTGTGTTTTTTTTTTTTATTTCATAGATTGCTAAACCCTTTTTGTAGTCAAAGGAACTTCAAAGTTTGATTTAAATAGTTTGTGAGATCTAATTGTTCTTTGTATTTTATTTTTTTCTTTAGTATTCACATGCCTTTTGATTTAATTACAAATATTCAGGTTTATTGAATATAGGGCTTGTATTCAGTTGCTTAGAATATTTACCTTGTCAATTTGAATTGTTAAATTCGTAATTGTTTAATTTATTCTAAAACAAATCGTACGCTGAGTAAAACACTCAGTGGTAAATCTATGATTCAAAACAATAAAATTATACTATGTATATGCACACATTTCATTCATACTCAATATTATATCATATTATAATATGTACTTTCAATTCTTTATACATATTGCTTTAGAATCAACATTCCATATCAATCTACTAAGTTAATACCAATTTTTTTTTTATCATTTCTCTTTCATTGCATATAAGACTCATTCATCTGCCATCATCACTATATAACTTCACATGTCTTCGATTCATATCAACATTTCATCTATTTCTAAGCCTATTGGCTATAATTACTCACTTGGCCTTTAGGCTTCGTTCTTAACTCGTTTCACAAAATATTTTGCATAATAATCTATAAGTTTATTTTTAAGTAGGAATTTATTTTTGTTAATCTCGACAACTACACAACATTGTGGAGTGATAGCATCTTAACTAGGTGAAACAACAATTTAGGTTGGTGCAAGATATTTTGGGTAACCCACAAACCCTCAATCGGCTTTGCATGATATATCAAAAGGGACAAGAAAAGCATTGGCCTATAGTATAGATCATGCATAGTCAATGGCACTTTGGAACCAATGACTCAACATTCCACCTTTTGGAAAAGTATCTAGCATGGTAATTTATAAAATTTTAAGGAAAATATGCAATTGTTTATGCAAATGGATCAATCACAATTCTATGCAGAAGGGGAATATTTTGTAATTAATGATCATCTAATCGTCAATGAGCAAATTAGCGAGGTTTTCATCAAGCAGTCTGACCTATCTGACAATAGTTAGTGCTACTTATGCAACAATTTCACCTAATTCTACATATTGAAGTTGTCATCTGGGTCATATTAGCCTTACTTGCCCTTTCATTGTACTATTGAAATGGGCCATTGTTGCATGTTAATGAAGGACCCAGACATACCATGTCACACCCCGCATTAAGTTAAGATTGGAATAGTAATTTTGGGAATCAATTTGAAAAGCTTACAAATTGAGCGGGCTCTAATAGGAATAAGAGAAATTGTCAGATTGGTTGTGAAATGGTTGGATTTCAACCTTGGTTCTGTTGAGTTTTAACTACGAATATTTTTTAGTGGGAGACATGATGGTTATGGACATGTACACTTGATTGTTGTGTTTGGGATTGGTAAAAGAAATGCGTGAGTAATATATAAGAGAGAGATGTCAATCTCCAGGGGGATTCTTTCAATTTTTTATTCCTTTTGTTGGATTTAGTGCCCTAAGTGTAGTATTTTCGTCAATATACACTTGCAATTTTTCGAACAAATTGGTTAATAAAATTATTCATGAATTACATTAATACTTTGTATAATATCCTCATGTGGTTTTTGCACGTAAAGCAAAATGGAAGCAAATGTTGCCCACTGGTTGTCTAATGTTTAACTAATACTAAGAGGTATTACATGATTTGATTGTAATATAGAAAGACAACTTATATTAGTGGATGAACATAAACATGTCATTAGTCTAATAAGAAATGAGCAAACCGATTACAAAACTAATATGTCATCTATCAAGTCCAATTGAGGAGATATTTTTTCTTAGGAATCCTAGCGGATGACTCCTAGAAGATAGAGACATAAATGTGACTAACTGGACTGACAATAAATTAGACAAGACCCAAGAAGAATTGATCTTAAATCTGTTTATTGACTTATTCACTTGTGACGTTCATAGTGTAGTATACCTAAATCCAAAGCAGATGACAAACTATGTATGCATGACTCGTACACTTTGATGTAAGTAAAAGTCTGACTTCGAATGGATAAGGAATTCAAAGCTGGTTCGTTGGGTGTACGACTTCTGCAGTATGTAGTGCCATTCTCAACAGTGGAATTCATAGCTGAGACATGGGTAAATGATATCCTCTCATTGGCATTACATGGTTGATGAAAAGTGAACGTGGCCATGGGTCATTCGACTTTGTGAGGAATGACTTGATCACTATTTGATAGTGATATTGACTTTTCATGAAGGAAGATGTAATGATTACCATGAGATAAAATAGGATCATATTGGGAGAACAAATATTACCTCAAAGATACCAAGGATATCGTATGAGGGTAACACACTGATGATAAGGTCATCGAACGAGCATTGAGTAGTTGCTTTCGTAATGGTATGTCGTTAGGGAAAGCTTAGTCGCAATATTATAGTGGAATGGTTCCATGACTACATGAGTTTATAATTAATAGGCAAAAACCTGGAACTTAATTATAAATCATTTGATCCCTAATTACATATGTTTAATCGGTCCCTCTGCTAGCTCATTGATACCAGAAATGAATTGCGTGTTTGAATTGGAATGAACAAAATGGATAGAAATAAAGAAATGGGAAACATTTAGAAATTATTATGGTTTTCTCCGAAATGGAGAAATGAAATCATTTAGAAATGAATGTAGGTTTCTCAAAATGGAAATGGAAATGGAAATGAGAAATGATTCATTTGCAAATATACATGGATTACTCAAAAATGATCGGAAGAATAAGTTTATGTTTTTGAGTTGTTTTAAAGCTCAAAAATGAAAATAAACCATTCAGTCATAAGGAACATGTTGTGTGGTGAAATATTAAACATATTTTCTTGAAATTTTACCAAAGGTAAAATTGTAATAATTTTACTGAGGGCAAAATTGGGATGAGAAAAATATTTAATATAAATATATTGAAGTTTATTTTGGGAAATAGAAAAAAAGAATTGAGTTGGATCAAATTACAAAGTACTGGTCGAAAAGTCTGGGAAGTACTCGTAATTGGACCCGATATACGATAAGCCCAAAATCCCCTCGTGTAACATGAAGGGGGTGGCAACCCTAGTAGGAATACTAGGGTGTGTCGTCCACCATACTTGTATTCTAAGTAGGAATTTGTTTTTCTATTTGAAATAAATCACTACAAATGAACAAGGGTTCTACTTTCTCCTCCAATAAATAGATGACACCAATATAACTATTAACAGAACTTTTGAGAGATTGTTAATTTGTCGAGAAATAGAGAGAATTTATTCTCAACTATTAAATATATTTTTCCAGAATAACAATTTTACCAGTTTCTATTAAAGAAAAAGGAATTTTCATTTTCACCCCAAAAAGAAAAGAAAACTTTTTTCTAGTTATGTGTTTTGATTCAATTGATTTAACCCCACACTCGAAGTAGTTCGTGGTACGAGAATAGTAGAGACGATCGTTTGGTTGAAAGCTGAAAAATATCAAGGACCCGTTTATTCCAAAACATAAGTACGATTTTAATTTAAGGTTTATTGCTATAAATATCACAAACTCAGTCGTTTTCAAATTTTTAATTTTTCACTGTGCAAAAAAATCGTGTTCAAACCAGATTTTTTTTCAACACTTTCTTCATCCTCTTCATTAGTTTGATTGAAGGAAAGAAAGATTGAGAACGATCTGCATGAAGAAAAAAAAGCTAAAGTTTGTGCCTGAGTATTGGATAATTTATCAAGCTGGTAAGTTTATTAACCTTTTTGTGTCATGAAGTTAAGTGCGTCATGAAGTTAAGTAAAGGAAAGAAAGTTAAAGATTTAAACTATCCATCGATTTCATTCTGTATTGGATAAGTTGTGGATGATAATTTTAATGGCCTCTGCATATAAACGAATTCGTTTTTTTATGATGATGAAATATCTTCATTAAAGATTCTGAAATAGTTGTTATGTTTTATAAGTTGGAGGTTCAGGTAGCAAAAGAAGAAGCTAAGTAGAAGGATTTGACGTCCACGTCCAGGTGAGCTCCAAAACTCAAGCCTTAAATGGATGTTTAAGTTTTGGTATTGTTGATGGGCCTGTAACTTTCGTCCTAAGATGATGAATTCTATGGCTGAATGATAATATATCAAGATGCATGTTGTCTGTAGATATGAAAGTATATGGCTGGTTGTAGGTTTATCTATGAGGTATAAATGAGATGTTTGACGTGATGTTTGTTGGTTATGTTGGTTGAGTGTTGAGCAAATGATGTGTCATCCTATGGTTGGATGTTGTGTAAATGGTGAGTTACTCCATAACTAAATATTGATGTATCGTGAGGTATGTTGCATTGATGTGAAAATGCTTGAAATGTTTGACGTAATATGTGTCGTGCTTGAACAGTAATGTTAGTAGAATGTCTATGTATGAAATGCATGTGTTTAAATTATGCGGAGTCGTGGAGGGTTGTTTTGGCGGATGAAAGATGAAAAAATGTCATGTTGTGCACTATGTGCCACGTGTTATCTGGCTTTGCGGAGGTTCGAGCGGATAGTATGGAGACTGTATATGCATGGTTTTCAGTCTTGCTGAGGTTCGGTTGGATTATCCGGAGATATATGCACAAATCATTATGATAATCCAATGTGGGTTCTACGTATGTATGAGACTCTGCGGAGTCTAAGGCTTTAAGCCTCATATGTGTAAGCAAGTCCATAGCCATGGCACATGAAAGTTATGAAAGTCCGCATGATTTACTTGATAAGATCAAGTAATATGTATATAGCGGAGAGACCTAGAGGCGGAGTCTCAGAGTTTGAGTCTTATTTGTAATTAGTTTTGATAAGAATATCATTTCTAAACTAAGCAAATATTCAATATATTTAAACTACTTTGTGAAATAATATGTGTCTTAGACTATGGTTAAATAATTGGAATAGTCATGTGGTGTGTGGTCAATTAAACAACTGCATTAAGTGAGAATGGCGAAATATGTATTATAAATGTGTTAGTTAAACTTTGGTTATGAAATGTAACACCTTGTAGTCTGGATCTGACGATTGAATTGGGTGTGGGGTATTACAATCCAACACCCCTTCTTCACCGTTTGTCACGTCGACGATGGAAATAACATTGACAAATTGGAAATTTATGTTTCTCTTTAGTTTAATGAGCCCATACACACCTTAGCCCCTCCATCTATTGCATCATTATTCTCCAATAAGTCACCTGGCGTATAATTCGATTTCTTCCCATTGAGGCAGGAAACGAATGATGGTGGCGACGAGAACGTTTTAGTCTAGGGTTCACCGTGGTGGAATTCGACATGGAACCACTAGCCACCAAGATGTGGAACTCATTCACCGCTTAGGCGTCGCTTGTGATTGGGGTTTGATTGTAAGTAATTTTGAAAATTTTAGTGTTATTTTGAAACCATTGATATAATGTTATTTTTCTTATATTTGCATTTATGTTTACTATTTCAGTTACCAAACTATTGGCTTATGACTTTCAATAGTTAATTACAAAGCTATATTTGATCTACGAAAACATAAGAAATCCCATTGTTTTCTTAACATCACATTTATGTTTCTTACATCATCATATTTATATATAATAAAAACTCAGAACATCACAAATCTTAATAGTTTGCATCATCCTTCGCGACCAGTTCCCTCAGTGTTAAATGAGGTATCTTTCAATATAGAAGGTGTGCATGGTGTGTACCATCTAGTCAACAGCCTTCTCTAAGTCTCAAGGATGTTAAACCATTCAGCTCATTTCTAATTTTGAATCACAAAGCAACAGTAAATCTATAACATGGTTTGATGTCAAATTAGTAATACTTGATACAAATTGGACCTGTAACTCTAAACCTATTTCCCTAAACCCTAAAATTTTTTTCAGAGATGTACCTTTCCTCCAACTTGTAGATGTAGCCCACTCACTTTAATGATAGAGACACTTAGGCCATGGGTTTTATGTAAAAATTGGAGGTCCACATGATGCCCAGGTATCCTTCCATCCGGATGAAGCTTCAATTTAGTTTATATCGTTAACTTTGAATTTACCAAAACTTTGATAGACTCCAGTTGAATCAGAATAGATGGTGCACACTGCACATACCATGCATTACAAAATGTTCTCTTAGTGTTGGTAACTATTAAAAGATGGCTTTCATGCAGACCATAGCAGTTCGAGCCACGCAAGTTGCAGCTGAAGAATATGCTGCTGTTTTATTACTTATTAATTGATGTTTTGCTACTTACTTACACTAGAACTAAGTATATAAGGTATTTGATGTAATTTAGTGCTGATGGATTTGATAAATCAGCTTAACCAGGTGTGCAAGCAAAATTTTATAAGTTTCAAGACTATGTCAGTGGAGTTAGGTGTGTTTAAGTAACATTTTCTTTTTTGACAAGTTGATTACTTGTTATACGTAATGAAATGTTTTCAGCAATGAGATGATGAATCATTCAGCATAATTCTCTTCTTGTGTTTGGTTCTTAATCAAGCATTCTGTTCTTGTTAGCTTTAGCTCGATTTCTTTGTTTGTTCAGCAAGTCATTGTGGCTTTAAGGTTAAGAAATCTGCTGTGATTTCTTAATCTGTTTTCTAAGCTCCTACAGCAACATCGGTGACTTTAAGCTAATTTTGCTATTAATTTGACATCATCAAGTGAAGGAATCTATCAAGTGATGAATGTCAAATTGGTAACACCGTATAAAAATTATAACGTATGAGAATAACTCGTTTCCACCTTACAAAATTTCAACACATCTCTCGAAACTATGAAACTATTTCAAGTGGGGAAATGGAGTACGACTTTTTATTTTGGTTTTTTTCAACGTTTAGTGAATAAATTTAAATCTTAAACCTTAAATCTTAAATACTAATTAAGCTTAAATTTAGGGTTTAAGGAGGAAGGAAATGAGTTAGAGTTTTGAGTTTGGATATGAATATTAATGATGGATGAGGAAGTGTCGAGTCTCATCTTTATGGAGCTCTCAAACCATAAACTCGACAACCATGAATCACTATGTAATGAACAATTACAATTTAAAATTGAAATACTATACACAAAGCTTGACACCTACTGACGTCGAGATTTTAGTAATCATTCTATAATCATTACCCTAATTTTAATGTGTTCGAAAAGTTTAATGATGCAATACATATAATGAAAATCAACACCTATGAATGTTGAGGTATGAGGTATGAGCACAAAAAATATTATGGGAAATAAATTTTAAGGATACCTATTTCAAAGCTTAATTATTTTTCTACTATATTGAAATGAAAAGAACGTAATTTCTTTATCAAATAAAAGGTTAAACTTATTAAATCTCTCTCAATAGTTCCCTTTGGTTTTTCTTTCTAATCTCATTTTCAACCACTTTCGCAGTGGTTTCCATGGAGGATTAGACCCATTGGGCATCACTGAATGAAAGCTTGTAAATAAATAATAATCCACTGTGTCTTATCTAAAAGAAAAGCT
The DNA here is from genome assembly GCA_008044935.1 of Gossypium turneri. Classification (NCBI taxonomy): domain Eukaryota; kingdom Viridiplantae; phylum Streptophyta; class Magnoliopsida; order Malvales; family Malvaceae; genus Gossypium; species Gossypium turneri. Next base: position 5,108,557 of record CP032576.1, read on the forward strand.
GTGGTGGTTTTAGTTTTTAGTTTTAATCCATTTTATTTCCTCTAAATTGTAGTGGTTCTAGTTTCAGATAATTCTATTTTCTCCAAATGTTGTAGTGGTTCTAGTTTTTTTATTCTAGTTGTGTTCTAATATTCACCAAGGCAAGTGCCTTGCTAAATCTATGGAAACCATTATCGGATGACTTTGTGATGATAGAGCTTAGAGCACTGTGATGGTGATAACGAGATTAGAATCCAAGACGAGAACGACAATGATATGAGCTAAAAGTAGAGCTGTAAACAAGTAAAAGACAAAGAATTAAAGGGAGATTTATTAAAGTATTATGGGTCCGTATGGGTGGACACTTCTCCCAATTATAAGACCATCAACGCGAAATGAAGATGTTACGCCTTTTCGAATCTGCTTGGGATCTCATTTGTGATTGGGCACATAAAAGGTTATTTGCCAACATCTGCAGCATAGTGCATTGAGCAATCAATTGTTCCTCCAATTCTGAAAGTTATGTTTCGCCTAAAACATACGAGTGTAAAGTTGGATCTCTCTTCCACACATAATTTGAAAAGGGGTCATGACTCATCTTGGATGAAGAATGAAAGCTTGTATTGTACAAGTATTCTGCCCAAAGAAGAAATTTAGACCAGGATTTAGGTTATTCATGTGTGAAACAATGTAAATAGGTCTCCAAACAACGGTTGACCACTTCCGTTTAGCCATCGGATTGTGGATGATAAGCAATCCCCATGTGAAGGACTAAGACAGAAGAGCTCTTGACAGAAAGTACTCAAGAGTGGAGCTTGGAATTCCATGCAAACGAACGACTCCCCTATCAAACAAGCCAGCAACAGTTTTGGAAGTGAATGGATGAGATAGCATATTCACTAAATTGATCAACCACCACCAGGATTATGTCGAAGCCACTAGAAATTAGGACTCCAATGATGAAGTCTAGTGAAATATCCTCCCAAACTTATTCATGCATTGGTAAGGGCTGCAGTAGGCCAATTGGCGCTAGTGTTTGGTACTTGTTTAGTTGACAAGGCAGACAATTCTGGACATAAGATTTAACATCTTTCTTCAAATGTGGGTAAAAATTGGCAGCCACTACGTGCTTCCACCAGAACCTTGTCTTTTAGAGTTGGAAAATCTTGTATTACTAATCTGGACTTCTAAAATAGGTGTCCGGCAGCCATATGGAAATTGGAATACAACTATATATGGGTTGAGAGAGAGCTGCTCCTTTATTTGCTTCTAATGCCATAAAGCCGACATGTCGGCGTCTATGAGACTATGCATCGGCTCCTTTGTTCTCGTGGAATGCCTTGCCTTGTACAGAATTGTTAAGTCGAATGGAAAAAGTTTTATGAATAATCTTTGTTATTCCTAAGTAATTTAAAACTCGATTCGATTAAAAAAATCGAATTATGAGTTAATTAAATCGAGTTATTCGAGTTTTAAATTCAAGTCGAGTTGAATAATAGATTAGTGTAAATATCTTTTTTGTTACTGTCAATTTTAAAACTGAACAAATTGGTCTCTCTACGAAAAATGCAAAAAAATTCAAAATAATTTTCAAAAAATCAAGATATTTATAAAAATTTATATTTTAAAAAATTATCAAAATTAAAAAGAAAATTCTAAAGAATATATAAGATTTTACAATTTTAAAAATTTTCTAAAATAATAATTTTGAAACCTAAATAAGTTAATTAATGATTTCAAATTTATGTGCTATAACACGGAATTAGTTATACTCTAACAAGATTTTAATTTGGCATGTTTACTTTTTTTTAATTTAACTCGAACAATTTCACTCGATTCGACTTGATTCGATCGAATGCTCGCCCCTACTAATCACACTTAAAAAAAAAATTATATATCTTATCTAAAATCATTCAAACCTGACTAACCCAAATAACCTATTTTTATTTATAATTAAATATGAATAAAAATATTAATTTTATTGTTAAAATTTTAATTCTAACAGAAGCAAACAGATCCAAATAAAAATTAAGATTGGAGCAAAGTAGCCCCAACAGTTTGACAGATATAAAGCGAGGCTAGGCTACCATGATTATTTAATTATAGACTCTTCAGCTCCCCAGCTTTTTGTTTATGTTTCATTTTCAATGAGGTACGAGATCTTGAATTTCCACCAAAAATAAACATAAAAATAAAAAAAATAAAAAAAGGTGGAAAAGCAAAAAATGTGGTTTATAAAATTGTGTCTTATGAACAAAATAAATAAAATATAAGAAAAGATTAGTGATTAATGTTTTGGACTCTTCTACCGTCTTAAAAAAAAAGGGTTGTGACATTTATGTGATTATAATCATGCATCATTAATTTTTTTTATTTTTTTTATTTTTTAAGATAATACTTTTTGTTGAGGATCGATTTGTATAAGCAATGAAATAGAAAAGGTAGAGAAGATTAAATACAAATTTTACGTGAAAAACTCTTCCGGAGAGGATAAAAATCATGAGTAAAGGAGGCTTCGACTTTTCGCTAAATCAATAAACAAAGGAAAGCATATATGGAGAAAATAAGCTTAAATATACTAAATGTACGAACCCAAACCCCCAAAACAAAACCCTAACTCCCCTAACTCTCATGGAGTTCTCTCAAAAGGGATACAAAATTCTCCCCTTGTTGCCACAAAAACTCTCACCAAATCTTAGATGCAACTACATCTTGTCGCCCTCAAAAGAAAAGTCCTGTAGTACTACATCTTTAATTGCCTTCAAAATAGGTATACGATGGCCCCCTTTAAATAGACTAAGATTAGAATTCTAATCATACTAAAATATCCTTGAAATAATCAGAGTTTGACTTGAAAAAGATATAGTAGAATTTAACTAGGAGAAGAAATTCGGTGTTTGTGGGAAACACATCGCCACATCCTCATTCGAGTCGTCATGACGTCGTGACCTACAACTAAATGTAGTGGTAGTTTTTGTACATTTCGGCATTTAAGGAGCTTGTTTTCTAGGCATTTTAATATATTTTATTATGTTTTTGCATTTCTTAGTCTAGAGTTAAATTATTGCAAAATAAGCGTTTTTAGGCAATAATTGATGCTAATTGACCTATTAGGCCAATACGGGTCTTAATTTAGTGCTAATTTGTAACACTCTTACTTGACCCGATCGTCAAATAGGAATATTGGGTGTCACAACTGAACCGAGTTGGCGTACAAGTTTAGAACGCACTATTTTCAAAATCAAATTGTATTACCAATTTATAAATTAAAAAAAAAACCCTTTACATCAGCGACAAAAAATTTAAAATAAAAGTACATTGTCTCACCTCTAAACTATAAAGGAACTATTTGGTTACAAAACACTCGTTGCCTGGGTGAAGTCTCTAAAGGTATCCCTTCCTATGTGCATGACACTTTACTGATGGTGATCCTTGATCCAACACGGTCTGGTTTGGTTCCTCCTTGAGCTCTTTATCTCGTAGATCTTGGAACCACAGGTCAAAACCCTTGTAAGTTCGGATGAAATTCGTGAGTTTTTTTTCTGTATTACACGAAAATAAACCCCATCTTGCAGGGGTTACAAATAGAAAAGAACCAAACACACTACTCCCTAAGTCATTTTAACAGTCATATTGGCACACTGATGTATCACAAAATATCCAAAACTATTGAAAGAGAACAAAACTTTGATAATTCTCTTCTGTAATAACCATATGTATCTTATTAATCTTATTATTTTAGAGAACAAAACTCTGATAATTATCTTCTGTAATAACCAAAAATATTTTGTTATCCAAAAATATAACTACTCTAATAACCATATATATCTTTTATCCAAAATTATCTAAAATAATATAAAATATTATATTAATAAGATTAAAATTTAAAAATTATTTTTTTTAAATTAGTATTTACTTTTATCAAACAACATAATTATATTTCATACTTATATTTATTAATTTACCAAACAATTTTTAGTATAAATTAATCACTTACATAATTTTGAAATAAAAATTCAATACTTAATTTTTTAACTCTTAAATTTTTAGTTTTTCAAACACACACCTTTAGTGTAAAGTGAGCAAGATTCTAATCCAGGTGTGAGGTTGTTACACGGTAAAAAGTGAATTTGATTCAATTATACATACTAAAAAAAATTCATATTTTCATGTTGAGTAATTATAACTATTTTTGTATACAATAATTAAATGTAGAATGATGCCACATCGGTAACAGTGTTAGTGGTACGTAAAAATTGAAACAAAATCAAAATTTTATTGTTACAAATTAAGGTTCATATTTGTTAATCAAGCTTTAACTAAGAGGATACAGTTCGAGTACGCTTTAACGTATTTTTTCTCTGATTTGATTGTTGAAGAGGGATTATAGTTAAAAGTAGGCTTTGTATTAAAAAAATTTAAAGTTCAAAATATGCTATAAAATCTTAGGGTAAACTACAGTGGTAGTCACCCAACTATTTGACCTTTTCTTTATTGGTCACCAATCATTAAATTACTAGCAGAAAGATAATTTAGTAACTTTAATCTTCAACATTTATACATTATGTCAATTTAGTCTTTATTTTAAAAAAATAACTCTCAACATTTACACATTGTGTAATTTAGTCTTTTTTTATAGTTTTGTGTTTCTTTGCGACATTGAACGTTAATTTTAAAAGAATGAAAAAAGATAAAAATTATCTTAGATTTTTTTTAGTATTTTTGTTTTTGGAATATTTTTTTATAAATTTTAGCTGATTTTTTTAAATTTTTTAAATGAAAAGGTTAAGAATAACAAAAATGTAAAAAAAAAAAACTAAATTTTTTATACAACGTGTAAATATTAATGATTAAAATTGCTATTTGCATTTAGAGACCCCCCAACAGCCACTTGTTTTCAAGTCTGCATCTATGCAGAAAAGGACTTCGGTGAATTTCCTGGGTCCGGCCAAGTCAGTAAGGACGGTCTCGACTCGTTCACTTCATCTCGTAGCTTTGTTGACGTATATGTCTAAACCTGTCTTTTAATAAGACTAAATAATTTATTTTATGTAGTCGGTGCGGGATAAGGCCACTTCTTTATATTTGAAGGGCTTCCGGGTACAAATCAAGTATGAATTTTATGTTAGCAGCTAATTGTACGGTACATCCCTCAAATTATCATCCTCATTTACAATTAGTTCCTACATTTTAAAACGTTTTAATTATATCTCTAAACTTTTGATATTATATCAATTAATTCTTTTTATTGTTAAAGTCATTAATTTAACCATTAATCAACATATCAAATCTTATGTATCTAAATTTAAAATAAATAATTTAAAAAATAAAATATTATCACTTAACTTTTAAAAATAAAATTAAAAATAAAGTTAATGGTAAATCTTCTGTAAAAATTGTAAAAATTTCAAAACTAAAATTTTTAAAACATTCATTTCTACAATAGTATTTATTTTCTTAAAATTTTGATTATTTTCTTAAAATTTTGATTTTAAATTAGCTATTTATAAAATTTTAAATTATGTCGCATCTAACTTTCAATAGTACCAAAAAATATAACTACTAGATCATAAGCCCCGTTCAGTTAGTCCAAGCTTAGAGACCAAGTGAATAACTGTGGGCATCGGCCAAATTGCTTCGGCTTTAAGGTCATTAGGGCTCCACACTTGTCTCTGCCCCGCCTTGCCAATGGCAAGGACAGACCCCAACGTCCATTAGCTTTACTCGTTTCCGAGCCTGCATCTCTGCAGTTGAGGGCCCGGGGACTTTCCTGGGTCTGGCCGAGTTAGAAGCACCGGCCGCAACCCATTCACTTCGTCTAGTAGTTCGGTGATCCGTTACACTAACCCTTCCTTTTATTAATACTATACAATTGACTTATGTAGCCGATGTGGGATAAGTTTTACATCTTTTCTTTCCCGCCTTCGTCAGTACGGGCTACAAAAGTTGAATTATGTTAGCTTTTTCTGACTGACTCCCATACCGTTGAAAGCCTATGGAATGATTTAAAGAACATTAATGAATGACTATATTCGAATTTGTCTCCCAAGTTCCAATGGACATTTTAACAGTTAGAAACTTATATAAGCTATGAAGTACGAACACATATAATACCGGTACAATATAACATGGGTTTGTGTTATCAGAGGAATGGCAAAAATGTTACACCACAAAGATGAACAGCCATTAAATGAAGCAGACTACATTTGCATATTGTTATGGATTGGCCTCAAATGAACTGATTCGACCAGCTAGATGGGAGAACAAAGGTTCTAATGTGCCTAATTGGTTTGCTTCCAAACTGAACTGACAAGCATTACGTTTAATTGTTAAACAAGCAAACTCTTGTAAAATCACCACTTACTGATCATATCTCCACCTGTAAACATCATCTCAAAACCAGAAGAGCAATGACCATACATCATCTTGTTATTTGTCAAGTATATTTTGTATATGACCTGTGACAATCTCTGCAACAATTTCCGGAGAAAAGCTATTGATCATGTCTTTCCTTGCCTGCCTACCTTTAGCCCTGGCTTCCTCCACGTTACTGATCACATGCCTCATAAGAGCTTGAAGCTTAATAACTGACGGTTCAGCCCACAAATGCCCCTTAAATGGTCCTTCCGTTACCTCACTCTTTCTTTCCACTGGCAGTGGATAGCTATTCTCCTCTGTCAAATACTCAGTAGGCCCTGACCAATTAGTTGTTATTACTGGCAATGACATTGCCATGGCTTCCACAACAGGCCTTCCCCATCCTTCTCCTCTTGATGGAAGAACAAACGCATTGGCAGCCTTGTATAGTCGAGGCAAGTCAATGTGAGCTATATGAGTATCAATGACATACACCGGAGCCCATCCATTAGCTGGCTTTTGCATGTCAGAGTCTTCCACAAACTGGACAATCTTGTTGTTGAAATCTCTACTAGAATGATAAGGATTAGTCAACAAGTACAAAGCCACCCCATCATCCTTGGAGAACTCTTTCAAATATGCTTGGAGCAAAACATCCCATCCTTTCCTAAACTCCCATTTGAAGACACTCAAGAACACAAACTCCTTGCCGGGGCTTGAATTGGGGGCTTTTGCACCTAAAACCAGATTCCCCTCGGAAGCAATATCCAACGGCTCATACTTGGAGGGATCAAAGAACCTCACATCAATAGGCTGCACAACTTTCATAACCTTAGATGGATCTACACCACTTTGCACAAATGTGGACACATGAAACTCAGTAGGAACCCAAACAGAGTCCATTCTATTACAACGCTTAACATGTTCCGAATTCAATCTATCCGTCTCGAACATGGTCCTACCGATAACAAACATGAAATCATGATAACCCGTTGGAGGGCAAGGAAGAGTTTCAAACAATGGGGGATACCAAGCACCAGGCTCACTATGGCAAACCACAATGGTCTCATTTATTCTGCAATCGGTTCGGTGCAACTCAATTGCCAAATCCCTTACATTTTGAGGCAATCCCTCCCAAAACTCTAGTGACTCCAAATCACCATGTTGGTAAATACCCAATTTAAAACTCGGGTTTTCTCGACTTTTCATGTATTCATCGAGTGCTAAAACATAAGACCATGCTTCTGAACTATACCCACCACCTGAAAGGAAGGGAGCCATCCATAGAACACAGTGAGGGGGCCAGGAAATGGGATTTGGCCAATGGGATTTGTTGGGTTTTGGGGTTTTTAGCATAAACGAGAAAACAGATTGAAGGAATGTAGGGTGGTAAGAAGCGAGACTTGATTTGAGGTTGAAGATTTTGTAGTAGTTTGTTCTGCTAAAACTAAAAGAGATTGCTAAGAATAGAACAAGGACAGATGAAGCAATGAAGGATTTCAGATTTGGGGCCATCTCATAGAGGGAATTTACATTTACCAAATCTTTAAATCTAACGCTAAATGATACTAGCTAAAGAAATGCAGCAAAAGCATTAAAAAAAAAGGGTAAAAGAGTACCTGAAATGGATTCTGAAAACGGAAAATTGTTTAAAGTACCTTTTAATTGATCCCATCTAACTTAATCAACGCAGGAAGGATTTTGATCAAATGCAAACCCAGGATTCAACAAAATTTGCTGCATTTGGAGGCCACTGGTTGGAATGGGATAATTAGGTTAATTTTCTTTTTAATTGTTTCTAGGTGGCTCTAGAGGGTTAATGAATTTCAAACATTTTAATTGACAACAGTTCCAATATTTTTGAAATTGGATCTGTGGTCGAAACGAAGTAAATTATCGAGTTCAAGTTCTATCAAATCAAAATAAGTAGATTATTAAAAAATTAAAAAAATTGTTCAATCAAGTTTTTAATCCAAATCAATCTGTTTGTATTGATTTACGGAACAATTAATTTTTTACCTCTTTTCGATCTAATTATAATTAAAAAATAACATTAAACTCAATTGAGTAACTATGATTTTTAATTTATATTCTATAAACCATCCAAACACCTCGATTCAATATTTTTTATAAAAAAATTTATAAGCCCAATATTAAAAATTGAGCTCAGTTGAAGCCCAATATTAAATCTCTTAATACATTGGTAGTTTTTTTTTTTTTTTGGGACCTTAATTCATTGGTCATATAACTTCATTCAAGTGATTTTCTTATGCATTATATATTATTCTTTTAATATATCTTCTTAGGGACCTTAATTAAAATGTACTCTTAAGATGTTTTTTTTTCCCTTATTTAATTTTTATCGGTTAACTCATGCTTCATTTTAAGTTGATTATTTGTTTATATTAAAATATAAAGTAAAAATTTGAAGATTTAATATATTCTAAGCAAAGTTTTTAGAACCAAAATAATGGTTAAACTAGTCAAACCACTGGTTCGTATGGTTGGTTAAATGAATCATTAAAAATATAAAAATAAAATTATTTTAAAAAATAAAAAACGGTTCAATCGATTTTTTTTAGTCTGATTCTACCAGCTCATACCGATTTGTGGACCAACCAGTCTAATGTCTCTCTCCGGATTGATGCCCCCATCGGTTCAAACAACCATGACTCTAAGTCTCGACACTTCATACACTTTGAATTCAGTCCTCCAACTTTTATTTTCAATAATTTAATCTCTCTACTTTCAAATTAATTATAACAACATAATATTTGAACTGAAAAGTTAACGGTATTAACTATTTGAATTAATTAATAAAATTATAAAAATATAGAGACTAAATTATGTTGGAAATTAAAGGATAAAGATTAAATCTAAAGGACCAAAACTGAAAATTAACCATTTTTCATTAAAAAAATTATATATATTATCCTAAGCACATCCAGAGCAAATTCTGTAATTTTAATCCACTTATTTTTAAAATTAATAATAAATGCACCCTTCTTCTTGTTTATTTGAAACAAATAGAGGGTATTGATATAAAACCAGAGTATCCACTTTGTCAGATATTTTCCTTTTTTTCTGATTTTATGATGAATGTGGTACAACCTGATGTATCTTTTTGATTCAATATTAATGGAATTTCTCCATTATTTATTCAAACATTTTTATATGTACAAGTAATAATTATAGTAAGTTATTATCTCATAAAATAAACCACAAATCATCCTTCCACTAATTTATACGTGCACAAATCTAATATAAAATTAAATCAATATATATATATATATACATGAGCTGAAGTTTAAACTTAAAAGAATTTTACATTTAAAACGATTGGATTTTAGTTTGATTAGTATTGTTGTCAATGTAAGAAAATATGGGTTCGAGTGAGCTGAAGTGTATTATCTTCTTATCTAAGGGTTGGGAGAGGAGCTATGAGTAGTTTTAGGCATTATATCAAAAAAAGTATATATAATAAGAACCTTGAATTCGAGTCGCCTTAGTTACGTTGATGTTAAGGCTTTGCCCGTAATTCACCAAAAAAATTCAAAAAGAATTCCACATTTAAATCATATTCTCAAATATATTTATATTTAAAAGATTAGCTGCCGCAAAGTAAAGAAGAATGGTCAAATTATGCTTTAGGTTTTTTTATAAGGTTTAATTTTGAGATTTAGTCATTTTACTTAATTTGATCCAATAGTTTAACTAATTTTTTGCATTGCTTCGTCCTAATATATTGATCAATTGAAATGGATGTTTCCAAGAAAAATGTTTCCAAGAAAAAAATTATACGTTCTAATTATATTTTTTCTTTTTTATATAATGTATAGAAGATAGAACTATTCGTAGCTCCTCTCAACCCATAAATAAAAAAATAATATGTTTCAGTGCACTGAACCAAGAGAAGAATACACATACTACTCGAGCTAAGAGTAAATCAACAATGATATAAATGATCTAAATTAAACTAATAATGTTATAAAAGCAAAAAGAGATGAAAACAGAACTTATATACAATAATTTAAATAGGGGTCACAAAATAACCTAACGATAATTATATGGAATTTTGATTCACTTTCTACCTCGAAATTTACTGCAGTTAATTATAATAACATCTATTACATATGCAATGGTGATCAATACTATACAGCCAAAAAGAAGCCATCATCCAACGACCTGTGATTCTAAGGCAAAACAATGTTTTGTTGGAGTTGAAATTCTTCCACATCTCCTTCAGTTGAACAAAGAGGAGATGAAGGGAAAGAAGAGAGAGCAGAAGAATAAGAAGTGGAATCAGAGGAAGAAGTGATAGCTACAAGTAGATCAATGAAAGCTCCGATTATAAATCCATGGTTGTTCTTCCCATTCACCTTCAAATACCATCCCAACAGTTGTTCTAACCATTCCCAATCTTTCATCCCATGTGTCTCCACCATCTCTTCCATCGACTTGCGAAAGTCCACGTACGGATCATCAGATTCCATAGCTAGAATCACGCTTTCTTTGAACGGGAACAACCCATCACCACCACCACCGGCTGCTTTGGCTTCTTCGAGGATGGAACTCGTGTCACCGCCTGGCTCGAAGAACAGCCTCTCGGAACGAGCTCCACGGACGACTGTCTCTAAAGACTCACCATCAAAGCCTTGATGATCTGAGTCGGTGGTGGTGGTGGTGGATAAACTGGGTGAGTCGGAAGAGTTGGTGAACCATGACTGTGGGGTTTCAACACCGCTGTCGTTGTTGGTGTTAGGGTCGAAGAACATGGAGTTAACGGTCTTGAAAACGTCGTCACCTGCTCGGAAAGAAAGGGTCTTGGGGTGCTTGCATGAAGGCCATTGCCATGGTTGCTTGGAGGTGGGTTCTTTAGGCTTGAACAGAGCAGGTAGCTTCATGGTGTCTTGTCTTTGTGGGGTGCGTAGGTGAGGGATAATAAATATGGGAGCAGAAGGGAGTTGAAACAATGGTATTTAAAACAAGAGGTGAGACGGTAAGAAGGGGGAAGATGGAAAAGAAATGGGGTTGGTAGGCCCTATCATGTCGTATTAAAATTTGGGGTTTGTGGAATTCAATGTTCTTATTAAATATTTATTGTTCACCCCCTTTGAATATTCACTAAATACAAAAGTATTTTTGTCATCATAATTGCATAAATTTATCATTTTATATAAAACATATTGCATCATTCTAATGTTACATTCAAAATGATCAAAGTGTACTTTTACCATATATTGCATCATGGCTCGATTGGCACTGGTATTATTTTCAACATAAGATGATATGATTTCGAGTCCGCTGAAACGTATTATCCTCCTATTTATGTGCTGGAGAGAGATTATGTGTAGTTTTAATATTGTGTCAAAAAGAGCAGATATCATCAACTTATCAAATATACTTACAGAAAAATTAAATATCTCTTAAAAGTTATTACATGAATTAATTATATGATAAAACCCTAAATTTATAGACTTCAATTTTATAAACCCCAACTACTCTTTTTTGTTTTTTAAATGCATCCTAATTGATTAAAAGGGAAGTGCTAATTTATATTATATTATACTTAAGCTGCTCCCTCTATGTTGTAACCAAGGGGCACATTTCATACTATAAAAAGAGATTAACCAATATTGTCTTTAGTTAGTAGAAGAGACTTTTTTTTGTTTTTTGGGTACAAAACACGTTTACTTCTTTATTAAAATTAATGCTGAATTTATATAAAAAGACAATAAAAAATGGAATTTATCTTTTGAGGTGATAACATGTAGCATTTTATAATAGTCTAATTATCTCTCAAGTCCTTGCACTCCTTGGACTTTTAAACTTTTAAATCAGAACTTTAAACATTAAAATATTATATATTCAAATTTAATGAAAATTTATTAATTATGTTATCGATTAGACCCTAATTTTTAAATCAAACAAATAGAGAGATTAAATTTATGGAAATGAAAACATGGGAACTAAATTTGAAAGACCAAAAAAATAGAGGGGTTGGGAGGATATTTAAACATTTTATATTTTGATGCAAAGGGTATTTGGCCTTTAGCATGAAAACTCAAGGAGAGACAAAATTCATGTGAGTTAATTAAGGAGCAATGGTTGTATCACACAAAGTTGGCCTTTACCATAAATGAAGAAGGAGAAGATTGGGACGAGAGAGATGATAAAGAAAGATTTCATGTAGTCGCATTTATGATGTTTACTAACTTGTTATCTTTATTTTATAATTAAGGTTTTTTTTTTATATTTATCTTTACGGTGTATGAATATTAATTATTTTAAGGGGTCGGAGCCATGTTAGCCGCCTAGTTACGTTCATAATTATCACTAAATATAAGTTCTGAACATATTTACTCTTTTTTAAGACAAGAATGTTTAGAATTACTTATAGCTTTAACCCATAAATAGGATGGTAATGCGCTTCAGCGCACTCGAACCCACGTGCTCTTATACAACAATACTAATGCTAATTGAACTAGGATTCAATTGACTATAATTTCACAATACTAGAGTATTGATAAGGGATTAAGATATACATGTAAACTAAAGATTTTGTGTTGGCATATTTGACGGTGTTTATTTTTATTTGGGCCTTGTATAAAAAGGTTTTATGCAACAAATGGGATTGTAATTCGTGACGCTAGTTACAGACCCGTGCCAAGATTTCTGGTTCAATCGAATGGCTTTTTAAAAGAGAAGAGTTTGTATTTTTTAAGGACTATCCAAATTTTGATCGAAGTATTTGAAGTTGCTTGAAACTTACTTTTGAATATTTTAATGAGCATTTCAAGCATATCTAAATGTTGCTGAAGAGCTCTTGTATTAGCTTATAAATTTGTTACTAATCAACTTTCTCGTATTGTCTTTTAGAGTATCTTTTGAGTACGTTATTGTAATATCTCTACTTCTGTTCATTCGACACTTTTTACACGTTTATTAGGGAGAGATACATTGCTTGTATACTTTGTAGGGAGCGGTTTGTAACAATTGGAATTATTGTTGGGGTTGCAATTATCTATTACTGTAAAGGGTAGATTAAGTTTAGTCAAATAGGTAATTTCATTATATTATTGAATAAGAATTATTCTCTAAACAAGGTTCCGCAAAGTAAAAATAGTAATTCTGAACTACATTAACAAATACCGTGCGCTAATTTTCTATTTATTTTGCTCCGTTCTCCACTGTTTGAAAACTTTTTGAGAAAGGTACTAAATTATTTGGTATAATACAACGTATGTAACATCTATATATTGCTTAAGACACAACATGTCCATGTGCTTTTCTTGTCTTTGGTAAAACGTGGAACAACGTACTTCCCACATTTCAGTCATATATTATTTTAGATTCATTGTTTGGAATGTTTGAGCTTTTGATTTTATTTATTCACAATTTTTTATTATTAATTATTAATAGAAAACAATAATTTGCAATGATTAGTGTTCTATAATTTCTACTATAAACCATGTGGACTGCATGGGTGTAAACTCCATTAAATATAAACCTAGAGGTAAAGATAGAATTTTTGTGTTACAGTCGAAATAAAATTATAAAATTTTAAGGGTTAAAACTAAAAAATATGTAAAAAAAAAAGGCTTAAATTAAATTATTAAGGGTATATTTGTAGTAATTATAAATATAGTAATTGTACTTTTTTGTAATTACCAAAAAAATTTAATTATCGAGCAATGGTGTATCTAAGGGGGTTGGCAAGAGCTCTAGTCCCCCCTAAAATAGAAAATTATCCATTTAGGCCATTTAGAAATTTTAAAAGTTTAAATTAATAAAGGTAAAATTACACTTTGACCTCTCTAAAAATGACAAAATTTGATTTAATCATTTAAAAGTTATAAAAATATAGGCTATAAAAATTGCAATTTAATTTTGTCTCCCCCTAAAAAAGTTTTCTGGTATCGTCCCTGTTCTCGAGATGTGTTTGGCTAGGAGAGTGCAATTACATCTTAATTTCTTATGTGATATTTGATAGATAAATCGTTAGAGAAAATGGCGAAATTCCTAAAAGCTTCGTGAACACATCTTCATATATATGTATTTATTAAAATTTCATTTTATATACTTATGATCTTGTATAAATCCATCAAAAATGTTATATTTGGAATATAAAATAACTGTAAATCTAAAGCAAATCAATATGAATCACTTTGAAGCATAAAACAAATCTATAAAAGGAGATTTAGATGATTTGATCATGAAGTAGGAGTCCTAAATAACATTCATAACAACTTGCTCTTAATCCAATTTAACAACTCTAGTATTAAATCTTCCCCATATTTGCATGATTTGCTTCTCCAACAAAATGGAATGTTTTGTGGACCAATTAAGCTCTCATCTAGTGTTCATGGTGTCAATTGGGACCTAATTACAGGTGTCTTCATCTGTTTTACAGATTGAAATTAATTTTATTTGGGTTAAAGGTAATATTTAGATAAAACCCCTCTCAACAATGACAACTTCAGAATTTGAATGGTTGAGAAAATATTTACTTTCACTTTTTTTTACCATTCATTCATTCTCTTACTCGTATGCTTGATTTTTGAGTTGAAGGAAATGATTTCGACAGGGGAATCTTCAAATTTGGCATAAGGTAAAGAAAATATTTTCTAAAACTATGCTCACAAATTATTTGGATTTGATAAAAAGAATTTTGATTATAATGGAATCGAATTTAAACTCAAATTTAAAATCGAGCATAGAATTAAACTTATTTTTTACTAAATAAACCAATATGATCCAACTTAATTGAATGGATTTTAATAATTCAATTTTTATTTTATCCGAATAAAATTTCAAATATTAAACTCGAAATAACACATTTTATGTATTAAAAAACCCAAATAAATTAACTCAGTTACAACCAATGCTCAGCTTGTACCATTTCTCTAGCACACCAAGGCCTATATATACATAAAAATAAGCAAGTGAGTTGTCAAAAGATTTGGCTGCCGGTACTGATCAGTGTATAATGCATGCCCAATAATGGTTTTTGGTTGAAGAGAAAATGAACATGGTTGAAACTGAATTGGGTTTTGTCCCAATGTCCCCTTTCTACCACTTTCATTATTGTCTAAAAAAGAATCGGATCGGTGATCAAATTGATCAGATTACTAATTTTTAATTTAATTAATTTTTTAACTTAATTCAACTGATTTTAAACTGTTCGTATATAAAATCGATTAACCCTTTAATCAGATTAATATACCAATCATCTTGAAAGAAAAGGAAATTAAAAAGAAAATCATTGGCTTAATGCCACATGCTCCGTTGACTCTCTCTCTCTCTCTTATTATTCTCTTATCTCCTTCACCCTTTTTCGTTTCATGCCACTTAATTTCTTCAATTATTTATTTTTCTTTGTTAATTAATTTCTTTTTTTATTCTTCGTAATCCATATTCACAAAACATCTTTAAAAGCTATGCTAAGAAGATATGATTAAATTAAATATAAGTTTGTCTTTTTTGGGATAAAGTCTTACACATGCTTTTATTTCTTTATTTTTAAGTATAATTTAAGGCATCTTTGGATGAGGTGGTGCATTTATCTACGATTAGTGTAAAAATAAGGTAGCAGTGAGATTAGATACTATAGTGTGAGACAAATAAAAAATTAAACGTATGGCACTGAAAATAAACGCCCATCCAAAAGAACCCTAAATTCTTTCTAATCCCACTCATAAATTGTTTATTTAAAAAAAAATCATCAACAACATTTTTAAAATAGAAAATCCATCATAAATAAGGTAGTTTCTCCTAAAATAAAGGGACATTATTTCATAGCTATTATAATGAAGCATATCGTATCATGAGTGTATAAACAAATTAAAATTTACAGGAATATGAGTTGATTTATGTACTCTTTCTTATGATAGAAGTTGGATCTAAATGTTTGTAATCTTTGTTAAGGCTTAATCAAGTTCATATTTTAAGGGCTGATATTTACGGATTTAAATTTTAATATTCAGGGGCGGAGTCAGGGTGGTAGGGGTTCCGATACTTCTAAAATTAAAATTTTTTTTATTTATAAAATTTTAAATTGGTAATAATAAAATTATAATTTAGTCCCAAAATGTTAAAATTTTGATTTAATCTTTTAAAAATTATAGAGATATAAACTATTAAAATGGTGAAATTATATTTTTACTATCATAAAAATATATAATTTAATCTCGACCCCTACCCCTGTTACCATTTACCCAATTATAAAAGTAATTGTTTGTGGAGTTTTTAATTTCTCAAATGGGTTTAATAAAACATTAAATATATAAATAAAAGGTAATTATTTGATACATTCTTTGTGTATCGAGTTTTTCAAACTTCATGAGCATATTAAACGTGTAATTAATAAGTGTCACATTTATTTATATATTTGTTTATTTTTTTACTTCACCTTATAAAACACTTGTCATACTTTAAACCCACTTATACATTCTTTGTTCACATTATTTGTACCGATTGAAAACTCTTTTTCCCCTTCTCTTCTATAATTCAGTTTTTTTTTTCATTAAATAGTTTTGGATACCACAAGTTTGCGATTCAAAATTCAAAGAGCTTTTTTCTCCAACCTTTGACATTGACTATTTGACCGACTTGAATTCAATGTATGTCCTTTGACTCGTCCATGGGTACTGATGCAGTGTACTGATTGTCGAATTGTCGCTTGGAGCTCGCTAGTGAAACTTTTTTTAGAAAAAAACTTAACAACCCAGTGACTAAAATAACAACTACTGAATAGTTCAGTAACTTAAATGAAAACTTTCAAATAGTTCAGTGACCAAATTGTAACTATTTTTTAGTTAAAAAACCAAAACGAAAACTTACCCATAGTTTAGTGACTAATGGTGTAGCTTACCGTTAAAGAAATAAATGCAGCCGTTTATTGTCATATTAGATTCATATAATTGTTTGCCTATGCAAAATACAAACTAAAATTGTAATAAATTGATATGGTGTAGTGGTTTGTAAAAAGTAAATCAAATCAAAACTTCATGTATCACATTGTTGGTTCAAACATGCAGCAAAGGAACATGAAAATGCTCCCATTTCTGAGTCTCTTTGATCTCAAACACAATTGAAACATAAAGGAAAAAGCCTCCATGGTTGTACTTACCTGTGTTGAAACTTTTTCTGTATACTCCATGGGTGAGAGCATCAACCATGCTCATCAATATCAATAGTTGAATATGGTTCAAGTACCCATCTACCTATATCAATCTCACCAACTGATGGACCATCTTCACCGCCCTTTGACATTTCCAAACGTAAATCAATACCACCAGCTGGACATCCCTTTGAAACATCCAAAAAAGAGTGGTAATCGGCAGTCGAGCTCGAGCTCGGAGTACTCGAGGTGCTTTTGGCAGGAGAAGTTAAATGCTGTCCAATTACGCCCACACGTTCTTCTAGTGTTTGGAAAGATGGAAAAGGGAAAGTGATGATCAAATTTTTGCAAAATAGAGGGACTTGCAGCTTGAGTAGCTACCACCATTGAAACAGTTTTTGTTTTAGCAGAGATGAGCTTTGAAAGGCGTAGTTCTACTAATTTCATTTGCTCTTGGTGCCTGTTGGAGTATCTCAAGCTCGAGCATGGGAGGTTTAAGCCAATCAATTATTAACGTATGAAGAGTTAAAAGTGAGAATTTCACTACAAATTAAGAGGTGAACATGTGAATACATGGGAGATTTTTTGTTTTTTAGCGTAAATAGTCAAGGGGCTAAAGTAGAGAAGGCAAAGTGACCAGAAAAATTATAGAAGGGTCAATGTGAGAATTTCAGTATAATACAGGAGCCAAAACAGATATTAAATCTATACAATAATTCATATCATCTAAGGCATGGATTAGATTATGGAAACTGCCAAAGCAATATTAGTGGCAAGCTTTGGTTTACCTTCAATTCAATCCTACCAGAGGCATAGATACATGCCTAAATTTTTGCCTATATCCAGCAGTCAGACAATTGAAAACTTTTATGAGATTTGGCTTACCTTCAATTCAAATTTTTGCCCAAATTTGAGAAAAAAACAGCTGTGTAAACCAATAAGCTGATATGACTTTTGCTTTTCACGTTTGGGTAATGAAATTACCAAAACATCCCATTTTAATAGTCATGCTTCCAAGGACATTCAAGTTTTGCTGCTCACTGTTCTAATTTATTCTCTTTATGAATTTTGTTTTTTTTAATATAAATTATTTTACGTGAAAGAGCAGTCATTAGATGTGATTTAAGATAGAATTAAAAGTGTAAATGATATATTAATGCTCGCAAGGTATTTGAGTTTAATTTTTTTTAAAAAAAATTGATCTCAATTAACTTGAACTGATTGATCGAGCCAAATTTGAGCTTAGTAATATTTGACTCAAACGGCTCACAAGCTTTATCGAGCTTTTCATATTTTATATTATTATATTATGTATTTACCCTTAATTTATATTATTAACGCTAAACTTAATTATTGAGTCGAGCTTGAGTACAAAAATTGATAAACAAGCTTAATCGAGCCTCGAGCAGTTCGATTATACCTAGAGCCAAGCTCAAGCTTAAAAATAGACGTTCGGTCGAGCTTGAGTCGAGTATTGAACATCGAATTTCAAGTCAAGCTAAAGCTTGATAGAATTCAAACTTGATTCAACTCTATTACACCACTAGATGGAATTAGTGTTATAGTAACAATTACTTTTTTTTAATGTTTAATATAAAATATAGGTTTTTATATTTAATTTAAAATTTAACAATTAATCTAAATTAATTACTAAAAAAAAAAGCATTTAATTTTTTCACCTATTAGTTATTTTTCAACATCATATCTAATATAGTCACTTTAACTTCTTACCGCAATTGTTGACAGTAATACAAAACACTAAAATTAACAAAGCTTTAATATGCAAGGGATAATAATTAGCAATGACGAGGAGTGGAATGATGTAATTAAAGAGGCCACTTTAAATGGTATATTTAATATTGTAAGGTTAAGATCAAACTTTAGACATGAACCACAAATACCAAACTACCGAAGGATTAGAATGTTTTTTCAAGCTACATTCTTATTCGACACTAGTTTTTTATTGGAATAAAATGGTGAAATTCTCCATTTACACCACATACAAACAGTAATGATATCAAAAGATGAACCCATCAAGTCAGTTAACCCCATGCAAGCATGTTCAAGTATTGTGGATTCTCTAAGAAAATATGGTTCCTCTAGCTCCCTCGGTATGTCGAGAAGGAGAATGGTGAAAGCAGCAAAGGAACGTGAAAATGCTCGAATTTCTGTGTGTCTTTGATTTCAAACACAATTGAGACATAGGGGAAAAAGCCTCCAGGGTTGTACTTACCCGTGTTGAAACTTATTCGGTATATTCCAGGGCTGAGAGCATCTACTATGCTCATCAACTGACCACTCCGTCCATCTCTATCAGTAGTTGAACATCCTTCAAGTACCCATCCGCCTATATCAGTTCCACCAAATGATGGACGAGGTTGACTGCTCTTCCACATTTCCAAACGTACTTCAATACCAGCAGCTGGAGATCCCCTAGAAACATCTAATACATGAGTAGTGATTGGTGGTCGAGTTCGAGCTTGGACTTGAGGAGCTTTTGCAGGAGAACCTTCTAAAGGAGCAGTTAAATGCTGTCCAATTATGCCCACACGTTCTTCTAGTTTCAAAAAATGAAGGAAAAAAAACAGGATGAAGGGTGACTTAAATCCAAACACTGAAAGCATGCATAGCACAAAACAAAGATAAAAACAATTAAAATTAATATACATCCAATTTTTAAGACAAATACAAGAACACTGAAAGCATGCATAGCACAAAACAAAGATAAAAACAATTAAAATTAATATACATCCAATTTTTAAGACAAATACAAGAACACCATTTTGTTTTAGAATTGTTTTCCCCAAAAGGTTTACCATTCATCTTCTAGAATATAGAGGACTACAATGCAAACAAGGACATTCTACTATTTATTCTTGCAATGAAACAAGTGTTACCATCCATTGGCAGGAAGGACTTTGCTCTTGGATAGTCAGGACTTGCAGCATTTCTATATCATTTCATCTAGGATGCTTTATTTTAAGCACATGCAAGGTCATCAGTCAATAGAATAAACTAACCTAGCAGCACCACTTGCCATGAGGAATGGTGCATTAAGGAAGCTTTTGTTTTGCTTAAGAACATGGTTTTCAAACACTTTTGATAGCCTGGCTCAACAATGGCACCGTTGAAAGACAAGAATCCATATGGACATATTCTTCTTCTTTGTCAACAATTATTGTGTGAGGATGGAATTGTGTTCTTCAACATATTTACAGAGATGCTAACTATTGTGCAGGTTGACTTGCTTCGAATAGTCATATCTCATTGATTTAGCAAGGTTGGATGAATCTCCTAATCTTCTAGTTCATCTAATGCAAAAACATAGTATTGGTATTGGTAGTCCTCAAGCTTGAGTCTCTCAGTGAGTACTCCCACTCATGGGCCCCAAAAATAATGCATGTGTTGAGGATCTTTGTACGCACAATGAAAAAGAAAGTGATGTTTTAAGGGGGCAAAAAGGGGAGGGGAAGGAGGTGGAGAAGGCAGAAAGGAAAGTGAAAAGTACTTTCAGCTTTACTCGCTACCGCCGTTGAATACTGGCTGCCTGTTGAATCAGCTTTTGTTTTAGCTGAGAAAAGCTTTCTAAGGCGTAATTCTGTTATTTTCATTTGCTCCTGGGATGCTATCTCAAGCTCATGTATGGGCCTGTTTGAGTACCGGTTCTGCAAAAGCAAAATTTAGAATAATTCGTATCAACTTCTGAAAGGCCTCAGGATACAAGACTGGCCAGTTACCGCATATTGGGAAAGATGAAGATAGGCATAACGTGCCCTACAGAAATTATAAACAATAAATTTAAAAGTTCAGAGGTTGTACAAGAACATGTTCTCAATCAAGTGATGCGCTCAGCTAGTTTATTGTTTTCTTACCAAAAAAAAAAAAAACATAAACATAAAGCCAGGTTATAGGGGTCAGAAATAATTTCACTATTAGCATAAAATTCATGAATGTAACAACTGCTCTGCAAGTAAACAATTGCTCGTTTAAAAGGCTGCAAGTTCCAAGACAACTATCAAAATCTAAAATTTATCACAAACTCCTCGGTGAAGGCATCATTTGAAGAAAGCTTAAGTTTTAGATTATGGCAACGGCAAAAGTAATATTAGTGCGAGCTTGACCTTCAATTCACCAAGTATTTCAGCAGCGCTCCTCCCAGAGGCACATATTAGAAATACATGTCCAAATTTTGCCTATATCGAGCATTCCAGTCAGATAGTTCCTGTAAGAACAAGGTGATTATTCCTTACACAAATAACTAAATATATATAATTGCTAATTCTACATGGTTAATTATGTACTGTGTGAGGATGCAGTTAGGTAGCCTGGCAATCATGTTTGTTGAGAGCCATGTTTTCAGTTCCTAAATATTTTAGCTGTTCAAGTGAAGCATAATTTCAACCTGCAACCCAGAATCAGTGGCAGTTGCTAAAGCAGTTGATTGTTCTCCCTTTCTCCACCTGTCAATAAAAAAAAAAAAAAAAAAGGAATAATTTCAAGTGACCTAACAACAAAAACTAATAAAAAGTTCATAATTTAGAGAGAGGAGAAATTCAAAATATAATTGTAGTTTGGCAGGGCATTACAGTTACAAGGATAACTGTTCCACTTTCTATCTAGCAAGTGTTGAAGGGTTTGAAAATGAAACTGGAACTTGTTTTGCTATTCATACCATAACCAAATATATGCTGGGATGGGATAGAATGTTGCCAAAAGTAGGGAAAGGAAACACCACAAGACAAATTGAAAATCCAATTACAAAGAAAATCTAAGATGCTTGGTCAAGATAAAGGAAATTTATTTTTGCACCGGTTGTCATTATCCGGAAACAGAAAATACATGAGAAGAGAGGAGATGGAAAATATGAGAAGTTAAATTCAAATGATGAGGGATATGCAATTTAATGATTTAATGGCTACATCATAGGAAAAAGTTGTATATAAAGTAGTTACATTTGGTTGAATTGAACAAAGGTTGTTTTTCTTTTTTTTTTTTTCCTCATTATTATTACTTTCAGATGGAACTAAGGTATTAAAAGATACAAGTACAGGATCAGAGAAATCAGAAGGGGGGAGGGGAGGAGAAAGATAAGATCAACTTGGGTTAGCAAGTGATGATGATTCTTAACACAAGCAAATAGCATAGTATGATGAGATCAAGAGAGAAGTGAGATCCCTAGCTAATATCTATGTCTAGAAAAGGAAAAAAACACGAACTGAGCACTTTTGGTATGAGAAGAAGGGGATTCTCCAATCTGAGGATGAGCTGCAAATGCTTCCAACCAACCAATAACATCAACCTTCACCCATCAAATTAATTTATTTATTACAATTATTGCTTAGCAGAAACTGAATAAGAACACTTAGTTAATGATGATAAATATTTAAATAAATAAATAAAAGACGAGAAAGGAGTGACCTTGTCGAACCAGATATCCTCGGCTACAGAGATGGCATGATCGACTGAAGGAAATGGAGATGCCAAAGCCATTTGCTTAGCGAATTGGGAGCTACCGCAGCATGCCAACGCTTCCTTCTCATCCAGCTTCATCTCCTCCATTATTCTTCTCTTCTCTTCTCTTCTCTTCTGCTTACTCACTGCTATCTGTCACTGTGCTGGTCAGTTTAGAATTTATGGCCATCAAAAGAAGAACCCCTCTGGATTTAAATCCTCATTTAATGGTTTAATAAGAGCCAAGAGTCTACATATTTCAATCAATTTTATATCAATCCTCTTACCCTACACTTAATTAGTTATGATCCACCTTATAACAGTGTCTCAGGCCTCAACATAGCCTTAATATGCACTCATTCACCAGCATCCTAAGAGAGAATAAAAAGAACCCATTTCGTAGTTATTGCTTGTCATTCTAAGGATCAGGAATTAGTACTCTTTCAATTACTAATCGATATGCAAGTGTTCATCCGTTTCTTCCCAACATGATCAGGAGTTTCTTCATTTATAAGTGCTCTACTAGTATCAATTGATTAGAAAAAGTATAAATCCACAGCATGCATAATACCCTTCACTAAGTACACCCCCACCAAGTTGCTTAAACTTTCTTTTACTCGAGAACTAGTTTTTGACAAGTAAAATCTCCCTTAAGTTGACAAAAGACTAACTTCACAGTGCAGCTTGAAGGTCGTATATGGTAAAAGCAAATTCAAATCTGTTTGAAGAATGAAGTTTGTACATAGAATCAAAATAAAGTCTAACGCGTTTCCCAGCAATTCAATGGAAAGTCAACCCAAGCACTCCATAGTGGCGAAATTGAAATATTGAATAGGAAACCCATACAAATATCAACCAAGAAAAGCATCTCTCAATTTCCCATTTCACAGAGAAAGTATAATCATTGAAAGAGTAAAGGAAATGATCATTCTGTTCATTTTTTTTTTTTACACAAAGGAATAGTTAATTAAACCAAAAAAATTTATTGAAATGAAAAAGAAACTGAGATTACCCAGATATTTGTGATGGTATGAAAAGCAGAAAACGCTGATGATGAGCTAAGAAATTACCTTTTAGGCGATCTCCACTCGATCTTTCTCTTTCTCTTTCGTTTTGGGTTGCAAATGGAATCTGATTGAATGCAAATTATGCAATAAATGCTAGATAAATAATAATAATAATAATAATAATAATAATAATAATAAGGCTTAATTAAAGTTTTGGCCCTTGAAGTGTACTCATTTTCTAACTTTGGTATTTAAATTTTGTTTTGCCCAATTTGGTATTTAAAGTACACTCACTTCCTAATTTTGTACCTAAAGTATGTCTCCAATATATTTTTTAGTCTATTTTCTGTTAGACATTAAAAAAATTGGTGCCCAATCATATAAAAATAGAAATAGATATATAAAAAAATTTAAAATATATATAAAATTTAGAAAAAAACATATAAAATATAAAAAAGGTAAAATGAAAAGAAATTCATTGAATTAATAATATTATTGTAAAAACCTTAAAAATATAAAAATTTGTAAAAAAATATTTAAAATTTATAAGATATAAAAAGTATTTAAAATATTAAATTTTTTTCTTAAAGGCGTAATCTAATAGCCCGATTTTTAGTAGCGTCAAAAATAGTAGTTCGGGACCACCAAATCTGACGAGTAAGCTCGTAAATTTTATTATTTATTACTTACGAGCCAAATGAGATTTTAGGAGAATTTTTGAATTAGTAATTTCTGTGTTATAAGGATTTATTAGGTTAAGTGGTTTAGAAAACGAGGTATCAAGACCTCAATTTATAAACCGAGCTGTAAATATTTTTATAAATATTTACGGAGTATCATTAAAGTAATATTAAAGTTTCATGTTTGATTTGTCAGCAAGTGAAAGCATAATATCAAGTACCAACGAGTTTACTACAACCTGTCATGATTCCTGAATAGAAATGGGAGCATGTCACGATTGTAACAACCCCTGCCCGTATCCGTTGTTGAAATAGGACATGAGGCATTACCGGAGTTTACTGAACATTTTCAATAAATTTGAGTCATTTATTATTCATATTCTGAAAATAATCATAACGTCCCTCTATTGGGCCCTCGAAACTCAAAACGTCCATTAGGAACCTACTGGGATTAAATCGAAATCATAGGAAATTTTTCACAGAATCCTAAATACATATATATAGATTTTGAGTTTTTTTATTATTTCCGAATTAGGTGCAGGATTCATACGGGCGTATCACATAACAAATCTTTTCATCAGAAATTGCATAACTAAAACATTTCCACTCTTTCATAAGCTCAATTATATTTTCATCTAAACACTTACCATTCCAATGCACCTTATAATTAAACATATTACCATTCAACAGTAATTTGGCACTTGCCTAAACTTCAAGCAACAACATTGGTTAGCGTACTTTAATATTGACAAACTTATTTTCTCGCCATGTCTCACTTAAATTTATTACTCGTCCTAATACACATAATTTTCCTTGTATCAAAGTATCAAAGATAGTCTCATATTTACATGTCATGATACATATCATTTTCTTGTTGTTTATTCTTAAATATAAGGCTATTTTACCAAAAAAAGCTGATTTTTTTAAAAATTTACTGAAATGGGCCGACTTTTAATTATTTACCGGAATGGGCCATTTTCAGCGAAATCGCGTCCACGTCAGCGTGATGTCAGGGTACGTGTCAGGACATCGCATCCACATCAGCGCAATTTGCTTACGTGGACACAAATCGCGCCTACGAGGACGCGATTTGCTGACGTGGCATGAACAGTTTGTGTTTTTAGCTTGGAAAACTTTGAAAGGCCATAACTTTTGGCTCGGTTGTCCGATTGAGACGAATTTTTTTTGATTTCGAATAAATTTTCGAGATCTACGCGCTGGCTGAAGTTTTCGTCAAAAAGATCCTCTTTTGCCCCTAAATTTTGATTTTTTCGGTTTAAAATTAAATTTTGAAACATTCAAATCGTTATTTTCCTTATCTATTTGAAGTAAACACCGGATCTTTTTTTACAGAATTGTCTTATATCATCCTGTTATAGGTATAAGTCAGCTCATTCCACTTTTGAGAAGTTCCCTAAAATTTTCCATTTTATTCAATTTAGTCCCTAAAACCTAAATAGTCATATTTTCAAATCTAAGCTTCGTTTTTCAATTCAATTTCAATTTCATCCTTCCATAACATTCAAATATTCTTAAATACAAAAATTTCATGCTAATTTTGAAATAATTACACTTTAGTCCCTATACTCGTAACTAACAAATTATACTTTACAAATTAGTCCCTATTCATCTCTAAGCAGTTTGTCAGCGCGTAGATTTCAAAAAGTTATTCGAAATCAAAAAAAATTCGTCTCAATCGGACAACCGAGCTAAAAGTTATGGCCTTTCAAAATTTTCCAAGCTAAAAACACACTGTTCATGCCACGTCAGCAAATTGCGTCCTAGAGGGCGCGATTTCCTTCCACGTCACCAAATCGCGCTGACGTGGACGCGATGTCCTGACACATACCCTGACATCGCGCTGACGTGGATGCGATTTCGCGGAAAATGGCCCATTAAAGTCGGCCCATTTCGGTAAATTTTTTTAAAAAAAGGCTTTTATTGGTGATTTGCCCTAAATATAAATCATTCAATTCATTATGACAATATTTCATATACCATAATTTTCATTAAGTTCAATGTATATTTATTCCAGTAGCAGTTCATAATCTTGAATATGCATAATTATCAGGCAAGTTTCATATACATGAATTTTCCATGTCATATTTCAGTATATCAAATAATTATCATTTCTATGTATTTCAAGTCTAATTTCATGATTTTAAGTACTTATCATTTTCTATTTTTATCCCGTTGAATTTCTCGAAATTTCGATGGATTTTCAGGGGTACACTTTAGTGTACAAATTCGGGTTCGTCAATTCATATTCATGTGCGCACATTTCCATTTCAGAGAGCACACTCCCGCGAACCTCATCCTTACATCAGGATTACCAGTCCAGACTAAATCCCCTATAATATAAACTCATAGAGTATTGTCGGGATTACCAGTCCAGGCTAAATCCCCTGCAATGACAATTACTCTAGTGAGCTTGGATCTGAATTACTAGTCCAGGCTAAATTCAGACCCTAATTCGGATTACCCGTTCGGGCTAAACCCATTTTCCACATATTCTTTGGGAGGGCTATATCCGGATAGGATCACCCGTCCGGGCTAGATCCTTTTTACCGTCAATTCCTTTTCAGAGATCCATCGAATTTTCCTTCCATTTAACCGGGATTTCTTCCCCTTTTTATCAAATATATCAATGTTTCATCAATTTTCATTCAATGAACATTCAAATCATATTCACATCAATAACATACATTTCAAGCATTTAAGAATATAATTCAAGTTACACGAACTTACCGGGCTAAATTGCAGAAATACTAAAATTCAGGGACATTTTAGTAATTTTCCATTTTTCTCGAATTTCCACCCAATCTTGATCTAAATTATTGTTTCATTCAATTTATAATAAAACAATTCATTTCATGCAATTTGGTCATTTTTGACATTTTACAAAATTACCCTTAAAATTTCACTTTTATTCAATTTAGTCCCCGAATCTAAAACATGTAAATTAGCTATTTTAAAATAAACTCATATTAGCTGAATATTCATATATATTTTTCCTCCTCCTCCACTCCATTCCACATCCTTGATATATACATAATATCACTATTTACTTGTTTACTAATACAAGATATTCACTTGAGTCATAGTCACTAAATTAATTATATCTTAAGCTACAGAACTCCGAATTGAGATACGCAAATTTTCTATGAAACTAGACTCACATATATTGTTAACTTAAAATTTTTAGAATTTTGGTTAATCCAATAAGTACAGTTTATTCTTTAAAATTTCCCCTGTTTCACTATTTCATAGTTCCGACCCCTCTTCACTAAAAAATAATTATCTCTTTGTACATAATTTAGATGATGTTCCTGTTTATTTATATTGAAAATAGACTCATTCATAATTTTAATCATATAAATTTAAATCTCTAATTATTTTTATTCAATTCTTTATGATTTTCCAAATTCAGAACAGGGAAACCCAAATTCATTCTGATTTTGTCTCATAATATTTATTATATCTCATGATTTACAATTCTATTTCTTACATTGTTTCTTCTATGAGAAACTAGACTCAATAAGCTTTAATTTCATGTTTTATTCATCCTCTAATTCGATTTACACAATTTATGGTGATTTTTCAAAGTTAACCTACTACTGCTGTCCAAAACCGTTTTAGTGCCAAATATTGATTACTAAGTTTATAACACTCTTATTCCCTTTCTCTATAATATTTCCTATCACTTTATCTTATTTTCCTTCACTAATGTATCAAAAACATAAGACTTTATATAAGAAAACTCTACTATAACATCATTTCCATGCTTTTTCAATAATATCACACTTAAAAATATGTTGAAATCTTGATGTTCTTATCTTGTCCGATTGGTTTCAACCTTTAACTTGATTTTCTATCTCCTGCAGCTTCTATTATTTGAATCTAACTTGATATTCTAACTCCCCATATTCTTCTTGTTATTTTTCTCTCTTGATGGCTAGGGAAATTCTTTTGATTTCTAGGTGAAAATGGTGGATTTTTGGTAAAAAGGACCAAATTGTAAAGAGAATAAAACTTTCTTTCTTTCTTCTTCTTCTCACGTTAGTGCATGAGAAAGATGGTGGGATGGTGGCTTTTCATCTTTCTTTCCACATATATATACTAAATAATAAAATAATAAAAAATCATTAAAAAATCAAATTAAAATATTAATAAACTATTATTTATTTATTTAATCTAAAATATCTCCAACATCATCATTATCTTCTAGATTTCTCTCTCTTCTAAATGATCATTTTGCCCTTTATGATCTTTTAAAGTTCCATCCTTGAGTCATCATTCAATTTGGTAAAATTATGATTTAGTCCCTAAAAATTCTTCACCTTTTTCAATTTGGTCCTAATCCATCCATTTTCCTTAGTTTCTAGATCATTCCACCCTTAAAATATTTACAACTTTGGTCTTTCAACTTTTTCGTATTTACACTTTAACCCCTCAAATTTTGAGTATTTACTCTTGGGCAACAAACTTTTCTCACTTTTGCGATTTAATCCTTTCTTGAATTAATATGTCATAATATACTTCCCAATGTTGACATAACTCAAAATTACCCTTTTTATCACTTTATTTCTTTATTTTACTATATTAGAGATAATATCTTACTATAAAAAATTTTGGGGTATTACAACGATGGACTTTGTATCTGGTCTAGTTGTGAATCAGAAAAAGAAAGACTCGATCTGGGTGATTGTTGACAGATTGACTAAGTCGCATATTTTATCCCAATCAGAACTGACTTTTCACTTGAGAAGTTAGCGGAATCGTATATAGAAGAGATTGTGAGGTTACATAGGGTTCCGATATCCATTATTTTTTATCAAATCCGAGATTCACATCTAGATTTTAGAGTAAACTACAAGAAGCTCTAGGTACTAAGTTAAATTTCAGCACAACATTTCATCCTCATATTGACGAGCAATCTGAGCGAGTGATTCAGATTATGGAAGATATGTTGAGATGTTGTATACTTGAGTTTTGAGGTAGCTGGGAAAAGTATTTACCGTTGGCTGAATTTGCATATAACAATAGTTATCAATCCAATATCAAAATGGCACAATTTGAAGCTCTTTACAGGAGGAAATGTAAGACACCATTGTATTGGTCTAAATTGAGTGAATCCAAGCTAGTAGGAGTCGACTTGGTCCGAGAGACTGAAGATAAAGTTTGGATTATCCGAGACAATTTGAAAGTTGCTTCTAACCGTCAGAAATCGTATGTAGATTTGAAAAGAAGAGATATAGACTTTTAAGAAGACGTTTAAGATTTACCGGACCGTATGAGATTGTTAAAAGTCTCTCCTTGGAAGAAAGTATTATGATTTGATAAGAAAGGAAAATTGAGCCCAAGATTTATCGGACCGTATGAGATTGTTGAAAGAATCGGCCCTGTGGCTTATCGATTAGCTTTGCCTCCTAAGCTGGAGAAAATTTATAATGTATTCCACGTATCAATGCTGAGATAGTACAAATCTGATCCTTCACACGTAATTCCTCATAGTGAGATTGAGCTGTAACCAAACATGACGTATTCGGAAGAATCGATAAGAATTTTAGCTCGAGAAGTTAAAGAATTACGGAATAAACGAGTACCATTAGTTAAAGTATTGTGGAATCATCATGGTTTGAATGAGGCTACTTGGGAAGTAGAAGAATTGATGAGATCACAATATCCGAACCTATTCTCAGGTAACAAATTTTGAGGACGGAATTTCCTAAAAGGGGAAGTTGTAATAGCCCCATTTTCAGTGGCGTTGAAAATAGTGGTTTGGGACCACAAAATCTGACTAGTAAGCTCGTAAATTTTATTATTTAGTACTTACATTTTATTATTTAGTACTTACGAGCCAAATGTGATTTTAGGAGAATTTTTGAATTAGTAATTTGTGTGTTATAAGCATTTATTAGGTTAAGTGGTTTAGAAAACGGGGTATCGAGACCTCGATTTTATAAATCGAGTGGTAAATATTTTTATAACTATTTACAGAGTAACATTATGGTAGTATTAAAGTTTCATTAGAAAATGTTAACGTTTTGATAGTTAATTAATTAAAAAGGACTAAATTGAAAAAGGTGCAAAATTTACTCATTGAAGAAATAATGATTAAATAGCCCAAGGGATAAATAAGGGAGGACTAAAAGGGCAAATTGCCACACAAGGGGCAGCTGAGGCAGCATAAGCAGAGAAAAATGATGGAATTAGGTGAAATTAGGGCAAAATGGGAAAATTAGTAAAAATTAAACTTACAAAATGAAATTAAAAGAGAATTCTAGACTTATTTCTTCATAATTCTCAGCCAAAAATGCCATAAAAGGTCCCCAAAATTTGGTTATTCATATTTTTAATTCATGTGAGTTCAATTCTTGCTCTTTTCTTGAAATCTTTGTGTTTTTAAGACTTTTACAATTAGGTCCAATTATCTATTTTATTAGTTTTTTATTTTATTGGTAATTTTGAAAGTTACCATAGATGAATACTGAATTTTTTTGATGAAATATCATGGATTTAGAGCTTTAATTTTATTTTTGGATGACTTTATAAAGTGATTTGGATAGATATTGATTTTAGGACTAAATTGTGAAAAGGTTATATATTAGGGTTTGGTATTAAATTCTATTGATCAAGGGTTGCATGATAGCGTAGAATATTTAGATAAACTATCAATTGAGAAAAATTAGCTCATTTGGTAAACTAATTAGTAAATGACTAAATTGTAAAAGTTGTAAAAAATTTGGGGTAATTATGTAATTTTAAAAATTAAGGGGTATTAATCGTGAAGTGAATTGAAACTGAAATCTGTGCTAATGTATGGATAATTTTATATTTTAGATCAAGAGCCCGTAAACAATCGTGAAAAAGGGAAATTAACAAAATAGTCCCTGAACTACTACCAATTTTACAATTTAACCTAGGTAAGTTCATATGGTTAAAGTTTAATGATTATATTGAGTTGATGAATGATGTTATGTATTTAATATATTGTTGAAAAATGGAGTGTTGTTAAATTTATTATGTATTTAGCATATTATTGAAAAATGAAATATTGTCAAATTATGAATTGAAATGAATATTCGGTTGAAGTGGAACGAGGGATTGATTACCATCATTGTGTGGCGAATAGAAAAGGATGAATTGACGGCAATTTACCCAAGTAAATCGAGGTTCAACATTTGTTGCAGACTTTCGTGTTTACTTTTCGTTTAGCTCACGCGAGCTTCTGTTAACTCATATGAGTTTCCGTTCAACCCTAATGAGTTTCCATTCAGCTCTTATGAGCTTTCGTTCAGCTCTTATGAGCTTCCGTTCAGCCCTTACAGGTTTCTGTTTAGCACTTATATGCTTTTGTACAGCCTTTAGGCTTTCGAATATGAGGTACTCGTATTCGTAAGTCGTTCTCTGATTCGGTAAGGGTTGGTAAGTGAAATTTTGAAATTGATATTGGAAGAATTATTGTTATTGTTGGTATTGATCTAAACTAAGTGTATTCATCGATTGAAGTTGTGATTAATAGGGAAAGTACATTGAATGAATTTATTTTAGTTGATGTGTTATAGTAGGTTCGATAAGATTTATATTTAAAGCCTTTAGACTTACTAAGCTTTCTTAAGCTTACTTCTGTTGTTTAATGTTCTTGTAGATTAACGTGAGGCTGGAAGATCAAATTAACACATCAAGCCACACTATCCAACTAAATCTGGTAGCTTTTGCAAAGAATACTTTGGTTTATATGGCATGTATAAGGTTGGTTTGGAAATGAAATACTTAGAAAGATGGTTATGAATGATATATGCTTGTATGCGTGTAAATAGTAGTAGATGTTGATAAATCAATAAGATGCATTAAATAGGAAAGTTTAAGTAATTGAGTATTTGTGATATGATGTCATGATTAAAACATGATTTTGGCTTGTGTATATTACTTGTTTGGGATGTATTGTTGTATTGAAATGTTGTGTATAGGTTGATATCAAAATGGGTGAGAAAAGTGGCCTTAAAATGGTCTATTTTCGTCCACATGGGCAGAGACACGAGCGTGTGTCTCAACAGTATGTGACACATGGCCTAATATATAGGCGTATGGTCTGGCTGTATGTCCTCTACATCTTAAAATTTGGAAACAGAATGCCCAAGTTTCTGCACACGGCCTGGCACACGGGCGTGTGGCTTGGCCATTTGACCGAAGTTAGAGAGTTACACAGGTATGGACATGAGCTGGGACACGGCCGTGTGCCTCACATCGAATGCCCACACGGCCATGTGCCTCACATCGAATGCCCACACGGCCTAAAATAGAAAATCCATCATAAATAAGGTAGTTTTTCCTAAAATAAAGGGACATTATTTCATAGCTATTATAATGAAGCATATCGTATCATTAGTGTATAAACAAATTAAAATTTAGAGGAATATGGGTTGATTTATGTACTCTTTCTTATGATAGAAGTTGGATCTAAATGTTTTGTAATCTTTGTTAAGGCTTAATCAAGTTCATATTGTAAGGGCTGATATTTACGAATTTAAATTTTAATATTCAGGGTGGAGTCAGGGTGGTAGGGGTTCCGATCCCTCTAAAATTAAAATTTTTTATTTAAATTTTTTTATAATTTATAAAATTTTAAATTGGTAATGATAAAATTATAATTTAGCCCCCAAAATGTTAAAATTTTGATTTAATTTTTTAAAAATTTTAGAGATATAAACTATTAAAATGGTGAAATTATATTTTTACTATTATAAAAATATATAATTTAATTTCGACTCCTACAAAAATTTCTGACTTCACCCCTATTACCATTTACCCAATTATAAAATTAATTGTTCATGGAGTTTTTTAATTCCTCAAATGGGTTTAATAAAACATTAAATATATAAATAAAAGGTAATTATTTGATACATTCTTTGTGTATAGAGTTTTTAAACTTAATGAGCATATTAGACGTGTAATTAATAAGTGTTTCATTTATTTATATATTTATTTATTTTTTTACTTCACCTTATAAAACACTTGTTATACTTTAAACTCACTTATACATTCTTTGTTCGCATTATCTGTACCGATTGAAAGATCTTTTTCCCCTTCTTTTCTATAATTTTTTTTTCATGAAATAGCTTTGGATGCCACAAGTTTGCGATTCAAAATTCAAAGAGCTTTTTTCTCCAACCTTTGACACTGACTGTTAGACCGACTTGGATTTAATGTATATTCTTTGACTCGTCCATGGGTACTGATGCACCGTACTGATTATCGAATTGTCGCTTAGAGCTCGCTAGTAAAACTTTTTTTAGAAAAAAAACTTAACAACCCAGTAACTAAAATAACAACTCTGAATAGTTCAGTAACTTAAATGAAAACTTTCAAATAATTCAGTGACCAACTTGTAACTTTTTTTAGTTACATAACCAAAACAAAAACTTACCATAGTTTAGTGACTAATGGTGTAACTTACCGTTAAAAAAATAAATGCAGCCGTTTATTTTCATATTAGATTCATATAATTGTTTGCCTATGCAAAATACAAACTAAAATTGTAAAAAATTGATATGGTATAGTGGTCTGTAAAAAGTAAATCAAATCAAAACTTCATGTATCACATTGTTGGTTCAAACATATGGTTCCTCTAGCTCCCTCGGTAAGCAGTGATGGAGAATGGTGAAAGCAGCAAAGGAACATGAAAATGCTCCCATTTCTGAGTCTCTTTGATCTCAAACACAATTGAAACATAAAGGAAAAAGCCTCCATGGTTGTACTTACCTGTGTTGAAACTTTTTCTGTATACTCCATGGGTGAGACAATCAACCATGCTCATCAATATCAATAGTTGAATATGGTTCAAGTACCCATCTACCTATATCAATCTCACCAACTGATGGACCACCGTCACCGCCCTTTGACATTTCCAAACGTAAATCAATACCACCAGCTGGACATCCCTTTGAAATATCCAATACAAGAGTGGTAATCGGCAGTCGAGCTCGAGCTCGGAGTACTCGAGGTGCTTTTGGCAGGAGAAGTTAAATGCTGTCCAATTACGCCCACACGTTCTTCTAGTGTTTGGAAAGATGGAAAAGGGAAAGTGATGATCAAATTTTTGCAAAATAGAGGGATTTGCAGCTTGAGTAGCTACCACCATTGAAACAGTTTTTGTTTTAGCAGAGATGAGCTTTGAAAGGCGTAGTTCTACTAATTTCATTTGCTCTTGGGGCCTGTTGGAGTATCTCAAGCTCGAGCATGGGAGGTTTAAGCCAATCAATTATTAACGTATGAAGAGTTAAAAGTGAGAATTTCACTACAAATTAAGAGGTGAACATGTGAATACATGGGAGATTTTTTGTTTTTTAGCGTAAATAGTCAAG
Organism: Gossypium turneri; assembly: GCA_008044935.1. Lineage (NCBI taxonomy): Eukaryota > Viridiplantae > Streptophyta > Magnoliopsida > Malvales > Malvaceae > Gossypium > Gossypium turneri. Next base: position 5,143,520 of record CP032576.1, read on the forward strand.
GGGCTAAAGTAGAGAAGGCAAAGTGACCAGAAAAATTATAGAAGGGTCAATGTGAGAATTTCAGTATAATACAGGAGCCAAAACAGATATTAAATCTATACAATAATTAAAATCATCTAAGGCATGGATTAGATTATGGAAACTGCAAAAGCAATATTAGTGGCAAGCTTTGGTTTACCTTCAATTCAACAAGTATTTGATTAGCAATCCTACCAGAGGCATAGATACATGCCTAAATTTTTGCCTATATCCAGCAGTCAGACAATTGAAAACTTTTATGAGATTTGGCTTACCTTCAATTCAAATTTTTGCCCAAATTTGAGAAAAAAACAGCTGTGTAAACCAATAAGCTGATATGACTTTTGCTTTTCACGTTTGGGTAATGAAATTACCAAAACATCCCATTTTAATAGTCATGCTTCCAAGGACATTCAAGTTTTGCTGCTCACTGTTCTAATTTATTCTCTTTATGAATTTTGTTTTTTTTAATATAAATTATTTTACGTGAAAGAGCAGTCATTAGATGTGATTTAAGATAGAATTAAAAGTGTAAATGATATATTAATGCTCGCAAGGTATTTGAGTTTAATTTTTTTTTAAAAAAATTGATCTCAATTAGCTTGAACTGATTGATCGAGCCAAATTTGAGCTTAGTAATATTTGACTCAAACGGCTCACAAGCTTTATCGAGCTTTTCATATTTTATATTATTATATTATGTATTTACCCTTAATTTATATTATTAACGCTAAACTTAATTATTGAGTCGAGCTTGAGTACAAAAATTGATAAACAAGCTTAATCGAGCCTCGAGCAGTTCGATTATACCTAGAGCCAAGCTCAAGCTTAAAAATAGACGTTCGGTCGAGCTTGAGTCGAGTATTGAACATCGAATTTCAAGTCAAGCTAAAGCTTGATAGAATTCAAACTTGATTCAACTCTATTACACCACTAGATGGAATTAGTGTTATAGTAACAATTACTTTTTTTTAATGTTTAATATAAAATATAGGTTTTATATTTAATTTAAAATTTAACAATTAATCTAAATTAATTACTAAAAAAAAAGCATTTAATTTTTTCACCTATTAGTTATTTTTCAACATCATATCTAATATAGTCACTTTAACTTCTTACCGCAATTGTTGACAGTAATACAAAACACTAAAATTAACAAAGCTTTAATATGCAAGGGATAATAATTAGCAATGACGAGGAGTGGAATGATGTAATTAAAGAGGCCACTTTAAATGGTATATTTAATATTGTAAGGTTAAGATCAAACTTTAGACATGAACCACAAATACCAAACTACCGAAGGATTAGAATGTTTTTTCAAGCTACATTCTTATTCGACACTAGTTTTTTATTGGAATAAAATGGTGAAATTCTCCATTTACACCACATACAAACAGTAATGATATCAAAAGATGAACCCATCAAGTCAGTTAACCCCATGCAAGCATGTTCAAGTATTGTGGATTCTCTAAGAAAATATGGTTCCTCTAGCTCCCTCGGTATGTCGAGAAGGAGAATGGTGAAAGCAGCAAAGGAACGTGAAAATGCTCGAATTTCTGTGTGTCTTTGATTTCAAACACAATTGAGACATAGGGGAAAAAGCCTCCAGGGTTGTACTTACCTGTGTTGAAACTTATTCGGTATATTCCAGGGCTGAGAGCATCTACTATGCTCATCAACTGACCACTCCGTCCATCTCTATCAGTAGTTGAACATCCTTCAAGTACCCATCCGCCTATATCAGTTCCACCAAATGATGGACGAGGTTGACTGCTCTTCCACATTTCCAAACGTACTTCAATACCAGCAGCTGGAGATCCCCTAGAAACATCTAATACATGAGTAGTGATTGGTGGTCGAGTTCGAGCTTGGACTTGAGGAGCTTTTGCAGGAGAACCTTCTAAAGGAGCAGTTAAATGCTGTCCAATTATGCCCACACGTTCTTCTAGTTTCAAAAAATGAAGGAAAAAAAAACAGGATGAAGGGTGACTTAAATCCAAACACTGAAAGCATGCATAGCACAAAACAAAGATAAAAACAATTAAAATTAATATACATCCAATTTTTAAGACAAATACAAGAACACTGAAAGCATGCATAGCACAAAACAAAGATAAAAACAATTAAAATTAATATACATCCAATTTTTAAGACAAATACAAGAACACCATTTTGTTTTAGAATTGTTTTCCCCAAAAGGTTTACCATTCATCTTCTAGAATATAGAGGACTACAATGCAAACAAGGACATTCTACTATTTATTCTTGCAATGAAACAAGTGTTACCATCCATTGGCAGGAAGGACTTTGCTCTTGGATGGTCAGAACTTGCAGCATTTCTATATCATTTCATCTAGGATGCTTTATTTAAAGCACATGCAAGGTCACCAGTCCATAGAATAAACTAACCTAGCAGCACCACTTCCCATGAGGAATGGTACATTAAGGAAGCTTTTGTTTTGCTTAAGAACATGGTTTTCAAACACTTTAGATAGCCTGGCTCAACAATGGCACCGTTGAAAGACAAGAATACATATGGACATATTCTTCTTCTTTGTCAACAATTATTGTGTGAGGATGGAATTGTGTTCTTCAACATATTTACAGAGATGCTAACTATTGTGCAGGTTGACTTGCTTCGAATAGTCATATCTCATTGATTTAGCAAGGTTGGATGAATCTCATAATCTTCTAGTTCATCTAATGCAAGAACATTATATTGGTACTGGTAGGCCTAAAGCTTGAGTCTCTCAGTAAGTACTCCCACTCATAGTCCCCAAAAAATAATGCATGTGTTGAGGATCTTTGTACGCACAATGAAAAAGAAAGTGATGTTTTAAGGGGGTAAAAAGGGGAGGGCAAGGAAGTGGAGAAGGCAGAAAGGAAAGTGAAAAGTACTTTCAGCTTTACTCGCTACCGCCGTTGAATACTGGCTGCCTGTTGAATCAGCTTTTGTTTTAGCTGAGAAAAGCTTTCTAAGGCGTAATTCTGTTATTTTCATTTGCTCCTGGGATGCTATCTCAAGCTCATGTATGGGCCTGTTTGAGTACCGGTTCTGCAAAAGCAAAATTTAGAATAATTAGTATCAACTTCTGAAGGGCCTCAGGATACAAGACTGGCCAGTTACCACATATTCAGAAAGATGAAGATAGGCAAAACGTGCCCTACAGAAATTAGAAACAATAAATTTAAAAGTTCAGAGGCTGTACAAGAACATGTTCTCAATCAAGTGATGCACTCAGCTAGTTTATTGTTTTCTTACAAAAAAAAACAAAACAAAACATAAGCATAAAGCCAGGTTATAGGGGTCAGAAATAATTTCACCATTAGCATAAAATTCATGCATGTAACAACTGCTCTGCAAGTAAACAATTGCTCGTTTAAAAGGCTGCAAGTTCCAAGACAACTATCAAAATCTAAAATTTATCACAAACTCCTCGGTAAAGACATCATTTAGATTATGGCAACGGCAAAAGTAACATTAGTGCAAGCTTTACCTTCAATTCACCAAGTATTTCAGCAGCGCTCCTCCCAGAAGCACATATTAGAAATACATGTCCAAATTTTTGCCTATATCGAGCATTCCAGTCAGATAGTTCCTAAAAGAAAAAGGTGATTATTCCTTACACAAATAACTAAATATATATAATTGCTAATTCTACATGGTTAATTATGTACTGTGTGAGGATGAAGTTAGGTAGCCTGGCAATCATGTTTGTTGAGAGCCATGTTTTCAGTGCCTAAATATTTTAGCTGTTCAAGTGAAGCATAATTTCAACCTGTAACCCAGAATCAGTGGCAGTTGCTAAAGCAGTTGATTGTTCTCCCTTACTCCACCTGTAAAATAAAAAAAGAAAAAAGAAAAAAAAGAAAGAATAATTTCAAGTGACCTAACAACAAAAACTAATAAAAATTTCACAATTTAGAGAGAGGAGAAATTCAAAGAATAATTGTAGTTTGGCAGGGCATTACAGTTACAACGATAACTGTTCTACTTTCTATCTAGCAAGTGTTGAAGGGTTTGAAAATGAAACTGGAACTTGTTTTGTTATTCATACCATAACCAAATATATGCTGGGATGGGATAGAATGTTGCCAAAAGTAGGGAAAGGAAACACTACAAGACAAATTGAAAATCCAATTACAAAGAAAATCTAAGATGTTTGGTCAAGATAAAGGAAATTTATTTTTGCACCGGTTGTCATTAACCGGAAACAGAAAATACATGAGATGAGAGGAGATGTAAAATATGAGAAGTTAAATTCAAATGATGAGGGATATGCAATTTAATGATTTAATGGCTACATCATAGGAAAAAAGTTGTATATAAAGTAGTTAAATTTAGTTGAATTGAACAAAGGTTGTTTTTCTTCTTTTGTTTTTTAACTCATTATTATTACTTTCAGATGGAACTAAGGTATTAAAAACTAGAAGTACAGGATCAGAGAAATCAGAAGGTGGGGGGGGGGGAGATAAGATCTACTTGGGTTAGCAAGTGATGATGATTCTTAACACAAGCAAATAGCATAGTATGATGAGATCAAGAGAGAAGTGAGATCCCTAGCTAATATCTATGACTAGAAAAGGAAAAAACACGAACTGAGCACTTTTGGTATGAGAAGAAGGGGATTCTCCAATCTGAGGATGAGCTGCAAATGCTTCCAACCAACCAATAACATCAACCTTCACCCATCAAATTAATTTATTTATTACAATTATTGCTTAGCAGAAACTGAATAAGAACACCTAATTAAAGATGATAAATATTTAAATAAATAAAAGACGAGAAAGGAGTGACCTTGTCGAACCAGATATCCTTGGCCACAGAGATGGCATGATCGACTGAAGGAAATGGAGATGCCAAAGCCATTTGCTTAGCGAATTGGGAGCTACCGCAGCATGCCAACACTTCCTTCTCATCGACCTTTATCTCCTCCATTATTCTTCTCTTCTCTTCTCTTCTCTTCTGCTCACTCACTGCTATCTGTCACGGTGCTGGTCAGTTTAGAATTTATGGCCATCAAAAGAAGAACCCCTCTGGATTTAAATCCTCATTTAATGGTTTAATAAGAGCCAAGAGTCTACATATTTCAATCAATTTTATATCAATCCTCTTACCCTACACTTAATTAGTTATGATCCACCTTATAACAGTCTCTCAAGCCTCAACATAGCCTTAATATGCACTCATTCACCAGCATCCTAAGAGAGAATAAAAAGAACCCATTTCGTAGTTATTGCTTGTCATTCTAAGGATCAGGAATTAGTACTCTTTCAATTACTAATCGATACGCAGGTGTTCATCCGTTTCTTCCCAACATGATCAGGAGTTTCTTCATTTACAAGTGCTCTACTAGTATCAACTGATTAGAAAAAGTATAAATCTGCAGCATGCATAATTCCCTTCACTAATTACACCCCCACCAAGTTGCTTAAACTTTCTTTTACTCGAGAACTAGTTTTTGACAAGTAAAATCTCCCTTAAGTTGACTAAAGACTAACTTCACAGTGCAGCTTAAAGGTCGTACATGGTAAAAGCAAATTCAAATCTGTTTGAAGAATGAAGTTTGTACATAGAATCAAAATAAAGTCTAACGCGTTTCCCAGCAATTCAACGGAAAGTCAACCCAAGCACTCCATAGTGGCGAAATTGAAATATTGAATAGGAAACCCATACAAATATCAACCAAGAAAAGCATCTCTCAAATTCCCATTTCACAGAGAAAGTATAATCATTGAAAGAGTAAAGGAAATGATCATTCTGTTCTATTTTAATTTCTTTTTTTTTTCCACAAAGGAATAGTCAATTAAACCAAAAAAAAAAAGTATTGAAATGAAAAAGAAACTGAGATTACCCAGATATTTGTGATGGTAAGAAAAGCAGAAAACGCGGATGATGAGATGAGAAATTACCTTTTAGGCGATCTCCACTCGATCTCTCTCTTCCTCTTTCGTTTTGGGTTGCAAATGGAATCTGATTGAATGCAAATTATGCAATAAATGCTAGATAAATAATAATAATAATAATAATAATAATAATAATAATAATATGAAGGCTTAATTCAAGTTTTGGCCCTGAAGTGTACTCATTTTCTAACTTTGGTATTTAAATTTTATTTTGCCTAATTTGGTATCTAAAGTACGCTCACTTCCTAATTTTGCACCTAAAGTATGTCTCCAAAATATTTTTTAGTCTATTTTCTGATAGACATTAAAAAAATTGGTGTCCAATCATATAAAAATAGAAATAAATATATAAAAATTTAAAATATATATAAAATTTAGAAAAGAAATATAAATTATAAAAAAAGTACAATGAAAAGAAATTCGTTGAATTAATAATATTATTATAAAAAACCTTAAAAATATAAAAAATTGTAAAAAAATATTTAAAATTTATAAGATATATAAAAGTATTTAAAATGTTAAATTTTTTCTTAAGGGTGTAATGTAATAGCCCGATTTTTAGTGGCGTTGGAAATAGTGGTTCAGGACCACCAAATTCGATAAGTAAGCTAGTAAATTCTATTATTTAGTACTTACGAGCCAAATGTGATTTTAGAAGAATTTTTGAATCAGTAATTTGTGTGTTATGAGGATTTATTAGGTTAAGTGGTTTAGAAAACGAGGTATCGAGACCTTGATTTTATAAATTGAGCCATAAATATTTTTATAAATATTTACGGAGTATCATTAAGGTAGTATTAAAGTTTTGTTGGAAAATTTTAACGTTTTGATAGTTAATTCATTAAAAAGAACTAAATTGAAAAAAATACAAAATTTGCTAATTAAAGAAATAATGATTAAATAGTCCAAGTGATAAATAAGGGAGGGCTAAAAGGGGAAATTGCCACACAAGGGGTGGCTGAGGCGGCATAGGCAAAGAAAAATGATGGAATTAGGTGAAATAAGGGCAAAATAAGAAAATTAGTAAAAATTAAACTTACAAATTGAAATTAAAAGAAAATTCTAGACAATTTCTTCATAATTCTCAGCCAAAAACGTCATAGGAGGTCCCCAAAAGTTGGTTTTTCATATTTTTACTTCATGTGAGTTCAATTCTTGCTCTTTTTTTGAAATTTTTGTATTTTTAATACTTTTAGAATTAGGTCCAATTATCTATTTCATTAGTTTTTTATTTTATTGTTAATTTTGAAAGTTACCATGGATGAATACTGAATGTTTTTGATGAAATATCATGGGTTTAGAGCTTTAATTTTGCTGTTTGATGACTTTATAAAGTGATTTGGATAGATATCTATTTTAGGATTAAATTGTGAAAATGTTATATATTAGGGTTTGGTATAAAATTCTGTTGATCAAGGGTTTTATGATGGCTTAGAATATTTAGATAAACTATCAATTGAGAAAAATTAGCTCATTTGGTAGACTAATCAATAAGGGACTAAATTGTAAAAGTTGTAAAAAATTAGGGTAATTATGTAATTTTAAAAATTAAGGGTATTAATTATGAAGTGAATTGAAACTGAAATATGTGCTAATGAATGGATAATTTTATATTTTAGATCAAGAGCCCGTAAACAATCCTGAAAAAGGGAAATTAACAAAATAGTCCCTAAACTATTACAAATTTTATAATTTAACCCAGGTAAGTTCATATGATTAAAGTTTAATGATTATATTGAGTTGATGAATGATGTTATGTATTTAATATATTGTTGAAAAATGGAGTGTTATTAAATTTATTGTGTATTTAGCATATTATTGAAAAATGAAATATTGTTAAATTATGAATTGAAATGAATATCTGATTGAAGTGGAACGCGGGATTGAGTACCATCGTTGTGTGGCGAATAGAAAAGGATGAATTGACGGTAATTTACCCAAGTAAACCGAGGTTTAGCATTTGTTGTAAACTTTCGTGTTTACTTTTTGTTTAGCTCACGCAAGCTTCTGTTAACTCATATGAGTTTTCGTTCAACCCTAATGGGTTTTCGTTCAGCTCCTATGAGCTTCCGTTCAACCCATACGGGTTTCTGTTTAGCACTTATGTGCTTCTATACAACCTTCGGGCTTCCAAATACGAGGTACTCATATTCGTAAGTCGTTCTCCGATTCGATAAGGATTGGTAAGTGAAATTATGAAATTGATATTAGAAGAATTATTGTTATTGTTGGTATTGATCTGAACTAAGTGTATTCATCGATTGAAGTTATGATTGATAGGGAAAGTACATTGAATGAATTTATTTTAGTTGATGTGTTATAGTAGGTTCGGTAAGATTTATATTTAAAGCCATCGGACTTAATAAGCTTCCTTAAGCTTACTTGTGTTGTTTAATGTTCTTGTAGATTAACGTGAGGCCGAAAATCGGATCAACACATCAAGCCACACTATCCAACTAAATCTGGTAGCTTTTGTAACGAATACTTTGGTTTATATGGCATGTATAGGGTTGGTTTGGAAATGAAGTACTTAGAAATATGGTTACGAATTATATATGCTTATATGTATGTAAATAGTAGTAGATGTTGACAAATCATTGAGATGGATTAAATAGGTAAGTTTAAGTAATTGAGTATTTGTGATATGATGTCATGATTAAAACATGATTTTTGGCTTGTGTTAATTACTTGTTTGGGATGTATTGTTGTGTTGAAATGTTGTGTATAGGTTGATATCAAAATGAGTGAGAAAAGTGGCCTTAAAATGGCATATTTTCGTCCACACAAACAGAGACATGGGCATGTGTCTCAGCCGTATGTGACACATGACCTAACACATGGGCGTGTGGTCTAGCCATGTGTCCCTACATCTTAAAATTTGGAAACAGAATGCCCAGGTTTTTGCACACGGCCTAGCATACAAGCGTGTGGCTTGACTGTGTGACCCAAGTCAGAGAGTTACACGGGTATGGACACGAGCTGGGATACGACTGTGTGCCTCACATCAAATGGCCAGGCGGCCTAAGACACGAGCGTGTCTCATGGCCGTGTGAGCCACACGGGCATGTGTCCCCCGCAACTAAGGAAAATTTTAAAATTTTGGGAAAAATTCTCTAAGTTCTTAATTAGTCCTGATTTATTTCTAATGCATATTTTGGGACTCGATGGCTCATATAAGGGACAATATGAGTGATTTATGATTGGTTTCTGATATGTATATTAAATGATATGCAATGTTCATATTTGTTCTGAAAGGTCCGATAATGCTCCGTAACTCTGTTCCGGCGACAGTTAAGGGTTAGGGGTGTTACACGTAAAAATCTCAAAAAACTTTTAGAAAAAACAATTAAGTGTTTGTTTTTTTTCCCCCACTAAATTGGATACTTAAATTGTCTAATTATTAAAACCAATAATAAATATTAAAAATATATAATAAATTTTGACAGTTCAAATATCCAATCAAATGTAAAAATAAAAATAGTGGCTTAATTGTGTTTTTTTTTTTTTTAAGTTTGAGAGTTTTTTACACCCATAAGCATTTTTTTATGGTATGACAGGATAGATGATTAACATTAACATTAAGGTAGTGTTTGGAAAGCCAACTAGTAATTGGATTTGGATCTAATTCATGTTTGGATAACCATTGTAATTAGTGAGTCTCACTAAATTGGGTGTCATTGGAGGACTGCAATTACACTTTTCAATCATTAGGAAGAACGGTAGAAAGTAATTAGGTGGGTAATTACACCTAAATCCAATTACACTATGACTTTTCAAACACTCATATATGATTTAACTCTAAGAAAGTATTTTTTTATACAATATATTATAAGCATGAACACATACAAATACTTGGGATGGTTATGGTAAAAAATGAAACACGCCTAACCCGTCTCCGTCGTCAGATTGGGGTTATGGAGAATTATGATAACATTTCAATTATTTAACATTACTTTAAAACAAAATATTCAATATAATGATAATAAATCAAATCACATATCAATCATAACTGAACGTACACAAACGGACCTTAAAATGAGTTTATGAGGCCCTAAAAATAAATTGGAAACACTCTGGGGTCAATTCGAAACAAAATGGAAAATGTTGGAAAAATTAAAAATTTTGGAAATAGGAGACACACGACCATGTGGCTAGACCGTGTGTCACAACCCAGATCGTGTGGATATTTGAAGTCCGGACACACGGCCATGTCCCAGCCTGTGTAGGAATCGACGTTGGGTCACACAGCCGTGTCGCTAGCCGTGTCTCAAAGCATGTAACTCGCTGTTTTAAAACACACGGCTGTGTGCCAGATCGTATGAATCATGCTCTTAAAGCTAATAAGACACATAGCCGTAGGAACAGACTGTGTGAGTCATACGGTCGTGTGGTAGCCTATGTCCTAGGCCGTATGAACCTAAATGTACCTTAAAACTCAAGTTTACCAAATTTTGATTACTTGGACACTAAGCAACCAATTCATCAACCATTTAACCTATTCAAAACACAATTAAACATGTTCAAAACATGCCAAAACAACGATATTAAGTGCCTGACCAATATGCCTTTCAAGGCACCTCAAACAAATTTCAATCATTTCATAACCAAATTAAAAACATATGATATAACCCACTCATTAATACTTAATAAGTCATGCCATATATTTCTCAAAACAACCAATTTCATTGAAATTTATAGCATTCAACAAATACACAAGCAATTTCAACCATTACAAAACATATTCCATAAACACATATCCACATTATCTATATATGTATACTTACCTATAAACACATGTTTAAAAGACTCATATAGTTTAAAAGACTCATCTTCTAGGCCATATTACACCCATTCATAACTATACATTAAAAATCTAAGACCCCAAAAATATCATTCTAGGTACATGCCAAAATGTAAAAGAGAGTATCACCAACACTGAGTCTGAGATTTGATCATTGGATGCTGAATCGGCAAACACAAAAATAATACCTAACCTACATATGAGGAAACAATCTTCTGATAAATAATCTCATTATCTCAAGTACTTCAACCAAATTTGATGATTCACATTTTCATAATCCATAGCATATATATTTATATTTATGGAATTTACCACTCAATTCAACTACATATTTCCTACATCTTCCATAGTAGCTTTTATACACCAACCTTCTATGATGGATTAATAATAACTTGTCGATTTAAAATGTCCAATGAGTGGCACTTAGTGCCTAACGGTTAAACCGTAACTAAACTTTATGCCCAGCGTTAGTCAGATGAACTGACAAATATAGAGAGTGTGTCCAGCACTAGTCAAATAAATTGACAGAAGTTGCACCCAGTACTAGTCAAATGAACCGACAATTATAGTAATGTGCCTAGTGCTAGTCGAATGAATCGACGATGTTTTGCGCCCAACGCTAGTCGAATGTACTGAAGAATACCATAATGTGCCCAGCACTAGTCAAATGAATCGATGATGTTAGTTACTCATTCACAAGTCCATAATATTACTTTTCATAACTCAATATCACATTATATATGTAACACCTCTTACCCGTATCCAACACCGGAATAAGGTACGAGGCATTACCAAAACACATACACTTGTAAACATATTTAACCGATTTATAAAATTTCATCTAAATTAAAACTTTCAAAATAATTAACATGTTTCTATAACTTTTCACAATATATCCTCAAAATATTATAATTATAATAATTAGGGCCTACGAGACTCGTTACATACTCATGCAATTCAATGCTTCATTTCCATTTCATTCAATTTGCAATTTCTCATGCTCACAATTTAAATCATATCACTAGCAATTTCCATTTAATTCACGTACAATTCAATGACATTAAGTTCAACACTAATATGTATTTACCATTTATCTCAATGTTTATCGATTATACCATTCAATAACACATTTATGAAATTCTCAATTTTGCAATGAAAATATCACTTTAGCTTAAATAACAACATCATCCTGTTATAAATACACAACCACTTATCCATTTGCTCTAATTCTTTTGGGTCCATTTGTCACTTACCATCCTTAATCAAATTAGGGAACGGTTACGGAAAATTGAGTACTTCACTTCCTCTTGGCCATAGTATAACTATGGTCTTACGTATGATCACTTATCACTTGTCCCTGATCAGATAAGTGTAGCTAGGCTACCACTTATCACTTTGTCACTTGATCAGATAAGTGTAGCTAAAGCTAACACTTATCACGTTGTCACTTGATCAGATAAGTGTAGCTAGGCTACCACTTATCACTTTGTCACTTGATTAGATAAGTGTAGCTAGACTACCACTTATCACTTTGTCACTTGATCAGATAAGTGTAGCTAAAGCTATCACTAATCACTTTCCATTTGTCACTTATCACTGATCAGAAGTACTCAAATCCGGCGTTCCGCTCAATTTGATCATTTATTCAGTTTTCGCACTTTTATTTTATTCTCATTTCAACAATAAATATATCTCATCATACATTATATAATTCATGAAATTAACATTTAATCATTAAATTTCAGCCATATGAACTTACTATTTCATTATTTTTCCACACTTGTTTCCTATGCACATCACACAAGATATAAACATATCATTCAAACATAGTCGCAAGCTAGTGTATTTAAACATAACTCTTTTTGGAACTAACCACATGATAAACCATTCATGAAATTATTTCATGCCAAATCATATACCGAATATACCATACACACCTACTATGAAACTTTATTTTCACGCATGAGCTTAAACCATGACCAATAATGCACAAATATAAGCATCATTTCTATTTCATCGTTTATCAATTATAATCAAACATGAGACCTATTTATACACAAATCATTCATATATTTCCCAATTTTCCTTCATCTCCTCTTCATTCCTCATCCTTAATGTGTATAACACATTTAAACAACATTATTCGTACTTTCACTATTTTCTTGTATGTAAAATTCAAGTTGTCCGTCTGAGTTAGAGTCACTAAATTATTTTTCCCTGGAGCTACAGAACTCCAAATTAAGATCCGTAAATTTTCCCCAAAACTAGATTCACATATATTCTTACCATAAAAATTTCATAATTTTTGGTTTAGCCAAATAGTACAGTTTATTCTTTAAAGTTTCCCCTGTTTCGCTGTCTGACAGTTCTGACCTCTCTTCACTAAAAATTAATTATCTCATTGTACAGAATTCGGATGATGTTTCCGTTTATTTCTTTTGAAAATAGAATCATTAAGGATTCTAAGAATATAAACTATAACTCATAATTATTTTTTTACAATTTTTAAAAATTTTCCAAAGTCAGAATAGAGGATTCCGAACTCATTCTGACTCGGTCTAGCTAAACTTCAAATATCTCAAAATTTACAATTCCATTACTTACACTGTTTCTTCTACGAGAAACTAGACTCAACAAGCTTTAATTTCATATTTTATTCATCCTCTAATTCAATTTCCAAAATTTTTGGTGATTTTTCAAAGTTAGACTACTGCTGCTGTCCAAAACTGCTTTAGTGCAAAATGTTGATTTCCATTTTGCCCCAAATTTCACAGTTTATACAATTCGGTCCTTTCTCAATTAACCCCTCAATTAATCTAATCTTCTCAATTAATACTTTTCCTAGACATTATAAGTTATTTCACAACTATTGAAATTCAGAATTTCCACATATAACCCTAACTTCAAACTCTTTTACTATTAGGTCCCAAACATTCACTTTCTATTCAATTCTTTCAATAAAATCAGCATATGAACAATTTAAAGCTCTAATTCCATGCTAAATCATCATATACTTCCAGCATGTATTCATAGCAACTTTCAACTTCTTTCATAGAATCAAAAACTAATGAATACAATAAGTGGGCCTAGTTGTAAAAGTCACAAAAACACAAAATTTTCAAGAAATAATCAAGAATTGAACTTTCTTGCAGTAAAAATATGAAGAACCAGCTTGAAGAAACCCTTCTATGGTGTTTTAGCTGAAGAGAATGCAGAAAAATGAAGAGGAATCTAGATAATTCCACTTTGGTCCTAACTTTATTAAGCAAAATTTACAATATTCCAATTTTGCCCTTAATTCTCCTTACTTTCTTGCTGATTTCATGCCTTTGCCATCCAGCCCAAATAGACCTTGGGTCTATTTTCCTTTTAAGCCCTCTTCCTTTTATCACTTAAGCTATTTAATCATTTCCTATAATTTTGCATTTGTTACAATTTAGTTCTTTTTGTTCAATTAATTATCGAAACTTTAAAATTTCTTGACGAAAATTTAATACTAACTTTTTAACACTCCATAAATGTTTATATAAATATTTATGGCTCGTTTAAAATCTTCGATGTCTCAATACCTCGTTTTCGATTCTAATTATTTTAATATTTATTTCTAGTGCACTGTTCACTATTTAAAAATTTTTCCTAACTTCACATTTAACTTATACTCACTAAATTTATAATATTTTCTACTCATTTTTTTCAAATTTAGTGATCTCGAATCACTTTTCTGACACCTTTGAAAATTCAGGGCATTACATTTTTCCTCGTCGGATTTCTGGTCTCAGAACCACTATTCCGACTAGGCCTAAAATTGGGCTATTACAATATATACACATATACATATACATAGACATAGACATATACATATACATATACATATATATATATATATATATATATATATATATATATATAAACCTCTATTCAATTGAATTAATAAATACATTAACGATATAATAAGACATCAAGTAGTATCTAGATTAGTTAAAACAATTTATAAAGTTCGAGTTTAGGGAATACAGACTTACCAAATTGTGATGGCTATTAAGGTCGAGAATGCTTACTCGACAATCTTTTTTTCTGTGATTATCAACCGATCCTTTTGTTTCTCGATCTAAATTTATTTACATAGTTAATTTAATTAATAATCTCCAAGAAACATTTATTCAAACCATTAACCTTTTAACTACATTTCATATTTTTGCACTCAACATTAACTTTCAATTCAATTTAATCCTTAATTCTAAAACATGTTATTTAATTAAAATCAAGAAGGTCCCTTGTCAATTTAATCCATGAACCTTAATATCATCAAGAATCATTTATGTTAGTACAAATCTCTGGTGAGGAAAATCTCGAACAAACGAACGGAACTCGAACAGAAAAAGAAGAAATAGGACAAGGCTCTAAGGTGTGTATCAAGCCACTATCTTTAAGGTTATATTCGCCCCCACCTATCTTCGGTGTGCAAATGAGTTCCAAGCAAATTAACCTCGAAAATACAATGAAGCCAATGGCTATTTGCGTTTTGCACTGACGAGAATAGTCCTCCACTATACACTGAGCAATGTATAACAAGAAACTCAATTTCTACAAAGGATTTCTGCATTAATATTTTATAAAATAATCTAATAATATTATAAAATGAAAGAAGGAAAGAAATAATATTAAACTTTGTTGGTATAATTTCCAAATGAAATCTCATTCCTATTTATAGGAATTTTCATGTCTCTTCATAGATACATCTTTCAATAGGTGTCTTTCTGAATAATAATGTCTTTAAAATAAACACATAATTATTCATTTAATATTATAACTATTCAAATAATATTATTTAAATAGTTATAATTCTTTTTCAAAAAAATCAAATAATATAACTTTTGATTAATTACACCTATTCATTTATAGTTATCGAAACACTATAAATATTTGAAAATATTCCAACAATTTCTATTTATCTACCAAATTTAATATCTAACATAATAACACCAAGAACTCAAATTCCGTACAATGGCAACTTCCACAAACTTCACTAAATTTAAAATTTTCAACATAGGTAAATTAGTTCAAGATCTTAAGATTTTAAAAATACCAAATTTATGCTAAAACGAAAACGATCAAAAAAATACCAACCAATGGAGCTTCTAAAATGGAAAAGAAATGGACGAAAGTCTCCCCTCAACCTTCAACAATTAGACATGCAAGAGAAGAAACAGAATTGCTTTTTCTTTCTATTTCCCACTTTCCTTTTGTTTCTTTTATTTTTAATTCTTCATTTTATATTTACATTATTATTACATTTCCCTTTTCATTTTATTATTTCATTAATTAACTAACATATTTATAATTATCATATTTCATCACTTATAACACTAATGGTATATTTATTTAATAAGCCCCTTACACTACTTTCACCATTTAATTTGATATTGACTACTACTTTTACCACATACTTAATTTAGTCCTTGTACTTAATTTCAACACTAATAATTAAAATTATTTAACTATCTATCATTCAATTCCCTAGGACAACTCTATGATTATTTAATAAAAACATTTATGCACCCGATTTACAAAAATGGAGTTCCGAAAGTACGTTCCCTAACACCCCTGACTTTCGGGTCGTTATAAATTTTTTTAAAATTATATTATAGATCTCTAAAAAAATATTATAAAAATAATTTATGTGTATTTTATAAATTTATAACAAAAATTTATATTATTTAAATCTTAAAAAAAATTCTAAAGTTATGGTCAAAAAATATATTATAAATTTTTTACGTGTTATAATGTACTTAATTATAAAAAGTTCTAACAAAAAAGTATGGAGATAACTTATATACGTGTTTGTACCATATATTATGTTTATTTATTAAAAAAATTATAACTTTTTACCTATTTATAAAAAAAAAAACTTTAAGGAGTTATAGAAAAAAATTATAATTATTTATAAGAAGTGTTATGAAAGTTATCAGATACTTTATAAAATCTATTTTATAAAGGTTATATATATTATACACTTTGCAATACCCAAATTTTGCCAGGCCTGAGCCCAACTATTAAAACCCAGATATAAAAAATATAAACTAAATAATAATAAAATGTCCCGTTTTACAAAGCCCAATGCAATTCGGGTCCAATACCTAATTACAGACCCACTAAGTCCCAAATTAACCCACCTAAAACCCAATAGCCCAATCCAAATTTCCTAATACCTAACCTAGTCAGCCCAATACACCACCTAATTACATACCAGAAATTAAATAACCAAACCTAAAATACATTACCCAATCCCAAACCCGAATGCATCAAGCCCAAACAGCCCAGGTGTAATCCGCCTACCCGTTTCCGTCGCCGGAATAAGATACAAGGCATTACCAGATTTTACTAAATTTTTTTTTAATATAACCCATTTATAAATATCAAATCTTCCCTGAAAATTTTAAACTGAGACTAATTCGACACAACCAATCCATTTCAATATATTTTCAAGATAGATTTATAATATTCATAAGATAATCTCATCACATGCCAAAACCAAAGTTTGTTAGCCATACCAATGGCTAACCATACATTCATTTCATATTAACATCTACTTTACTAGCTTATACATGCCATTGATTTCCAAAATAAAGTTTCTTTATATACCGAGATCTTGAGGTTGATAGTGTGATGCGTCTCCGACCAAATCCGACCTCTGAGCTCATAACACTACAAAACAGGGAAAAAGGAAACAGGGTAAGCACTTTGTGCTTAGTAAGCTCATGTAACAAGTATTATACTTACCTTATATTTTCAATACAATACAATAAACATTCATACATTTATTCAATACATTATTCCCCTATCATGCACAAACTCAACATTCAAATTAGTCCAATAATTTCCATGTATCAATAATATATATACCATGATTGATGAGCTCATCAATACCATGATTTCCATTCCCATGTTATTTTTCCATATTTATCCCGTTGAATTTCTCGGAATTTCGATGAATTTTCAGAGGTACACTTTAGTGTACAATTCCGGGTCCGTCAATTCATATTCATGTGCGCACATTTCCATTTCAGAGAGCACACTCCCGCGAACCTCATCCTTACAGCGGGATTACCAGTCCAGGCTAAATCCCCTGTAATATAAACTCATAGAGTATTGTCGGGATTACCAGTCCAGGCTAAATCCCCTGCAACAACAATTACTCTAATGAGCTTGGATCTGAATTACCAGTCCAGGTTAAATTCAGACCCTAATTCGGATTACCCGTCCGGGCTAAATCCATTTTCCACATATTCTTCGGTAGGGCTATATCAGGATAGGATCACCCGTCCGGGCTAGATCCTTTTTACCGTCAATTCCTTTTCAAAGATCCATCGAATTTTCCTTTCGTTCAACCGGGATTTATTTTCTCTTTTCATCAAGAATATCAATACTTCATCAATTATCATACAATAAACATCCAAATCATATTCACATCAATAACAAACATTTCAAGGATTTATGAATATAATTCAAGTTACACGAACTTACCTCGACACTTGTTCGTAACCAAAAATCTACTAATCCCGAACTTTTTCTTTTCCTCAATCTTGCTTCGTATTTGAATTTTCCGGATCTAAATAAATAAATTTAATCATTAATCTAATACATTTCTTGTTCATATGTAACATTCTCTATAATTCCATTATTATTTATAGTGCATTCAAAACTGTCTCACTGAGTCACAGTCACTAAATTATTTATATATTAAGCTACGGAACTCCAAATTAAGATCCGTTAATTTTCCCTGAAACTAGACTCACATATATTCTTACCATAAAATTTTCAGAATTTTGGTTTAGCCAACAAGTAAAGTTCATTCTTTAAAGTTTCCCCTGTTTCATTGTTTGACAGTTCCAACCCCTCTTCACTAAAAATTAATTATCTCATTGTACAGAATTCGGATGATGTTTCCGTTTATTTCTTCCGAAAATAGACTCATTAAGTATTCTAACCATATAAATTATAACTCATAATCATTTTTTTACAATTTTTAATGATTTTCCAAAGTCAGAACAGGGGAACCCGAATTCATTCTGACCTTGTCTCACAAAATCTATTATATCTCGTGATTTACAATTCCATTGATTAAACTGTTTCTTCTATGAGAAACTAGACTCAATAAGATTTAATTTCATATTTTATTCATCCTCTAATTCGATTTCTACAATTTTTGGTGATTTTTCAAAGTTAGACTACTGCTACTGTCCAAAACTGTTTTAGTGTATAATGTTAATTACCATTTTTCCCTAAACTTTCAATAAATGATAATTTCATCCCTGCTCAATTAACCTCTCAATTGAGCTGATTTTTCTCAATTAACACTTTATCCCATCACTTTAACCTACTTTATAAGCTTTGGAAATCAGAATTTTAGTACTAGACTTAAATTCCAAACTTTTTCACAATTAGGTCCTACAAAACAATTTCTATTGAAATTACCTAATAAAATCATCTCATAAACAAGTTAAAGCTTCAATTTCATGCTAATTCATCATAAAATTCCAGCACATATTCATAGCAACTTTCAACTTCATCCATAAAATCAAAAACTAATGAATTTAGTAATAGGACCTACTTGTAAAAGTCTTAGAAACACAAAAATTAAAAAAAAGGGAAGAATTAACTCACTTGGTACAAAAATTATGAAAAACCAGCTTGAAGAAACCCTTAGGACGTTTTTGGCTGATGAGAATGCAGAAAATGTGAAAAGAATTCTAGGTATTCCAATTTGGTCTTATTTTTATGTTATTAAATTTTGTTATTTTCCCATTTTACCCTTATTTCATTAATTCTCCTGATTTTTCTCAGCTTATGCCGCCCAAAATATCTCTTTTTGGGGTTATTTTCAATTTATGTCCCTCCTCATTTAACAATTGAGCTATTTAATCCTTCTAGTAACTTTTACACCTTTTTCAATTTAGTCCTTTTCACTTAATTGACTACCCAAACATTAAAATATTCTAACGAAATTTTAATACCATATTATTAACACTTCATAAATATTTATAAAAATATTTTTGACTCGGTTTTACGAGATTGAGGTCTCGATACCTTATTTTTACCCAATTTCTTCACTAATTTCTTTTTCTAACTAATCACTAAATCGGTAAAATTTTTCTATTGATATTTTCATATGATTTTCCTATCATACCAATATTCATGCAAAAATATTAAAATAAATTTCTCTTTAAATCGGATTTGTGGTTACAAAACCACTATTCTGATAACCTTGAATTTGGGCCATTACACCAGGTTTTCTACAGTTTCAGAAACCCCAAGGGTTTCTAGAACCTCCAGCGCCGCAGCCACTCTCCACGCATGCAGTGCCTCCACGCGCCTCCAGCTGACCTCCGTACCATCACGTCAACCCCCGTACGTCGTACCTGCGCGCAAACAAACAAAGGCAGCAGAGACAAAGAAAAAGAAATAACAGAGATAGCAGAAGAGATTTTGAGATTTATTATTATTATTTTTTATTTTTATTTTTCCTTTCGATTCGGTTATATAAGACCGATTCCAACACTGTAAACGGCCCTTTTTTTTACACTGATATGGAATACAAGAAAAGAATCAAAATGTTCATAGAGATCGAAAACAAAAATTTAAAAGATGATTTATAGTTTGTTTTCTTTGTTTGTTTTTTTCGTTTCTTTTCATTTCTGATCTTTTCTCTAAATGCGAAATAATAAAAAGAGCAAAGCGAGGAACGTAACTGGTGACCGGCCTTCTGCTCGCTCCGTCGCAATCGGAGTCGCGCATGAGGATTCGGAATAGCCACTATCGGGATATGAAACGGCGCGGAGTTGAGAGGGGAAAGCTTAGGTTTTTCTTTCAAATGGCAGATCAGATTTAGATTAGGTTTTTATTTATTTATTTATGTTTGTTATAAAAAACGGCGCCGTTTAAGAGGTGAGATCCTATGATCCGACCCGATTCAGGGAAGAGGATCCAAGCCTCTTTGTTCGTTGGTTTATTTTCGCAACTAGTCCTCCTTTGTTTTATATTGTTCTAATTCAACTTTCCGTAGTTTTCGATTTACACCACATAATTTATTCTGGTTTCAATTTGGTTCATAGTTAAACGACGACGTTTTATTATCTGAATTTGAATGTTTGAACTATTGCGTTTAATTTTGGTATTAGTCCTCATGTTTTCGATTGATTGCAAATTTAGTCTTCTAAGTGCTGTAATTTCGATTTAATTTTTGTTTTTTTTTTAATTTTACTTTATTTCTTATCAATCATAATGTTTTGTTTAATTTCATAAATGTTATTAGCTCTTATAGTGAGTATATTAAAGAAACTCTCATTCGAATTTAGTATTTTTTTTTTATAATAAATTTTTAATGTTAGGATTAACATTGTTTTCAAACGTGTTTTTAATTTAATTTTAAGATACAACATATTGTCATTCCAAATTATTATTAACATATTTTGAATTTATCAACATTGTTTTAAAATTTATTTTTTTTAAACCCTATATCATTATATGTTTCACCGCCTATATATGTAAAAATGTTTTTATAATAATTCGACATACCTTGTGTATATTTTAATAATTCATTTTGTGTTATAACTTATATTTTTTGATATAATATTTTTAAATGCCACTATACGTGTTATTAAATTATTTCAAAAAATTATGTATATTCTTTTTGTTTTGATGTTTAATATTATCATGATTATAAATTTTAAAGTTTTTATATGTATATATGTATTTTAAGTCTATTTTATATAATTTATTTCTTTCAAAATCTATTTAGGTGATTACTTTTTTAAAAAAAAATTATATCCGTATTGAGACTCTACATAGTCATTTTATATGCATTATTTAGGGTACATTAATAAATATATTATTTGTTTCAAATTTGTTTTAAAATAACATTATCCAATGTTGTATCATATTGTTTCACGCCCATTTTGAGCCTATGTGTGAATATTTTAACTTATAAAGGTTATTATTAATAAATGTTGCGGCATTTAATTCATTTGATATTTGGCAATTAGGATGAATATTTGTATAATATGATAAAAATTGTTGTAACCACTTTCGTTCGAATTCCTCCATTGTTTATTATCTCTCAGTTTGTACCTAGAATGTGAATTGTATCTTTTTACGTTACGTATCGCTATTCAATCATGTTCTATTTGTAATCATTCTATTCCATAATTTTCAAAAGGCTTGGCGTTCATATTTTTCGAGAGAATTGTGCCCTAACTTATTGGGTTCCAATTCTTCTCGATGAATTCAAATAGCCAATTGTTTATTTTATTAAAACATACAATCTCTAAAATAAAGTTTTTTAAGATTTCAAAATGTTGGATCCTAACTTATTGGATATGACAATCTGTTATCTCAATTTTAAAATAAAGGCAATATTTGGTGTTTAGGAATTTTGGGAAATTAAACCCTAACTTACTGGACTCTAATTTCTCGATTGACCTAAATGATCAGATATCCTTCTCAAAATGCATAGATTTTAAAAGTCAAACTTAATTTTGAGAATTTGAAATGTTGCTCTCTAACTTACGGAGTGTGACAATTTATTTATTTGAAATAAGCAAGCCTTATCATCCCATTCATTTTATAAAAGAATTGTATTTTAAAATCTTTTCAAAATTTCGATACTAAAACATTAAACAATCAATTCGGTACCAATTTTGGGCATTACGAGGGTGCTAACCCTTCCTCGTGCGTAACCGACTCCCGAACCTGTTTTCTCAAATCTCGTAGACCAAAATCGTTTTTAAGGTGAGTCGATCACACCCTAATAAAGGATTGGTGGCAACTCCATTCCCATTTTCAAAGTCAATCCCCATTTTTTCAAATACAAAAAAATGGTTTCGACACACTTTATTTTATTTTTTATTTTATTTACATATTATAAAAAAGATTATAGTCTAGTATTTTTCTCTAAATTATGTTTATATAAAATTTTATAATTAAGGTTACAAATTATTTGCACTGTGAAACAAAATATTATGTGATAGATGTAGTTTTGCTAATACAAAAAGTTTTTTTGGAGCCATGTCGTGGGATAGGATATCATTTGAAAGAATGAAGTTAGACACAAGCACCAGAAACGGCTCGCAAAATCTTTAATTTGGGACATTCAAGTCTTCGAGATATAGTTGAATGGACCTTTGCTATTCTAAAAAAAAATGATTTGCTATTGAATTGAGTGTAATTGAAGCACCCTAATTACTATCATATTGCATATTTCATAACTTCATCAATAAATGGAATTCGAATTATCCATACTTTAAATAGTAAATCGAAGAACAATATTTTGATTCAGATTCAGATGATAAATTTGCATATGATGTTAGAGCAATTAATGAACCACTAATCAAATAAAAAGGCAGATAATTACACAATTAATTTAGAAAAATATATTATTAATCATTTGAAAATGCCTTACACATTAAACTAATTGATAAGCAAGTGAAAGCCTTTATAGTTAACAACCTTTATGAAAGGAAAAAAAAATTAATAATATGTAACATTTTTTTATAAAAATATAAAATATTTACTGATTATTAAAACAATCTCAGCTTTAAAGAAAACATTTAGAATCAATAGAGGAAGAAAAAAATATAGATTTTAGATTTTTTTTAAATATTTTATATGTTTAATTTTTTCATATATATAAATGTTAAGAGTTTATATTTTTTATAATTTCTTTTTATTTTTATATTTTAAATAAAATTGAAATTTTTTAAATAATTTTGTTACAAATTTTTATATTTTTATATTTTTTTAAAAATATTAAATATTTTTTACAATTTTTTATATTTTACATTTTTTTTACATTTTTCTATAATAATATTATTAATTTCAATTCACTGCATTTTATTTATCATATTTTTTATATTTTTTATATATTATAATTTTTTCTAGATTATAATATGTTTTTCTGAATTTTTATGTATTTTCTAATGTTTATTTACATTTTCTAAAACAAAATACTTACTTAAAAAAAAAAGCCATGTGGAGCCGCCACTTTTTTATTACTATTAAAAATAAACTAAAATATATAAAGAGGTATATTTTAGGCATCAAATTGGGAAGCAAGTGTGTTTTAGGTACTAAATTGTGCAAAAAGATTATATGTACTAAAAGTTGGTTGCATAGTCAACTGAGTCTTAGCTCTGTTGTCATCAATATTATTACTAATGCAAGAAAATATGAATTTGAGCTTGAAGTGCGTTTATCTTGTAATTTAAGAATTAGGTAGAAGTTATGTTAGCCGTAGGCTTTGTATTAAAAAAATTAATTACCTTATATTTTTAATATAAAAAAAGAGGAGAGATCCACTTTCAGGGTGAAAAATTTTGATTGTCTTATATTTTTAATATAAAAGTAGTTTTATGCCTTTCTGTATATTTTGTTGTGATTTATATTTTAAGAATTCAACTGTTGAATTTACGAATATAATTGTACTTATCATGCATGTAAAGTTTTGAACTAATCTGATATCACTAAAATATCAATCTAAGATACTGTATATATTAATATTTATTAACAGTTGAAAGTTTTTTATATAAAAAATAGTTAGAAATTTTAAATTTATGTCAAATTTAACATGCATGATCTATATGAATGAAATATGACATTCATTCCTTCATTTAATTGGTAACTTGTGTAGTTCACATTCTTCGACTCTACTCATAAATTTTTTAGTAATTGATCTTTCACAACAAGATTTATCTTATATAGTAACGGTATGTAAGGATGATGATTAATTGGGCAGTTGACCTTGTTACTCCATTCTTTGCAAGAGTCGAAGCATAATTTCTTTTTGCTTTTTAAATAAGATTTTTCCCGCTTAATGGATAAGCATTTGCTACCTATGGGTAATTTTTTCTCATCTTAAATTCCAAGATTGGATTTGCACCAATGAAAACCATAAATTTCATACACAATAAAAGGATATGATAGATTTATCTTTTTTAGATAGTGAATGGACAAACCCCATTCTATTCACTGGTACGAATCGTTAATACTGAAAAAGTTATTTTTTTTCTCAACTCATGATCTAAACAAGTCGCACATACATCCTAGTACATGTTCCTTGGTGCTAAGGACATCCCCTAAGAGTAGGGGATTGCGTGAATTTCTAATTGGTTGTCTTGCATTTCTAATAAGTTGTTTAATAGTTGGCATATTTAATCATATACATAATAGACATGGTTTAGATCGATCCTAACCAGATGATTCTGAATTACTTATATTTCTATTTAATAGATTAATAAAATATTAACCCCTTAGGATTAAGTTAAAAAGGAAAGGAAGAAGAGGGATCAAATCAATTTTAATTAAATTGTAGATTGGTGTTAAATTGTTGCTATTGCTATTTGTTATTTAACTTATTTAACCGCTACAAGATCCACAATTCCATAAGCTTGGGCTTCTGTTGCTGACATAAAAACATCTCTTTCCATATCTTTGGATATAACCCGTAGGGGCTTGCCCATTCTTTGTACATAAACCCTTGTGAGGCTTTCACGAAGTTTCAGTAGTTCTTCCGCTTCCAAGATAAATTCTCTTGTTTGTGCCTTATAAAAAGAACTAACAAGTTGATAAATCATTACCTTGATGATATAACATAATAAAATTAGGTTCTTCTAACTCACATAATGACACAAGAAGAATAGCTAAAAAATAATAAGAAAAAAAGAGATAGAATTGAACAATTGTACATACATTTTTTGTGCATCGCATACGACTTTACAATGGAATTTTCTTTTTTCTTTCATAAAAAAAAGAAAAAGAGAAAATATAGAGATTGTCTATTAGGATTAGATCACTAAATAATCCAATTATCACCCTTCTCTTTTTTTTAGAAAAGTTTAAAATTACTATGATGGCTCTGTTGCTTTATATATTTATTTCGTCTTAGATTCAACAATCCCAAAGTTTTATTTTTGAAAAAAGAAGAAGAAAAAAGTAGTTTTTTTTCGTACTCTTTTAATTTATAACATAAAATTGTTATAGCATCTAGTTTGAAAAGAAAAAAAATTGTGACGTTGAGATGAGCCCATGACAATTAAGATAGAATTAGAAATGTCCTTTCTCTCACACTACTTTTTCGATATATAATCTAATATTTTGAAAAAAAAAATCATATCAAATTCAAAGTGACATGCTATTATTACTTACTAATTCATATTTCATATGGTGAAGACATAGTCTTCAAACTCATTGGCGTCGAGCGTGAGGGAATGCTAGACGTTTGGTAATTTCTCCTCTGATCAAGAGAATAGATCCCATATCATTAAAATATTAATCGTATTGAAATATGCGAAAATGTGTAATTTTATACTGGTGTAAGTAGATCTCTCCCTTAAAAAATGTAAGGTAAATTGCACCATTAGTCACTAATCTTTATGTAAGTTTTTGTTTTGGTCATTTAATTAAAAAAAGTTACAATTTGGTTACTAAATTATTCGAAAATTCTCATTTAAGTCACAAAATTATTTAAATTTTTTTTTATTTAAGTCATTAGATTGTTAAGTTTTTTTCTAAAAAATAGTTTCTCGAGCGAGCTCCAAGCGATAATTCAACGATCGATATGGTAGATCAATATCCATAAATGAGTAGAACATATCTTAAATTCAAGTCAATCTGATGCTCAGTGTCGGAAATTAGAGAAAAAATTATGTAAAATTCGTAAAATCTAAAGTTGTAACCTTTTTTAATTAAGTGACTAAAATAAAAATTTACACATAATTTAGTGATTGATGGTTAACTCGGTGGTTAGTCGATAAAATACTTTTACATCCAGCCCAATCCCTGACTAAAGTCAGTGACGCCTGAGGTAGGACTTTTTCTCTCAATTCCGTTGTTGTTATTTTCCCCCATTCCTCTCTCCTCTCATCACTCGGAGAACTGCTTTGTTTTCACTAATAAGTTTTGTTTCTATTTACGCTTTTCATTCCGTCGTACTGATATATAGGTTGATTGCGCATAGAATCTGTTTGATAAAATGCTTAAGGGAAAATTTTCTCCTTTTTTCCAAAACGGTCTTCTTTTTACCGATGTGGTCAGCTATTTTGTTTGGTGACGTGGGGTCATCACAATAAAAATGAAAAATACATCTTGGGTCCTTTCGTTTCCTTGTTTTGAAAAAATGCTATCAACAATTCAACCCCCGCGTTATCTTTCTCGTTTCCCACTCCGGGGCCGCACCAAATCCCGCTCCTTTCACATCCTTTCTTCCGCACAGCCCGTCACCAAGACCTCCTTCGCAGCAGACCAATCACAAATCCTCTCCATTCGTGACTCGCTTCTCAACCGTCACCTCAGTGCTGTGGAACTGACTCATTCCTACCTGGACCGTCTCAAACAAACGGAGCCCCATATCAACTGTTTCCTTCACGTCTCCGACCCTGACAAGGTCCTGAAACAAGCGCAGGATATTGACGACAAGATAAAAAGGAATGAAGAAGTGGGTCCCCTTGCTGGCGTCCTCGTCGCTATCAAAGACAACATTTGTACGGCTGATATGCCTTCCACTGGTGGCTCTTACATTCTGGAAGGCTACCGTCCTCCGTTCGATGCCACTGCCGTGAAGAGGTTGAAGGACTTGGGCGCCATTGTTGTTGGAAAGACCAACTTGGATGAGTTTGGTATGGGGAGTACTACTGAAGCTTCTGCTTTTAAGGTTTGGTTAAATTCCCACTCAGATTATTTAGGGCTAGTCTAGTGTTTGTGTAGAGAAAGCCTAGTTTAGAAAATAGCTTGAATCCAAAAAATTGTGGTGAAAAAAAATATGGTTTTGAAAATCTAGAAGCATTTGATGTTGCTGAAATTGAAATGCAAGGAATATATACATTTAAAATAATAAAATTTTAGAGATAAGAGGATAATAAAGTTATTTTATCCAGAACTCAACTTCCAAAAGCTAAAAACATCATTTTTCCAAGTTTTTGGGTTTGGTTTGTTAAATCATGATGTTAACAACAGAAGCCAAGATATGTACTTGCTTTTGCTATGAAAAATAGCTTTTGAGGTCAAAAGCTGTGCCAACAACAATGCTAATTAGAGCCTTAATTCTGTTTGATAACTGCTTTTGCTTCAGTTGATTGTTAGTAATGCATTTATTAGTTTGAATAGGTGACAGCGAACCCATGGGACCTTTCTCGGGTGCCAGGGGGATCTTCGGGTGGCTCTGCTGCATCTGTATCAGCCAGGCAATGTGTTGTGTCACTTGGGAGTGACACTGGTGGAAGTGTGAGGCAACCAGCATCATTTTGCGGTGTAGTTGGTTTGAAGCCAACTTATGGACGTGTTTCGAGATTTGGACTTATGGCATATGCGTCATCCCTTGATGTTATTGGATGTTTTGGTTCCTCCGTTGCTGACACCGGGATTCTTCTTCATGCAATTTCTGGTCATGATTCACTTGATGCTACTAGCAGTAAACGAGTTAAGTGCTCTTTCAATTAAAACTAGCAGTTTCTTTGTTTAGGTGCTGATAATACAAAGAATATCTTATTAACCATATGCCTTTGTTTGGAAGATTGTGACAGTGATATACATATCCAAGAATAAATTGTCATGCCTCATGCATATGTTCTTTATTTGTCGAGCTGCTTAGAAAAAGAGTCTATATTGAGTACTACCACCTAAAGCTTAAGCAGTTGTGCCTTTTAATCACCTTACTGAAGTGAAATTTCTTATGATATGATTCATCATTGGTGTGATCATTTTTGAATGAGAAGGTTCCTTTATTTGTGTGACTTTCCTGTTTTCCTTTTTGCTACCCTGATTTAAGGGCTCCATTTTTCTCATTACCTTCTTGCTTACTTTTCTAACCTATTCTGCATTCAGTTCCTATATGTTCTCTTCTCTTTGGCTTTTAGTCGCATCAATGATTGTACCATGCAATAGAATCTTAGACTTTGATTACTGCGACTGCTACTTTGGCTCTTTCCGTCTACTTTGAGTTGAAGGCATTTTAGCATTATTTATTTTTAGCCTTTTTGCTTTAATATATGGTCTAATTGTGTAAGAATATTGCTTTTCAGGAGGTGCCTGACTTCATTTCTCAATTCACTTCTGCAAGTTCTTTGAAATCCAGACCATTAGAGGGGTTAAGGGTCGGTCTTATCCGTGAAACTGTTGATGCTGGTGTTGATTCTGGAGTTAAATCAGCAATAGAGGGTGCTGCAGCTCATCTGGAACAATTAGGATGTGTTTTGAAAGAGGTGTAATTTAAAAGTGCCACGGGCTTCTTTTTTTTTTTTTTTTTCTTTTGTGCGTGTGTGGAATCCAGCGCATATTGGTTTTACATAGTCATTTTTCTTTTGAAACTATTGCAGGTTTCATTGCCATCCTTCTCTCTTGGTTTACCAGCTTACTATATTCTTGCATCATCAGAATCATCTTCAAACTTATCAAGATATGATGGTGTCAGGTGACATGCTATGGAATGTTTTTCCATTTTCAAGCATGCATTATGCAGATGGATAAATGCTAGTTTGGAACTAATTACTATTCCATGATTTTCTGTGATTTTCAACAAATCCAGATATGGGAATCAAGCTTCTTCTGATGAGCTAAATGCCCTTTATGAAGAATCGAGGGCTAAAGGATTTGGATCAGAGGTCTGTCTATGAGTTCACTGTTGAGAAATTTAGTGTTATATTAGTTATAGCAATCTGGAATTTTGACATGAATGCATTTCAATTTTGCAGGTCAAAATGAGAATATTAATGGGAACATATGCGCTTTCAGCTGGATATTATGATGCATATTACAAGCGTGCTCAACAGGTGTCATTCCTATTACAGTAAATACATCTTTACTTTGATTATCTTATGGGTCTGTAGATACTCGTCCTTGGTTGTTAACGCTTCTGTCAATAGTAGTGTCAGGAAATATTGTTCCTTTCAGACCACTCCTTGTTGAGAAGACTGTGGAGCTAAGCTTAAGAAGGTTGGCAGAATTCTTAGGTTTGCTCCACTGCAAGGATGTCTTGGAGAGCATGGCTTGGACGCTTTAGATACATATGTTGTTAAGAATTCTACTTCTTAACCTTTCTTTGGAGTGCAAGTTTTTTTTTTTTTTTTTTCTCTCCCTCTCCTCGTTGATCAAAGTGTGCATTTGCACTTAAGTTTGCAAGTGGCTCTCTCCTTGGTAAAATGAGTTACGTAAGAGTAACTTCCACTAAACTACCATAATATCCACTATTTTCATAACTTCTCTCCCATTGCTCACTACAAGCAACATGAACGTGATGTCATTCACTCTCGGTACCCAATAATTCAGTTCTTGTGAATTAACTCACATCTCTCCCATGTTCAATAAAATATTTCACTTGTTTCATAACCGTTATTTGGGGTAACTACTTTGGAACTATAAATAGAAAATCCGAAGTTTCATTTAGGGGACTTTTGATCTTTTGGCAAACTGAAGCACTCTAAAACTCTCCTTGCAACTCGCTATTATTTTTTACAACCACCATAACTCTCACTTTTCTCGGCCCCTGTTGCTTCCATCACCACCGTATTTGTTTTTTAGAGTCTACTCCGATCTTCTTCTCTTCCATCTCTCTACGACACTCCATTTTTCTGATTTGTAACGTTTCCTCACTTAACCAAAAGAATCCTTTACAGGGTCCTAATCTGAAGATGCATAACTGGCTAGCATATACCTGTAGTTGCCTTATCATAAAATCTAATGTGTCACCTTAAAGTCAAAATGTCCAGCTGCTAAAATTCTTAATAGCTGTTATAGATGCACAAAACAACTTTTTGATGTTTAAATTAAAATTTTTATTCAAGTAATTATTTGCTTTCAGCAATTAAAGTATTGATATTTTAAATCACAAAGTTAATTTATAGTCTCTAACAATCTCTTGTTTTTCCATTGGTATTCCTGTGTAAGTGATTTTTTTGGTCACGCAATTTATTTATAAGGGTTAATCACATATCTGGTACCCAACTATGGTCAAATGTTCTATTTGGTACCTTAAGTCTAAAATGTGCAATATGTTACTCAAACTTTGTTTCTGATTACCAGATTATACAATCTATTAATTGAGTTCTGGAAAATGTGATGTGTCCTTAATATCAGAGCCATGTGATGACATATGCTACACATTTTTCAGCTATTATATTTAGTTGTATGTCCAATCTGGTAAACAGACTCAAAATTTGAGTCCATTGTTGGATATTTTGAAGTTAAGGTGCCCAATTTAACATTTGACTGTAGTAAGGGTACCAAATATGCAATTAACCTTCTATATAATTTTGAATGTGTACGTTAATTTGACCATTTTACTTGTCATATGCTGAAACACGTGATTCTTTTAGGAGCATTGCTATTAAAGAAAAACATTGATGATTATATAAGTGTTTTAGGTAAGGACCATAATTCGGAAAAGCTTCAAGGCAGCATTGGATGAAAATGACATCCTGATTTCACCTGCAGCTCCGTCCGCTGCATATAAGATTGGTATGCTAGTTGAATTGCTGTTTTTCTTATTTTACTTGTTTGTCTATCTATTTTCTGTTCCTTCTTTGCATGATAGTGCGAGGGTTGTTATATGTATGGATGGTCATTAACGGTAAACATTGAATTACAAAGTTGATTATGATGTTTGCAGGTGAGAAGAAGAATGACCCATTGGCAATGTATGCCGGAGATATTATGACGGTAAGAACATTTAGGTGCTGCAATTATCTTATTTAAGTCATTGCTCCACAGCTTTGAACTAGTATCATGAATGTTTGGCCGGTTAAGAATATATATAGTTAAGGTTGTGGCTTTCCCTGCATTGTTCTGGCCTCACTTATTTGTTGTGTCATTTTTTTTCCCTTCTTTATTGCAAGTAATTCCATTTAACTTCTTCAAAGGTGGTAGAATAGTTGAAATAATATATTTGCCCTTGTCCCATTTTGAGATTCCATATCCATATACAGGTGAATGTTAACTTGGCGGGCTTACCTGCTTTGGTTTTGCCATGCGGATTTGTTGAAGGGGGAGCTGTTGGCCTTCCTGTTGGCCTTCAAATCATTGGTGCGGCATTTGATGAGGTATGCTGCTCATTTTTTAATTAACTTGTTATTCTTCATTTTGCAAATTTCCCCTAAACTATTTAGTGGTGCAAATTGCCGGCGAAGTTTGCCAAGCACAAATACTTATGAAATGGCTTCTTCGAGCGTAATCTCTAATTTGGAGACATGGATCACTTGGTGCGAGCTAATCAATGTTGGGTAGCTAGAATTGTTGCGATTTCAGTGAGAAAATATTTATTTTAGGAAAAGAGCTTGTAGCATTGTGTTAGAGGAAACACCAAAATATACATAGGCAAGCATGCAACTTAACATTTGTTTAGTTTAGAGTCAACTTCTATCATCTTCGTCATCATTATTATTATTATTACTGCTTTCTATCCTAGCATTCGAAAACTGGAATAGTCGAAATCTGCTGATAATCAAAGGCATCACTTTTTCCCCTGACCTTGTTGTTGCAGGAAAAGTTGGTAAAAGTGGGTGACATCTTTGAGCAGACTCTTGAAGGTTACAATTTTGTCCCTCCGCTCATCACGGATGTGGGTGGTGCTTCGCCTGAACTTTGATTATCCATGCTTTTTCAAGGACATTAGCAAGTAGCCTATGAAATTGAAAACCATTTTGGTGAGTGGATCCGCTACATCAGACGTTGTGCTGTTAATACATAGGACTGACTTTTGAGGCATGTTGATGGCCAATGCGCTTTACAGACCCCAATGATTATCCGCAACAACAGCAGCAGCATTGAACTACAATTTTGTTCCTACAAGTAATTGCTATGATGTCCCTCAAGTTTGTCAATCTGTCCAAAATATTTCAATGTGATACGTTATATTTATTGTATAACATAAAAGATTTTTGGGTGCTTATTTTCGTTAAGGTGATGGTGTTGAGTGAGACAAGATATTTTAGTTGTTTATTTAAATTTTTCTTCTAACTCTTCAACCTTACCATGGTGAAGGTACCAAATATTGGAATTAACTCTATTTATAATTTTCAAATTCTACCATGCATTTTATTTATAATTTTGAAATTAAGATGTCCAATTGGGCCAAATATTGGAATTAACTTTATTTATAGTTGAGATTGAACTCATTTCAGCTTCATATTTACATAATTTCCGTCACTTCTTTTTATATTATTGTATTCAAAACTTTATATCATTATATTTGTCAAATAAACAAGTGCGGTAGAAAAGCATGTAGCATGAAGCCAAATTGGTGGCTTCCAAAAGTTTCATCATATATGGGGTAAATAAATAATTCAAATAATTATTAATTTTCATAATTCAAATCCAATAAATCACAACATCATACTGAAATCAAATTTTACAAACTCAAATATATCATAGATGAATCACAAAGTAATAGTGAGTTCAAATCATACAACCCCAAGCAAATTTTAAACAAACCAACACTTAAATCAAAACACACTTAAAATTTGAGCATCCTTCATCGAAGAAGTAGGAATGAAATGTCAAATCCTTTGTGAACTCTTTGGATCGAATAAAACCTTTAGTGCTTTCCATTTGAGCAAAGCACATCTGTAGCCATGAAGACAATTAAAACCGATGTTAATAATGAAAACAAAATCATGAAATAAAAACAATTAATTGCATTGATGATTTAAAAGAAAACAATAGCTCTTTAATCATCTAAACTACTTACCACAAAGCTTTAAAAGAAGAAATGCAGACATTTGCAATGGACAATATAGTCGCATGTAGACTCTTCACACTTGAAAATTTCTTCTTGGCAAAACTTACCACACTCAGAACATTCAGGGAAGCCCTCGACCTTCCTAAAAAATTTAAGATCATGATGATGATTGTGATAATGAGAATAAACTGTGACCCCATCTTTAAGAAATGGACATTGTCCAAGAACACATTTGATATGAGCAGAAGTATCGCAGATTGAACAAGAATAATACCAAAGGCTTGGATCTCTATATTGCTCACAAATATCACAATAACTTTGCTCCTTATCATCATGATAAGTAAGCTTTAGCTTGTGTTCATCAATTTTGTGAAGAGCTGAATGTGGTAATGTTAAGCATCCAAAATCCAAAGCAAATCTGCACTTTCCACATCTGAATGCACCTTCTTCGATATCAGCGCCACAACCATTACATTTCTCCCTGTATTTGAAATCAAAAAAGAGAAAGTGCTGGTGTCCTTCACATTCAATAATATCAGCAACTTTAGCACACCTTAAGCACGTGTCCCTATATCTTTTAATTTTGTAGAAGAAACCACTAAAATATCGATAGCAAAAGTCACAGTACTTGAAGCCGTTGAAATTGAGGGTGGCATTTCTTTGACGAAACCAATGTTGCTTGATTCTTGGCAATTCAGCACAGGTTTTATGAAGAAAAAAGGGGCATTCTGGACAATAATAGAAAATATTTGAGATAGGTAGCATGCACCCATCACATTTTCTATCAATTTCCTCCTCCATCTTGTCTGCTAACACCAAGCAATGTTGATGACTCAAATGTTCAATCTTTGCAGCTTCCCCCGCTTCATTCACCTCAATAACACGAATGGTGAAAGACTGCATAGATTTTTCTTCAAGCTCCTCACATTGCTTTTCGTCTTCAATTACCTCGTACAACCTTCGATCCTCTAAGACACAATTCACATGGACAACGTAATTGCAACCTAGCTTCCCACAAGAGTAACTCCCACGATCTAGTCTCACTTCTTTGAAACAAATCTTGCAATCTTGCTTTGTAAGCTCTTGTGTTTGAAGAAAATATTTGTGAAAAATGCAGTGAGAATGTCGAGAAAATTTGATAATGCGTGGGAGCGAAATGCATTTCTTATGGACTACAATGTAACATTTCAAACATATATAAGAAATATAATTTCCCTCGGTATCACATGCATCACAAATGAATGAACCTTGTCTCCAAAGCAAGGAGAATGGATGTTGATGGCTTCTTTTTTCTTCAATAACGGACCTCAACAAAGCACATTCAAGGTTGATGTTAAAATGGCAAAGAGAACAGCCATAAAAGGCTCCAGAATGTCCCTTTTGGCATAGGTTGCAAGAATTATAACTGTCACTGTAATTAAGAAGCAGAGGGTGTATGTGATGGGAAGGGTGATTAATTTTAGTGGGTAACTCATCAAGGCATTTCTTGTGAATGATGAATGATGGACAATCGAAACAAAAAAATATAGCATCTGTCAATGGTTCATGACACCAGCAGCAGTTCAATCTTTTGAGTACATCTATGGCCATGGGAATTTCTATGAAGGTCAATGGATGTTGGTGGATGTCATGTTTGGACAGTTGGCTAAACTTAAATGAAGAAGATAATTGAGCACATTTGATGTCAATGGAAAACCAACAAGGACGACATTCATAAAAAAACATGTTACGTTTTTCCTTGCATAATGCACAACCATATACCCAGTCATCATTAACGTGTGGCCTTTGTCGAAGAAAAAGACCTACTCTTGAGTGCTCAGGATGGAGTGGGTGATTAGGAATTTCAAGGGGTGCCTCTGCACATTGCTTGTGAAGGTGATAATTGCAATGAATACAAGTGAAGCATGGAGCTGAAAGCAGTTCCCCACATCCATCGCAGTGGGCTTTGAGACCTTCAATATTGCTTTGCTCTGCCACTAACACCAAGGGATGTTCCTCATGAAAAGGATGCTGAATCTCATTCTCATTCTCGCTCACACTCTCATTCTCACTCACACTCTCAAACTCATTCTCGCTCTTATTCTTATTCTCACTCAAACTCACACTCTCATTCTCGTTTTTCATCTCCATTAATTAGTGTGGTTGTGAGAAATGAAAAAGCGGAAGGAGATGATAGGAATGAAAGAAAGGCAGAAGAAAGGAAAGAGTGAAAAAGAGAAGGGTAGAAAGAGGTAGGAAGTAAAGAAAGAAAAGAAGGGTGAAGATGGATGAAGGCATTGCAATTCATATTGAATAAAAAAGAAAAGATGCCAACTATCTTCTCTTTCATTTTTAATATTGTAGCTCATGATTTGTTCTTCTTCTTTTCCAAATTTCAATTTTGTTGTTTTCAGGCTAAAGCATTTTATTTGATTTAATGAAAGTAGTATTCTTTTCTTTTCTTTGCAAACAAGTTTGGTATATAATTCTTTATACTTTGTTAAGACTTCATATCAACTATCTTCTCTTTCATATCAATCCTTTTTTAATTTTGTAACAAACTATTAAGAAATAGTTACCACTCATCATTTCTTCTTCTTCTTTTCCAAATTTCAATTTTGTTTTTTACATCTAAATATTACTCTTTTTCAAAATTCAAATTTGTTTATTACATCTAAATAATCCAAAATAAATAATTATCCACATAGTAAGTTAAATGTAAATAGAATAATTCTATAGAATTACAATTAGTAGTCTAAGTATATCATACCAGTAAGTGTTGGTGCAGTGATACGATACATTACACTCTTAAGCGAAGAACGTAGATTTAAACCTTGAAGATGAGTTTATTGTCATAAACTCAGAACAAACAATAAAACGAACTTGAAAATTAGTATAAAATATGTCATTATTTATAATAATAACTTAATTATTTTATTAAATATTTTATGCTTTATATAATATTTTGTAAATTTTATTAATAATTTTAATAATTTTCTATATTTTTAAATATTTTAAAGTTCAATAGCTCGATTGAATGCAAATATATATATATATAAGGGCTTAATTGGTTTTTTTTTTTGAAAAACTTCAGGGACTTTAAGAACTCTTTAGCCTTAATTTTTTCGTCATAGTTAAAAAATTACAATGCATTTGTTATACTCAAAGAATTTGATCCGAAAACATAAATTTTCTTAAAATAAAGGGCAATTAAATTAAAAGTAAAGTTTATATGTCATAAAAAATTCCGAACAAAGTAAAGCATTTCTACAAGAATAATTCTTTGCTTTCTTTATTAAAGTAATTTTGGTTCTTTTCTTGCAAATTAGGCAATTATTTTGGATGGGTCTTCATCATGCCATGAATACATGGACAACAGTCCACAATCGTACCAAATTGTTATCTATATATTCTTATATATCTAATTGGTCCATCAATTTAGTTTAACGATTAATGTGATTAAAGAAGAAAATATTTAATGAAAATATTTAATTGATTTTTTTGTAACGAAACCAATTAAATCGATAAGCCAAAAATAATTGCACATTACATTGATAATACACATTGCATTCTTAAGCGAAGAACTTAGGTTTAAACCTTGAAGACAATATTATTAAGAGAGAGGCAATCACGAACCTAGAACATGAATAATAAAACAAACTTGAAAAATAGTAAAAAAAATGTGTCATTATTTATGATACTAACTTAATTATTTTAAATATTTTATTAACAATTTTATGCTTTTTATAATATTTTGTAAATTTTATTAACAATTTTTTATATTTTTAAATATTTTTTCATAATTTTAAAATTTTATTTTTTGTAATTTACATATACTTTTTGTTATTTTAATAATTATTAATTTTTTGGCAATTTTTTATAATTTATATACTTTATTTCATTTATAATATGTTTTTATATTATTTTTTTGTACTTTTATATCATAGTTAAAAAATTTTAATGCATCAAGGGTACAATATACTTAAAGAATTTGATCCGGAAACATATCAATTAAAAATATGGAATTTCATGAAAGAAAAGACAATTAAATAAAAAGTAAATATTGTTCTTTTATTTTATTTGCAAATTAGATTGTTGATGGGTTTAAGATTATATAATGATGCATTCATGGCAAAAGGAATTTTGATGCTCATATGATATGATTGGAGCAAGTAAGGTATATGACAAAGTGATTTATTTGAGATGTTGAAATTTCCAACATCTCATCGCCTTAATAATAAAAATAAAAATTAAAGTATTCTACTTTGCTTAATTGTATGCACAAAGAATGTTTTTTTGTAATAATAAATTAATTATTTTAAATATTTTATTAACAATTTTATGCTTTTTATAATATTTTGTAAATTTTATTAACAATTTTAATAATTTTATATATTTTTTAATATTTTTTCATAATTTTAAAATTTTTATTTTTTTGTAATTTACATATACTTTTTGTTATTTTAATAATTATTACTTTTTTTGGCAATTTTTAATAATTTATATATTTTATTTCATTTATAATATGTTTTTTCATTATTTTTTTTGTACTTTGATATCATAGTTAAAAAATTTTAATGCATCAAACGTATGATATACTTAAAGAAGTTGATCCAAAAACATATCAACTAAAAAAACAAGGAATTTCATGAAAGAAAAGATAATTAAATAAAAAGTCTTTTATTTGCAAAATAGATTGTTGATGGGTTTAAGATTACATAATGATGCATTCATGGCAAAAGGAATTTTGATGCTCATATGATATAATTGTAGCAAGTAAGGTATATGCCAAACTTACTTATTTGAGATGTTGAAGTATCCAAAGCTTATCACTTTAATAATAAAAATTAAAATTAAAATTAAAGTATTGTGTAAGCACAAAGAATGTTAGTTTTGGTAATTAAAAGGGAGGACTACTAAACTTAAATCCATAATCATTAATATTTTAAAGAGTAAGAAATGAAGAATTAAGAGTTGATTATATAATTTAAAGACATATATGCCATTTTTGAAATTTTTTAATATTAAATTTCATAATTTATTTATTAATGAATTAAACCTAAATATTACTATTTCATCTATTGATTATATGGTTAATATATGGATCTAATAAGTAAATTGAATAATTCAAATTCAATATGTTTCTTAAAATTAATATATCTAACTTGCAGGAACCGAGTGAGGGTTGCGACTCCAATTCGCATATACCCAAGATGTTCGCTAAAGGCCCAATGTGTTCACAAAAGAGAAATCACGTGTTCTGCAAGCGACCCAGAGTGAAACATGTGTCTAGTGAGCCTAAAGCCTACTCAGAATGTTAACCCCAGGAATAAAGAGAACCGCGTACACTATAAGTAAATCCATGACAAAACATGTGCCCAACAGGTTTGAAGCTCGCACGGAATGTCAATTATAAAAACGATGGAGTCAAGATAAAACAGTGAAGTCGTGAAGCTGTAGCAGTATAAATACTCAAATGCTCAGATACAAAAAAAGAGTTACTTAATAGAATGTAGGCTTTATGTTTTAAAGCCTAATTATTTTAAAATTTGTTAAAATTTTCCACTATTTAGTTTTTACTCATTT
The DNA here is from genome assembly GCA_008044935.1 of Gossypium turneri. Taxonomy (NCBI): domain Eukaryota; kingdom Viridiplantae; phylum Streptophyta; class Magnoliopsida; order Malvales; family Malvaceae; genus Gossypium; species Gossypium turneri. The sequence continues at coordinate 5,182,528 of CP032576.1, forward strand.
GAATTTTTTTTTTTAAATTAGGTATCCGCCACTAACCCATGAATAAGGATCAAGCCCTCGACTAAGTTCATATTTTTTTATTATAAAATAAAACGAAACATAATTTCAAAATTATATTTTAATTAGACTTCCGTGCTCTTAAATCCTCAACTAAGTAACTCTTAAATTAATAATATTAGCAAAAAAGAATATTAATTAATTCATAGCACATAAGTCTTAAATCCTCTTAGACCATCCATTACTTTCTTTCATTTTCCCACCCAACTTGCTCTACAATTTTCGAAAATATTAATATTTGTAATCAATTACAAGGTTCAAATCCTCTTGAGATAAACAAAGATATAGCAGTAATTGTTTGCAGTAAAGAATGACAGAACTATATGTCAGAGTTTGCATATATCATAATTCAACCATTCAATAAATTTTTTTTTGTCCAAGCCTGATTTCAACCCTATATTCTTATCTAAATCTTCACACGACCCTTTAGGTCGAACAGGTGGTTCAATCCATGATCAAGTCTAATTGTTATACAAAGAATGATATGACTTAAAAAGCAATAAACAGCACGTATTCTCAACCAAGCAATTCGAAACCTAAAAGAATACCCAGATTCTATTCAACGCCATAATATAAACTATTTCTATACTGAAATTAAAAAAAGGAAAGTTAAAACCTTACATTTCATCAACCAAACCCTATGTATCGAACACAAAAAATTTAGACTAAATTTGACCCAACCCAGTACACAGAACATGCACTTTACACCAACCTTGACCCGAACCCGAACCCGAACCCTTTTCTTGCAATCCTTGCGGAGTCTATATAATTTGAGTGACTAAACACTTTGGGTTATGTAATAGTGAACTTACTCTGTTTCAAGGGCTGCAATTTCATATCTCACTTCTTCTAAATGTTCGTTAATGGCAGTTACAGCATCTTGCACTCCTCTAATGGCTTCCTTGAGAGCATTATCATACTCGGCATTTGCTTCTTCTTCTTCTTCGGTTCCGGCAGCTTCTGTTATCTCCTGGAGATGCACACATTCATGCTCCATTGGCTTCTTAAATGAGCAATTCTCGTGGTTCATCAGACGCTCTGATGGACGACCTGCCTTCTTCAAGACCTGAATCGTCGCAGTCTATGTATAGAATATATATAATACCTCATCAGCAGAGAATGCAGGATTTTACAATAAGGCACACATTAAATATAACCATACAGGTAAGAAGGTTGATGACAAACAATATGTATCATATATATTTAATATAATAACAAAATTGAGTTTTATATACCCATACCTGACACTCATCTCCGATAACATAGAATGACAACATTAAATTATAATTCCATTGTTCAATATAATAATCTTAGCAGCAATAGGACAAGAATGACTAGAGACATACCAAATGTAATTTCTGCTTTTCCTGTGTTTGAATGGCTCCGAGCAGCTCAGCTAGATCAACTCGGCAGTAATCAGGGTTTAAAAACAGAGATTCCATCTCAAGGACCTGCACTCAAGCCAATGATGTGGTAAGAACATATGGTCTCAAAAAAATGAATTCAAAGTTTATGATGTGATCAGGTGTTGAACTCAGAACTTGTTTTGAGCAATCATTGAACTGTACTGTGATCTCACTGCAAAGCTGCTGGTAGGCCAATTCCCCTCCCGATTTCATATACTCCGAAAAACCCCTGATTAGGTTAATGCCAAAACTAATGTTCAAAATTCTCTCTAAAAAAACATAGTAAACATGACAAAAGCATAACATATAGTACATTCAGTCGAAGCCGTTTGAAGCATTATATTTATACCAGGCAAAGAACACACAATACAAGCAAACGAAAGAAAAACAACTAAAAACATGGTACAAAAAATAATACGAACATGAATAGTTATCTTTAGATCATTCTTTTATTAGTTTCTATTGGGCTGGTACTGTTGCAGATTTCTGCTTCTTTTGGATGATAAAAATCAGATTTATCCAAATAATAATACGAACAAGACAAGAATATACAAATGTATCAAAATCAACATAACATGAATAACTGAGTGCAGAGAGTTTATAAGTATATAACACTTTAAACATTATGACAAAAAATAACATGAATACAACATAAAACAAAGATCACCACGATATGGGACTTACTCAAAGCACATTCTCATCACTCAAGAACAAAATTTATTCCATGAAAATGGTTCATTAAGCATCAAAGAAACCTTTTACAAACAATTTCCTACTCTTGCACCACGAAAACTACACAAATACATGACTTTCCAAATTTAAGGAGTTCAATATCATACATGTTCAAAGTACATTCTTATCACTCCAACAAGAAAACAACATGAATATATGAATTATCGTTTTATAAACAATTTCCTATTTTTACTCTGTTCATTTCAAGATAAAGCTTAAGAAAGCGTTAGTATAAGTACATGCATTTCATACTGAAAAACCCAGGTTCTAATTAGGCGCATGGATTCACTTATTTACCCAAAAAATATATATAAATAAGAAAAAATTAAACCCCAAGGGAGGGATTTCAAGAACTACTAGACGCATGGATTCACTATTCATTGATATTTTCCCTGATTTTTAGCAATTTAAAACTGGTATTAATTAGCGAACCCCCCAAGAAATAGTTATAAATAAGACAAAAAATTGAAATAAAAGAATGGATTTAAACAAATCCAAACAAACCATCGAATCCAAATCCAAATTAGGGGTTCTTTTTGGGGAGCAAAAAGAAATGAAGAAAACAAAGAAGAAAAGAAAGAGCGAAAAATAGTAAAGAAAGAAAAGAAATTTTAAGAAGGTTTGAAACATCAACCCGAAGGCATTGAAAGTAGAAAGAAGATTAAAATGAAATTGAGTTGGTAATAAAAATGAATTAAAAGATGATTATATAATTTAAAGATGATAATAGATAATGATTAATGTGATCAAAGAAGAAAATAATTAATGAAAATATGAGTTTTATAAAATTACAGAATTTCATGAAAGAAAAGATAATTAAATAGAAAGTAAAAATTGTTCTTTTCTTTTCTTTTATAAAAAATATTTTTATTCGGTAATTTTGAAAGATTTAATACATTTTATTATTATAAAAAACTCAAAAAATGTTTATATAAATAACTCTAAATAAAAATATTAAATTATTTATTAAAATTTTAATTTAGAGGGCGAGATAGATGTCACAATACAAAGAACAAAATTTGAAAAAGTCTAGCTTATTATGCCACTAAAGTTTGCAAAATCGGACTAATGATCCAACTGATCAAATCACCAATTCTTGATCAGGTCAATTCGACCAATTCATTTAGTTTCATTAAATAAATGATTAAAAATTTATAAAAAATAATATATATAAAAATTTTCAATTCAATCTAATCACGAATCCGAAACATGCACAATAAAAAGAACATAAAAAATAATTAAAAATTATCATTATTTATAATTATAATTTAATTATTTAAGATATTTAAGTTTCGAAATAGTCCAAAAATTCATTTCAAAATTTCTAAGAAAATACCTAACTACTTTATAAGCTTTACAAAACAATCAAAACCATATTTATTAATCCAATATTAGCCAAGCTTAAAATCATTATTCAGATTAATAAGAAAAATAATAGAATCTAGGCTTTATGTTTTGAGAAACTAATTATTTAAAAAAAATCAGAAATTTTCATATTTGTTAAAATTACTTAAAGAAATTAAGATATCCATCATAAGCGTAACAACAGTGATTAATCATCTTGCCACGAGTATTCTCTAAAATGATATACGATTGATCACAGAATGTAATAAACTCCCTACCACATTCATGTTTTTTATTAAATGATAAATTTATCCCTAAACATTACAACTCTATATTACAACCCAAGCTGAAAAGTAGGAAGTCCATTCCAGAAATTAGTGGCTTCTAAAACCCATAAATCAATATTGTTGCGAATAATTAAATTAATTAAGTAATTTAAATAAGAAATAATTTAAATCTTACAAACCCGAACAAATCATAGATGAATCCCAAAGTAATATTGAAATCAAATCATACAAACCCAAATCGATTTTAAACAAAGTAACAATGAAACCAAATCACACTTAAAATTCGAACATCCTTTCATCAAAAAAGTAGGAATGAAATGCCAAATCCTTTGTGAACTCCTTTGATCAAATAAATCCTTTATTGCTTTTCGTTTCAATAAATCACATCTACAACCATAAACACAATTAGAACTGATGTTGATAATGAAAACAAAATCATAAAATAATAGCAATCAACAACATTGATGATTGAAAATTAATTTTGTAATCATTTAGAGTACTTACCACAAAGCTTTAGGCTTAGTGACCTCAATGACATTTGCAGTGAATAATATAGTTGCATGTAGACTTTTCACACTTAAAATTTTTTCTTGGCAAAACTTTCCACAACGAGAGCATTCAGGGGAGCCCTCGACCTTCCTAAAAAATTTAAGATCATGATAATGATTGTGATAATATTGAGAAGGAAATGTGACCCCATCTTTGAGAAGTGGAAATTGTCCAAAAACTCATTTGATATGAGTAGAAGTATCACAGATTCAACAAGAATAATACCAAAGGCTTGGCTCTCTATATTGCTCACAAATATCACAATAACTTTGCTCCTTATCATCATGATAAGTAAGCTTTAGTTTGTGTTCATCAATTTTGGGAAGAGCCGAATGTGGTAATGTTAAGCATCCAAAATCTAAAGCAAATCTGCACTTTCCACATCTTTGATGATATCAGCGCCACAACCATTATATTTCTCCATGCATTTGAAATCGAAAAAGAGAAAGTGTTGGTGTTCTTCACATTCAATGATATCAGCAACTTTAGCACACCTTAAGCACATGTCCGGATAGTCAATTTTGTAGAAGAAACCACTACTAAGTTGATAGCAAAATACACACGATTTGAAGCTTTTGAAATTGAGGGTGACATTTCTTTGACGAAACCAATGTTGCTTGATTCTTGGCAATTCAGCACAGGTTTTATGGAGAAAAACGGAGCATTCTGAACAATAATAGAAAATATTTGAGATAGGTAACATGCACCCATCACATTTTTTATCAATTTCCTCCTCCATCTTGTCTGCTAACACCGAGCAATGTTGATGACTGAAATGTTGAATCTTTGTAGCTTCTCCAGCTTCATTCACCTCAATAACACGAATGATGGAAGACTGCATAGATTTTTCTTCAAGCTCCTCACATTGCTTTTCTTCTTCAATTACCTCGTAAAACCTTTGATGCTCTAAGCACAATTTACATGGACAACGTAATTGCAACATTGTTTTACACAAGAGTAACTCCCACGCTCTAGTCTCACTTCTTTGAAACAAATCTTGCAATCTTGCCTTGTAAAACCTTTAAGAAAATATTTGTGAAAAACGCAGTGATGATGTCGAGAAAATTTGATGATGCGTGGGAGTGAAGTGCAATCCTTATGGACCATGAGGCTGCATGTTGAACATATATATGAAATATAATTTCCTTCAGTGCCACATGCATCACAAATGAATGAGTCTTGTCTCCAAAATAAGGTGAATGGGTCCTGATGACGACTTTTATCTTCATTAATGGACCTCGGCCAAGCACATCCAACGTTGATGTTGAAATGGCAAAGAGAACAGCCATAAAAAGCTCCAGAATGTTCCTTTTGGCATAGGTTGCAAAAATGGTTGCGATTATTATAATTAAGGAAAAGATGGTGTATGTGGTGGGAAGGGTGATCGATTTTAGTGGGTAACTCATCAAGGCATTTCTTGTGAATCATGAATGATGGACAATCAAAACAAAAAAATATAGCATCTGTCAATGGTTCATGACACCAGCAGCAGTTCAATCTTTTAAGTACATCTATAGCCATGGGACTTTCTATGAAGGCCAATGGATGTTGGTGGATGTCATGTTTGGACGGTTGGCTAAACTTAAATGAAGAAAATAATTGAGCACATTTGATGTCAATGGAAAAATAACACCAATTACATTGATAAAAAAACATGTTACGTTTTTCCTTGCATAATGCACAACCATATACCAGGTCATCATCAAAATTTGGCCTTTGTCGAAGAAAAAAACATGTGTCTGAGTGCGTGGAATCGAGAGGTGATTAGGAATTTCAAGGGGTGCCTCTGCACATTGCTTGTGAAGGTGATAATTGCAATGAATACAAGTGAAGCATGGAGCTGAAAGCAGTTCCCCACATCCATCGCAGTGAGCTTTGAGACCTTCATTGCTTTGCTCTCCCACTAACACCAAGGGATGTTGCTCATGAAAAGGATGCTGAATCTGTTGCACCGACTTGTCGTGACTCTCATTCTCATTCTCGTTCTTCATCTCCAATAATTAGTGTGGTTGTGAGAAATGAAAAATATGAAGGAGATGACAGCAATGAAAGAAAGGCAGAGGATGAAGAAAACAAAGAAGAAAGGAAAGAGTGAAAAATAGTAAAGAAAGAAAAGAATGTTAAAGAAGGTTTGAAACATCAACCTGAAGCATTGAAAGTAGAAAGAAGATTAAAATGAAAATGAGTTGGTAATAAAATAGATGCCAACTATCTTCTCTTTCATATCAATCATTTTTTAATATTGTAAGCACAAACTATTTTACTTTTGCTAATTAAGAAGGAAGCAACTTAAATAATTACGAGTCATGATTTCTTTAAAATTCAATTGTTAAAAAGTTGAGTAATTTTAAAAAATAATAATATATGAGTGACCAAATTCAATACGTTTATAAATAGTTAAAAAAAATCACCTTTAGCCTTTCAATTACAAATAACTTTTTTATTCTTAGATACTTGTCAGCATATAAGATAGCTATCACATATAAGTATGTAAATTATTTGGACTAATTATTACAATTGTAAAAGTAAAAGGACCAAATAATGTAAATTCGAAATATAAAGATTAAATATCACATGCAAGCATAGCAGAGAAATCGAAGCTGTAATTTTACCATTTTCTTATAATGACTAAAAAAGGAAAAAAAATGCCATTAAATATTAGTCCAAATAATTACAACAGTAAATAATTTTGATAGATGATGTGGATTTAAAAAAAAAAACCTTAATCCAAATCATCATGCCAAAATAAATTTTTTTGTTAGAATAGTGTTTTGTTTAAAAAATTTTATTTCAAAAAAGTTTTTAGAGTAATCATCAATATTAACTATTTGGACTAAACATTATTAAAAAACTGTACCAAATTATTGTAGAAATTCAAGTAATTTTAGGCCTAGTAGAGGGACCAAAAGCAATATTTGTCCAAATTTTCTGTAAATTGCAAAAAGACCGAAAATGTGTCAAGTAGAGGGACCAAAAGTGATATTTGACCAATGTTGCATTAAAAAAAATGAGACTAAACACGTTATTATTTTGTAATGTATTTTTGTATTGCACAAAACGAATACAGAAGATACAAAGAAAATGACAATTAAAGAAATTAATAAAAAACATATTGATAAATTATTTATATATTTTAATAACAATTATAATGTAAGCACATATTAATTTTTTATATTTATTTTAAACAATAAATTAATTGTTATATAAAATTTTTACTACATTCAATAAAAAAAGATTTTACAATAAAAAAATAAAAAACTTAAAAGGGGAGACTACTTTAGAAATAGATTTTATGTATAGGAGTGATAATTATATAATCAGTCACTCAATTATTAGTATATTTTTATTTTGATTATTAAATTATAAAAATTTTCAATTTTATCACTCATTTTTGTTTTGGTCACTTGCCCTCTCACTAGTTAAAAATTTAATGGAACTGGTGGGGTGTGCTTTTTTTACTTGGTATAATAATATATTTAGTCCTTAACACTTATACATTCTATCAAATAAGCTCTAATTCTAAATAATGCAGCAAATTTAATCTAAATTCTATCAATTTAATTCTCCAACAATACTATTAATTTGAGGAATGACTGAGAAATGGCAGTTTGAGTTTTTTTCCTGCTTATAATTGACTAGTTATGTAACAACTTGTCAAATAAAATGAGAAAAAAAATGAAATAAAATATACGTAATAGGCCAATTTTGGCCTGGCTAAAAAACCAAATAATTAACAGCCCATTACTAAACCCAATTAACCCAAGCCTAGATTAAACCCAAATGAGCCCAAACAGTAGCCCGAAACCAATAGCAGAGGAAGGATCGGGAAACCCTAGTAGCAGTTTCGCGCGTGTGTGCCAGTGGTTGCACTTTCCACGCACGTCGTGCACGTCTCCTCCAGTGTCCCTGAAACGGATCACAAACTGCAGCAAAAGCAAGGAAAATGGGGTAACAGAAGATAAAAGGGGAAAATTATAACAAATGTAAGCGGGTTTTTGGAGAGTTTTTTTTGGTCTGTTATTTTGGGGGAATAAAAGGTCGATTTTCAATAAGTAAAAGGGGGGAGAAAATGGATACAAAATTGGTGTGAGGAATATTGTGTCGAAAACTATTGAAAAAAGAGAGAGATAGCAATTTAAGTGTGATTTGCTTTTCCTTTTTTCGAGCGCCGTACGCGGTGGCTCCGTGGTTGGCACGGCGACGGCGGCATGAAGGTGCTAGGGTTGAAACCCTAGCTAAGAACCCCCTCCCCTCCTTTCTGCTTCCAACGTGAAGTAGAAATGTTTTAGGAAGCTTTTTGTTTCCAATGACATAAGCAAAATGGCACCGTTTGGACTTTATGTCAAGGCTCAATGGCTTATTTGCACGATTGGTCCTCCGCCTTTGTAACATGCTTAAATTGATTCTTTCATGTTTCTTAAATGCGGCTGCATTTTTCATCGTTTATTTCAATTTTTTCCATGCTCGGAGCGCTACGTTTTGGAGGGTTTGGAATATTTCCGAATTGGCCCTCCATGTTACGCGCATTTTTCAAATTCGCCCTTTGTTTTAATTTATTTTCTTTTTTTTTCAATTCTGTTTTGATTATAATTTAATCCTTTGTATTTGTTTTAGTAATCAAGTTTAATATTGTTCAGATATATATATATTATTTTACTACATATTGTTTTATTTTAAAATTACTTTGTGTATAGTTTTATTTCAAGTTGTTTTATATAATAATTATTTTAAAATCATTCATCAATTTATATTAGTTATTTAAAGCTCATTTTCGTATAATATTTTTTTAAATCATTTTTCATATCTTATTTTAGACTCTATTTCATTATATTCATTGCAACTCTATGTATATATTATTATACTATTATATAAATATTAAATTCTCCATTTTATATATGCTATTTATTTAAATAATATACTATGTTCTATCATTTATTCGTAATTTTCTTCATCTTTGATTTATTTCAAATTATTTGTTTTAAATATTTTATATTGTTGATGATTTGAAATTTCCTTTCTCTCATGAATTGTTTTTTAAGCTCGTTATATTATATTTATGATAATTTGTTTAGCTTTTCTTTCAAAATTGATTTTAATTCATTAGCTTTTGAGTGTTGGTTTTAGTATTCACACAATATATTATGTGGAATTATTATTTTTATGTGTATTATATTGTTTGCTCGTATTTTTCGATGCTTTGTCATTCATTAGTGCATATTTTAGTTCACGAATTCTCACTTCGCGTTGTACATTATTATCCCATCATATTTTGTTCGTTTAAAAATTGCATTTTATTAAAATATCGAAATCATTTTTTTATAATTTTTCAAAAATACTTGGAGTTTTAAATTCTCGAAAGGATTGTGCCCTAACTTACTGGGCTTCAATTTTCCTCGTTGAATTTACGTGAGCGAGTACCCTTTTTCAATTCAAACATAAGAATTTCAAATCAAAGCTTATTTCGGGAATTCAAAGCTTATGTCTTAACTCATTGGATATGACATTTTGTTATCTTGAGACAAGGTTTTTAATAAAGGCAAACTCACGTGTTGTCATCGGAACTTCAAAGAATCGTACCTAAACTTACTTGGTTTCGATTTCCTCATTGAAGCAAGATGACAAAATTTTATAGTTTTCGAAATGATAAATTTCAATAAAGATTTTTTACAAAAGGGGAATCGCTTTTAATCTTTTTTTCGACATTCGACTTAAAGACATCAAAATCGATTGGGTACCAATTTTTGGGCGTTATGAGGGTGCTAATCCTTCCTCGTGCGTAACTGACTCCCGAGCCTTTTTTTTGAATTTTGTAGACCAAAATCATTTTCAAGGTGATCCGATCACACCTCAATAAAATATCGGTGGCGACTCCAATTTTCGTTTTTAAGTCAAGACTAAATTTTTGTTTTAAAAAGTGGTTTCGACAATATATACGTGAGAAAAGTTAGCGAATGTTAACTTATTGATTTGACATCCATGTCATATAAGTAATTAATTAATTTTTTTAAAAATATTAAAACAGAATGTTATTCATATAATATAATAAAATAAATTTAAATAGACATAAGTGATTGCAATTTGCAAATACTTTATTGGATATTTTGAAATTAAGTTTATTTATAATTTTTAATGGTTGTGTGTTAATTGGACCATGCATTTTATTTATAATTTTGAAATTAAGATTTCACTCTAACGAGGGACCAAATATTGGAATTAACTTTATGAATAGTTGAAATTGAGCTTCATATTTGTATAATTTCCGTGACTCTTTTATATCATATTCTATCTTTTGATCATGTTTTATTTCATATAAATATTTATACTTGTCAAATAAATATATGCAAAACAAACAAGTGCAATAGAAAAGCATTTAGCATTAAAGAAAATAGGTGGCTTCCAAAAATTTCATTCATATACACCCTAAAACAATAATTTAAATAATTAATTAGTATTGCAGAAATGATTTAAATACCAAATAATTTAGATTAGAAATAATTCAAAAAATTATTAAATTTCTGACCCAAAATAATATTAAAAATTAAATCTTACACACTCGTACAAATCATAGATGAACCCCTAAGCAATAGTGAATTTAAATCATACAAATCCAAATAAATCTTAAACAAAAGCAGCACTTAAACCAAATCACACTTAGAATTTGAGCATCCTTCATTGAAGAAGTACGAATGAAATGTCAAATGCTTCGTGAACTCCTTGGATCGGATAAAACTTCTAGTGCTTTCCATTTGAGCAAAACACATCTGCAGCCATGAAGACAATTAGAACTAATGTTAATAATGAAAATAAAATCATGAAATAAGAACAATTAATTGCATTGATGATTTTTTAAAAAATAATAGCTATTTAATCATCCAAAGTACTAACCACAAAGCTCTAAACTTGGTCATCCAGACATTTGCAATGAATAATATAGTTGCATGAATAATTCAGACAAGTTTTGGAAAAATGCTCATCATGCTCATCCTCAGTCTTAAAGTAAACCAGAATATAGTCAATAAAGACCACAACAAACTGATCCAGATACGGTTGAAACACTCTGTTCATCAAATCCATAAATGCAGCCGGAGCATTCATCAAACCAAATGGCATAACTAGGAACTCATAGTGCCCATAACGAGTCCTAAATGACTTTTTATGGACATCCACTTCCTTAACTCTAAGTTGCTGATACCCAGAACTGTGATCTATTTTCAAAAACACTAAAGCCCTTCGAAACTGATCAAACAAGTCGTCGATCCTCGAAAGTGGATACTTATTCTTCACAGTTAGTTTATTCAACTCCCGGTAGTTGATGCACATCCTCATGGTACTATCCTTTTTATTTACAAACAGAACTAGTGCCCCCACGGAGACACACTAGGACGGATGAAACCACGGTCCAGAAGCTCTTGAAGTTGAGCCTTAAGCTCTGTAAGCTCCTTCAGTGACATTCAGTAGGGAGAATAGACACCAAAACTGTACACAGTAGAAGCTCAATGTCGAACTTAACTTCTCGATTCGGAGGTAAACCTGGTAACTCCTTAGGAAAGACATCCAGAAATTCCCTCACTGTTTTGATATACTCGACAGAAGAGTTCCCAGAAACTGAAACACTGACGTAGGCCAAATACACCTCACACCCTTTTCGAACCAATTTTTTAGCCACTAGAGCGGAGATCACATTAGACAAGTAATCTCAAAGCTCACCGATCACAACCACTTCCTTATTATCCACGGTCCTTAGAACAACCCTTTTAGTCGCACAATCCAAGCTAACTCGATGCTTAACTAACTAGTTCATTTCCAAAATTAAGTCGAACTCCCTAAACCGTAACTCCATTAAATTTGGCAGAAACACAGCCCCTTGTACCTCTAATGGAACATTTTTATATATTCTACTAACCTGAATAGATTGTCCTAACGGACTCAGTACGGTAATCTCGCTAGAAGTACTCTCAACAAAAACCTCCAAGTTTTCAGAAAAAGTACTAGCTACATAAGAATGTGTAGAACCTATGTCTATCAGAGCAGTATAAGGAATATAAAAAATAAAGAATGTACCCGTGATCACATCAGGAGCGTCTCTATCCTCTTAGTGTCGAGCAACATAAACTAATGCAAGCTGTCTCGTCTCAGTCTGATTAGCAACTCTGCCCGGTGCTCTCTACCCTTGGCCTATACCATTACCACACCTAGCCGGTCCATTGTCACTAGATGGCTACTGAATTACCCTCTGAGGCTGTACTGAACTCGATTCTAAAGCTTACATTTGATCAGCACACTGTGGACACTCTCTAATCTGATGCTGCAAAGGCTCATACCTCAGACAAGCCCCTAACATCTTCTAACACTTGCTCGGATGGCGCCTACAACAATCACTACATGGCTGAATCCCAGTAGGAGAGACAGAAATTACCATTTTAGCAGGTCCATCAGGTCTGGCCCGTTTCTTAGGCATCTGAATATAACTAGAGGGCTCTGAATCCCTTTTATTCCTACTTATCTCATAATCTGTATTCTGGTGCTCCACGCACTTAACCTCTTCGGCGATCTTCGCCTTATCCACTAGAATAGCAAACTCACACTCCCTCTGTGGAGAAATCAGAACCCTCAAACTATCCCTTAAACTGTCCTCAAATAGGATGCATTTATCATACTCAGATGCCACCATGTCTCGAGCATAGCAGCTCAACCTCTGAAACTCAGCCTCATACTCGGCCAAAAATTTATCGCATTGCGTGAGATTCATAAACTCACGTCTATGAGCATCAACATAGCTCACGCCCACGTGCTTTCCCTGGAAGGTAGTCTTAAAATAATTCCAATTCAGACGATCCGGTTGAGTACCCTCCTCAACTGACAACCACCACTGATATGCCTCGTCACGAAGTAAATAGACTGCACCCTTAAGTTTATTCTCAAGAGTACAGTCGATATCATTCATGATCCTCTCGGTGGCCTCCAACTAATACTCAGCCACAATAGGGGCGACTCTAGTGACACCTCTAAACAGCTCAACCCCATTGGACCGGAGTCGTTTAGTTACTAACCCACAGTCTCCAGACCTAAAATAAGGTCTAGTGACCCTTTCCAACACCCTCAACATAGCTTGGAACAGTGCGTTATCCCCAGCTGAGCAGCTTTGAGACCCAAACTGAGTAGCAGGTGAAACCGGTGTCTCACTCGTGTCTAAGTTTGGCATACTGCCCAGAGAGAAAGACTCAGCTCGAGCCCCTTACAGCCCCTACCGCACTCATGAATACCACGACAGCAAGTTCCACGAGCGCTCATCATATATTTTAAATTTATCTACATTATAAAATTTTATGTATCAGTTCCAATATTTATTAGCAGATATTTTATGCTTAATTTATCAGAAGTTCAGAAGTATTTTAGAGGTTTTAGTCTCTAACTAACTCAATATAGTTTCAGAAAGTACTAATTACAGTGTTTTCAGAATATTCTATCTAAGTTCAAAAATACTTACAGGATCGGCGCTAGAGACTCGGTATACCATAAACTTATTCAATGTGATCTAAATCATTTGAAAACTAGTTCTTTCTGAAACACAATTTTGGAACTCAAAATTTACAGCCCGAGTTTTACAACCTGTCTCTGATACCACTAAATATAACACCAAAACTCGGCCTAAACGTTATGGTCGAATCTAACAGTATTACATGGAAGTGTTTTAAAAATAGTATTATTTTTATAAAGTTTTGTTTAGTCATTTGATAAATCATCCAAGTTTAATATCGGTTGCTGAAAGCGTTATTTAACTAATTTAATTTTCCAAAACATGAACTACAACAGAAGTTTTTAGAAAACATTGTATTTTGGAAATATAGTTCGTGTTTAGAAAATCCTTTTATTTTTGTAAAATCGTGATTTTAATCAAACCTGACGATAAAAGTTAAAATGCCTCTAAACCAAAATAAAAGTCAAACAGTCCAGAGAGTGCAATTATTACAAAACTTCCAGAAATAATTCTTAAATTAAATAAAAACCATAATCTTAAACAATTTATGGACTCGTGGTCACCGTGAGGCTCTGTCACACCGATCCGCCTAAATCTGTAGATTACCTGAACATAATAGACATATAGATGTGAATTTTCGTAAACTTAGTATGTAACCCAATAGAAATAGACATGCAATACATACAGAAATCTCATATACAGTCAGACACAGATTCGAACTTACGTCCATTTTAGATATAGATAACATATTCAAATAAACAGTACAGACATGTAGAAGCCTACCCCATCCTCTACACACCATCTCCGACCATCCATCACATCATGTGGGGTTAAAAACACCCATTCATCCCAACACACCATAGATGCGACACATTACAGATAATATGCAGACAAGCTGCCAAAGTATAGGCTAAGTGTCGCCGTACAGAGAACTTCCTCCACATATTCAAAACCGATCCAATCACAGATATAGTTTACAAATACAAAAATAACAGATACTATAATATCATTCATAACATACTCATAAACATATAATGTATATATATGTCTACTTAAATAGAACAGATATACATCTTGGTATCCTACACAGGGCAAACTATCAGAATATTAGATCACATAATTGGTTTCGTTAGCCCTTATCGACCTTACAGTAAGCTCACAGTCGATTGAAACAAACCGTGTAACCCTAGGGAAAATTTTAGAATTATAGGCCCACATACCCGTGTGGGCCTACACGCCTAGATTGGCCTTGCCCGTGTGGCCCACACGGGCTAGCCAAAAACTCACACGCCCGTGTCGGTCCACACGCTTGTGTGGCCCACATGGCCTACTTGGCCTAGCCTGTATGGCTCACACGGCCATACCCACACCACCACTCGAACCAATAAGCTTATTCTGATATGAATTATCAAACAATTTTATATAAACCCACTCAACAAGGATAAGGCTAGGATTAGAAAAATAACAAAATTTACCTAAAGTAGGACTTGGACCTAATACCCCATACACATACCCAAAACACTTAATCACTAAAACAAATACACAATTATGTCAAGTATTTATAGAAACAAAAATAAATTATTCAGGGCGTTACATATCCAAATATGATTAATAAATAAATCTAGTAAGTTAAAAAATTTAAAGCAATTTTTTAAAAATGTAAATCGAATCATTCAAATCCTATATATATATACATATATATATATATATATATATATATATTTTAGTATAGAATTATAATTAGTAGTTTAAGTATATCATACCAATAAGTGTTGGGTACTATGATAAGACACATTACACTCTTAAGCGAAGAACGTAGATTTGAATCTTGAAGGTGATATTATTAAGAGAGGCAGTCACAAACCCAGAACATAAACAATAGAACAAACTTGAAAAATAGTAAAAAAAAATCTTATTATTTATACTAATAACTTAATTATTTTATTAACTAATTTATGCTTTTTATAATATTTTTAAAATTTTATTAACAATTTTAATAATTTTCTATATTTTTAAATATTTTCCATAATTTTACAATTTTTATTTTTTGTAATATATATATATATATATATTTATGTTTTCTTAATCTTTATTTTAAAAAGTTTCAATTTTTAATAATTTTTATGTTTTATTCCATTTATAATATTTTTAATTTGTAGATATTTATATGATTTTTTATATAAAATGTCCTATTTCACTGCATGACACAATCCTGATGTGCCACATCATGAAAACAACCTCTAAAAATAGCTATCGTTACTCTTTTAACAGTTGACCGTTAACTTTAACAATTAAATGGTTTAACAATTAAAATATCCTATTTCATGATTTTGTTATTATTGTTATTCTCTTCTTCATTTCTTTTAACATGTAGTTTTTCTATGTTTTCCATATGTTAAAACTTTTTTATGGGACCAAAATGAAAAAATTAAATTGCTCAAAACAAAAAAAATATAGGGACCAATTGAAAAATTTAGCCAAATTTTTTTGTTTGAAATGACAATTTAACATACCACGTCAGCTTACCATTACACCGTTAACAATAATTAACGGCTCAGTGTCTAAAATGTTACAACACGTTAACGTAAGTGACTAATACATAACCTGAGGTAAACAAAAGTGACTATTTTGGTAAACCCTTTTTGTAGTTCATCTTATTTTTAAACTTTTTTTATAATTTTTTCACCTTCTATATTTTATAATATTTCAAATAATTTTCTATATTTTAAACAATTTTCATAATTTTTATAGTTTTAATTTTAAATTTTAATACTTTTTAAATTTTTTTCAAATTTTAATAAATTTAACATTTTTTTCTCATTTATATAATTTTTTTGTAATTTTTCACTTTTATATATGTTTACAATTTGTATATATATATATATATATATATATATATATATATATATATATATATTTATAATTTTTATGAATTTTAATATAAAATGTCAGATTTCACCATATAGCACAATCCTAGTGTGCTATGTGATAAAAGCAAGCCTCAAAATCGCCGTCTTTACTCTTTAACAATTGACCGTAAACTTTAACAACTAAAAACTTAATTAATTAAAATTTTAATATTCAAAGGCTCAATGGAGTGCCCAAAAAAAGAAAAAAAAAAGCATAAGAGCTTAAATAATTTTTCGTAAAAAAGTTTAGGTGCTTCAAACACCCTTTAATCTTAATTTTTATATCATAATTAATTTTTTAATGCATCACATATATAATATTTTTATTGGAAAACATAATAATTATTAAAAAAAGTAAGAAATTTATCGAGAAGAAAGATAATTAAATTAAGAATAATTAATTAAAAAGAAGGCATATTACCATAAATTCTAGCAATAAAGGTATATGCAAGAGTAACTTGAAAGCTTGAGATGCTAAAGTAAAAAAAGAAAAGAAAAGAGTATTGTGCTTGGCTTAATTTCAACTTTCAAGGACATATCACTTTGCTTTGTCTAGTTAAAGGGGAAGACTACAAAAAAGCATGCCTCTCTTCTATCATCATATTCCAAAACTGATAAATAGATTTTATGCATAGGAATGATAATTATATAATTAGTTACTCAATTATTAGCTTTTTTTTTTTGTTATTAAATTATAAAAACTTTCAATTTTATCATTAATATTATCGTTCATTTTTGTTTTAGTCTCTTATAGACCTATCTATAGGTTGGCCATCCAGCTTGGCCCGAAGACTTACCCCTAAAGTGAGAAAGTTTAGGTAAAAATATAAGCTCGAAAAATTAATATGGGTTAAAAATAAGGCACATTTAGAAAATGGGTCGGGCCTTGAGTAAAGCTTTTTTGACTCGAGTCTAGCCCAAATTTACAAAAAAAAAAAAAGAGCAGTTTTTGTTGTTGTTTTGTTTACTATTCTATTTTCTTGTTGTTTTAACACTATTTTGCTATCATTTCATTACTATGTTGCTACTATTTTGTTGTTATTGTTTGGATATTATATAACTCTTATTTTATTATTAATTTTTTTACTATTTTAGAAGTATTTACTTATTAAATTAAACTATCTTAGAGTTATAATAACACGGTTATTTAAGTATACATATATTTTTTAAATTTCTTAGTATTACTAACATATTAAACTCGATACAAATAGGATTAATATATTATAACACTGTTATTAAATAAATAACTGTATTATTAAGAACTTCACAAGGTTAATTAACAAAAATATTATTTGTATTTGTTACTCAAAAAGGTTAATATAGCAATGTTATTATAACAGTGTTATTTGTACACATAGGATGTTTTTTTCATTCTTTTTTTAAGTATACATATTTTTTAAAATTTTATTTTTGATTTGTTGGAAAATATTTATTTTAATATTTTTAGTATTTTTGATATATTATATATTTTTAAAAATTATATTAAAATATAAAAAATTTAATATGATCGGGTCTAGGTTTTAGCATTTTTATCTGAGTCAAGCTTAGGAAAAATTTCAGGCCGATTTTATAAAACTTTTTTATAAAATAAAATGTTAGACTATACTAGCATGTTGCATATTCATAATTTCAATCTTAGGTGAAATTGAGATGACCCATTCTTCGTAGAGTACATGGAAGAAAGAGATCTCGTTAATTTTAATGATGCATGTTCAAATTGAAATGATGACAAGGAACATGCGTTAAATATTAAAAAGAAAATAACCCAACAAATATGCACTAGAGCAATTAGATAAAATTAAATATGATGTTTATTTTTCTTGCTATTTTTATTAGTAATCGTATTATCAACTACTTTTTTAGACTAACATAATACATATAATGATTTGATTTTAATTTTTGTTACTTGTTTAGAAATTATTTTTATTATACTAATAAAATTCTATATTAATTAATATTCTTAAAATATAAATGATATAATTGTATCATTACAATGTATACTATCAAACATAACATAGGGAATTACGATGTAATTACATATTGTCAACCAAACACGTCTAGGGAATTACAATTCTTTGTAGTTACTATCTTGTAAAAATTACCATAATAATTACACTTTCATTCAATTATTTTGTGTCGTCCAAACAGATGTAAATTTAATACTTATCATTCACAATTTCACATAAAGGATTTGAATTAATCTGATATTTCTGTCTCATGAATAGAGAATATGTTTTATTAGTATATATTTATGAATTGAAAGATTTTTTACATATCTATTTTTAAATTACTCAAAATTTAATAAGTATGATCTACGTGAATAAAATATGAAATAAGATGGTTAGATGATTAAAGTATTAAACTACTAAATATTCTAAAAATTACTAAAAATTATAAAAAAAATATTATAAAAGTTTAAATATGTACAAATTCAAAAAAAGAAAAAGAAAAAAGAAAAGAGAGAGGCTAAACTACAAAAAATAGTCACTCAATCATGCATTTGGTTCTATTTTGGTCACCCAACTATTAATTTTTTTCGATTTAGTTACTCACTTTTTTTAAATTAAATATTTTAGTCACTCTCCCATTAGTTGCCATTAGATGAGTGATGGAAAGCTGACATGGGCCTAATAGCAAATTTAACCCTCCAATATTTACATAGTCTATCAATTTGATCTTAAATCTAAAAAAAAAAATTAACCCTCAATATTTACAAAATTTGTCATTTTAGTTTGAATTCTAAAAATTCAATAAATTTAGCCCCAAACTTATCAAATGTAGTTCTAATTCTAAAAAATTCAAAAAAAGAAAAAAGAAAGAAAGAAAAATATTTTTTAAAAAAATTCATTTTTAATATTCCTTAATGTGCCTCCAAAACCTGTTGAACAAGAAGAGTATTTAACATCATTCATATTGTGCTCATTTTAAACTCATGCCACCTTCGTGAATAATGTAAAAAAATCAAGTTAGCTTAAATCCAACTAAGTGTCATATTTTTCATGAAATGAAAAATCTTTCATGAAATGAAAAATCTTGAACTTTTTTTTTTTTTTTTTGTTGACTTGGATATGTCATCAATAATTTCCAAATTTAGTAGTCCAATTACGACGGTCAAATGACCAAAGCTCCAAAAAACCTAGTCTAGGAATTGAAAATACTAGTTAAACTAAACCAAGGGAGATAATTTTGTTGATTTCATGTCCCATGGGAAGTCTAACTTTATCTCTCTCTAATACTCATAATCTATTTTGTGTTCATTTCTTTTTGAATCATTTGATATTGTTTTTGTTTTATTTTTTACTACTTATGTTTGGTTTTTTTATTTATAATATGTTAGACATGTTTTAATTATGATTTGGAAATTATTATTATTATATTTAAATTATGAACTAAGTTAATATATTTTAATTATATTCAACATTTTGGATAAATATTATTATTTTAGAATAATTACAGTAATTCAAAATATAATATTTAAAAGACTAATTGAATTAATTGAATAATTTTTTGACACTAATTATCATAATTAAAAATATATTACTTTAAAAAAATTAAATTATTAAATGCTTAAAATCATGTACAATGTATGTGATGCTAAAAATTAATATATAAAACATGAATTTAGAGAAACTTTTGAACCGATTAATATAACCTTTGTTATTTATTATAATACCGAAAATTTTCATTTTAATACTTCTATTTATAAGATTTATTACATTTATAAATAAAAAATTTAGCTTTACTAAAATATTTGGTTAAACAAATTTACTTGAAAAAAAGTGATCTCATAAGTAAGAATTTGATTATATTAAAAGACTACTACTATTAAGTGATTATTATATTTCCATTAAAGAAAATTTTAATTATTTATATAAGTTGGATATATAAAATTTTATAGATAATACATTTATATAATCTAATCTAATATATTATAATTATATTAATTATATATTATCTACAAATTTTTGTATTCAATTTATTAACTATAAAGAAAGAAAAAAAAATACAAAATTGAATATGAAAAAGTTTAATTTACAATATATCATTTTCTCTATTTTGTACAAATGGTGTAATATTGTTAGGAATTTTTTATTAACATTATTTTTTAATGATAAAAATTGTAACGTCCTCAACCCGACTTGATTCACTGAATCTAGGTCTCGAATATTACCACATACATTACTTAACAAAAGTTTTCAAAGCAGATGGCAGACATTCTTTACTTAAAACATTTTTCGTTATCATTTTATTTGAATACTTATTATCAAAGGAACAATAGAAGGTATTTAAAAATAAAAGTTTGCATCAGACCAAAAACAATTTATTACAAAACAAGTATTTACAACATAATTGACTCTTATAGTAAAATACTACAATGCACCTTTTTTTCCACTGTATGCATAATAATCCTTTTCGCCGCTATTCTGGCGTACTCCTAGCGTCATCCCTCCTAGTGCACTATTATACTGCATACCTAAAACAACCATAAGCGTTGTAAGTTTCAAAGAACTTGGTGAGCCTTAATATATAATACCTTGACGGATACTTCATAATACTTGCAATACATCTATGCACCAACTATCCTTTTTAATCACTTACTTCTGTTTTAGGCAGATACTATACAGTTTCGACGTACTCCTACACACCAACTACCTTATTCTTGACTTATCCATTCTTTATGAACTAACTAGCTTATGATCCTTTCACACATTACACCCATCCCATCTTTCTCTTAATCACAAAAGTACTACTCCAAAGAATACACCTACAAGCTTACTTCATACAGGTAGTCTCTTAACCCATACACTTATTCCAAAATAGTGGTTCGTATCATTTTGGCAAATGCGTATGCAGATCTAAATTCCCTCAACTACCTGTCACATCATGTCTAAGCTTGATATCATACCAACTCACACTGATAATATTTTATACATATCATTTTGATAAATTCCATACCACTCTATCACAGGACTCCAAATACTTAAGATAACAATAACTCAGATTCCATGTGATTTTAGAAGAAGGCTTAATGCAACTCAGATATGGTGGATTCCTAATGACTCGTATTCAACCCTTACATAATATAGACTGTAACAACCCAATTTCCAGTGATGTCAGAAATAGTGGTTCAAGACCACCAAATCTGGCACATAAGGTCGTAAATTTTTATTATTTAATATTTATGAGTCAAATGTGATTTTTAAAAGATTTTTGAATTGATAATTTGTGTTTTATAAGGCTTTATTAGGTCAAGTGATTTAGAAAAGAGGTATCGAGATCTCGGTCCTATAAACCAAGCCATAAATATTTTTATAAATATTTATGGAGTGTTATTAAGGTAGTATTAAAGTTTCGTTAGAAAATTTTAACGTTTTGGTAGTTAATTAATTAAAAAGGACTAAATTGAAAAAGGTGCAAAACTTGCTAATTAAAGAAATAGTGATTAAATAGCCTAAATAGTAAATAAAGTAGGAATAAAAGGGCAATTGGATCCACATGGGATGGCTGAGGTGGCATAAGCATAGAAAAATCAAAGAATTGATGTGAAATAAGGCAAAATTGTAAATTTTGCCAAATTTAAGTGAAACAAAAGGGAAATTGAAATTCTAGGCATTTTCATCATCATTTTTCAGTTCTAAAACAGCCATTGAATAGGTTTTAAGCTGGTTTTTCAATATTTGCTTCATGTAAGTTTAATTCTTGCTCTTTCCTTAAAATTTTTATGTTTTGAGGCTTTTACAATTAGGTCCAACTAACCATTTCATTAGTTTTTGATTTTGTTGAAAGTTTGAAAGATACCATTGATAATTTTATATGATTTTAGTTATTATATGATGAAACTAAGATGTATATGGATATTTAAAGGTATTTTATTAAAGGATTTTGGATGAAATCATGATTTAAGGATTAAATTGAAAAGTTGTTTTATTCATGGAAAATTCTAAAATTTCATGGAATTCATGGGCTTCTATTGATACATATGAAAATATCTAGGCTTGGGATAAGGATTAAATTACATGAATTTCATTTTCTGAGCCTAGGGACGAAGTTGTCATTAATTAAAAGTATAGGGGCAAAACGATAATTTTTTATAAGATGTGACTTGGATTGAATTGAATGTAAATTGTATTAAATTAATGTTAAATTTACTCGTATAGATCCAGATAGAAAAATTTTAAAACAGAATGCTCATAAATTTTCATACAGCCTGGCACACGGGCTTGTGACTTGGCCGTGTGACTCATACACCTAAAAGAATTACAAGTCAGAGAGTTATACAGGTTGGGGCGGCTATGTGCTCTACTTCAAAAGCCACACAGCCTGAGACACGGGTGTGTCACTTGGCCGTGTGAGCCACATGGCCTGACCACACGGGCGTGTGTTCCTTGTACCTTAAAAAAATTTTGAGATTTTGCGAAAAATTCTCTGAGTTTTTGTTTAGTCCCGACTTATTTCTAATGTATGTTTTGGGCCTCGAGGGCTCATATAAGAGACGATATGATAAATTTATGACTAATTTCTGATATGAATGTGAAGTATTATGAAATATTTGAGTCTGATCGGTAAACCCTGGTAATACTCCTAAACCCTGTTCCGGCGACGGATATAGGTTAGGGGTGTTACACAGACGAACTCAGACTAACAATTTCTTAGGTCTCATAACTACAAATATGTCCAATATCAACAACGAAAGATTGTCATAGTGGATACCCCTTTCTATCATATAGATACATAATTCATTTCATGAACTTCCTTAAAAACTCATTCAAATAGTTTACAGATTTAATTCAACCAAAAGACCCTTGGATATATCATAACCTTATCTTAGTAATACCAATCACAGATCAGTCAGAATGTTTCCAGAACTTACCATAAAAGAGAATAAGCACTTCTCTACGAAACAGATTTAACATAGTACGCCTTGAGAGCTCAATAGAATACGATACAAGAGTAACAAACAGAATACACTACAAAGGTGACATAAAGAATATGCTGCAAAGATGACATAGAGAATCATGTCTTTACTGTCCCAGTGGACTTTCACAGAAGGTGCCATGGATTTCTCCCCCATGGGCTTATACACAAGTGCATGTATCATGAACTGCCATTTCGATTTGTACATTATCGAAGGCTACACCATGAACATACATACAGACATATTATGCCATGGATCTCAACCACACGAACTTGCACATTCTCATGTATCGTGATTTGCATGTCCAGTCTTCATCTTACTAGAGGCTACACTATGAGTGTTTTCATATCATATGATGTCATGGGCCTCAACCTCATGGTCTTACATACATTTTTGTATCGTGCTTTGCTAGTCCTGTCTTCATCTTACTAGAGGCTACACCATGAATGGTTCCAAATCGTATTAAGATGCCATAGGTTTAAACCTCATGATCTTACTCTTGTTTTCATACCGTGATCTGCCAGTCTGATTAGCAATATAACTGTCTTACCAGAGGCTTCACAAAGACATACTCAACATTCACTTACCCAGATGTTCACCACTTTTACTTGTTCATACATCTTGTATTTTAGACCTTACATGCATGCTTATAAAACATTATTCATTTTAATAGATGTTGTTACACATTTTCATAGCACAAATCTTATCTTCATTATACTTATACTTCTACTAATTATTGAAGACATAATCATCCCATATATATGTATATAGTTATACTTCCATTGAACAAGTCACATAAAAGAGTTAGGATAAACACTCACCTGATTCTCACTTACTGCATCTAAGTTTCAGACTCAGACATCCTTCTCGAACCAACAACAACAATTGCTTAGAGGACATAAATTCACTATTACAAATCTTACACATACAATTTACTTTAGCTATTGACAGCCTCATGCAAAACCTTACACATAAAGCTTTACTGTTCATATATCTCTTACAGACTTGCTCAATCAAAATCTAACATGCGGAGCTGTAATACTTACCTGGAGATGGAATAATCATTCAGTAACTAAGAAACATAGCTTCCAGCATCACGAGGAAGAAATACATTTAGACTATAAGAAAAAGAATCAATGAGTAGCATTTTTAAGGAGGAAGAAAAAGAAGAAGAACCTTCCCCTAGAACTCTTTTCACACACACATATATCACCCATTTCTTCTTAGTGGAACTTAACAAGTGTTATAAATTTTTAGAGTTGTCCCTCATAATGGTTTACAATTTTCGAGACAAATATAAATGAGAATCTGATAGAATAAATATCAGACCAATCTATCCAGTTGGTTCCTAACCAAATTACCTTACAACTTAACTAGTATAGTACTTCAGACAAACATGTGTACTATACCTTTGACGTTAACTCATACTATAATTATCTTTCTACTTGACAAAATATTTCTTTTCAAATAACCTAATAAACTGAAATAGAACATTTACCTACTTACACGACAGTTATTATACGCCCACATGTGTACACCAAAAGAAACATACGAGGGAAGTACACTTCATCAAATAGATTATTTCACTAGAACACGCCCAAATCTTGGATCCGCCAGGCTTGGGGTGTGACAAAAATAATTTATATAAGCTAATTATGTTTATTAATTATATTAAGTAAAACTATATTCTACACTAAATATGGTAAAAATGTTTTATGATTTGGAATTTATTATTACTATTATAATTTGAATTGTTAAATAAGTTACTACATTCTAATTATGTTCAACAATTCAAATAACGAAAATCAATTTATATTAATTATAGTAATTAAAAATATATTATTTTATAAATTAATTAAAAATTAAATGTGTTACACAAACAAATTAAAAATTTTGTTGAAAATTTATTTATATTATATAATATTTAAATAAAAGTAATACATTTATTTTCATATTATTTAATAAGATTTTAATAAATGTTTTTAATAATTAATAGTAAAAAATTTTCAAAAGAGTTTAAGGTGGGGCTTAATTGTCATTGTACAGATAGTTGCAGGTTTTTGGTTTTCTTTCTTCTTCTGTCAAACATAAACCCTAAACCCTTACTACCAAAAAAGCAACTTATTTTGTATTTTTATGGTTAGCACCAAGAAAAAAAAAGCAATTCCATTTCTTGAATAATGGCAAGGTTCGATCAATTAGAAAACATGTACGACCTGGGATTGAAGCCAGTGATGCTTCGCAGTCTGATTAGACAATATCTTCCTGCCGAGAACCACCCTCTCAATCTCAACAACAGCTGTTTTGAGCTGCCAAGCCTGGTTTCCATGGTCCAAACTCACTGTCTCTTGTCGGAATTGGACTCACAATCCATCGATCCAAAGCTCATTAACACCTGGAAATCAGCCGTCGATGATTGGCTCAGTTGCTTGTTATCGCTGCTCTCTAGCGATATGGTATGTTTCAGTTCTTTCTTTTGAGTTTTTAAATGTTTTCCTTTTTCCTGTTTAAAATGAATGACCTTTGATTATTTCACATTTTCTTTTCACATTTTCTGAGCTTTGGGTTATGAAGCATCACTCTGTTACTTTGTTTTTTTGTTACTAATGTGTAGTTTCTGTTTTCGAAAGTTGAAGAATTAAAATTTGAGATTTCTTTAATTGATGAAAGAAAAAAAAGAGTGTAATTTGGCTTTATTCTGGTTCATTCTTATTAATGATAAATTTGTAACTCTGCCTAAATTTTCTTTGTTGCCCCCAATCGTATTTGATTCAATCTTATGTAAAATTTTGTAGTCAGATAAATGTTGGGTTGGAATCTGTTTGCTTGGGGTTACTTGTCAAGAGTGCAGTAATCAACGGTTTTTGTCTTCTTACTCTATTTGGCTCAACAAGCTTCTATCACATATTCAGGTATATGAAATATTATGTTGACATTGTTTTTTATGTCTACTTGTTTATCTACTTTATTTAAACTTCGTGCAAGTGGGATTTTTTTATTTATTTGTATTTCTTTAATTTATTTTCTAAGGACTGCTGATGTGAACATACTACTATGATAGATTGTAATTGTTTATAACCATGATGATTTATGTATGGTTTCCAAAATGTTCTTTGTATCATATTTTTTGGGTATGATTCTGAGAATCATGTTTTTGTACATGAAGCATTGCAGTTTTACCCTGTGAAGTTAATTAAGTTTTATGGGAATGCATATCAAATCCTGTATTTCCAGTGGATAGATCTAAATCTGGTTTACATTGGTTGCGTAAGAACACATAGAAGTTTGCAAAGAATTTAACATTTAAGTAGCCATCAATAATCTGTTAGTTATAGATGAACGTATTTAACATGATTCTGTTTAGCAAACATCTACAAGATGTGTTATGTCTGACTTTGAACTGCTTTTAGGGAGAGAGTAATTGAAGATTAAACATACTGGGATTCTGTGTTTCAGGATTGTGTATGTGTATAGGCTGAAAAGTTTTGAATGAATTTATTCAAGAGATTAATGTGAGTGAGTACCTGTGCCCTATTTAGTTTATACAGAGTTAGAGACAAAAGCTGTAGGTGGCGTGATTTTGATGTGGGTAGAGATCAAAATCAAGTAGTTCTTCCAATTTCATTTGGTTTGCATTTTAGATTTTCTAACTCTGTCATTTATGAGTAGTAGATAGCATGTTAGCTATAAAGCTTGTAGTATTTGTGCTATTGAATCATGATATGTTTCTTATGCTGCAAAGAGTACTGGAACTTTGATATTTTTCTTGTAGTTAAAAGTCATGACTTTTCCTTGAATTTTATGAAAGCTCGAATTTCTTTTCAATGTATAATGTATATTGGTGTGTGTGTGTACTCCTAGGCATATTTTGATGCAGTTCTTTACATTCTTTTTTGATGTACTTGACAATACATGTCATATCCTTTGTTCTAAACAGCCTCCAGCAGACTCTCAACTTGTGAAGATTGCTTCATGTACCTCACTAGCAGATCTATTGACGAGGTTAGATATTTGTTTTTCTTGCCAACAAACACATGTATAGCCTGAACAGGTACTTACATATGCATATGCACTCATGTGCTTGTCAATGCATTGTTTTATATATATTTTGCATGTAATATTTATGCTGATAGCAGTTGCTTTGAATATGATATCGACAGAAATTTTGGTGATTACTTATTCAATGGAGGGAAGCTTAGTACAGTTGACAGTTGGGTTAAAGTCAAAATTTAATGAGTATTGTAGTCATAGAATTAGTCAAGATGTTTGTATGCATTTTGGATAAGATCCGGCCATTTTCTATTTCTTCATAATTATGAACAACCGTGGATCTCCTAATATGGTTTTGTTTCACCATAAATTTCCAAAGCTTTTTCTAACTAACTCTTATATTTGCATAAGTTGTTTACTTTTGCATATTGACAACACTTTTGCTTCAGCTGCCTCTGTTTTGTGTCAGAGATTGCTCCAAACAGCAAATTTTAATGCTCAAAGTTCTCTATGACATATATCATACTATTTTGTAACTTGGAGAACTGCTCCTTTTGCTGATCTAGATTGGCTAGATTTCCAGAGGTAAAGAAAGATGGGAACTTGCTTGCTGGGAAGCTCGTCCAACCGGTTTTGAAGCTCTTAAATGAGGATAATATGGAGGCTGTTTGGGTATGTAGTGTATTTCTAGGTTTTTTTTCCTGCTGTACCTTCCAAGCTTGTATGGATAGAAATGTCTCAAAACATTGTACTTGTTCTTTGATTAGATTTTATTACAATTAATATTATCTTTTTCTTCAAAACATACAATGTTTAGAACATATTTATTATAATGTGTGAACAAGTCTTATAATAAGGGATAGTAGCTCATATTCAGAAAGATATGGAAATGCATTTTTTTCATTCATTTATTCTTTCACATGCATCTATAGTTTCATTTAGATAGAGGCAACATCAGTTGAAATTCATTTTTAGACTTGGGAGGAATCATAGGGATACAGACTTAAGTTGTAAATAATGATGATTCTTCTATTTGCTTGTCTTGTTGCTTCGAAGTGTTGTTTACCGTCCTTGTTTTGTCGTGACAGGAAGGAGCAGCTAATTTATTATATGCCCTTATAGCCTTCTTTCCAGCTTCTATCCATCACTATTATGACAAGGTTAGTTTATTTGCATTACGAAATTTCTGACTCTGAATAATTGTTGGTAATGTTAAGACCTATGAGCATGAATATCTCCTCCTACCCCCCCTCCCTACATATCATTGTTGTATCTACGTCAGTTGTAGACTTGGTTCGGATGTGTTTTGATGCATATCAGGTGCAGCTTATGGTTGCTGGGACTGGAAGGAGTTTTTTTTGGGGGTGGGGGGTTAAAGTGTTGGAAAAAGAAGATATTGGTGTTATGGCATATTTTTTAGGGTGCTTGAATGTATTGCGTCCCCATGTTATGTTTGAATTCTATGCCAACTTCTGGTTTCCTTTCAATTTTAAAAAGAGTTTATAATAAGTTCAAATTTTATGGGATCAAATTTTAAAAGCTGCTAGGCCATTAAATTGTAATAGAAACAAAGCGATGAACAGAAATATGTAGGTTTTATTCGTTTGACCTATTTATGGAAAAAATGTTAATCTTATTTAACAATGTCTGGAATGAACTCATGTCCCATGTCAACTCGTGTGCTATGTAGATACAAACTCATATACGTTGAGAATAGAAGCTGAAGAAACATGCTGTCCACAGATAAGAAGCTTCTTTAGCTGGATATTAAAAACATTAATGATTTGGTTTATGTTCCGTGGCTTAATCTTGTGCTTTATAAGGTTGCAAAATGCTCAAATATGATAACATGCAATCTCTGCAGTCATGTGCCAAAGGAAAAAGAGGAAGAAGTGAGAAAGGTTGGGTGATAGAGAAGGATAGTAGACAACATGATTCAATATTGTTAAACTTCATACATAAAAATTGTTTGTCTGATAAATCTTAAATAATATATCAGGGGCATATTTGCTATGATTCGTAAGATTCCATAAAATCATGGGGAGCATATATGATACTTCATACATTAGATTCAATATGATAGGAGAAACCAAACCTCAGCTGTTATAGTTTTATTTGCATATTGATGTCAGAGAGGAATAAAAGGATTTCTTTCAACTGAACTACACCTTAATACAATTATTAGATTCGTCCTGCTAACGAATTTACTATGTACTGGTCGAAAATAATTTTTGCAGGTTGAAGCTGCTATTGCTTCAAAAATTCTTTCAGGGAAATATAGTACTAAAACATTGAAGGTAAAATGTTTCTTTTCCCTGTTTTATGGCATGAATACAAAAGAAAAGGTGAAAAAAAAGGTAGCATGGGTAAATTCCATTACATGCTTTAATTTTATTTTTTGGTCTGGTTCAATCTCCAGAAACTTGGTTATTGCTTAGCATTGCTCCCCAAAGCAAAAGGAGACAAGGATAGCTGGTCATTAATGATGCAAAAATTTATGATATCAATTAATGATCACCTCAATGAAGCCTTTCAAGGTGTAGAAGAAGGTATAATACTATAATTTAACTCCTTTATGGATAAATCACCATTTATTGTTAAGATAAATAAGTAAATGACTGTACTTTGAATAACTTGCAGAAGCTAAATCTGATGAAGCTAGGAGATTATTGGTTCCCCCCGGCAAAGATCTGCCATTACCTTTAGGAGGTGCCTCTTTTAAGGGAACAAGTTCTGAGAGACTGCCTACAGCAAGTATCTCTACTCTTATGTTTTGCTGCTGTAAAATGCTCACAAGTTCATATCCTGTTCAGGTATTATCATGGGCTTTTTCTTTTACTTTTGAAATAGAAAATGCAATATATGTAAGTGTGGCTTTATAAGTTTGAGTCAAAGATTCTTCTGGCTTATTTTTTTCTTTCTTTTAAGCTACTGCTCCATCAGAATCATGCTTTTCAGCAACATTATATGTTTTGGTTAACAGGTTACTGTTCCAGTTCGGTCGATGTTAGCTCTTGTCGAGAGGCTGCTGAGAGTTGATGGTTCTTTGCCACACACCATGTTGCCTTTTATGACTTCTGTGCAACAAGAGTTAATTTGTTCTGAGCTTCCAGTCTTGCATGCTTATAGTTTGGAGCTTCTCATTGCAATTATAAAGGGGATGCGCAGGTACAAAGAGCTACTTGTTTTACTACAATGTTCTTACAGTTCTTTAGAAGAAAGTAGGCATATTTGATCTTTTTCTTTTGTCTTTTTTCTGGTTTGCAATCTTTATTATACTAGAATATATGTGGCTCTACCTTTTTCCCCTTTAAATACAAACCTTAAACTGCTGCTCTTACGTCGATTGCTTAAATATCTAACTGAAAGTACCTGCGAAAAGGAGAGTGCTCTTTTTATGTTTCTTTCTGATATGTTTCTCTTTGATTGAAGTTTGAGTTTTGTTCTTCTATTAACTAAATTTGGCAATTTAGTCCCTTCACTCCAATTCTAATGAATTTAGTCCTTCCAATTTAACTAAGGTGTTAATATTTGCCTATAACTTGGGTTATGCAGTGTTTTGGTAATAATCTGATATGCTGAGGTGGATTAATGTTTTTCTATGCAAATATAACAGTATAAAAGAATAATTTATTATTTTGATTGAATAATAATTATCTTTCTGGAAAATTTCTATAAAGGGTTTAGTAATTTCTTTAATTAAAAATAAAGCTTTTTCTTGTGCATTGTAGAAAAATTTGAGGCTAACATGTTGCGTAATGAACAAAATGGCCACAGTGTTGAATTAACTGCATATCATTATCGATATTCTTAAATCTGACTTTTAACTGAACTATAGGGATCAAACCATTAAAATTGCAGTAGAGGGACTGAAAATAGCACAATTGAGATATAAACTCCTGCCCTTCTCTTTAGGCTATCTTTTCTGCTCATAATTCTTTGCTAGACTTTTTGTCATAAGTTGGGTGCAATCGTTGGTTGTTCTCTTTTCAACCTATATGAATCAATTGGGAACAAAAGGACAATTTCCTTGTAAAGACCAACCACATCAATCCTTTGCTCGCATCTATGACGTATGTCTACTTTGAAATGACAGCTAATTCCTTTTTTTTATGTCTTTTGTCTTTGTCTATCTATGCATGTTTCCTAATATGTTTGTTTTAAAATACAATTATATATTCAAAATGTTTGACCTTCTTATCTTCTGTATTATTGTGATTATCAATCTGTTTGTTTGTTGTGTATGCACCAGTGCTTATTCCATAATGCAATTGCTTATATCTTTCTCAGTGGTGTTTTTGGATGTCTACAAACACACAAGTTATGAAGAATGCCAAAGTAAAGTGGTCATATCTTAGCATATATAGTGTACACAACAATACTTAAATGCTAATCAATTTAAAGATGTTACACTGTTAAGGTTCAAAATATCTTTAAATTCTGAAAGAGATTGTGAGCAATACACCTTAGTGGAATAAGAGAACCAGAGGTATTATCCTCTTGAAAAGTCATGTTAGCCTCATTCACCACATGCTTCGCTTTAAACCCTTACTGATCTTTTCTGAACTTAATATTAGTAAAACATATGGTCCCTCCTTTACGTAATTATCTGCTTGGTCCTTGCCAACTTCCATTTTTGTAGATATTCTTGGAATATTTTCTTCACTTTTCTATGCGTATGTATTTGTATAATATATTTCTTATAGATTTCAGTCATGTGTAATTTTTCGATGATCGATTTTGAGTAAATATATGTGCTTTATTTTTTTATCTTGATTTTGTTTTCAGGCAACTGTTACCACATTCTGCATACATTGTGAGAGTAGTTACAAGATATTTCAAAAGATGTTCTCTTCCAGAATTGAGGATAAAGCTCTATTCAATCATACGGATGTTGCTTGTATCAATGGGTGTTGGTAAGGAGTAATTCTTTGAAAACCTTTATAAAATTTACCCCCTATGCTTTTAAACATCAGTCTATTACTATTTCTTTCCCTTCTTTTTTGGTTATTAGCAGCTAGTTCCTATCTTCAGTCATGCATGTATTTGCATTTCCAGTAATTCTTTTGATACATGTCAAGCTTTAGCCCTCCATCATATTCAGAAAATTCAGCCAGGAGCCTGGGATCTTTTACTCTGCTCAAATGAGATATCTTTCCAGACTGTGCTTTTAATGCTTCAAAATAGAAACTGGGTAAGGGAGGGAAAGGACAATAGCATACCCTTGAGTTCTAGTGCCAACTTACATGTAGGTTTGTCAAACTGTCCAATCTAAGAATGAAAATAAATGAGAATCTGTCTGAAGAATTGAGTCTCAACGTGGCGGAGATAAAACATTATTTTGGATAAGTACTTTTCTGAAGTTTCTGGAAATGATATTTCTGGATAGTAGAATATTTAACAGTAGCTACATAAGGCCTACTGATTGCCACCAAGTTGGTACTGGGTATTATGTCCTGCTTGCAACTTAAAGCAGTACTTTTTTCTGGCAACCAAAGGTGTTTTCCTCAATGTTGATGCAGTTTTGCTCAGATCATTCTCCTTGTTAATAGCTTTCTTCTTCTTCTTCTCTTTTTAATTTAATTTGGCTATTTGTTGGTTGTTTTGTATTTGCTGCTGTTGCTTTGCAGTATAGGAGACTAGGAGTAGCTTGTGGTTATTTATGGGCTTGTGGCTATATTCTGAAAAGAAGTAAAGAAAAATATCTTGAAACAAATTTTTTAACACTTTGAGGCTATACATTAAATGCATTAATAATACTTTTGATAAATGAATGAATGTAGAGTTTTTAAGACTCCATTTGCTAAATGTTCATAAAACTTGGTGAAAGTTGAAAGGTCGGAGATTTATGTCTTTTTAAATTCTTTTTGCCATATAACAATCTAATTTGCTAAAGGAATAGTGCTTTAGAATACTAATGGTACACAGGAATAGATTGGTACTTTTTATCATTTAGGACTATAAGTATTGATTTTTAACCATAGTGGTCTTCTATTGTCATGGAGATGAGCTTTGACTGAAATACTAATATGCAACCTTTTTTCTTTTAAACCAGGGATTGCTATATATCTTGCACCAGATGTCATTGAGAATGCTTCTAATGATCTGAATTCTCTTGGCGGTGAAGATATTGAGACATCCCCTGCAAACACAGGTCCTGCTGGAGCTTTGCCCCAGCTTAGCAATAGGAAAAGAAAGCATGGTGCTAAAACTGGATCTCTGGAGGAGAAGCAAGATG
This sequence comes from Gossypium turneri, assembly GCA_008044935.1. NCBI lineage: Eukaryota > Viridiplantae > Streptophyta > Magnoliopsida > Malvales > Malvaceae > Gossypium > Gossypium turneri. Next base: position 5,216,434 of record CP032576.1, read on the forward strand.
CACCTAGTCCAAAAGTGGGAGAATCCAATACCCATCAAATGACTCCAATTACTGTAAAAATGGCTGCACTTGACACTTTGGAAGTCCTCCTTACAGTGGTTTGTTATTTCTAGAAAATTTTGCCATTTGAAAACTTTGCTAGCTTGATATATCATATATACATGTGTTTGTGTATATATTTGTATACATATGTACATATGCATGGAGAGAATAAATTGTCATTGGCTTACTGTATAGAGAAAGAAGTAACATAACAGAAATATGGACCAAATTCCTTTTTTCCCCCTAATTGGAAGTATAAGATAGTAAAACAGCTTATATATTTGTATATCTTTTCCATTCTTTAAGGATTATAGAAACTAAGTTGATAAAATTGAATTGTAAGCAAAACTAGATGAAACAAAATAATATTATGCTAAACTATTTGCTTGTGATGTTTGTTTTAGATTGTTTGTTCGTTTTTTTTTGGCCAAAATATTAAGATATTTTTGAAGACATTTATTTTCATATTTTATATATGTATACAAATAGTTATTGTCCAACTAATAGAAAAATGTTTGTTTTACGTTTTTTTTTTCTGGATAATTGTACTTGATTGGTCTTATAGTAACTACTATTGAACTCATCCTAAATACATACATGATGTTGTTTTTATCATGTTTTCCAGAGAAACTATATCTACATGATTTACAGGAAGTCTGCAGTTTTATGGTTCATAATGGTTGTCAAGTATTCAATGAATATAATACTGTCATGTTTATTTGTCAAAGGGTGCTGCTTCGAAATCTGAGAGTTGGCGATCAAGCATTGATAGTCTTTTAATGAAGACGGCCATAAATTCATGTAAAAGGGGATGGGGGAATTTGGAAAGCAACATTTTCTTGCCTCATGAATCAGCCTCAGAATGGGCAGATTTCCAGTTCTCATCATTACGTGCACTCTTGACATCGTTCCTCGCCCCAGCTCGCACCCGACCACCATATTTATCTCAAGGGCTTGAGCTTTTTCGTAGAGGTAACTATTTTCTACATGGTAACATTGTTTTACATTTAGTAAAATGACAATAAGAACAAATTTTTTTCCTCGAGATGGTAATAAAAATAAGGTCAAATTCTGCTATTAGACCCTGTGCTTTGTGTAAATTGTGGATTTAGCACCTATACTTTAATTTGATCAATTTTAGTCCCTGTACTTTTTGAATTTTTAAATTTTAGTCCCGACCCAATGGTAGCAATTAAATTTGGTTGATTAAATTATGTCATTAGTCCTATATTATATATAAAGTTATAGATTTAGTTTACGTCCACCAAGTGGATCATTCTTAGTGGTTATATTTTATGAATTTCAAAATTTTAGTCTTAATGCAAACGACAGTTGTTAAATCTATTAATTTTTTTTTTGCGAGTATAATGTGAAAATAACAAACAAACATAGCATTACACATGTGATAATATGTTTGACACATCAAATTTTTAAAATAACAGAACTTAATGAATTTAATAGTTATTATTTAGTTAGGACTAAAATTTTCAAATTCTAAAAGTATAGAGATTGAAAATGACCTAATTAAAGTACAAGTACTAAATCCACAACTTACGCAAAGTATAGGGTCTAATAGCTGAAATTAACCTAAATATAACAATGCCTTTTAGGGTTCAACCATAAACTAAATTCATTTTCAGCTCAAATGACCTCTTGGAACTCCTCGTTTGTAGTGCTTATTGTGCTCCACTCCAAATTGAGGCCAGGGCAAAAAACCAGCTTAGTCTGTAAAGTCAAATAATTAATAAGTTAAAAACATTGTGCAGGCATTTCCATAGTCTGTTGCATATATAGATTCTTGTTAACTTTTGTGCCATACTTCATTTTGTTTAACTGTAATTATATGGCTATTCCAGGTAAACAAGAAGCTGGAATGAAGCTCGCCCAATTTTGTGCCTATGCTTTGTTTGCACTGGAGGTGCTCATACATCCTAGAGCCCTTCCACTAGATGATTTCTACTCTGCTTGTCATAATTCTACTGATGGAGCTAGCAATAGATTCCTAGAAAATATTTACTCTGGCAGTCGGAAGCAAAATACATCGTTTCTCAGTGACATGCGTAGAACAGAACAAGGTGGTGTTGAGTCACATGATGATGATTTATATGACAGGTGGCTACAAAACGAAAACGAAAATCAAAATGAAAATGAAAACATTCCTGTTGAGGATATGAAGGATCAAACATCAAGACCAAATGATCCATCATTTACAAATGTTTTAGAGGTAAGGGAACAAGAGCCAGCAGCAGCTAATGCAGATGTGCATATGAGAACGGAAAATGAAATTGTGGTGCAGCCCTGGCACTTAGAAGAATCAGTTCCAAAGTCTCAGGGAGTAGCTTCTGCAAAAGCCGTCATGAGTCCTGCAGTTGGAACAAATCCTGAAGGTAGTAAAATAGAATCTAAGACGCCTTTTTCTGCTAGTGATAGGTTAAATGATACCAATCATGATATGTTCTCTTGCGTGGATAAAGTTGATGGTTTTGATCATGTTACTGGAAAAACTTCATCAACCTTGCCTAATGCCGAGAAGGGTAGTTCATCTATGGTGCATTTGGATAGTGACTCATCTATGGACTCATTTCCAGGCATTGTTGATGCTGATCCAGATACTGATGCTGATTCTGACTAGGAAACAGGGTAAGAGAAATGATAATTCATCAAGTGTTCATCAAAATGAATGGAATCTAAGATGGGATAGGTTGTTTGTACCATGTTCTGGTTCTTCTTACTAGCAATTTTCCAGCACCAGCGGTTGTAAGTAAAACTGAGAGGAGCACAGCAAGGAGCCAGAACGGAGCAAATTTTATCTTTTTTATTTTTTTTATTTCAACATTAAGTTTTGGAGAATAGAGATCGAATAGCATCAATTATGAGGCAAGGCAAGGTGGCTTGAGAAGTTGACTCACTCTCCAAGTGAACCGAGTTTTTGATTGACTCGTGAGTCAGGAAGGATAAAGGGTTATTGTTAACATATATATTTATTCATGGTGATTGTTGTTACAGTAGAGGCCACCTTGTATAAGTTGTGTTCCATTTGCTCTTAGTAGGGAGGTAGAGATATTAGAAATGGTTTAAGAACATTTACTATTGTTTTAGTTCAATTTATGGATTAAAAGTTTGTTTTTTGCTATGTCCTTGTTAATGAGAAGCTCCATTTTTGAACCAATATTATTGTTCTTTACGACCTATCTTAATCATATTCCATGAATTCATGCTTAAGCTCTGAATCTGAGCCTTCGGTGGCGATAAATCACGATGAGAGGATATATACCATCTTATAATCATTATGTAGGGGGGTCGCAAAAGTACGTTTTCAACATGCATATTGGTTCAAACAAAGTTATTACGTTGTAAAATATATATTTGATAAAGGTTTACATAAAAGTTAAATTAAACTTTAAATCAAATGGTAAAGATTAATGCTATGGTGTTTTCAAGTTGAGATAATGCTATTTTAATGTTTAAAATATTGTTGCTATTATTTATTTTAATTAGATTTATTATTATTTTTTAGTGACCAATCAAAATCCTTCTACTAAATTTTGGATAAGCTTTAAGATAAGATGATAATTAGGATACAGATAAAAATTATGTTTTAAATAAGAATGATGATGTGAACACAAATGATTAGTGTTCACGATATAACTTAAATAAGATTTTTTTAGTATAAATATGGGTAACATCCATTGTTTAAACATTCAAGTAAGAAACAAAAAAAGCTTGTTATTGAGGCTAAGGATGGATTAAGTACTCATAGGAAGGTGAGTCTAGTGGTGATGTGAACAAAAATAAGAATGGAGAAGAACCCATTGAGAAAAGAGTGTTGACAATGTTATTAGAAATATGAAGGTGATAACAGGAGCAAATCAACGATGAAGTTGTACAAAGATTGGAGAAGTGTGGTGGGGATACCTAGATGTTATTATGAAACTTTTAACACTTAAAAAAGAGAATATCAAAATGGAAGGAGTCTTGGACATTAAAGTTAAGAAGATAGTAATTAATTTTAAACCCAGTTTGACGATGATGGAAAGCTTAAGCTGGTTGTGATTGTAGGAATGGTTCACGACCATTGAACCTTGGACAATGCAAAATAGAGTTACACGGCTTACCTATTCTCGTGTGGTCTTACTATACATTTAAGAAGACTGCTCGGCTATGGGGTGATTTCATCTTGATTGGGGGAGAGCCTTTAAAGATGCAGGGCCTTTAGCTTTGGATCTATGCTGCTAATGGTGAATCAGTTGGAGAGAGTTGAGGTGTGAAAACTAGAACTGGTAATGTGGTGAGGCTAGTGAAGTGGGCACACCTTTTGTAACACAAACACGCAAACATGGAATATTAGGATAGCAAAAAAAAAATATGAACAATGTTTGGACGTAACCCCTACGTCTATGGGACATTAACTAGAGAAAAAATTTACTACTAAATCTCATAGAACAGCATTTGAAACCTCATTGCATCTTGTGCACCAACATGGTGAAATGGAGGGAATTGTATGTTTCCAAAAATGAATCAAGCAAGAACATTCAGTTGTATGAAGCAAGTAGTGAATCAAAATCTGTAGAGAAGTGCAACACGAGTATTAAGTGAAGAGCCAAAGGAATGAGGGAACTCAAGGAGATGATGCATAATGAGAGTCGTGTTTGAATTGGGTTGCTTGGAAATGAGACGACGGAGTGGAACTGGAGGAGCTTAAATATGGTGCATACTTTAAACTTGTCCAAGCTCGACTCAGCTTGAAATATGAGTTTAAAATTTTATTCAAACCCATCCATATTTGCAAAAGACTAATTTAAACTCATTTTAAGCCCGTCCATATTATTTTTATTTTTTTAAAAATATTTATATTATATTATTTTAATATTTAATAATTTTATACATTTTTATTTATTGAAATTTTTTATATAGTTATCTTAACATTATTTTAATGTTTAAATTAGAGTAGTATTATATATTTAGTATATGTTTATTTTCTTAATGTGTTCTAAATTATATAATATATAAGAATAACATAATATTAAGTATTATAAACTTAAAAACGGGCCTAATTTTTGTGTCTAATCCCATTTTTCGAGCCTAATGTTTTTACCAAATCCTCCCAAATTTTCAGACGGGTCTCTGAGCTTGAGTGGATAACCTAACTCATGACAGAGTTAAGTAGAACTAACAAATTTTGAATGGTTAAATTATGATAAATTTAAAATTTAATCATTACATTTTTAAATTTCAAAATTCAAGTTTAACTGTTAAGTCTATTAAATTTCTTTATATTAAATTTCTTGTTTAACATTTTGAAATAAAAAAAATTTATTTAGTAATCGTGTAACTAAAAAAGAATTATAATTAACTTGAATTTAATAAAAAATGTAATAAAAAGTAATTCATTTGGGAGTTTTCTTGAGTTGCTGCCCGTGTTTAGTGGAACAGGCTAGCTTGAAACGGTTCAATTTTAATAAGTATATATTTTTAAAAAAAATTAAAGAGGTAAAAAAAAAAAAAAAAAAAACTGTTTACGCCGGCAATATCTTGATAGAAAACCTCTACTGTTTAAGCAAACAAAGATGGTGAAAAGGGAGAAGATTGCACCAAGTTTTCAAGTTCCGGACGATATCGAAATAGATATCTTATCAAGATTGTCAGTGAAGAGTTTACTTCGATTCAAATGCGTTAAGAAATCATGGCGTAATTTCATTGAAGATCCTGTTTTCATCGCCATGCATCTCGATTATTACGGTAAAAGTAGTGTTGGTTTTCTGCTTTATGGATCTCGTCCTTATAAGTACATTAAGCAATATCTTAATTGCAGCAGCATCGATGTTTCGATGTCGATCAAAATTTTATTTGGGGAATCACCCGGATACATGATTGGTTCAATCAATGGATTAGTTTGTTTAAGTAATAATTTATATTTCTTCTTGAAGGAAGATAAAAGGTTGAGTATTTATATCTGCAATCCTTCTACTAGAGAAATTTTGGAGCTTCCGGAATGTCATCATGCTTATAATGATTTTGTTCTTAGTATTGGCTTTGGGTTTTGTCCTAAATTTAATGATTATAAAGTGGTAGTAGTAAAGCTTCTGGACTCTGTAGTAAATGTTAGAGACCCCAATTGTTGTTTATTTTCATTAGGGGTTGAAGTTTATAGCTGGAATAGGAATTCTTGGAGAAGTACAAAAATAGTAAATCCAAGGTCTGTTTTGACCACTTCATTCCAAGGTAAAGGGTATTTCAATGGAGCCTTTCACTGGGGAGGACGAGATCTAAAGTCATCTAAGAGGATGATCATGTCATTTCAATTTGATGAGGAGGTATTTCGAGAGCTTAATTTGCCAAATCATCCTGATTTTCAAGAGGAGAATTACTTTCTGAATGCACTGATTATAGAACATCAAAATTTCTTTTCCTTGATCATCAAACAAAAAGTAAATATGCACGTTTATGATTTATGGGTGATGAAGGAATATGGTGTATCAGATTCTTGGATTAAGCAGTTGACGATCGAAGTACCGGTCCTGGAAGATCGACTAATGTTTCGACCGGTGATGAGCTTTGAGAACAATGGTGAGCTTCTTGTCCTTAGTGATTGGTATGGGAGAATTGTTTGGTATAATACTAAAACCAAGCAAATTGAGAGGTCAAAGGAAGTATTAAGAGGGCGATCCATTCGTTACAAGGAAAGCTTGGTTTCATTGTCCAGAAAAAAAGTAGTATGATTCTTTTTAGTGCTTATTATTTCTGATGCTTTTCGATTTATGATATGTATTTGCATTTGAATATGACTAGAATGTCTTTAGTAGAAACTAAACTATTCTTATCTTTGGAATTGAATGTTCTTTATGTTGACAAAGACTCGTTTCCGAGTCCACTTGAGTCCGAGTAACATAGCTTAGGCTTCTCATGTTTGCAGCAGTTTTCCACGATCCTTGGAGTTGCGTTCGGAGCTTGGTGTTTCTAATGTTATAATATGAGCATCTTTTAGGTATACAATGCTCCAAGTAGTCTCTGCCTGTACCCATTACACAGTCTTTACAAAAGCTTATCAATGGCCTCAATGGAATTGACATGCAAGCTATCAAGGGAATCGACTAACATACTGCAGTTCAATTACGTTCTGGTCATCATCTACTTTGATATGCTCTAAAAGGATATTGAGAGAGATAAGATGCAATAAAATGATTAGTCGACTGTAAATTACTCTGATAACATTACGAACTCTGAACAGGAAATGGTTGGCTCTGCCCAGTTAAGCAAGGCAGAATATGCTCTAAACGAGAGCTGTTGAACTTAATGTTTTTGCTCAACTCACTGCCAATCGGCTCTTCACTAATGGAACAGGACATCACAGCTTTTACCATATAAACATTATAACACATTGATCAAACTGATATAATGATGGCTTCCAAGGGGAAGAAGAAGCTTCAAAATATACGGATCGGAGATCGCCTTTACCGGAAGAATGAACTCGGGAGCAAGCAACACATTGTATGAACAGATGTAAACCACATGAGAATATGGCAAGCAAAATACCACCACTCATTGTAAGAAGAAATGTTTGGCTACAATATGTGTAGTGTTCCATTGACTACACGACTATGGGGATAAATTAACATACAGATGACGAATCTTGCTGGCCGGACCGGCGATAAAAGTAAGAAATCGGAGATGCCGACATTAACTTAATCAAAGACTTAAATTGCAAATTAAAAGATTCAGTAACAAGCAAATCCTAAGGAATCTACAAGAGAATCTTGGGTGAAATAGCTTAACATTCAAGTTCCAATTCTACAAGACCTGTCTAAAGGACAAGAATACCCGTTCAGCCCGACTTAGATGAAGTGTGTACAAAGTTTTTCTAAAATCGGATGAGTCCGACCCGACTTGAAATAAAATATTAAAAATAATAATTTAAATTAAGGGTAAATTATATTAATTTTTCTTAAATTTTGTTTAAAATTACATTTCAATCACTTAACTTTTAAAAATTACATAATAGTCACTAGCATTATCAAATCATGTTGTACTTTAATTCAAAGGGTTACTAATTTGGTCCTTGAGCTATAGTTAAAAAATTGTTAAGAAAATTTTAAAACTTTTTATAGACTTTTATTTTTTTTATTTTTTTACAATCATTGTTAAGAAAATTTTAAAACATCAAAAATGATGTTTTAACTATAGCTTAAGGACCAAATTAACTATTAATCCTTTGAAATAAGTGCAATGTTACTTTTTTAACAGAAGTTAATGGCCGAGTGACAAAAAATGTAACAATTTGGTAACGTTAGTGACGATCATGTAACTTTTGAAAGTTATGTGACTGAAATATAATTTAAACAAAGTTTAGGGACAGTTCGTGTAATTTACCCTTAAACTAAATAAAAAATATAAAAATATGTTATTATTTTTTATTTATATTTTTTAATAGTAATATGGACAATTCAAGCTTGCTTGAGGCCCTCACATGACATCCTTTATAACCCAAAAATAAAAAATTCTGTCACTAGAATCAGCATGTTGACCAAAGAGGTTCAACAACCAAAGCATCGAGTAAAGAAGAAAATATTACTTGAATAGAAGTTACAGAACACAAAGGAAGCCGAAAGAAGGCCTTCATACATAGCCTGCTGGCAATGAAATGCTTCCAACGGTCTGTTTGATAGGGGGAAAATATTTTCCAGAAAACGTTTTCCAGATTTTACTGTGTTTGTTTTGTTGGAAAGTGAGTTCCTAAGGAAAACATTTTCCAAAACACGGGTAAAATCATTTCATTCTTTCCGGAAAACGTCTTACCGATTTCTAAGGGGTAAGACATTTTCCACTGCTCCTCTCTTCACTCTCTTCACCCTAACGATTACAGCCTCATCATCTCTGCCTCGTCTTCTCTGCTAGTTCACCTCTTCTCTTTGCTTGCCTCGTTAGCGTGCTGGTTCACCTCTGCTGGTTCATCGAAGGTAAAATTGCAAACTCTAGGTTAGGGGTTTCTTCTGCTCGAGTTTGGTTTGTGGGGGATCTGTTGGTTTCTGCAAGTTTTTGAAGCTGGATGTGTTAGGGGTTTCTGTATATTTTAGTTCATTGATAAATTTTTTTTTCTGCAAGTTTTTGTAGTAGATGTGTTGGTTTCTTTAATTTTTGATCTTTTTATTTTTTTTAAATTTCTTGTCCATAGTTTTGTGAATCGGTTTCTGGGTTAGTTCCTTTATGTTCTTGGTTTCTTGCTCATATATTTGGTGGTTGGGAATAGTAACTGAAAGATTTTGGCCCCTGGTTATGCTGAATGTCACCTCTGTCGCGGTAATAGTAACTTGCTCTCACTGATCTGTGCCGACAGTCTTCTCTGATTACCACTTACTGTGTCGTTGGTCGCAGCTTAGATTTTAATACATGCTTTTGATGTTCTAACAGCATCAAATGTAGTCAAAACAGAAAGAATTTTCGGACCCTGTGTTTATTACTTATCTAGTTAGAAGTTAAATTTGTTAGTATTTGATGCTAGAGAAAAGGGGTGATGAATGTTCATTTGATATCTAGCATGTTTGATTACAAAGGAAGGTCCTTAAGTAACATTGATGCCTCTGTTTCATCAGAATGGGCTCTTTGGCTTGTGTTTGAAGGGTGAAAACATTTATGATTTAACTATCTTAATTTCTCGGTTTTCAGCTTCCTTTGATACTGGCAGGTTATGTTTCAATCCTTCTTGTTCAGTTCAACATATATTGAAATTCTAGATTTAGCTTAATGGATACCTAGAGCTCTGTGCGAAGAATTAATGGCTAAAGGGCTATTGTTTCAACTGGTTATTTCTGGCTTTCATTGAATATTTTTGTCGAGTAAAAATGATATGGCAATTTGATTCCTATAGGAATTAAAGTCCTCTAGTTTACTTAATTTGGCTGTTGAATGCTTGTTAATGAAAAGACAATTAAATTGTAGCTGCTTCCTATGTTTCAATTTCTGCAGTTTCTTTACTATGCTCAGCTTGTATATGATTTATTTGCTGAAGATGTGTTTCTAAGAACTAAGGCCTAGAAATGGTTTCAAAAGTTGCTTTTATGCTTTGCTTTTATGACTTTCTTTAGAAGAGTGACCTTCTGAAATCTGTATATGCTTAATTTTTAATATAGGATTTTACTTGCTAAAGGTTCCCATGGAATTATTAGACTTTGAATTTTTAATAAGGATTTTACTGCATCATTTGCAAATATATAAAACAATTATTTTGTTTATATTTGAAAATCCATTATTTTGTTTTTTCGATAACTATGTCAGTCACTCGATTATTTTATAAGCAAATACTAGATAGTATTTTTATTTATTTATTCATGGCCAAACATAAACAAAATCTGATTTTGATATTGAAAATTATAACTTATAATGTGATTTCTTAAATTTTTTTAGAACATTAATATCCGATTATTGTTTTTTCTTCCAATAACCTTAGATAATTTTTTTTAATTTTTATCTCAGATGATTAAAAAATTTACTAATAGTTTTTGCCAGTATGTTTGCATTCATTAATAAAAAATTATTAATGCAATTATAATTAGCTTGATATGTATGTATGTACTTTAGTCATGGTAACTTTTAATATGTGATCTTATGAAAATCTTACATCTTTTTTGTAGTGATCAAATATTTGTGTGGCATTATTTTGTGTAGATGGATTGTAATCAACATCAAAATGCAATTGTCGGAGTCGCGGCTTCAGTTTTAGCTTTTGGGGCTCTTTGGATTAAAAAATTAAAAACTATGAAGGAAGTTGCTTATCACCCTCGTGTGAATCGAGATTATGAAAGAGAAAATTATATTAATTTGGTACATCCAAACGTAAAAGAAAAAAATATTCAAGAAAGTGTCGATGAACAAATTAAATTTGTGGGTGAACAACTTGGCAGAATTGCTAATGCTTTGAAACAATTTACTGCGGATAAGACACCACAGCTTTACGAAGAAGTGATGTCGATGGAGGAAGAAGGATTTGATGATGACTTCTTGTGTTCTGTGTTTGATTATCTAGTGAGTCATGAATCCGAGGCTAAAGCATTTTTAGTTAAAAGTAAGAAGCATAAAAAAATTTGGCTTCAAAAATTTTCCCGAGGTTGAAGATATTGATACTTTTATATGGTGTAATATTAGTTTTGCACTTGGACAATGTTGTTGTTATTATATGGTGTATTACTAATTATGCATTTTGATAATATTTAATTTCTAGTATTAATTGTGGTTTGGAAGTTAATTTATAATTATTCAATCCTTGTTTTTTTTAAACACAATTACAAATAATTTATTTGACTTTAATTATTTTCAATTTATGGCGGTTAATATTGTAATTTAATAATTGAATATTATTATATATTTAATTTGATTTGTTTATTTATAAATAAATCATTGTAATATATGTAAAAATAAGTTAAAAATTTATTAATATATGTAATAACAAATTTTTGGAAAAGATTCATTTAAATACCAGAAAATATTTTCAGTAAATCATTTTTCAAAAAAATAAATTATTTTCTAAAAATTATTTTTCGAAAAATATTTTACTGGCAAATAAATAGACCTTAATAGCAAAAGGAATTTACTTTAAAAAAGTTATTGGAATGAAATGATAAGGACTTACATGTTTGATCTCCCTCTTTATTTTTAGTCAAATCAATGAATCTAGTGAAACTAACAGTCCAAGTATATTGTGAGGTTTCTGAAAAACTCCCAAGTTCAATCGCAATAACTGTTAAGCAAAGGCAGCTTCAAAATCTTGCCTTCGATTCCCTTTGTCAACTTGAAATGATCCCATGATTCTGGCTTAGTAATGAGATGACAAAAGCACATAAACTGATGGATAGTTCCTGCAAGCCTTAGATTGCAATGAGCTGCACAAGCACTGAACAAGGTCTACCAGATGCTCAAATATTCATGTCCAATGCATACCCTGGACGTGCATATTGTGAAACTCCAAAAACCCTCCAAATATGTGAAAAACTTTAATACATATCCTACCCAATACTTCTGAGTCTGAGAGACATAGATCTTGAGAAGAAACAAAATTGCTTTCAAGAATTCAACTTCTAATAAAACTAGAGCCCCTAGTCTTCCTCACATATTGATTAACCATTAGTTTCCTTACTCTTTCCGCATCATCCCATTTCTCATTCAAAACATATAAATCAGATACAAGAGAATAAACCCCCCCATCACTCTCTGGCTTTACCGTTTCCATCACTTGCTTGATCACTCTGTCAGCCATCTGAAATTGCTTATGATCCTTACAAGCTGACAAAAAAGAACTCCATATAACAACATTGGGTTCAACTTTCATTGTACCGATAACCCGATAAGCTTCTTCTAGCAACCCTGCCTTGCCATACAAGTCAACCATGCACCCATAATGGTGAATCCTTGTCTGCAAACCATATTGTTCGATCATATCGAAATACTTGCGGCCTTCCTTGACTAAACCTTTACGAGCACATGCATTGAGAATGCCTGTAAAAGTCATCTCATTAGGCTTCACTCCCGCCTCTTGCATTGCGTCAAAGAAAGACAGTGCCTCGTCACTGTAGCCATGTTGTGCAGATCCACTAATCAATGCCGTCCAAGTCATTACATTTCTTTGTTGCATTGCATTGAAAACTATACAAGCATACTTCAATAAACCGCATTTTGCATACATATCTACCAAAACAGTGCCGATTTCGACAGTCAAGTTCCACCCATTTTTAGCTATAAACGCATGGACCGATCTTCCCGCCAATAATCCAAGAGAACCCATGTGAGCGCAGCCAGATAGAACCGCTCCCACAGTCACTTCATCAGGTTTCAATCTCTCATTTGCTACCATTTCTCTAAAACAAGATAACCCACAATTCCACTTCCAGTTATTCATGAAAGCAGCAATCATGGCAGACCAAGAAGCAACATCCCTCAAAGTCATTGCCTTAAAAAAGGCATACGCTTTGTTTACATCCCCAGACCGTGAATAACCAGTTATCATGGTGTTCCAGGTAACAATGTTTCTCTCAGGAATTTCATCGAACAGTTTGCATGCATCGTCAAAACAAGAAACCACGTACGCATTCAACAAAGAAGTAGCCACATAGACATGGGAAACGAACCCTAACTTCAAGATATGACAATGGAGGTGGGCAACGAGACTCGGATTTCGCAAAGGTGTACATGACTTGAGGGTGAAGAGAATTGAGAAACTATTAAAAGGAACCGATTGGCGGTGCATTTGAGAGTAAAGAACCAAGGCTTGGTGAGGAGAAGAAGCATTTTTTATGGCTAAAGTCCAATTGTTGAAAACTTTTATAAGTTTTTGTGGGTTTGGTTGGCGCATTGCTTTAGTTTCTTGTCATTTCCATCGATTCAAAGATCAAGTTTCATAATCACACAGGTAAATGTTTGAAAAATACATGGTAACAACGAAGATGCAAGTTGCCAAATAGCCGAAAGCCCAGGTACTAAAGTAGCAAATCAGCCTACTATTTTATGTAATATTATAATCGAGTAATTTACGAAGAGGTATAGGAATTGTTGGGTTTAATTCTGAATCCCATCCCTCTATTTTATGAAATTTGAAAAATTAATCTTTTATTTTAATTTGTCAAAATTTAGTCCACATACTTCATGGGAATGTTATGAACTGTTTCCTTCACTTTGTTGCATGGCTGGTTGTTAATTTTCATTCTGTTTTCTTGTAATAATAAAATGCTGCGTTTCGGGGGAGTCTTGGATCGTTTAATGAAATGATGCGTTTAGCTTTGGTTGTTAGCACAAAACTCTTCGTTTCAGTTAACTGTTGTCAGGCTGTGAATAGCTATTTCTTCTCTCTTTTATCACGAGTGAAGGAAGCCTGAGTCAATTATGAAATTGAATGAATCATTTACTCTTTTCTTCCTCATTCTCTCCAACAAATTCTCTATTCTCTCTTCTTAATTTCTCTTTTAGATATTTGTTTCGTTACAGGGTATCAGAGCTCCAATACAGTCCATGACTACTGATGGAGTCACTACCAGACTACAAAAAGAGATAGGTCAACTTTAGCAAGAGTTGTCCCACCTCGGAGTTGATATTGATGCTAAAATGGATTCTCGATTCAAGGATTTCCAGGAAGGATTTAAGGGGGACATGCAGACTCAGCTGTATTCCTTGCTTGAGTAGTTTATAGGTCAACCTCAACACCTTGGAGTAGGAAGCTCGAGTCAGGGTAAAGGAAAGAAAATATTAAGAGAATCACCTCCTGGATTTCCTCTCTGAGAGTCCTTAGTTTTGTCCCCAAATTATGACCTGGGACTTGCAGATTTGTTTCCTAGACTCCCTACTGTCGAGGGCCAGATCAAGAAGATTAAGTGGGAGTGTCCTCATTTCAATGGCGAGGATTTTCGTGGTAGGTGGTCAAAATTAAAGCAATTCTTCAAAGTAGAGTTAACACCCTTGTTAGGAAGGAAGAACTCTTCTAGTTTCTTCGATGATAATAAATTCTGGTGGAGAAGATGAATTAAAAATCTTTTCTCCACTATCACGTTATCCAATTTATAGATAACCCATGTCCAAATCCCAATAAGAATTATCTCTAATCATTAATCATTCTCGTGCGCTTCTACTAATTAATCATATCCTACGAGGCTCTACAAGTGTCCTAATTACTGACACGTTGCCTCCACTAGGATGCCAGGTGATGTAAACGTATCCTACAACCAATCGTACTTACTTAGGTAACGTCACCAAAACATAGGTGACAATCATATTAGTAATAAGGTCTGGATAATAAGGTCCCCGCCCTGACTATAATCTCGCTATCACTCGGACTGGTTCTCCGCAATATTGAAGAAGTTCTTCGTAGCACTTCACCATGAAGTTACCCACATTATACAATCTATGTCTCGCAACTTAGGCGGTCTCCCCCTTCGTAGTCTCCCGAACTGATCTGGTTTGCCAAACCAGGGTGTGACACTTAACTACAAATAGAAGCATTCCACCTCAGTTGTAATCTTTCAAAGTAATGAAAACACTTTGTGAACATTTACCCAAACACTTGGTGTGCTTAGATTTCTTTTAGCTTTTTTGTTTGTTTGTTGCTTCTCTGCTTTTGAAAGTTTGCTTTTACTTTATTTTCGTTCCTTAGAGAATTTCTTTGAGAATTCTCATCTTTTTGAGAGATTGTCTGACTTAGGCAATTCGAAGCAGAAGAATTACCTAAGATCATGTGGTTCCTGTATGAATTACAATAAATTTATCAATTAGTGATGAAGCTATATGAATTACAAACACAAACAATAATCATCCTTATTGCTAGAAAATGGGAGATTTCACGTAAACTTGTGATTGAATTGAAATTCAATCTTAGGAAGTTTGCAAAAATCATTTCTGAGCTTATTTTTATTGATGGTTTTAGAGAGCTAAGAGTTGCGAACAATGAAGCAAGTAGCTTAATGAAATAAGGGGTGGGCAGATGTGCCCTTCTTATTTGGGTTAGGGGCTAATGATGTGTTTAGCAAAGCACTTTATTTTGTTTACTTTGCAGGGTCCTGTGTTATTGTTTGGCAGGTGCAAGATCTTATGTTTTGGTCTTTGTTTTGTACTATTAATTGGTACCTGAATTGTTAATTGAGATTAATATAATTTTCATGACTTTTCAAAAAATGATAATCAACATCTTATATATCAAGTTCAAACATCAAGCTATCAAGACATATGCAACAATCAGAGAATTAAATGTAGCTAAACTTTACGCTTAGTCTTATTAAAATTACCAAGCCTGCTAGATTTAGGATCTCAAACAAAAACTATCTTACTGGGACGAATACCTGACTTATCAAGAACATCCATGAAATGTCTTTGAACTTTTGTTTAAATTCTTTGTGAACAAATGAATTGTGTGCTCTTTGGTGAAGCTAATACATGATTATGTTCTGCATGAAATTGAGAAATAATTTATTTCCCTCCTTTCTTGGATATTAAAACCATTGCTTTATAACATTCTATTGTTTCATCTGAAGTTGCATGGACTCTCTTTTCTGTCTTAAAGTGTTTTTTTGCCTTCACACTTTCTTTCGAACAAATAAATTCTCCAGCAATCATTTGACTATGGGGATCCTTACTGAGCCAAAACCTTTGGCTCTCGCATAATATAATAATATTTTTATGCATCATTTGGTGGCTCAAATTCCATACCAATATATGGTTCTGGCTAGCTTTAATAGTTGGTTGTTGGATTGCAAGCTATATTGTATCAACTCCAAAGACTTGATGATATTCAACTTCTTGTAATCTCTATCAAATGATCTTGTACAGTTGTGTTCTTCATTTTAATCCTTGGAAAAGCATAAATAATTATTTGAATTGAGAGTGATTAAACATAAGTAGGAAAAATTGTAACCATGTTCACAATTGTAACATCAAAAATGCTTTTAAGACTATCTAGTGTCACGGGGCTAGACTTTTTGTCTCGCAATTCGTGTAACCTTAGGCGATCCGTTCGTCCCAAACTCGCCTAAGTCAGCCTTTACGCCCAAAAGTGAGGATTCTTTTAAGAACTTCTCCAATGCACCAATTTGTATAGCAGAAGCGATTGTGCCAAAAGAAGCTACAAGTGAACAACAGAAAGCCAAAGAAAGAATGCATACAAAGTGTTTGAGTAAATGCTCAAATAATTCTATTACTCTTAAGAATTCAGCTTACAATGGATGAGTACAAATGAAGGGGAGGCTCTCTATTTATAGTTGAGCTCCCCCAAAACCGATGGTCAAGATATATTTACATCGACGGACGAGATTCACCATATCCATTGATTTTAGGGATTTACAAGATTTGCCATATCAAATCTAATCTAATCTTTACAAGATATGATTCTCTCTATCTTCTAAGATTAGTTACTAAAATTAGCCTAAGTTGCCATGTCTTCATCATCGGGCCAACCAGGCTTCAATCTGACAGGCTTCTCCAACAGCTCTCTGAATCGAACTAGTTCTCGTGGGCTAAATATTCCCCATCTAATCGATAGGCCTCCATGGGGCACTTCTTGTGTTATGGTCACAGGCTTCGCACTTCGGCCCGTGACATTTTCCCCCACCCATTCTCGTAACGCCTTCGTTGCGACTTCTGGATGACACTGACTTGATTCACCTTGAAACTTTCTTATTGCCTCGGCTTCTTCCTAACTTGTCTTGCGATCGGGTTGTCCCTTCTTTCGGAACCTATGCCTTGGCTTCCGTCGCCTCTTATCTTGAACCGTTGCACTCGTTGGTACATTCTGTTGGCAAGAAATCTCTTCTTTAACTTGCCCCAATTTTGACTTGTTCCATTAAAATCCCCTCGATTCTCACACCTCGACTTCGTATCGCCCACAGTTCATTGGCCTCCTTGCTTATGAACTTTGAAAAGGCCCTACAACCTTGCCAAACCAACAAGTCAGAATTCAAAACACTATCAGAGTGTTTACAATGTACTTTACTTGCAGCATTTACTCGTCTCGACTGTTTTTGCATCACTCCTTTTCCCTCGAAGCTCGATGCACAACCCACATTTCTCAAAAGGTGTCGGCTCCACAGTCAAAATCATTGGCTTCATATCGGTCCCTTGCGCCACTAACACTTTCGAAGGGGCTTTCGTAGCATTCCATTCTAACGAATTAATGTTTCTCTTATACGAAACATCTTCGACTAGTTGGATTGACGATAAAACCTTGGTCCCAACCTTCATATCCCGATGCACCGGCACAACCATTTTTATTGACAGACCGGTGACAATAAGGATTTGATCGACCCATGGTTACAGAGTTGCCTGAATCCTGTCAAGGAAGTTTAAGCCAAGCACATAATCGTAATCATCTAATTGGATTACCTCGAAATCGTCCTTGCTCTTCCATTCGCCTATTTGTGGTTCCACCTCACGAACTGCTCCCACAGTTGGGGCTTTCTCAGAAGTTACTATCTTGATCTTCTTATTCGACTTCCTAATCAATAGACCAAACATCTTCGCAACCTTTTCCGACATGAACAAGTCTGATGCTCCCGTATCAATAAGAGTACACCGCTTCTGACCTGCAATATTGATGTCCACAAACATCAATCCTTTTCCTCCATTTCTCTTCCCAGGAATGAGCACCATCGAATTGACCCTCGATGTCTTTCCCTCGATAGGCTTTGTCTCTTTCTTCGGCTCATCTTTCTTTTTGATTGTCGAAATCATCATTTTATTTAGACATTTTCGCGCCATGTGCGGTCCTTGACAAAGGAAACATTTTATCTTCTTCCTCTTGTCCTTTGGGTTGTTGAATCCCCGATTCATATCTCGTGGTTTTCCATTGCCACTTGTGCTATCGATACTGTTGCCATCATCGCTATGTCCCTCTTCATCTTCTTCATGGTTTCTCTCACCATTGCCCTTTCCATTGGGCTTAGACGCCTCGAGCTTGTCTCTCGCTGGACCAAGTTCAACAAAGGACTCTGCTTCTGCCATGGCTACAGTAAGTTCAGTGATTCCTTGCCTTCGTAACTCATGCTTTGCCCACTGTTTTAACCCATCCTCGAGCCAATAGAACGCTTCTTTCTCGCTCAAGTCAGAGATTTAAAGCATTAACTCGCTAAATGCCCGAACATACTTCTGAACAGTGCCTTGTTATGTGAGACGATGCAACTTAGCCCGAGCCTCTTTCTCGACATATTGTGGGTAAAACTGCTTCTTCACCTCTCTTTGAAACTCTTCCCAAGTCCCAATTGTGTTCTCACCACGTTTCTCATCCGTGGACCTACGATGCCACCACAAGAAAGCTACATCAGTAAAATAGATTGAAGCAGTGTTTACCTTAATGGCATCATCTTCGATGCCCATCGCTCGGAAGTATTGCTCTATTTCCCACAAGAAGTTGTCCACATCCTTTGCGGATCGTGCACCCTTAAACTTCTCCGGTTTAGGAACATCCATTGCTTATTGCTTCGACCTTGAAGACAACATCCCATTACTCAAAGCGACTTTGTAAATCGTGACTCCCCTTTGAGCTCCTCTATTTCTTTCTTCATGGCTAACACCATGTCCTCGTAATTTTTATCCCTCTCTGCCAGCTTTTTCGTAGTGGACTCGAGTAATTCCTTCATCTTTTCTCCATTGGCATCGAGAGAATCCAACACACAATCTCTGAGTTACTCTTCCATTGAGTCCAACCCATCCGTGCGTCCCTCGACCAATTCAAGCGTCTCTTTCATGTTCCCTACGGATTCCTTGAGATTAACCACTCGATTTTCTAAAGCTGTCAGCATGTCCCTCGAGCGACTTTCTTTTCTAGCTCTTTCACGGGCCTCCATTGGCTCACTCTAACCAATAACTTCTTTCGACATCCCAACGGTGCCTTCGAACCAAACTCGAATATCACTTAGTTCAAAACTTGGCTCAGATACCACTTGTCACGGGGCTAGACCTTTTGTCTCGCAATCCATACGGCCTTAGGCGATCCGTTCGTCCCAAACTCACCTAA
This sequence comes from Gossypium turneri, assembly GCA_008044935.1. NCBI lineage: Eukaryota > Viridiplantae > Streptophyta > Magnoliopsida > Malvales > Malvaceae > Gossypium > Gossypium turneri. Next base: position 5,235,947 of record CP032576.1, read on the forward strand.
GTTAGCCTTTACGCCCAAAAGTGAGGATTCTTTTAAGAACTCCTCCAATGCACCAATTTATATAGCGGAAGCGATTGTGCCAAAAGAAGCTAGAAGTGAACAACAGAAAGCCAAAGAAAGAATGCACACAAAGTGTTTGAGTAAATGCTCAAAGAATTCTATTACTCTTAAGAATTTAGCTTATAATGGATGAGTACAAATGAGGGGGAGGCTCTCTATTTGTAGTTGAGCTCCCCCAAAACCGATGGTCAAGATACATTTACATTGACAGACGAGATTCACCATATCCCTTGATTTTAGGAATTTACAAGATTTTCCATATCAAATCTAATCTAATCTTTACAAGATATGATTCTCTCTATCTTCTAAGATTAGTTACTAAAAATAGCCTAAGTTGCCATGTCTTCATCATCGGGCCAACCAGGCCTCAATCTGACAGGCTTCTTCAACAGCTCTCTGAATCGGGTCAGTTCTCGTGGGCTAAATATTCCCCATCTAATCGATAAACCTCCATGGGGCGCTTCTTGTGCCATGGTCACGGGCTTTGTACTTCGGCCTGTGACACTAGCTTGTCAGTCAAGGAATCAAATAAATTAGATAGCAGCAATCAAAACGTCTAAAGTAATTCTATTGAAAGATACATAAATATGTATTAAATCCATCATAGGATCAAACAGAATGGAAATTTGGTATGAGAGTTGAGCATTCAACAAGAAATCAAATATACGTGAAAAATAAGAAAACATTAAATAAATGAAAGAGTAAATTACCTATGATACCGAGTGGCAAGGCGGGTTTCTACCCTAGGATCCAATTTGAGGCTTAATAGCACTTTAAAAGGTAGATTTTAAGAATGGCAGATTGCAATTTATGTTCAACTTAGGCTATTCTTTTTCTTTTTTAAAAGAAAAGATGATGAAGAAGAAGAAGGTGGTTGTGGGTTCTTTGAAGCAATGCCTTCACCTTTGAAGTCACTTCCCAAAATCTCCACCAGCCACCTAAATTGCCTCCACCAACTTCCATATTGATATCTGGTAAATCACTGATTCGATTCTCCATTGTTACTTTTTTTGCATTTAAATCTGAGAAACACAAATAACAAAAAAAAAACAAAAAGTCATTAGTAATATATTCATTAATGTTTTAAAAAGTTTTCATGCTTGTTTTTATGATATTAGTGTCTGATTTCAGTTCACATAAAATATGGAATGAGTCTATGATTAAATTAAAATAAATTGAGTCAAGATTTAATTCTTAAAAAATTTCTTGCTTGAGTTTAAAAAGTGCACTTCATTGACCTCATTTAATAAAATACGTCTTTTAGTTTATATATGTAAAAATTTTCAAGGAAAAAAATAAAGCCTAAAAATCTCAAGAAAAAAATAGGAGGAAAGTGAAACTTTTACCTTTGAAGAATATCCAATTTAGGTCACCAAATAAGATGAACAGAAACTTCTTATGCAAAGAGAACCTCATTACTTTTGTTTTGATGATTTACTTGGAAAATGTCCTTAATTTATAGGCATCTTATACGTTTTTATTTATCAATTATTTCCATACATGTCAATAATTATTATAGAAAAATTGGGTAGGTAGATTTTTTTTTCAAAAAAAAAAATCATTGAACTTGGAAAGGCGTTACAAATGGTTTTTTAAAGGAATTATATAAATGTTATATATGCTGGCAATGCGTTACATTTTATTTACCATATATAATTTGGTAGGTAGGATTTTTTATTGAAATCGAAAAGCGTTACAATTAAACAAATGTTATTTCTGTTGGAGATGTGTTACATTTTATTTTTATGTTTTAATATCAAAATAAGAACACAAACAACTTTTACATGGAGAGATAGGGGTTTATCAGATACTACAATGAAGGATGGTTTGATATTATATGTATCACATTGCACATTTTTAAATAAGAAATTCTACATTGATAAATTTAATAAACTTAAGGTGCCATATATGAGATTAAGCCATTTACTTTTTTTTTTAACTTGAGTAAATTGTAATAAATGTTGCAGATAATGTGTTGCTACATACAATTGTTGCTTGTTGAAACTCAAAACTATTTATAGAAGTGCTAATGTCACGGGTTACGGATTGAAGCCCATGATGAATGTAGACAGAATGTCCCATGGAGGCCTACTAATTAAATGTGACTCATTTGACCTACTTGAACTGGCTGAATTCATAGAACATATAGAGAAGTCCATCTACTTGAAGCTTTAATGGTCCAGTGAAACACTCTAGTAAAACTAGAGTCATCATGGTAAATATATTTTCATCCCAAGGGATAAGATTGTATAGTGTTTAAATCCCTTAAGACTCTCATTTTGTAAATAGATTTTGATCTCAACCGTCGGTGTAATTTAAACTGTATTGTTGGATTTGGGGGAACTAAAATACAAATAGAGGTCTTCCCACTCATTTGTAATCATCCAGTTGTGACTCTTCAAAGTAATAGAAACACTTTGGGAGAACTTACTCAAACACTTGGTGTGCTTAACTTTCTTGTGGCTTTTTTGTTTGTTCATTGCTTCTTCGATTTTGAGAGTTTTAGAGAATTTCCTTGAGAATTCTCATTTTCTAGAGATAGGCTGGCTTAGGCAGATCTGAAGCAAATGAATTGCCTAAAAACGTGTGATTTACAAGTCTACATGTCACATCCTAAAAACTAGGTTAGTAGAAATTAGGTTGGTGAGCCAAGAGTGGCCATGTTTTATTTTTTGGATAAACGTTGCGAAATTTTTCAAATAATTTGATCTAGTTTAGCGGTTAGGTGTTTTGTTTGTGTGTGAGAGACTTTGTGTTCAAATCCCTTTCCTTAAGTTATTCTTATGTTGGACTTGTCACAAGTAGGTTATATTTTATTCTTGTTAGTTTGTTGACAAGAATGAACCTACTAGTTTTGTAGTAAGGATTCAGCTTACCCAGGGGTCTCGTGTTTGAATCCCGTACGTGTGAAGCGGATATATTTTTGCTATTCTCTGTTTGTACTGTTCATGGGGTGAAAATTTGAGCAAATTCTGGAAATTTGATAGGGTTTGGATAAATAAGATTTTAGTTTTTTTTTAAAAACATATATTTTTCGTTATTCCCAACAATTTTCTCCCTCAGTCGTCCTTTCTTTCTCTCTCCCCCACCACTTTCACGTTTGTTTTGTTCTTCCTGCAAGTTTCTGTTTTATTTTTCCCTTTTGTTTTCAATTCAATTTTTGTCAAGATTTCCTCTTATCGTTTCCTTTTCGTTTGTCTTGTTTTCCTATTCTTTGTTGATAAGTGCTAAAAGTACCATATTCTTTGTTTCCCTATTCTTGTTTTAAACAAAGAACTCTCATGGTTTCTTCGATGATAACAAAGTCTAGTGGTGAAGATGAATCACAAATCTTTTATCTACTACCATATTATCCTATTTATAGATAACCCACGTCCAAATCTCAATCAAAATTATCTCTAATCATTACTCATTCTTGCACATTTCCACTAATTAATCACGTCCTACGAGGCTCTACAAGTGTCACAATTACTAACATGTTGCCTCAACTAGGATGCTAGGTGACCTAAACGCATCCTGCCAACCATCTTACTTACTTTAGTAACGACACTAAAACACTGTGACGATCTTATTAGCGATAAGGTTTGCCTATTAAGGTCCTCGCCCTAACTATAATCTCGTTATCACTCGAACTAGTACTCTGCAGTATTGACGAAGTTCTTCGTAGCACTTTGCCACGAAGTTACCAACCATATACGGTCTAAGTCTCACAATTTTGGTAGTCTTCACCAGTGTAATCCTCCGAATCGATCCAATTCGCCAAACCAAGTGTAACACTCAACTACAAATAGAGGCCTTCCACCTCAATTGTAATTTTTCAAAGCAACAGAAACACTTTGAGAGCATTTACTCAATAACAATGTGCTTAGCATTTACTCAAGCATTTGATAAATGATTCACACTGAAGTTTAACTTTAGATTTATAAACTTTAAATTTATCAAGTGCTTCATCTTTTGAATGCAATAAATATACATAGCAATATCTAGAACAATCATCAATAAAAGTAACAAAATATTTCTTTCCACCTAATGTAGGAGTATTATGTATGTCACATAAATCACTATGTATCAAATCAAGTAACTTTGTTTTCCTTTTAAGCTTAGGGAAAGGGTTTCTTGTAATTTTAGTCAACATACATGTATTGTATTTTTCAATAGTATCATTAAAAATAAGAATTAAATCTGACTTATGCATGTCATTCAATTTTCTATAATTTAAAAGACCTAATCTATAATGCCATAAACAAGAAGATTCAACCATATAAGCAAAAATAATATTCTTATTATTAATAATATTGAGTTTGAACATGCTCTCATACATATATCCTTTCCCTACAAGAATTTTTCCCTTAGACAAAATAAACTTATCTACCCCAAAAACAAGTTTGAAACCAAACTTATTCAACAGACTTCTAAACACTAAATTCTTCCTAACTTCTAGTGCATAAAGTACATCATTCAAGGTTAAAACTTTTCCACAAGTGAATTGTAGTTCAACAAACCCTTTGCCTTTGATTGTTGCGGTGGAAGAATTTCCCATGTACAAGACATTGTCATTTTCACATTGTGTGAACTTTGTGAACATGCTTTTGTCTTTGTACACATGTTTGGTTGCTCCAGTATCAATCCACCATGCATTATCATCTTGCTCCATATTAATTTCATATATCATTGTAATGAACTTTTTGTTATTATCAGCCTTAGAAGATGATTTCTTCTTTAAAAATCGACATTCATTCTTGAAATGTCCCAACTTACCACAATGATAGCATGAGTCCTTTTGTTTCTTTTTGAACTTAGGTCCTCTATCAGTCTATTTGAACTTTCTCTTGAATGGTTTAGTAGTCCGTACTTCCTTCGTAACATGCACTTTGACATTTTCAGAATTTAGGTTCTGATCTTGCTTTCGATATTCTTCTTCAATACGAAGATGATTTGCCAAAGCCTCAAGAGATATTTCCTCTTTCTTATGTTTTAGACTTCTTTAAGTCTTCCCAAGATGGAAAAAGTTTGTCTATTATGGAGGATACAATAATCATTTCATCCATTTTCATATCATGTTGCTTAAATTGATTCAGCATTTTTTCAATATGACGAAATTGTTCCATAATAGAAAGACCATTAACCTTTTGATAACTATTGAAACGACTGACAAGAAATTTCTTGCTTGTGGCATCTTCGGCCATGTATCTTGTCTCCAATTTGTCCCATAAATCCTTAGCGGTGACCTCGTTTTGGTAGGTGCCGAGCAAACCATCGGATAAACCATTCAATATGTGACCTATGCATATGTAATCAATATTATCCTATTTTTTCCTTTCTCGGGTTGCAGCAACATATTCGTTTTCATTCTCTTTCGGTCTTGGAGTATCCAAAACATAAACAATCTTCAAAGTTGTTAATAAGAAGTGCATCTTTTTCTGCCATCGTCAGAAATTGCTACCATCAAAACGATCAAATTTGACAAAGTTGGAAGCCAACTCCCTTAGTGTTCCACTTTCATGTCTTGTTGTAGTCATCATGAAGTATAACCTTAAAATTGTTAGTACATATCTGCGGTGAGGAAAATCTCGAACACACGAACGAAACTCGAATAGAAAATGAAGAAATAGGACAAGGCTCCAAGGTGTGTATCTAGCTACTATCTTTAAGGTTATATTCGCCCCCACCTATATTCGATGTGCAAAAGAGTTTCAAGCAAATTAACCTCGAGGATACAATGAAGCCAATGATTATTTGCGTTTTGCACTAACGAGAATAGTCCACTGAGTACTGAGCAATGAATAACGAGAAACTCAATTTCTACAAAGGATTTCTATAGTAATACTTTATAGAATAATCTAATAATATTAGAAAATGGAGAAATGAAAGAATTTTAGAATTTGTTGGTGTGATTTCCAAATGAAATCTCATCCCTATTTATAGGAATTTTCATGTCTCTTCATAGAGACATCTTTCAATGTGTGTCTTTCTGAATAAAAAATATTATTCATCTAATTTTATAACTATTCAAGTAATATTATTTGAATTAGTTATAATTCTTTTTCAAAAATCAAATGATATAACTTTTGACCAATGACCAAAAGATTTATCTTTTGATTAATTACACCCTTTCATTTATAGTTATTGGAACACTATAAATATTTGAAAATGTTAATTGAGATTAATACAATTTTCCGAGTTTTCAAAAAATTATAATCAACAAAAAAATATCATAAATTTATGTAACTGAATAATTAAGATAGTATATGTTTGATACATCACATTTAATATATAACAAGTTCATACATCAAACTATCATGACAGATATAACAATAAGAGAATTAAACCTAGTCTTATTAAAATTACCAAACCCATTAGATTTTTGAACTAAAACAAAAACTATCTTACTGGAACGAATACTAAACTCATCAAGAACATCCATGAGAACTCTTTGAATTTTTATTTAAATTCTATGTGAACGAATGTATTGTGTGCTCATTGGTGAAGCTAGTACCTGATTATGTTCTGCATGACATTGAGAAAAAATCTCTAGATATTAAAACCATTGCCTTACAACATTTTATTGTTTCATCCGAAATTGCATCACCTCTCTCTTGAAGTGTTTTTTTTGCCCTCACACCTTTCGAATAACCAAATTCTTGAGAAATCATTTCTTTATTAGTTCTAGATCTAAAACTGCGATTCTTACATGTTCCATAACCTTTTAACTCTCGCATAGTTGTTATAATTAATAATTTTGTGCATCATCTGGTGACTCAAATTGCATGCCAATATATGATTCTGGTATAGCATGTTCAATTCACATGAGCCTGGACTCTAAGAAATCTCCATCAGCCGATGCTTTCGGATGGCAGTGATTGTGGTCAAAGCACATGAGAGCTTGTGTTGATGCTCTACATCTACTGCGACTTCTACAATGTGGGCGCCATTTCAGCTGTCACTTTACAACAATTATAAATTTCAAAGAATTTGTTCAAAACAGAGAGAGATTGAGGATTGTCATAGGTGAGATGAGATTGGGTTTTGTCCATACATATAAATAAATAATTTATTATATATTTTGAAAATATTTATGTATATATTTTTAAATTATTTAGAATTAAAATTAAATTAAGATCATGCATTAATTTTTTTTAAAAAAAATTATGATTAAATTAATATAATATGTAAAAATTAAGTGTTAAAATTGTTATTTTATTATTTTTTAATTTCCATGTCACCCTCTTGCCAAACATTTCACACACTAAACAAAAATGGACAAAAAAAACCTCGATTAGTTGGGTGGTTAATGTAAAAACTTCATAATTCGATGGCAAAAAAAAAAGTCCGTAGTTGAGTAACCTATGATACAATTTATCCTAATTTTAACTCTATTAAAATTACAATATTTCTCCATAAATGTACTGAAGATTGTACCTAAAAGATATTAGGTAATCCAATGATAAAATACCAAGCATGATTTGATGTCGATTGCCAAAATCTCCACCTCCTAAAAAAAAAAATGTCTCCACCGACTTCCATATTTGATATCTGGTAAATCACTAATTCGATTTTTCAATGTTTATTTTTTTTTTTTTGCATTTGCACCTGACAAACACAAATAAAAAAATATTAATAATATATTCATTAATCTTTCAATAAATTATCATGCTTTCTTTTATATTAGTATCTGATTTCAGCTCTCATAAAAATATAAAATAATTTTATGATTAGATCAAAACAGGTTGAGCCAAAACTTGATTCTCAAAAATTCCTTGCTCAAGTTTGAATAAAATATGTTTTTTTTTTAGTTTATATATGTAAGAATTTTCAAGAAAAAAATTTAAAGCTTAGAAACCACAAGAAAAAAATAGGAGGAAAGTGAAACTTTTACCTTTGAAGAATATCCAATTTAGGTCACCAAATAAGATGAACAAAAATTTCTTATGCAAAGAGAACCTCATTACTTTTGTTTTGATGATTTACTTGGAAAATGTCCTTAATTTATAGGCATCTTATAAGTTTTTATTTATCAATTATTTCCATACATGTCAATAATTACTATATAAAAATTGGGTAGGTAGATTTTTTTTTAAAAAAATCATTGAACTCGGAAAGGCGTTACAAATATATATTTTAAAGGAATTATATAAATGTTATATATGCTGGCAATGCGTTACATTTTATTTACCATATATGATTTGGTAGGTAGGATTTTTTATTGAAATTGGAAAGCGTTATAATTAAACAAATGTTATTTGTACTCAGTATACGTTACATTTTATTTTTAGGTTTTGATATCAAAACAGGTGTAACAGCCCGTTTTTAGTGAAATTGAAAAGCGTTACAATTAAAAAATGTTATTTGTATTGGATATGCGTTACATTTTATTTTATTATTTAATATCAAAATAAGCATACAAACAAATTTTACATTGAGAGATAGGGGTTTATCAAATACTGCAATGAATGATGGTTTGATATTATATGTATCACATTAAACATTTTTAAATTAGAAATTCTACATTGATAAATTTAATAAACTTAAGGTGCATATTAAGCCATTCAATTTTTTTAGCTTGAGAAAATTGTAATAGATGTTAAAGATACTATGTTTCTACCTAAAATTGTTGCTTACTGAAACTCAAAATTGTTTATGGAAGTGTGTTAGAGTTTGGATCGAAACCCATGATGAATATACACAGAACGTCTCATGGAGGTAAACTAATTAAATGTGACCCATTTGACCCACTTGCACTAACCCAATTTGTGGAACATATGGAGAAGTCCATCTACTTGAAGATTTAATGGTCGAATGAAACACTCTAGTAAACTAAAGTTATCATGGTAAATATATTTTCATTCCAAGGGATAAGATTGTATAGTGTTTAAATCCTTTAATACTCTTATTTTGTAGATAGATTTTGATCTTAGTCGTCGACATAATTTAAACTGTACTGTTTGATTTAGGGGAACTGAACTACAAATGGAGGTCTCCCCCCTCATTTGTAATCATTCAATTGTAACTTTTGAAAGTAATAGAAACAATTTGAGAGCATTTAATCAAAAACTTGGCGTGCTTAACTTTCTTGTGGCTTTTCTGTTTGTTCATTGCTTCTTCGTTTTTAAAGGTTTGTTTTCACTTTATTTCAGCGTCTTAGAGAGTTTCTTTGAGAATTCTCATTCTTTTTGAAAGATAGGTTGACGTAGGAAAATCTAAAGTAATTAAATTGTCTAAGACCGCGCGATTTGTGAGACTAAATTTTTAGCCCACTGGCACTAGATGTCAAAGTTAAGGTTCGACTGCATCAAGAAAGATTATGAAAGAAGTAGATGAACAGGTTGAGCAAAGGGAAACTCATAGGAGGAGCAAGAAAGCTAGAAGATCGAGCCATATGATGTCGACTTTAGAAGGTCGAGTGACAAATCTCAAGGAATTTGTTGGTGTATAAAGGTAACATTCAAGGTAGTTGAGGGACATACCATAGAGCTTGGATTGAGATAAGATTAGTTCAAGAGACATGTGGCATGAGCTTTCAATGCTAATGTGGATACGATATAAGGGGTCCTCAATATCGTTGTAGGTGAGCTGAAAAAGAAGGAAAATACTCTTGAACCCATGGTGATGAATTTGAATGAACATATTGTAAAGCTTAAAGGGGACCTCGCTATCTACAAAGTTGCTTTGGGTAATGGGGTGTTAGCTACGACACCTAAGCCTAAGATTGATATCCCCAAGTCGAAAGAGTTTAAGGGGACGAGGTCTGTAAGGGATGTGGATTTCTTGTGGGGAATGGAATAATACTTCCATGCCAAAGGCATCATGGGTAATGCTACTAAATATTGTTATTATGTATTTTACTAATGTTGCTATTTGATGGTGGCATCGTAGGTCCAAAGAAGAAAAACAAGGTGAAGTTACAATTGGGACTTAGGAAGAGTTCTAGAAGGAATTCAAAGAGCAGTTTTACCCAAAGTATGTCGAGGATGAGACTCAAGCTTAGTTGCACCGGCTTATGCAACAAGACATAGTTAGGGAGTATGTAAAGGAGATTATTGAACTAATGCTCCATATTTCTAATTTGGGAGAGGAGACATTTTTCTCCTTTATGGATGGGATGAAGCTTTGGCTGAAGAAAAAGTTGTAATGCTGAGGGGTTAAAGAACTTACTAAAATCATGACTATAGAGGAGTCATTAATTGAGCTTCCTCCGAGGAAAGACAAGTTCAAATCTTCCAAGCCCAAGAAAAGGGTATAATGGTGTGAGAGATAAAGAAGGATAAGGTAAAAACAAAACTAGTAGAAATGATGGTGACGGGAAACCACATAATGAGAAGTTGAAGCAAACAACAAACCGAAAGAGTCAGTATAGTGGTCTATTTATCTGGTAAAGCTAAAAAGAAGGTTCAAAAATTTACCTACAGACAACTAGCACAGAAGTTCTCTTAAACCTTTACAATTAACACCCTTGTTAGCAAGGAAGAACTCTCTTGGTTTCTCACCCTAACTATAATCTCGTTATCACTCAGGCTGGTACTTTTTCTTATTGACGAAGTTCTTCGTAGCACTCCGCCATGAAGTTACTAACATTATACAGCCTAAGTCTCACAACTTAGGTGGTTTTCGCCGTCGTAGTCTCTCAAACCAATCCAGTTTGCCAAACCAGGGTGTGATACTCAACTACAAATAGAGGCCTATCACTTCAGTTGTAATTTTTCATAGTAATAGAAACGCTTTGAGAGTATTTACTCAAACTTTTGGTGTGCTTATATTTCTTTTAGCTTTTTTGTTCGTTCATTCGTTCGTTGCTTCTTCGGTTTTGAAAGTTTGCTTCTACCTTATTTCAATGCCTTAGAGAATTTCTTTGACAATTTGAAGCAAAAGAATTGCCTATCACACAGTTTCTGTATGAATTACAATAAATTTATTAATTAGTGACGAAGCTATATGGATTACAAACACAAACAATAATCATCCTTATTACTAGCAAATGGGAAAGTTCACATAAACTTGTGATTGAATCGGAATTCAATATTAGGAAGTTTGCAAAAAATCATTTCTAAGCTTATTCTTGTTGATGGTTTTAGGGAGCTAAGAGTTGCAAACATTGACGCAGATAGCTTAGTGAAATTAGGGGTGGGTAAATGTTCCCTTCTAATTTGGGCTAGGGGCAAATGCTGTGTTTAACAAAGTGCTTTGTTTTGTTTACTTTGCAGGGTCTTGTGTTGTTGTATGGTAGGTGCAACATCTTGTGTTTTGGTCTTTGTTTTGTACTATTAATTGGTACATGAGATGTTAATTGAGATTAATACAAGTTTCCAGACTTTTCAAAAAATGATAATCAACATCTTATATAACAAGTTCAAAAAATATCATAAATTTATGTAACTAAATAATTAAGATATTATATATTTAATACATCAAGTTTAATATATGACAAGTTCAAACATCAAGCTATAAAGACAGATACAACAATAAGAGAATTAAATGTAGCTAAGCATCATGCCTAGTCTTATTAAAATTACCAGGCCCACTAGATTTATAAGCTAGAACAAAAACTATCTTACTAGGACGAATATCAAACTCATCAAGAACATCCATGAGATCTCTTTGAGCTTTTGTTTGAATTCCATGTGAACAAATGGATTGTGTGCTCTTTGATGAAGCTAGTGCATGATTATGTTCTGCATGAAATCGAGAAATAATCTATTTCCCTCCTTTCTTGGATATTAAAACCATTGCTTTCTAACATTCTATTGTTTCATTCGAAGTTGCATGGACTCTCTCTTCTCTCTTGAAGGGTTTTTTTGCCTTCACACTTTCTTTCGAACAAATAAATTCTCTGGCAATCATTTGATTAGGGGGATCCTTACGTGTGTCAAAACCTTTGACTCGCGCATAATATAATAATATTTGTGTGCATCATTTGGTGGCTCAAATTCCATACTAATATATGGTTCTGGTTAACTTTATATTGTATGTTATATTGTATCAACTCCAAAGACTTGATCTTCAACTTCTTGTATCTTCATCAAATGATCTTGTAAAGTTGAGTTCTCCATTTTAATCCTTGGAAAAGTATAAAATAATTATTTTAAATTGAAAGTGATTAAACATAAGTAGGAAAAATTGCAACCATGTTCACAATCGTAACATCAAAAATGCTGTTGAAAAGCTTGTCAATCCAGGAATCCAATAAATTAGAGAGCACCAATCAAAAGGTGTAAAGCAATTCTGTTGAAAAATGCATAAATATATATTAAATCCATTATAGGATCAAACAGAATGGAAATTTTGTACGAGAGTTGAGCATTCAACAAGAAATCAAATATACGTGAAAAATAAGAACAAATTAAATAAATGAAAGAGTAAATTACCAATGATGCCGAGTGGCAAGGTGGGTTTCTACTCTAGGATCCAATTTGAGGTTTAATAGCACTTTAAAGAGGTAGATTTTGAGAATGGCAGATTGGAATTTATGTTCAATTTAGGCTTTTCTTTCTCTTTTTTAAAAGAAAAGATGATGATGAAGAAGATGGTTGTGGGATATTTGAAGCCGGTGGTAGCAAAGAGAGCAAAGCGATTAGTAGCACATGAGATCCATCAGCGGATGGTTTTGGATTGCAGTGATTGTGGTCAAAGCACATGAGAGCTTGTCTTGATGCTCTTCAGCTCCTGGGACTTCTACAATGTGGGTATCTGCCATTTCAGCTATCACTCAACAACAATAATAATAAATTACAAAATGAAAAGAAAATAAACAAAAAAAAATTAAAATGCTATTAAGAATTTGTTTAAAATAGAGAGAGATTGAGGATTGTGAGATCGGGTTTTGTCTCTCTCTATATATAAATAAAAAATTTATTATACATTTTTTTGAAAATATTCATATATTTTATGTATATGTCTTTGAATTCTTTAAAATTAGGATTAAATTGAAATTAGGCATTAATTTTTAAAAAAAATTATGATTAAATCAATATAATATATAAAAGTTGAAGCTTAAATTTATTATTTTATTAATTTTTTAATTACCACGTCATCCTTCCATAAGACATTTAACGAAGCTTAACAAACCTGGACAAAAAACCTCGATTCGTTAGGTGATTAATTTTAAAAAAAAATTCATAATTGAATGATAAAAAATTAAGTTGAGTGACCTATGATGCAATTTACTCTAACGATGAAATTACCAAGCATGATTTGTTGTGGTTGCCTGCATCTCCAGCTTCTACCCAAAATGCCTTAACCTTCGAAGACACATCCCAAAAACTCCACAATCTACTAAAATGCCTCCACCGACTTCCATATTTGATATCTGGTAAATTACTGATTCGATATTTCAATAGTTTTTCTTTTCTTTTTTACATTTGCATCTGCGAAGCACAAATAACAAAAAACAAAATCATTAGTAATATATTGATTAATGTTTTAATAAGTTTTTATGCTTGTTTTTATGATGTTATTGTCTAATTTCAAAAAAAATATGAAATGAGTCCATGATTAAATCAAAATAAATCAAGTCAAGACTTAATTCTTTAAAAATTTTCTTGCTTGAGTTTAAAAAGTGTACTTCGTTGAACTCATTTCATAAAATATGTCTTTTAGTGTATATATGTAAAAATTTTCAAGAAAAAAAAATAAAACCTAAAAACCTCAAGAAAAAAAAATAGGAGGAAAGTGAAACTTTTGCCTTACATCATCAAATAAGATGAAAAGAAATTTCTTATGCAAAGAGAATCTCATTACTTTTGTTTTGATGATTTACTTGGAAAATGTCCTTAATATATAGGCATGCTATATATTTTTATTTATCACTTATTTCCATATATGTCAATATTTACTATATAAAAAAGGGTTGGTAGATTTTTTTTTTAAAAAAAGAACTTAATGAAATTGGAAACGCGTTACAAGTTTTTTTTAGGAATTACATAAACGTTATATATGTTGGCAATGCATTACATTTTATTTACCATATATGATTTGGTAGGTAGGATTTTTTATTGAAATTGGAAAGCGTTGCAATTAAACAAATGATATTTGTGTTGGAGATGTGTTACATTTTATTTTTATGTTTTAATATCAAAATAAGCATACAAACAAATTTTACATGGAGAGATAGGGGTTTATCAAATACGACAATGAAGGATGGTTTGATATTATATGTATCTCATTGAACATTTTTAAATTAAAAATTCTACATTGATAAATTTAATAAACTTAAGGTGCCATATATGATATTAAGCCATTCAATTTTTTTTAGATTGAGAAAATTGTAATAGATGTTAAAGATAATATGTTTCTACCTAAAATTGTTGCTTACTGAAACTCAAAATTATTTATGGAAGTGTGTCACGAGTTGGGGATTGAAACCTATTATGAATGTACACAGAACGTCTCATGGAGACCAACTAATTAAATGTAGTTCATTTGACCTACTTGAATTGACCCAATTCGTGGAATATATGGAGAAGTCCATCTACTTGAAGATTTGATGGTCCAATGAAATACTCTAATAAAACTAGAGTTATCATGGTAAATATAAGGGATAAGATTGTATAGTGGTTAAATCCCTTAAGGCTCTCATTTTGTAGATAGATTTTGATCTCAATTGTTGGCGTACTGTACTATTGGATTTGGGGAAATTAAACTACAAATAGAGGTCTTCTCTCTCATTTTTAATTATTCAGTTGTAACTCTTCAAAGTAATAGAAACACTTTGAGAGCATTTATTCAAATACTTGGTGTGCTTAACTTTCTTCTGGCTTTTCTGTTTGTTCATTGCTTCTTCATTTTTAAGAGTTTGCTTCCACTTTATTTTGATGTCTTAGAGAATTTCTTAGAGAATTCTCTTTTTTTTTTTTAGAGATAGGTTCGCTTAGGCAGATCTGAAGCAAATGAATCACTTAAAACTGTGCAATTTATGAGACTAAATGTCACATCCCAAAAACTAGGTTAGTAGAAATTGGGTCGGTGAGCCAAAAGTGGTCACGTTTTGTTTTAGGGATAAACGTTGAGAAATTTGTCAATTAAATTGATCTGGTTTAGTGGTTAGGTGTTGTGTTTTTGTGTGTGAGGGTGTTCAAACCCCTTTCCTTGAGTTTTTATTGATTTTATTACTATTCTTGACTGGTCAGAAGTAGGTTATATTTTATTCTTATTAGTTCGTTGACAAGAATGAGCCTATTGGTTTAGTAGTAAGGATTCAGCTTACCCAGGGGTCCCGTGTTTGAACCCCATGTGTGTAAAACGAAGATATTTTTGCTATTCTCTATTTATGTAGTCTCTGTGGTCAGAATTTGCAAATTTTGAAAATCTGATAGGGTTTGGATAAATAAGATTTTAGTTTTTAAAAATATTTTTTTCCATTATTCCCAAAAATTTTCTCCCTCAACAGTCCATTCTTTCTCTCTCCTCCCCCTCTAGTTTCACTTTTGTTATATTTTTCCTATAAGTTTCTGTTTTGTTTTTCCTATTTGCTTTCAATTTAATTTTTGTCACAAGATTTCCTCTTGTCGTTTCCTTTTCTTTTGTTTTATTCCCTTCTTCTTTGCTTTTGAGTTTTTTTGTATCAATGTTTCCTTCTATATCGTTGCGGGCCGTGTGTGGTAAGGTTGTCGATTTAAGTTTTGTATCTGGTTATAGGGATTATCACGTTTTGGGTTATGATTTTCCATTGTGTGACTATAGTTTGAACTATGTGAAATTCTATTTAGGTGAATATTTGGTAACGTTTAACCCTCAAATGAACTAAGAATTCATGGGACTATTGTTTCTTTCAAGGGTAAGTGACTTTGTGCCGTTGTTAGGGGTTGATTTTTCCGTGTTAAGGTCCATTATTGATGTTTCTGGCCAACTTAGTGATTCAGTAATTCTCATTAATTAATTGATTTTGAACGTTGTTTTAGGCTCTAGGAGTGTGTCGTAACGTCGTGGTTTAGAATCAATCAAGTGTGTAACAAAAATCTCAAAAAACAGTGAATGGTGATTTACCAAAAAGCTCATTTTCAATGCCACACGATTTTATGTAAAGCCGTGTGCCAGACCGTGTGAGCCACACAGGTTGGCCCAGTTAGGTCGTGTGGGCCACACAGGTGTGTAGGTCCATTTTCTAGAAACTTTGATTAGGGCCGTAGTTATTGTACAATTCAAGGTTAGCTACTTCGTAGGACCTGTTGTGTTGTTTGTTGACTTCTATATGCGATATTTGATATATGAATAAGTATGTTTAATTACTGCCAGTATGCCAATAATGAGAAACTTGTAATAGTGATATTGATATTGTATGTGTATAACATCTACAGTATGTCTATAATATAATATATACATCTAATCTGTGATCTAAGAAATTTGTTTAAGCATGACTCATCCATGTGTATCTAAGTATGTACTATGTTTTAGCATGTGCATTTGCGTGGGATAATGATGTAATAGAGGAAGTGTTGACAGTTAATGTAACACCCCAAACCTGGCCTAGACGTTATGACCGGATCTTGAGGAACTACATTAACTCGTTAATGAACTTTTATTTTGTCTAACAGTGTGTGTGTTTTGAAAGTATAAATTTTTCAAAACTCTTACATATTTTTAGAAAAATCTTCTATTCGAAACCACTTATTTTATAGTAAGATCATTTAATCACTTATTTAGTTTCGAAGTGAAAATTTTTAGAGTTTTAAATTTGAAAACCAATTCTAATTTGATAAATCGTACGATATCGTAGTTTTACGTTAAAAAAACCAAAATCCAACAAAATAAACAGAAACCTTAAAGCAAAGTCCAAAAACAAATTTACAAACCAAAAGACCATAAATGAATAAAAAATAAATCATTGTATATTATTATGAACTAGAAAATCAATCCGAGCTCCCACACACTGTGTGGTCCTAAGTTTTCTTATTACCTGAAAAGATTAAAAGTAAAGGGTGAGTTAACAAGCTCAGTGTGTAACTTAGCCTAAATAACAAATAATATATAGATTTAGATACAGTTTCAGATTCGGATGCAAATTCAGATACAGAAACAAATCCTACCCCAATTTGCTACACACCATCTCTATCCATCCCTACACACCAAATAGGGTAATAAATACCCATCCAACCCTTCACACCGCAATAGTGAGCGTATGTCACTTTCAAAATAGTGCAATCAAGCAGTCAGAAATAGTGCAGTAATCCGCCAGAATTAGATAAGAGTGATCAAGCCACCAAATATGCAGATAAACTGCTAGAATCAGATATGGGTGGTCGAGCCACCATAATCATAGTCAAGCTACTAAAACAGATATGTGGTTAAACCACTAGATAAAGCAGATTATTAAACCACCATCACTTCCTCTGTCATAATAACATATCCCACCCCATTGCACATGCTAAAAAAATAAATACTTAGATGCACATAGACAAATCATGCTTTAACAGATCATAACATGCTAACAGAATTTCTCAGATTACAGATCATATGTAAATTTTATCACAGACATGTTGTCAAAAAAAGTACATACAGATACAAATGCATATAATATCACATAGCTTATACAGAGTTTAGTAATTAGTGCCAATAACATACAAACACATAAATTTTATGGATTTCATGGTCTTACATGCTTACAGAGCCATTACAAATCCAACTTCAAAATCTCATATCCAGCCCAAACAAGGCTCAACAATTCACCCAAAATAAGGCTACACGCCCATATGGCCCACACACCCTACTTGTCAGGCCGTGTGGCCTACACGATTTGCTACACAGACTATGTGACCCACATGGGCTGCCACACGGCCAACCACACAATGAAGGATGGTTTGATATTATATATATCACATGGAACATTTTTAAATTAGAAATTCTAATCTGATAGGTTTAATAAACATAAGGTGTCATATACGATATTAGCCCTTTCAATTATTTTTAACTTGAGGAAATTGTAATAGATGTTACAGATAATATGTTTCTACCTACAATTGTTGTTTATTGAAACTCAAAACTATTTATGGAAGTGCTAGTGTTACAGTTACAGATCAAAACTTGTGATGGATGTGCAAAAAACATCCCATGGAGGTCAACTAATTAAATAAAACTCCTTTGACTCACTTGAATTAACCCGATTCGTGTAACATATGAAGAAATTCATCTACTTAAAAATTTGATGGCTCAATGAAATACTCCAGTAAAACTAGCGTTGTATGTTAAATATTTTGTAATTCTAAGGGATAAGATTTTATAATATTTACTCAAATACTTGGTTTGCTTAGATCTCTTTTGGCTTTTCAGATCTTTCGTTGCTTCTTCGCTTTTGCTTTTGATTTATTTCGGTGTCTTAGAGGATTTCTTTGAGAATTCTCATCTTTCTAAGACATAGGCTGACTTATGTCTATTTGAAGCAAAAAAATTACGCAATTTCTATATGAATTACAACAAATTTATCAATTAGTGACGAAGTTTCTGTATGAATTACAAACACAAACAATAATCATCCTTATTGCTAACAAATGGATAGTTCACATAAACTTGTGATTGAATCGATATTCAATACTAGGAAGTTTGTAAAAATCATTTGAGCTTATTTTTGTTGATGGTTTTAGGGAGCTAAGAGTTGCAAATAGTTGGACAGATAGCTTAAAGCAATTAGGGGTGGACAAATGTGCCCTTCTTATTTGGGTTAGGGGCTAATGATGTGTTTAGCAAAGCGTTTTATTTTGTTTACTTTGCAGGGTCTTGTGTTGTTGTATGGTAGGTGCAACATATTGTGTTTTGGTATTTGTTTTGTACTATTAATTGGTACCTGAATTGTTAATTGAGATTAATACTAGTTTCCTGACTTCTCAAAAAAATGATAATCAACATCTTATATAACAAGTTCAAACATCAAGCAGTCAAGATAGATGCAACAATCAGAGAATTAAATGTAACTAAACATCACGCTTAGTCTTATTAAAATTACCAAGCCTGCTAGATTTATGAGTTCAAACAAAAACTATCTTACTGGGACGAATACCTGACTTATCAAGAACATCCATGAGATGTCTTTGAACTTTTGTTTGAGTTCTTTGTGAACAAATGAATTGTGTGCTCTTTGGTGAACCTAATACATGATTATGTTCAATTTGAGGTTTAATAGCACTTTAAAGAGGTAGATTTTGAGGATGGCATATTGCAATTTATGTTCAATTTAGGCTTTTCTTTTTCTTTTTTAAAAGAAAAGATGATGATGATGAAGAAGATGGTTGTGGGTTCTTTGAAGCTGGTGGTAACAAATAGAGCAAAGCTAGTAGCAGGGATGATTGTTGGTGAAGTCTTTAGGATCAAAGAGACCCTTCACAATTGTCAAGATGGCCTAGACTCTGAGAGATCTCCATCAGTTGATGCTTTTGGATGACAGTGATTGTGGTCAAAGCACATGAGAGCTTGTGTTGATGCTCATCATCTCCTGGACTTTTAGAATGTGGGTATCTGCCATTTCAACTATCACTCAACAACAATAATAATAAATTACAAAAAGAAAAAGAAAATAAACAAAAAAAATTAAAAAATGCTATTAAGAATTTGTTGAAAACAGGGAGAGATTGAGGATTGTCATAATGAGATGAGATTGGGTTTTGTAGATATATATATAAATAATTTATTATATATTTTTTTGAAAATATTTATGTATTTTTATGTATATGTTTTTGAATGGTTTAGAATTAGAATAAATTGAGATTATGTCTTAAATTTTTTTTAAAAAATTATGATTAAATCAATATAATATGTTAAAGGTGAGGATTAAATTTATTGTTTTATTAATTTTTTAATTTTCTCGTCACTTTCCCGTCAGACATTTAAGGACAATTAATGAAAATAGAAAAAAAAAACTTCAATTAATTGGGTGATTATTTTTTTAAAAAAATTATAGTTAAATGACAAAAAAATAAGTCCATAATTAAGTGACCTATGATACAATTTACCCTAATTTTGAACACTGATGAAATTAAAATATTTCTCCATATAAATGTACTAATTAAGTAACCCAATAATAAAATTACCAAGCATGATTTGATGTTGTTACCTAAATCTCCACCATCCACCCAAAATGCCTTCACCTTTGATGTTGCTTCCCTAAATCTCCACCACCAACTTTCATATTTGATTTCTGGTAAATCACTGATCCAATTTTATTATTTTTTAT
This sequence comes from Gossypium turneri, assembly GCA_008044935.1. NCBI lineage: Eukaryota > Viridiplantae > Streptophyta > Magnoliopsida > Malvales > Malvaceae > Gossypium > Gossypium turneri. The sequence continues at coordinate 5,256,156 of CP032576.1, forward strand.
ATTTCACCTGATAAACACACAAAAAAAAATCATTAATAATATATTCATTATTGTTTTAATAAGTTTTTAAGTTTGTTTATACGATTTCAGTTCACATAAAAATATAAAATAAATTTATAATTAGATCAAAACAGGTCGAGCTAAGACTTAATTCTCTAAAAATTTCTTGCTTAAATTTAAAAATTGCACTTCATTAACCTCATTTAATAAAACATTTTTTTACTTGTAATAAAATATGTTTTTTAATGTATATATGTAAGAATCTTTTAATAAGCTTTCATATTTGTTTTGTTGATATTATTGTTTGATTTCAACTTACATAAAAATATGAAATGAGTTTATAATTAGTTCAAAACAAATCGAGTCAAGACTCGATTCCAAAAAAAATTCTTCCTTAAGTTTGAAAAGGGCACTTCATTGATCTCATTTAATAAAATTTTTTTTTTAGTTTATATATGTAAGGATTTTCAAGGAAAGTGAAACTTTTACCTTTGAACAATATCCAATTTAATTCACCAAATAAGATAAAAAAAAATTATGCAAAGAGAACTTCATTAGTTTTGTTTTGATGATTTACTTGGAAAATGTCCTTAATATATAAGCATGTTATATATTTTTATTTATCACTTATTTCCTTATATGTCAATATTTACCATATAAAAATTGCATAGGTAGATTTTTTTAAGAAAAAATCAATGAAATTGGAAAGGCGTTACAAATGTTTTTAAGGAATTACATAAATGTTATATATGCTGGCAATGCGTTACATTTTATTTACCATATATGATTTGGTAGGTAGGATTTTTTATTGAAATTGGAAAGCGTTACAATTAAACAAATATTATTTGCACTCAGTATACGTTACATTTTATTTTTAGGTTTTGATATCAAAACATGTGTAATAGCCCATTTTTAGTGATATCGAAAATAGTGATTTTGAGACCACAATCCTGACAGTAAATTATTATTTTATTATTTATTTAGTGTCAACGAGATTATATCAAGGTCGTATTAAAATTTCGTTAAGAAATTTTGAAGTTTACATAGTTAATTTACTGAAAAGGACTAAATCATAAAAAGTATAAAAGTTGATTTCTAATAGTTAAAAGGGCTAAATGGCTTTGGAAAGGGAAGTTAATGGACTTTAATGGTAATTATACCATATATGTTATTAGTGGATGTTTATGGATAGGTTTTAATGAAGTTTTAATGATTTTAAAAGGTTAATTAAGTAATTTGATAATTTAGTTAAAATGTTGGTAAATTAAAGGATAAGAAAACTATCATCTTTTCATTTGTCTTCAAGCCCTATCCATTTTCACCATTAGAGAAGATAGATAGTTCGGCCAAGCCCCGTTTTTAATGATTTTTATGTTTTTGAGTCTATTTTAGCTTAATCTAGTTAGTCCGAGGGTTAATTTGTAAAACTGTTAAAGGATGAGGGACTTACCATGAATTTTTTTGAATGAGTTTTGATTTTAATTGATATATTGTGAATCCTTGTTGAAAAATAAACAAGTTTTGCTAAGTGATTTTGATGAATTTTGGAAATAGGGATTAATTTGTTCAAGGTATAAATTCTAGGGTTTTATTGTGAAATGATGGTAGATACCCTTTCATCTATGGTTAACATGGGTTTAGGTTAAAATAGTTAGATTTTAAATTATGAGCTTAAAGATTAAATTGTGAAAATTTAAAATATTAGGAGTAAATTGATAATTTTGTATAAATATAAACTATGGATTAAATTGAACTCTAGAATTACTTGATTGATTGAAATTATCTATTTAGATCAAGATAAACCACATTCAGACTTAGATCGAGGAAAAGCTAAAGCTTCGAACTAATTTGATTAAACTACTACGCCTTAATTATCGAGGTGAGTTCGTATGAACTGTAATCGCTTAAATGTTAATTAAATTGAATGTTTATTATGTTGTTTTGGTCTAATGAATCAATATACCAATGCATCAATTCTATGATAAATTGATGGATATCGAGTCCCAGTTGAACCTTAGGAATTCTTATGATACAAATTATATGTCATTAGGGATTTCATGTTTTGAGTGTTGGTCTTGAATGTCCTACCAATGGCTGAGGTCTTGTATTTGTTGCGGATTCTCCATAGCTTGTGTGAGTAACATCGTGTGAGCAGGCCCATTTCACAGCTCGTGTGAGTATTGATATAAATGAAATGTTACAATTATATGTAAAGGCATACTTCGTGTGAGCTTTCCCGAGTATCCAATGTAATTTTAGATGGTTCAACATGTAAGAAAAGTTAAGTATGTAAATGTAATGAATCATAACATTATGGTAACATTGATGATGTAAAATGTTATGTATATACATGGTAAACCACATATTTTATAGTTGAATTCATATATATCATGAATAAGTATACTAACTTGTGAGTTTGATGATGTTATATAGGCTCATACTAAGCTTATGGCATTAGTTTTGGTTTATACTTATCCTATGAATTGTATTATAAAAATCGTAAGTTATGTTTAAGGTTTATACAAGCTTACTAAGCACTTGTTACTTACGTAGTTTCTTTCCTTTGTTTTATCAATTATCCGAAGCTCGATCGATTTAGAACCTTGTCAGAGATCTATCACAGTATCAAAAAGTCTTTTCGGTAGTTTTCATATATTTTGGCCAAGGTTAATAATGGCATATATAGGATGTTTTGTAATGGTGCTTTGATATGTTTATGTCTTAAAAAATATGTTTGGTTGGTGCACTTTAATACTTACCAAACTTTGTCATTTTGGTCACTTACTAATGCTTGTAAATAAGACACTTTATGGTACGTTGATGTTATCTTGAAAATGGTCTATTGTGACATGTTTTAGTACCTATTTGAATTAGGTTTATATGCATGAAATGTGGTAATATTGACATGTTTAGATAAGTGTTGTTTGGATGCAATTGAGGTGCCTTTGAATGGCATATTGGTTAAGTGAATTAGGTTGTTTGAATTGGCATAGTTATATGTATTTGAATGATGCTTTAATCCCTTGAAAGTGTGCACAAATGGATTGAATGTTTATGTATGAATTAGTTAGGAAATGGCTTGATTTGAGGTAAAATTTTGGGTTCACATGGCCTAAGACACGGGCTGTCACACGACTGTGTGAGACACACGGCCTAGTGACATGACTATGTGTCATTTGTGATTTTCTTAATGTATAAGTCAGTAAGTTACACAGCCTAGCACACGACCTGGCACATGGGTTGTGTGTCATTTGTGATTTGGAAACTCTGAAGCTTAAATGAAATCAATAAATGACTAAAGAGAAAATTTTCAAAAGTATGAGCATTTCATAGCAATTAATAACTAAAATTCAACTAAAACATGCATTTAATATCAGATGGAATCATTTACGGGTATTGCACAAGCTTACGCAAACTCTAAAGCTAACCTGAGGAAGAGATAGGACCTAATTGAAAAGATTTCGAAATAAGGAATTATCATCTGACATCTTTCTCCCCATGTTGAAATGACGACAAATAGTTAGTCATCTCTCGATGATAGGCCAACCGGTGTTGCAACATCACCTACTGTGATGGCCTTGTTAAGATGACAAACCCCTCATAGCATTGAGACCCTACAGGCCATTTCTCGTATCGACGACCAACCCTTGATGTCACAACGTGGCATTCTCTTTGTGACGATGTTAGAACCACACCACGATGTCACTTTCTGTTCCTGTCATATTCATTTTCTTAGAACTGCAAAATTCATTACCTAACCAAAAACCTATTCACAACCATTTGATCAAGCATAATAACTCACAACATCCCAGTTTATCCATCACCATCAAAACATAACAAAAACAAATCTAAACACAAATATTTTCCTTACCATTACCTATCTCTATGTAACACCCTGATTTATTTAACTTCGTTTTTACAAATTTTGTCATAAAAGAGTATCTACTTTAGTGGTTAAATGATATGGGTGTGTGTTTGAGGTATTGGGTTCAAGTCCCTTTTTTTGGAAATTATGCTATTTTTGTTCCTAACCTTATCCCTAGTGGTTGGGTTATGTTATATTTTTTGTCAACTCATACTAGAATGAGCCTGTTGGTTCAAGTAAAAAGGTGTTAGCTTGCTCTAGGGTCTTGTGTTTGAACCCTCATGTGAGCAAATGATGTTTTTTTTGCTTCTATGAGTATGTGCTGGTTGTGTAGTAGAAGTTCAATGGGAGTGAAAGTCTGTGGTAGTTGGATGAGGTTAGTGGTCGGTTTTGGTGGGATTTAGTAGTTAGTGGGGTTATGGGGAATTGAGATTTTAGTTTGAATTAATTTTTAATTTTAATTTTTTCCCAAAAATCCCCCTTTCTGTCTTTTTAACTTTTTCCCCTTCTTTTCTCTATAACTTTTTATTTTGTTTTCTATCTATTCTGTTCAACAAATCGATCGCTCTAATCATTGGGCTTCAATGTTGTGGTTGTCCTTCATTCGTCTTGGTAAGCCTGTAAGTTCATTTGGTTTAGAGACTAAATGTCACATCCCAAAAACCAGGTTAGGAGAAATTGGGTCGATGAGCCAAGAGTGGTCACGTTTTGTTTTAGGAATAAACCTTGCGAAATTTGTCAATCAAATTGATTTGGTTTAGCGGTTAGGTGTTGTGTTTTTGTGTGAGAGGCCTTGTGTTCAAATCCCTTTCCTTGAGTTTTTATTGATTTTATTCCTATTATTGACTGGTTACAAGTAGGTTATATTTTATTCTTATTAGTTCGTTGATAAGAATGAGCCTATTAGTTTAGTAGTAAGGATTCAGCTTACCCAGGGGTCCCGTGTTTGAATCCCATACGTGTAAAGCGAAGATATTTTTGCTATTCTCTGTTTGTATCGTCCATGTGGTCAGAATTTAAGTAAAATTCAAATTCTGAAAATCTGATAGGGTTTGGATAAATAAGATTTTAGTTTTTTTTTAAATATATATTTTTCATTATTCCCAAAAATTTTCTCCCTCAACCGGTCATTCTTTCTCTCTCCTCCCCCTCCACTTTCACGTTTGTTTTGTTCTTCCTGTAAGTTTCTGTTTTGTTTTTCCTATTTGTTTTCAATTCAATTTTTGTCACAAGATTTCCTCTTATCGTTTCCTTTTCTTTTGTTTTATTCCCCTCTTCTTTGCTTTTGAGTTTTTCCGTATCATGTTTCCTTCTATATCGTTGCAGGCCATGTGTGGTAAGGTTGTCGATTTAAGTTTCATATCTGGTTATAGGGATTATCACGTTTTGAGTTATGATTTTCCATTGTGTGACTATAGTTTTAACTATGTGAAATTCTGTTTATGTGAATATTTGGTAACGTTTAACCCTCCAATGAACTGAGAATTCGTAGGACTGTTGTCTCTTTCAAAGGTAAGTGACTTTGTGCCTTTGTTAGGGGCTGATTTTTTCCGTGTTAAGGTCGATTGTTGATGTTTTTGGCCGAATTAGTGATTCAGCAATTCTCATCAATTAATTGATTTTGAATGTTATTTTAGGCTCTAGAAGTGTGTTGTAATGTCGTGGTTCAGAATTGATCAAGTGTGTAACAAAAATCTTGAAAAACAGTGATTGGCGTTATGCCAGAAAACCCACTTTCAATGCTACACGATCGTGTGTCAAGCCGCGTGCTAGACCGTGTGAGCCACACATGTTGGCTCAATTGGGTCGTGTGGGCCACACAGGCATGTGGGCCCATTTTCTATAAACTTTGATTAGGGCCGTAGTTATTGTACAATTCAAGGTTAGCTACTTCGTAGGGCCTGTTGTGTCGTTTGTTGACTTCTATATGCGTTATTTGATATATGAATAAGTATGTTTAATTATTGCCAGTATGCCAATAATGTGAAACTTGTAATAGTGATATTGATATTGTATGTGTATAACATTTAGTATGTCTATAATATAATATCTACATCTAATCTGTGATCTAAGAAATTTGTTTAAGCATGACTCATCCATGTGTATCTAAGTATGTACTATGTTTTAGCATGTGCATTCGCGTTTTAACTATGTGAAATTCTGTTTATGTGAATATTTGGTAACGTTTAACCCTCCAATGAACTAAGAATTCGTAGGACTGTTGTCTCTTTCAAAGGTAAGTGACTTTGTGCCGTTGTTTGGGGCTGATTTTTTCCGTGTTAAGGTCGATTGTTAATGTTTCTGGCCGAATTACTGATTCAGCAATTCTCATTAATTAATTGATTTTGAATGTTGTTTTAGGCTCTAGAAGTGTGTCATAACGTTGTGGTTCAAACTCGATCAAGTGTGTAACAAAAATCTCGAAAAACAGTGAATGGCGTTATGCTAGAAAACCCACTTTTGATGCTACACGATCATGTGTCAAGCCGCGTGCTAGACCGTGTGAGCCACACAGGTTGGCTCAGTTGGGGCGTGTGGGCCCATTTTTTATAAACTTTGATTAGGGTCGTAGTTATTGTACGATTCAAGGTTGCTACTTCGTAGGGCCTATTATGTCATTTGTTGACTTCTGTATGCGATATCTAAGATATGAATATGTATGTTTATTTACTTTCAGTATGCCAATAATGTGAAATTTGTAATAGCGATATTGATATTGCATCTGTATAACATCTGTAGCATGTCTATAATATGATATCTGCATCTAATCTGTGATCTGAGAAATCTGTTTAAGCATGACTCATCCATGTGTATCTAAGTATGTACTATGTTTTAGCATGTGCATTCGCATGGAATAATGATGTGACGGAGGAAGTGTTCACAGTTAATGTAACACCCCAAACTTGGCCTAGACTTTATGACTGGATCTTGAGGAATTACATTAACTCGTTAATGTACTTTTATTTTGTCTAACTTAGTGTATGTTTCGAAAGTAAAAAATTTGTCAAAACTCTTATATATTTTTAGAAAAATCTTATGTTCGAAAGCACTTATTTTACAGTAAGATCACTTAATCACTTATTTAGTTTCGCAACGAAAATTTTCAACGTTTTAAATTTGAAAATCGAATTCTAATTTGATAAATCATACGATATTGTAGTTTTACATTAAAAATACCAAAATCCAACAAAATAAGCAGAAACCTTAAAGCAAAGTCCAAAAACAAATTTACAAACCAAAAGACCATAAATGAATTAAACATAATCATTGTATATTATTATGAACTAGAAAATCAATCCGAGCTCTCGCACGCCGTCTGGTCCTAAGTTTTCTTATTACCTGAGAAGATTAAAAGTAAAGGGTGAGCTAACAAGCTTAGTGTGTAACTTAGCCTAAATAATAAATAATATACAAATTTAGATACAGTTTCATATTCGGATGCAGATTCAGATGCAGAAACAAATCATACCTCCATTCGCTACACACCATCTTTATCCATTCCTACACACCAAATTGGGTAATAAATATCCATCCAACCCTTCACACCGCAATAGTGAGTGTATTTCACTTTCAAAATAGTGCAATCAAGCTGTTAGAAACAATGCAGTAATCCACCAAAATTAGATAAGTGTGATCAAGCCACCAAATATGCAGATAAACTGGCAGAATCAGATATGGGTGGTTGAGCCACCATAATCGTAGTCAAGCTACTAAAACAGATATGTGGTTAAACCACTAGATAAAGCAGATTATTAAACCGCCATCATTTCCTCTGTCATAATAACATATCCCACCCCATTGCACATGCTAACAAAATAAATACTTAGACGCACATAGACGAATCATGCTTTAACAGATCATAACATGCTAATAGAATTTCTTAGATTGCAGATCAAATGTAAAATTTATCACATACATGTCATCAGAAAAAGCACATACAAATACGAATGCAGATAATATCACATAGCTTATATAGAGTTTAGTAATTAATGCCACTAACATACAAACACATAAATTTTATGGATTTCATGGTCTTACATGCTTACAGGGTCATTACAAATCCAACTTCAAAATCTCATATCCGGCCCAAACTAGGCCCAACAATTCGCCCAAAATAGGGCCACATGCCCATATGGCCCACATAACCTACTTGTCAGGCTGTGTGGCCCACATGATTTGCTACACGACTGTGTGACCCACACAGGCTGCCACACAGCCAACCACACAATGGAGGACAGTTTGATATTATATATATCACATGGAACATTTTTAAATTAGAAATTCTACTTTGATAGATTTAATAAACATAAGATGTCATATACGATATTAGCCCTTTCAATTATTTTTTAATTGAGGAAATTGTAATAGATGTTACAGATAATGTGTTGCTACCTACAATTGTTGTTTATTGAAACTCAAAACTATTTATGGAAGTGCTAGTGTTACAGTTACAGATCAAAACTAGTGATGGATGTGCAAAAAAATCCCATGGAGGTCAACTAATTAAATAAAACTCATTTGACTCACTTGAATTGACCCGATTCGTGGAACATATGAAGAAATTCATCTACTTAAAAACTTTATAGCTCAGTGAAACACTCCAGTAAAACTAGAGTTGTATGTTAAATATTTTGTAATTCTAAGGGATAAGATTTTATAATATTTAAATCTCTTAGGACTCTCATATTTTCGATAGACTTTTATCTAAACCATTAATGTAATTAAAACTATACCATTGGATTTGGGGAGCATTTACTCAAATACTTGGTTTGCTTAGATTTCTTTTGGCTTTTCTGTTCTTTTGTTGCTTCTTCGTTTTTGTTTCTGATTTATTTCGGTGTCTTAGAGAATTTCTTTGAGATTTCTCATCTTTCTGAGACACAGGCTGACTTATGCCTATTTGAAGCAAAAGAATTACTTAAGGCCACGCTATTTCTGAATGAATTACAACAAATTTATCAATTAGTGATGAAGTTTCTGTATGAATTACAAGCACAAACAATAATCATCCTTATTGCTAGCAAATGGATAGTTCACATAAACTTGTGCTTGAATCGATATTCAATACTAGGAAGTTTGTAAAAATCATTTCTGATCTTATTTTTGTTGATGGTTTTAGGGAGCTAAGAGTTGCAAACAGTTGGACAGGTAGCTTAATGAAATTAGGGGTGCACAAATGTGCCCTTCTTATTTGGGTTAGGGGCTAATGATGCGTTTAGCAAAGCGCTTCATTTTGTTTACTTTGCAGGGTCTTGTGTTGTTGTATGGTAAGTGCAACATCTTGTATTTCGGTCTTTGTTTTGTACTATTAATTGGTACGAGTTGTTAATTGAGATTAATAAAATTTTCCTGACTTCTCAAAAAAATGATAATCAACATCTTATATAACAAGTTCAAACATCAAGCTGTCAAGACAGATGCAACAATCAGAGAATTAAATGTAACTAAACATCACGCTTAGTCTTATTAAAATTACCAAGCCCGCTAGATTTACGAGTTCAAACAAAAACTATCTTACTGGGATGAATACCTGACTTATCAAGAACATCCATGAGATGTCTTTGAACTTTTGTTTGAGTTCTTTGTGAACAAATGAATTGTGTGCTCTTTGGTGAACCTAATACATGATTATGTTCAATTTGAGGTTTAATAGCACTTTAAAAAGGTAGATTTTGAGGATGGTAGATTGCAATTTATGTTCAATTTAGGCTTTTCTTTTTCTTTTTTAAAAGAAAATATGATGATGATGAAGACGATGGTTGTGGGTTCTTTGAAGCTGGTGGTAGCAAAGAGAGCAAAGCGAATAGTAGCAGAGATGATTGTTGGTGAAGTCTTTAGGATCAAAGAGATCCTTCACAATTGTCAAGATAACCTGGACTCTGAGAGATCTCCATCAGTTGATGCTTTTGGATGACAGTGATTGCGGTCAAAGCACATGAGAGCTTGTGTTGATGCTCTTCATCTCCTGGACTTCTACAATTCAGCTATCACTCAACAACAATAATAATAAATTACAAAAAGAAAAAGAAAATAAAGAAAATTTTTTGAAAAAAATGCTATTAAGAATTTGTTGAAAACGGGGAGAGATTGAGGATTGTCATAATGAGATGAGATTGGGTTTTGTAGATATATATATAAATAAATAATTTATTATATATTTTTTGAAAATATTTATGTATTTTTATGTATATGTTTTTGAACTGTTTAGAATTAGAATCAAATTAAAATCATACGTTAATTTTTTTAAAAAAAATTATGATTAAATCAATATAATATGTAAAAAGAGAAGATTAAATTTATTATTTTATTAATTTTTTAATTGTCACATCACCCCCGCGTCAGACATTTAAGGACACTTAACGAAAATAGACAAAAAAAAACACCTCAATTAATTGGGTGATTAATTTAAAAAATTCATAGTTAAATGATAAAAAATTAAGTCCATAATTGAGTGACTTATGATGCAATTTACCCTAATTTTGAACTCTGATGAAATTAAAATATTTCTCCATAAATGTACTAATTAAGTAACCCAATAATAAAATTACCAAGCATGATTTGATGTTGTTACCTAAATCTCCACCATCCACCCAAAATGCCTTCACCTTTGATGTTGCTTCCCTAAATCTCCACCACCAACTTTCATATTTGATTTCTGGTAAATCACTGGTTCAATTTTATTATTTTTTATATTTCACCTGATAAACACAAATAACCAAAAAAAAATCATTAATAATATATTCATTATTGTTTTAATAAGTTTTTAGGTTTGTTTATACGATTTCAGTTCACATAAAAATATAAAATGAATTTATGATTAGATCAAAACAGGTCGAGCTAAGACTTGATTCTCTAAAAATTTCTTGCTTAAGTTTAAAAATTGCACTTCATTAACCCCATTTAATAAAACATTTTTTTACTTGTAATAAAATATGTTTTTTTAATTTATATATGTAAGAATCTTTTAATAAGTTTTCATATTTGTTTTGTTGATATTATTGTTTGATTTCAACTTACATAAAAATATGAAATGAGTTTATAATTAGATTAAAACAAATCGAGTCAAGACTCGATTCTCAAAAAAAATTCTTCCTTAAGTTTGAAAAGGGCACTTCATTGATCTCATTTAATAAAATATTTTTTTTAGTTTATATATGTAAGGATTTTCAAGGAAAAAAGTAAAGCTTAGAAACCAGGAGAAAAAATGGGAGGAAAGTTAAACTTTTACCTTTGAACAATATCCAATTTAGGTCACCAAATAAGATAAAAAAAAAAATTCTTATGCAAAGAGAACTTCATTATTTTTGTTTTGATGATTTACTTGGAAAATGTCCTTAATATATAGGCATGTTATATATTTTTATTTATTACTTATTTCCTTATATGTCAATATTTACTTTATAAAAATTGCGTAGGTAAATTTTTTTAAGAAAAAATCAATGAAATTGGAAAGGCGTTACAAATGTTTTTTAAGGAATTACATAAATGTTATATATGCTGGCAATGCGTTACATTTTATTTACCATATATGATTTGGTAGGTAGGATTTTTTATTGAAATTGGAAAGCGTTGCAATTAAACAAATGTTATTTGTACTCGGTATACGTTACATTTTATTTTTAGGTTTTGATATCAAAACAGGTGTAACAGCCCGTTTTTAGTGATATCGAAAATAGTGATTTTGAGATTGCAATTTTAGCGAGTAAATTATTATTTTGTCAACGGGATTATATCAAGGGTGTATTAAAATTTCGTTAAGAAATTTTGAAGTTTACATAGTTAATTTAGTGAAAAGGACTAAATCATAAAAAGTGTTAAAGTTGATTTCTAATAGTTAAAAGGGCTAAATGGCTTTGGAAAGGGAAGTTAATGGACTTAATGGTAATTATACCATATATGTTGATAGTGGATGTTTATGGATAGGTTTTAATGAAATTTTAATGATTTTAAAAGGTTAATTAAGTAATTTGATAATTTAGTTAAAATGTTGGTAAATTAAGGGTTGAGAAAACTATTTTCACCATTAGAGAAGATAGATAGTTTTATTTTTATATTGGATAAATACATCAATTTATTTTTATATTGGATAAATATAATTATTTATGTATACAATATATAAACATAAAATAATGTTATATCAATAATTGTGCTAATAATTTACAAGAATTGGATCAAATCAAAATTTCATGTATAAAATTGCACAAAATCAAAATTTATGTATACAATCGCACATTAAACCATAATTCATATATAATTTTAAAATTTATCCCTAAATACAATTAATAAAATTTATAATTCAACTGACTCAGTCTTACTATAATTATAACTAGATCTATTTCTATAAGGTACTATATATTAATTAATTACTACTAACTTAAATGTGAGACATGGCATTAGTATAAAGGAAGAAAAAAAAAATTAAATTACAAGCTAGTTCTCACTCTTACCAATTCCCCCTTTTCTTATTTATTATTCCAAACAAGTTGGGCATTGATAATGACAAATTCCAAATCATCATTTATAAATGAACATAAAAAAATAATTAATCTCAATTTGTGATCAAGTAATTATTATAAAATAAAATTCAACAGTTTGAAGTTCACATGGGTGGGGTCATATAAAGAATGTAAACATAAAAAATTCAATGTGTAAATAAATATAATATTTATTGGTCAAATTTTGCTATTAGTTCATGTAATATACTAAAGTTGTGAACTTAGTCTTTTCAGTTTAATTTGGTCAATTTTAATTGGAATTTTGAAATTTTAGTTTTGGCTTAAATTGTAAGGTGTGGTTTAATACTTATTCTTTAATTTGATCATTTTTAATCCTTATATTTTTTAAAAGTTGAAATTTAATTTGAAATCAAACAATGACGGTTAAATCCATTAATTTAAAATAATGTGGTTTTTCTATGAGCATTATGTGAAAGTAATAAGTTGACATGATATTACATATGATAATATGTCTGTCACATAAGATTTCAGAAATAACAAAATTTAACTTAATAAATTTAATAATTATCGCTTGAGTCATAACTAAAATTTTAAAATTCAAAAAATAAATGAGCTAATTAAAGTACATGGATTAAATTTGCAGTCTTTGCATATTACAAAGACTAATAACAAAGTTTTGTCACAGGCTAAAACTTTAGCTCGACTGAACTTGCGACCTTAAATATGATACTTAAGCCAACTATGATAAAAGACACTCTAAAGAGCCAAACTTGAAAAAGGGAGAGTGTAGGAGAATGCTCAATATAGTATGTACAAGAAAGCTTTACAAAGGAACACTCTAACACTCAATCCTAAATCTCGATGCTTTGGTACTCAAATTGGTCCTTCTTAACTCTTGAGCTCCGCTAGTGACTTGACCATTGCCATCGCTTTCGTCAAGTGTTGGACCCCTTAACGCTGCAACTCAAGTCTTGCTTACGGCTTGAGCCTATCCATCAAGTAGAAGAAGGCTTCATTGCCTCCAAGATTGGCAATTTGAAGTATAATCTCTAAGAACCCTCGCATGTACTCGTACACCAATTGTGGTGAGTAAGACGATGCAACCTTGACTGCATCTTATCATTGACATACTTAGGGTAAAACTATTGCTTAAGCTCCCTTCGAAACACGTCCCATGTGTTGATGGAAACAACTCATCGCCTCATGTTGTCACACTTACAACGCCATCATAACAAAGCTACCTCAGTTAAGTACATAGAGGCAATACTTACCTTGGTCGGTTTGTCAACAATAGCCACAACTCGAAAATATTACTCCATGCCCCCATAAAAAATTGTCCACATTTTTGGCATCTCTCAAACCCTTGAACTCCTTCAACTTCAGGTTGTCTACACAAGGTCTCATCATACTAAGTACTCCTCTAAGTACTCCTCCCATGGTATGGTGATGATTTTCGGATTTCCACGTGGGCAGTGGCAGAGCCAAAAAAAAATTTAGGAGGCCAGAATTAAATTGTATATTTTTACGACAGTAAAAATGTAATTTCACGCTTTAAATAGTCTATATCTTTATAATTTTTAAAGGATTAAATTAAAATTTTATCACTTTTAGGATGGTCAAAGTGCAATTTTACCATTACTAATTTAAAATTTTATAAATTATAAAAGACCTAAATGAAAAATTTTCCATTTTAGGGAAAACCAGGCCCTGCCAACTCCCTTGACTCTGCCACTGCACTTGGATAAGTAAATGTGTTGAAAATAAATAAATAAAATCCACAATAGACTTCTGTTAATCATTTAACAGCAACTAGAGGGGATGACTAAACCAGATTTTGATAAGTTTAATAATTAATCGAAAAATTTTAAAGTTAAGTGACTAAAATAGAACCACTTACATAGTTGGGTGACTATTCTAATAGTTTACCCTAAAAAAATATGATTAGATTTGACAAATTAGGCGGGGTTTACGGTTTAATTAAAATAAATAATAAAAACTCGAATGAGCCTAAAGTCAGCGAGCGATGAATAGATTACGAAAATATCAGTAAATTTCTGCTCGGATCGAAGAAATTGATTAGCTGTGAACTGAAAAAGAAAAAAAGTATTAATCACTCTCTCTCTCTCTTGTTAATTATTTGTTTAACATTCTAATAATTAGGTGATTTTCTTTTATTAATTTGGTTAAGCTCTGCATTCTTTTATCTACTTGTTTACGTTTTATCTTTTTTGGTTTTGGCTTACGAGAGGGTAGAAGGGAGAAATGGAGTCGACGGAATCATCTTACGTGTCATCACCGGAGGCGGCGAGAAATAGATCTCCTCCGCCGCCTAAATCGCCGACTTCTGGTAATTTCTGATTGGATCTTACCTTTTCTTCGTTGAAGCGTTTCATTTCTGAGTTTTGTTTTTTAATTTATTTTCTGCTTCGGAGTAATGGAGTTTTTTTTTTTTTTAGTTTTTGTTTCCTGTTATTATTAGTATTATTTTCTTCTAATATAAAGATTGGAATTGTTTGAATTTCGAGTTTTATTTCATTTATTTATAATTTTTATTTAATATACAATTTTAAACCCTAACCCTAACATTATGTTTGGTTGGCGTGAAATGGTAAATGGAGAGTGAGAGAAAGAAGAATATGGTCTGAGTATTTGGCTAATGCTCGAATGTTGTATTACAGGGACTACGGGTGAATTCCGAATAGGTGTACGTGTCACCTATTCTGTCTAACACGAGCATGCTGTATTTCTTTTCTTTAATGTGTATCCATATATTTGAACAACATCAAGTTTATTCAGATATAAAATTTTGAAACATCAATAATACATCCTGCTATTCATAGCTCAAGTTTTATCTTTTATATTCTTGTGGTTTTTGCTGAGTCATTCTTCAGTTTTACATCCTGTCCTTTTGCAATTAGCATCTGCGTCATTATTTCTTCCACGGTTTTTAACATAAGGTGATGTAATGTAAGGGATCCGAGTTGTTGTGGTGATTAGGACTGATGCCAAATTTGACCCCTCTTGGCTCGTCCAAACAAACTAGGTTGTTCAGTTTTCTGTTACTCAAAAAATGGTAAAACTCTATTTTGCCTACCTAAAAGTTCATAAATTTTTACCCTCTTTTATTCCAGCACCCCCAGCATAAAACTCCTGGCTTCACCCCTGGTACTGATGCTAATGAGAAGGGGTTCTAGTGAAATGAGCTGCTTGCTGTTGGTTGATTATATCAGTATCTAAGTGTTGATAAGGCTTGCATGAAAATTGAAAAATGTTTGTCTGGTATTACCTTTCCTTAAGATCCGATTTTCTACTTTTTCATATGCATGAGATCAACAATATTACTGTCTCAACTATTTTCAGAAATGCAAGGTGGTGTGCTTACGAAGCAATACTTGTTGCTTTGAAGCTACCGTATATCTATTGTATTTATTTGATGCTTTTACTGCTATCTTCTTTTTTCTTTTTATTAGCAATTGCATATTGTGTGAAGTAATACATAGTTGCTGTTGTGTAACATCTTTGTTATCCTCATTGTTGGTTTTATTTTAGGCTAAAAGGGAGGAGATTGCTCAAATTGTTGAAACTTTCATGTTTGCTCTTAAAATTCCTCAATTAACTGCAAATGCAGTTATGATCCATGAACTAACTGATGAACTTTTTGCCCATTCTTCTGTCAGGAAATGTGGAGAAGCCTATGTATATAAGGTTTCTTGTCTCCAATGCTGCGGCTGGTTCTGTAATTGGAAAGGGTGGGTCAACAATTACTGAATTTCAGTCAAAATCAGGAGCTCGAATTCAGTTGTCACGCAATCATGAAACATTCCCAGGAACATCAGACAGGATCATTATGGTCTCTGGAGCAATTGATGACATACTCAAAGCTATGGAGCTTATCCTTGCAAAATTATTCGATGAGGTGATTTCATGATAACTTTTGACTCTATAAGTTCTCTTTCTGATAATAACATATGTTTGTTTCTTCCTGGTCAGCTTAATGTTGAAGATAATGAAGATGTTGGACCAAGAACAAAAGTCAGGCTAATTGTTCCCAATAGCTCTTGTGGCAGTATAATTGGAAAGGGAGGAGCTACCATAAAGTAAGAAGTTTGCTTGCTCTGATAATTCTACATGTTTTTGTTGCTATGATTTTGTGAATTACGTGTGAAATTTGAATTTTGTTTTTAGTAATGTTACAAAATTGAAGTATGCTGAACACTGAATAGGCTTGTTTATAAAGGATGCAAGTTTATTCTTCCATTATACTGTTCATTTGCAGAGAATATAAAATTTTCAACCTATCATTGATTTAAAGTATAGTCAGATAGGCATGAGTAGTGAAAAAACCACTCAGTTTGGAAATGATTCTTGTGTGAGAATGTGTACAATAAAACCTATATTTGACCAGGTTGGGGATAATCCAGGAACCTTACATTGCAAAGTGCTGTGTACAATAAGCTTGAGAGCTAACTTGGGGAGATGGGCATTTGGAAGGATAAAATTTTGGCAGTAGGAACAAATTTAGTAAAGTTTACCATAGTAATAACTTTGATGCATCATGGATTCATAGTGAGTCTGCTTGAATTGCCTAGTAATAACCTATTAAGTAGATGGTCATGACTAAGAAATGAATTAGTTCAGGTATATTTGTGAAAATGTTGGAAGTTACCAGAGGTTTAATTTGTCAAAGACCTATCTGACTAAGGTTCAACCTAAATCATGGTGAAGTCTTCTATCTATTTGACATGGATCAGAGTCCCAAGTAAGACAAAGGTATACCCGGGGAAAAAAAAAAAGATAAAGAAACTTGACAGTCATTTGTTTGGAGAAGCTTCTTTTGTCATCGCCTTTTGTTTCATAATTAATTACAACATCTAAAGATTGGGCATATTGGTTTTGAGAATAATGCTATATTTGGCTTCCTTGTCATTGAAGTACCTTAGGCTTTAGAGAAGCTTGGATATCAACATAGAATTGTTATTGTCCCTTAAAAATTTATTTGCTGCAGTGGTGTTGAATGATTGAAGACATGTTCCCCGGTATGACAACATCTTAAAATAACTTCCATGCAAGAAAACACTAGTGTTAACTAGCCTGTTCATTTCTAGAGTAGCACGATTTGACAGTGAACACATGCTTATTCAGGAAGAATATATGATTGCTTTCCTTAGTGGGTTATAGACTTATGGCTCTACTTGTGGCTTGAGCTCTGCAAGAATATATAATTGGTTATTTAAAACAAACATATCCTTAACATCTTCCCTGCCTTGTAAGAAGACACAATATATATACTAAATGATTCTTTAAAACTGTCTCATTTTACATGTGTGTGGCTTGTGATAAGTTACTATTCAAGTATTTTGGGCCCTTTATCCAAGTATTGGCTGCCTTAAAACAGTAAGGCAAGTCCTGATTGTTATTTATGCCTTATTGCAGGTCATTGATTGAGGACTCCCAAGCTGGCATTAAGATATCTCCATTGGATAATAATTTTTATGGCTTGAATGATAGGCTAGTAACACTTACTGGCACACTAGATGAGCAGATGCAAGCAATTGATTTGATTCTTTCCAAGCTTTGCGAAGATGCTCATTACTCACAAGCTATGCATGCTCCATTTTCATATGCAGGTCTGTACTCTTTTTATTTGGCTGCCAAGTCTAAACAGACTCCTACAGTTGCATTAATTGTCTCTGCTTTATGAACACTATTATTGCCACAGCGACTTACTATTCGATGAGCTATGCACCAAATGGGACTGGCGGGAAGTTTCCAAATCACAAGGTTCATCTCTTTCTGGTTTCCTTTATCCGTGCTGCCTTCTGACTGATGCTATTTACATTGTTTACTGCTAATCAAATTTGTTGATTTAGTTTGGCATCAATATATGACATGCTAGTTTTAAATTGAAGGACTCGTGGTATATGTGTAAATTGTAGTTAAATAGATCTTACTTGACTGAAGCCATATGTGTATCCAGGAGGATCGTAGCAACTCCATCACGATTGGTGTTCCGGATGAGCATATTGGGCTGGTTCTTGGGCGTGGTGGAAGGAATATAATGGAAATTAGTCAGGTTTATAAATGATAAGCCTATAGCATTTGATTCAATAATTTTGCTCATGTACTGAATTTTAGCACACTTTTATCATTGCAGGTAAGTGGGGCCAGGATAAAAATATCGGATCGAGGTGATTTCATGTCTGGAACAACAGATAGGTAGAGAGACCCTGTGTTAATCTACTAGCTAATTAAACATTGAACCCTGCCATTAAGCCAAAGTTTCATTCGCTATTTTATTATAGATTTAAAACCCTTTTCTATCTTCTTCTACCTTGCGTTGTAGGAAAGTGACAATCACGGGATCACAGCGAGCAATCCATCAAGCTGAGTGTATGATAATGCAGAAGGTAGCAAATGCCACCGAGAGGATGATGGATTAGTTTTCTGGCACTTACAACCATTCTTGTTGGGTCTTTTGATGGAATGCTTATAACTTTGAGTGAAACATATTCGCAATCATTGGCATACTTGGAGTCAACAGAGCTGAGACTAATCATAGCTGCAAGAACCACAAGTTTTGAATTGTATTAGGTATTCTTCGGAACCTACAGACTTAATTATTGTTTTTTTTTTTTTTTTTTTAAAAAAAGAGGGAAATTTTGTTGAATATAGGCTTTGACTGGTTATTCTAATTATCATGTCGGATTGCAACAGTTAGCTGTTTACTTCATCTTGTAGGCTGCTTCACTTTTTAACTTCTGATTTATAATTTTGGAAGGATACCTCTTTTCGCATTATCTTTTGAGTTGGACCAAATCTTTATGAAGAGTAAGAAAAACATGTAACTCTGTTTTATCCAATGATGTTTAAATCGGACCGGTAGGTGTCTGGAAAATAATAGTATTAGATTCGGTTGAACCGAGGTTTTTTCATTATCATTTTTTAAAATTTTCAAGTCATACACCATTCCTTGGATGATAAGAACTTGCATACGATTTCTTGAGCAATGATTTGGATAATACATAAAACAAATACATAACTTGTTAACTATGTTAAATGCTTTAGAATTTACAGCTTAATTACACAACAACGGCGTGCTATATTAAAGTAAACTTATGTTAAATAAAATACAAAATCCATATCCTTAATAAATAATTCAAATTTTACAAGGACATGGGTTTATTTTACAAATCCTTACATGCACGTATACTGAAGTAATCTTCTATTTTACACGATCGAAAAGTTTCAAGCAATAAAAAAATTATAAACGCTAATTAATGGTGCTTGTTCTTGAGCTTTGAAGAAGGAATAAAAAGTTAATACATAATCGGTAGAAATGATTATTAGGGTTCTTCCACCGGGAATGGTGTTCGATTCTAGCAACATGGACATACGTTCCATCTATCTTCCCCTGTTGACCGTCAATGGTAGAGACGCGAAGGCTGTTTTAAGGAATCAATTTAGTGATATGTTTATAATGTTTTTTCACAAAAAACTTGCTTTTTCTTTTCGCCATCAAATGATGAATTGCATCAAAGGAACTAGCGGTTCGTGTTTTGAATTATTCGAAACAAGCTAGTAGAGAAAGTGATGGTGAGTTTTGGAAATCTTTGCTAGTCAAGTGATGGGATTGTAATAATAATGGAAAAGAATAGAAAAGATGGGACGAAAAAAACAAGTTGACTTAATGGGGTCAAGTTTGAACAATGGGTTATTTGTAAGATAAAAAGATACTTGACCTCAATTAATGAACTTGCTTTGGATAAAAAGAGTGATACTAGAAGAGAATAAAAAACAAGGGTTAAGCGTAGACACTATAAATTATGGGACAATGGAAGATGAATCGTGCTTTTGGAGGAAGAAAAACAGAAAGTCATTGCATCATTTGACCAGGACAATGGTTCATTTCCAGACAACCCAAATCATTGTGCTGAAAATAATCTCTATTTTTCAAAAAAAAGAGCTCAATCTCCTTTTATCATACATAAATGGGCAATTGTCTCATCACTCAACTAGTGGAAAGGGATGACTATTTATAATGCAAATTTAGCTATTTACAATTATTCAATTTACATTTTGCTGATTTAGAAATTATAGATTCCAATAATATTCATTTTTTTATATTTTAATTAATATTAACATTAAATTCAAGGTGATGGAAAATATCAATCCTCAAATATTCATTATTTGAACCAATTATATTTTTAAATATAATGAATAGATTTGAATTTTAATATTCGAATCCATTATCCACTTTGCATTTTAAAACTTTTGTTATTATTATTTTTACTTATTAATTTATATATTTATCATAGACAATCAATGTATAATTATTTAATTTAAATTCAAATAGTATACACAATTTACAAATTTACAACATATTATTATCTCTATTCAATATATTGAAATCATATGATGGTATTTATTTTAAAAATATATATGGTTTTGATTAGAAGTGCTCATTGGTTGAGTCGGGTTTAAGCGTGATATTAATATATTTTATATTTGTCCAAGTTCGGTTCGACCCGAAACATGAGCCTAAAATTTTACCTAAATCCACTCATATTTTCAAATGACTAACCCAAACTCATTTTAGGTCCGCCTGTATTTTTTTAAATTATATTTTTATATATTTTTAATATTAATAATTTTATACATTTTATACATTTTTTATTTATTAAAAACTTTCATATAGTCATCTTAATATTATTTTAATGTTTACGTTAGAATAGTATTATATATTTAGTATAAAATTTTTTAATGTATTCTAAATTATATAATATATAAAAAAATAACATAATATAAAATATTATACGTGACATTTCTTATTTGTAACAAAAATACGTCAAGAAGGAAAGTGAGAAATTTTTGCACATCACGCTTTTAATTCTTTTTTCACGTATTTTACTTCATTTATTAGATAGAATTTTAAAAAAAAATTAGTTTAAAAGAAAATTTTAAAATTTCTTATTTATAATAAATGAATTTTTATATTTTAATTAATTAATTTTAACATTTAAAATAAAAATGCAAAACAACGTGTTTAAATTTTTAAATATTGTTAAAGTATATAAATACTTTATCAATATATTTTTTTCGTTAATCAACAAGTGTTGGGTGTAATGATAAAGCACATTATACTCTCAAGGAAGAGCTAAGTTTGAATCTTGGAGATGACATTGTCAGTAGATATAATCATGAATCTTGAATATAAATTATAAAACGGACCTGAAAAATATCAATATATATTCCATTAATTTCTTTAACTAGAAAAGCAAAGTGGGTGTCTTTGCAATTAACCAAAGCACAATACTTGAAAAAGGAATCTTCCAAATCTTTATCTAAGTTATTCTTGCATATACCATACTTGGTAGAATGAATTAGTGGGAAGGTGCCTTGCTCTTAATTACTTTAGTTTCCTTTATTCTTGCAATTTCTCTCAAACCCCAAAACGAAAGAGGAAAAACCAGCAAAGCCCCATGCTTTCAGAATTATAGGTAAAACATCACAGCTTTCCAATTTTTTATTATTTTTGAAGACTAAACCCATCTGATTCCTTAATTTTCTTCCATTGTTTATGCTAATTTCTTTTCTTTTTTCTTTTTGAATAAAAGAGGAAAAAGTTTTTTTCTTTTTAACAATAAAAAATAAAAACCTTGATCACTTTATCCAATTTTTCTTTTATTAATTTAGCCTTTAAAACTACATAAAAATTATCAAAATACTTTTTAATATTTTCAATAAAAAGTCCTCAAAAGTTTAAGTTTTTTTTTAAATCATTTAAAAATAAAAATATAGAAATGTTCAAAGAAATGGGAAAACTACATAGTCACTCACCTAATTATCAAAAATATTTATTTTAGGTACTCAAAATAAAATATTTGCAATTTAAGCACTCACATTACATAGAATCACAAACAGGAAGCTGATGTGGCAGATAAAAAATTGGTATAATAACAATTTTAGCCTTCAACTTTTACATATTATATAAATTTAGTAATACTTTAAAAAATTAACCCTCAAAATTTACAAACAGTTTCAATTTAATCCTAATTCTAAAAATTAAAAGAAATATATAAAAAATACATAAACATTTTCAAAAAATACATAATAATAAATTTTAAAAATATATAAAAATAAATAAATATTTTAAAAATATAATAATAAATTTAAATTTAATATTAATATTAGACAAATATAATTATATTAAGGGTTAGTATTTGATACACTGACAATATACTTTTTTTTAATATTTTACTATATCGATATAGGGCACTTGTCAACCCTTTGATCTTGGTGTAGAGTCTAAAACTTTCACTAGCAATGTACCAAATATTTTCTCTTATATTAATATTTATCAACTTAAAATATATAATATGATGTCTAAATTTAACATGATGAAATGAAAAAATTTATCCATACCTACTCAATTAATTTTAAAATTTTATGCTTAAAACAGTTTGATTTACACTAAGGTATGTTGAGGATTCTTTCTCATATATATATATAATCAAATATTTTATTAAAATTGAAAAGAGAAGATAGTTGGCACAACACAGCATAAAATGAGAAATAATAGTGTTAAACCACAACTCCTCAAACTACCATTTCTCAATCATTCCTCTAATTAATAATTATCCTCTCTTTTCTTCATCTTCTCCTTTTCTTTCATTCCCATTATCTCCTTCATTTCTCACAAACACACAAATCAATGGAGATGAAAAACGAGAATGAGAATTTGAGTGAGAGTACTGGAAGTCTGAGCAAGAATGAAAGTGTAAGCGAGACACAAGAAGTTATATTTTAATTTATTAAAAAATTGCTAACAAATGGGTGAAAAAATATATTTTATATTTTATTAAAAATATTTTTTTAATTTATTCAATAATAAATATAGATATACTGATAACAAATTATATTTTAATAGTATTGAACATGTGTTTGGTCATTGAATTTTAAATTGTTTGATTAAAAATCACATAAAAATATGAAAAAATAAAAGTACCATCAGTAAAGTAGGAGTGTGCAAATTTCGGGTAAAACTGAATTAATTCAGTTAACCGACCAAATTCAGTTAATCAGTCGGTTAACCGAATTAATTCGGTCGAGGGTCGGTTAATAATTTTTTGGAAGTTCGGTTAACAGTTAATTCGGTTCAAAATCAATCGATTAACCGAATTAATCGAATTTAATAAATAATATTACAATATATAAGTATTCAGTCGGTTCGGTTAATTTTTTGGAAATATAAACGGTCGGTTAAGTCGGTTAATTTTTATATGTTTTATACTTGTTTTAACCAAAAATAAAAAATATATATAAATTTTGGATAATTCGGTTAACTGACCGAATTAACCAAAAAAGTTCAGTTCGGTTAATTTTTTTTTGAAAACATTCGGTTCGGTTAACAGTTAAGGGTTTAAAAGGGTTGGTTAATTTGGTTAATGATAGTTTAGATCGGCTAACCGATTGAACACCCCTATAGTAAAATGCTTAAAAATAAGTATTAGATATTATAATGATTTTTTTATCTTGATTTTTTATTAGATGTTTAAATAAAATAACTAAAAACCAATGTTTAACTATTGGATTTAACATTTTTTTTTTTTATAAATTGTCACTCTATGACTCAATTATTAAATAAATGTAATGTAAAAGGTTTTTTTTATCAAAATAAAACAAAAAATTCTAAAATAAAATACCCCACAATATGTTTCAAAATAGAACAAATTTTAAAGGAGAGAGAGGAAGTCGATTTTCCAACCGATTTCAACGTTTCCAAACAAATTCACTTATCCAAAAAAAAAAATTCTAGGAAATAACAAAATGTGATTTGTGTCAGCCATAGTTAACAAGTCAAGTCAGATATTAGTTAGTGTCACTCTACTATACAGGTTAAATCAAAAGATGCAAAAGATGCAATAAGTCAAGCCACAATAATGCTCATTGAGCCATCACATATCTAACCACATATGAGAGCATTAAAATCAGTTGATCACATACATAACATGTTACATTAGCATTACATTCCATAATTCAACACATACGTACTTACCGATTTTTACAAATTTTTACTGCACATTTATATTGCTAACACAACATCATCACTATTGTTCGGCATATTTAATATGCCTACAACATAATACAATTCATAATAGTCATCACACATGTCTCATATCACAATATCACATCATAATAATCAATCCATAAATATTCTCATAATCACATAATTTACCAAAAATAAAACAAAGGAAATAGAAAGCTTACAATCGAAACTTAAGATAGGGGTTTACGCTATTCCTAATATCTCAATTAACACTATGAATCATGTCTACTGGCAGCGATTCCAAACACTTACCAATTACGCTTTCGCCGAAAAGTCAAAAATTTAAACTAGCTTTTCCTTACCTTTCGCGTTGTTTGAAGAAGGTTCCAACGATTCCGATGCTTCACACATAATAACCACACAATCAACATTTAGCCAAGACTCACATCAAACAATCCAAAAGCACAACCCTAAGCTAGGTTCTCTTTTGACCGAAACCTTTGACATAAAAAAATTAAAATTTGAATATCTCGTTCTATACTTAATCTTTTCGCCTAAAACTAATTCAATTCATCTATTTAATTACTTATGACTAATTCTCAACCTTTAAACTACACAAAACTACTCAATTCATGGTATTGACTTTTTCGACATATTTTTGGCTATTTTTTGAAAATTCATTAAAACTCAAGAAATATTTATCGAAACTTCAAAAAAAGTTTAGAAATCTCTTAATCGTGTCAAAAATAATTGAAAAACAATTTGGAACCAAGTTTTTACTCAAAATCCCAAAATCCACCATTAATGACTAAATTTTCGACTTTTATTTAAAACATGTGATTTAATGGCTAAAAATTTAGTTTTAAAGACTAAATAACATTTAAAACTATTTAAGAGTTGACTTGTTATCTTAGATGATAAAAAATTGAGCGCTTGATCAAAAACTCAAAAAACCCACAAGCTTGACAATTGAGGAATCTATAGTGTTTTTTGGGAGTTTTTCTTGGATTTTAGGGAGGTTTAATGATTTGGAAAGTAATAGGAATCAAAAGAATTTAGGTTTGACAAAGAAAATTGTATGGGAGGAAATGGGAGAGCATGGGACGACAAGAGCAAATAAAATGGAGATTTTAACGTGAAAATAAAGTAGTGGGGGAATATATAGGGTGAATTTTAAAATTTGGTTAAATTTCATTATAAAAACTCAAAGTTTTGACCTTTTTACAAATCAATCCACTTTTCACAATTAAAGGTATTTAAAACTCATTTTCAGAAATTGATTTAATTTTCTAAAAGCTATATTAAAAAACATGACTGATCTATCATATCGCAAAATTTCGAACACTCTAAGGCTAAAATACCTAAAATACCCTTAAAACTCCTAGGCCTAATTTTGGAGTGTTACAAGCATCTATATTTTCATTTTGGTCCCTAAACTCAAAACTAACAAAAATCACTTTATAAAATAGTCATATTTTCCATTAAAGCTTCAAACACAGCCATTTAACATCCAAAACCTTACAATTTAACAATGATAACTTTAATTGTTTTACGATTTAGTACCCGGACTAGCTAGATTCAGCTACAACGATTTCAAAAACATAAAACTTATAATAATAATAAAAAACCCGAATATTCATACCATGCAAAGCCGAATATCAAAAGAATTTCAAGCTTTTAATTCTTTGCTTCCATTGAGGTCGAACGGTGGAGAGGAAGATGAGAATGACATTTCCCTTTCCATCCATCTTTGTTTTATTAATAATTATGTTATTATTTTATTAATTTTAATCAAAATTCATACAAAAATAAAGCCATCGTTCATGCATTAACCGTCCACTATGGTCTATTGTAGTCAATTTGCCTATTAAACCCTTGCACCATTAATAAATAAGTATTTTAGTTACTAAAATTCAATAACTACTAACTTTTATGATTTAGTTATTATACCTTAATTAGCCATCCAATCACTCAAATTTTTCGACCAAAATTAAATATACCTATATAACAACTCTGTAAATATTAAATATTTATAGGCTCGATTTATGAAAACAAGATCCCGATATCTCATTTTTCAAAATTATTGACTTTAGGGCACTTGTACCTTAATTAACTGTCCTATTAGCAAAATTTATCAAATCAAAATTCACTAAACACTGTATATGACTCGTAAATATTAAAAATAATATTTATGGATTCACTCATCGAAATTATAATCTTGAAACCATTGTTTCTATCACCGCTAAAAAAGGAACTGTTAAAAAAAACTTTCACTATGACCAAGGCGCCCACATAAAAAGCAAAAAAGAGATAAATGCTCGTATATAAAATGAGCGTAAACATAAAGATCACTATATAGATAAATCTTTTTCTTTCATTTTAATGGCACACGAACATCCAAAGTAACTCTAAGTTACATAAAACTCTTAAATCCATGAGAAATAGGTTTAATGTCATATGCCACAAAATTGCCAAGAAAACTTACCAAATTGATTTGCCATAGATTCATTAAAACCATTTGGAAGGTCATGAACTTGGACCAAGAAATCAATCAAAAAAGAGGGACTTGAAGCAGATCTTCAACCTTTTCTAAACAATGATACACTAACAAATGATTATTGAATGTACATAGACCACCATCAACAACCCTTTATAAATTAACTTCATTGAAAATTCGAAAAAGGAACTTTTTTCCCAAATTTGGAATCGTCACGCCACCATTTGGATGCCAAATATTAGCAAGAGTGTTCCGCATACCGTGAAACTAAATTACACTGGTAGTAAAAAAACTACCCACCAAACAAAGGTCAAAACTTGACTCAGACTCCTCAGTAATGGGGATTTCCAACACCACCTCCTCATCGTCATCAATGTTTAACCTAACCAAATTCTCTTCTATTATCCACATATCCAAACAAAACAGTCAATGACAACAGAAAACTGGAAGGAAAATGTGCAAAGAGTAGACAACCGACGTGCAAAAGAGCAAACTTTATGACAATGGTAAACATGTTTAAGTTAAATTTAAAATTTTTAAATATACTCATTTTGTATTAGACCTGTTCATGAGTTAGGGTACACGTCCAGGTTCGAAGGCTCGCTCGAAATTTGAGAGGATTTGGGCAAAAAAATTAGGTCTGTTTAAAATATGGGCTGGGCTCGAGCTTGAACATTCAAGACCCGATTCGGCCCGTTTTAAGTTTATAATACTTTATATTATGTTATTTTTATATATTATATAATTTAGAACACATTAAAAAATAAACCTATACTAAATATATAATACTACTCTAATGTAAACATTAAAATAATGTTAAGATGACTATATAAAAAAATTCAATAAATAAAAAATGTATAAAATTATTAAATAATAAAATAAAATAAATATATTTTTTAAAAAAATTTAAAAATAATATGGGTGGGCCTAAAATAGGCTTGGGTTAGTTTTTTACAAATATGGACAGATTTAGATAAAATTTTAGGCCCAAATTTCAGTCTGGGTCGGGCTTGGGTAATAATAAAGTATGTTAATATCATATTTAGACTCGGGTCATGAGCACCTCTATTTTATATCAACTATAAATTAATTTTTTAAATTAATAAAAAATAAAATAAAATATTAGTAAATATTTAAATTTTTATTAATAAATAATAAAAGTTATTAATTAAAAATGTTTACTTGAATAGTAGTGCAAATAAATCAATAAATAAATAATTATAATATCTACGTTTGTTTTAAAATTTTTAATCTTTTGATAATACATTTTTTTATAAAATCCGAAACACAATAATAATTTTTTACATCAAATTTAACATACACTTTTCTCAAATCCAACATCCTTGATCATGCTAAATCTGGCTATATTGGGTATGATTGAGTGAAGCAATAGGTTGGGTTGAGTTAAAAAAAAAAATTTTAAATCAAAATATATGGTTAAGATATTAAACACGTTTGATAAATTCACATATCCAATTTTTACGCAATTTTAATTTCTTATTTATCCAATAATTTTTACAATTTCGAATAATTATTTTATCTTTTTAAACATATATTCTTGATTTTTTTCAGTTAATAATTAAATATATTGACAATTAGCATCCCCATGAGATAAGATATCTATTTTATTATTTAAATCATTGCATTCTAAAACTATTGATTTTTATAACATATATGAAATGTAAATTTCAATTAAAATAAGATGTTACATTTTATAATTTTGTTTTAAAGTTATAAAATCGGTACTTTTAACAACAAAATACACCCTTTTTGAACCCCTTTTGGCCGCATCAGCCGCCGCTATCGTCGTTGCTGGAACCCCTTTTGCCTCCAGGTTCCTTTTTGGGTATGTTCATATCTGTGTATTTCTGTGGTTCTTTTGTTATTTGCTTGGTTGACAGTGGTGATTAGCAGAACCATTTTGGCTGTTGATGGTATTTAGGCAAACGTATTAGTGGTCCTGTCATTGTCCGTATGTGTATGCACGAGTCATGACTGAATTTGATGCTCAGTGAACAGTGATAATTTGATTGGACTGGATAATGGTTGTTCATTGAATTTAGGCAATTGGGTTTTTTTTTTTTTTTTCGGTTTCATATACATTTTTCATGTGTATATGTATGATGTATTTTCTGAAGGCTACATGCCTTCATCTGTGCGTGTAAGAATGCCTGTACTTGCTTTGTTTATTAGTAAATGGACAGCGCTGAGGATTGGGTTTATGTTAGAATAGTACAATAGTTTCAAATTTTGGTTATTGTTACTGTAACCATATTCATCTCTAAAGTTTCAACCTTTCAGGAATTTGAATTAGGATTTTGATATTTCCCAAAATTATCCGAAAAAGGAAAATGAATTTGGGGGATTTGCACAAGGTCTGGGAAATCAAAGCATTGAAGAGGAAACCTGGAGAAGAAGAAGCCAAAAAAATCTTAGAGAAAATAGCCAAACAAGTTCAACCCATTATGCGTAAGCATAAATGGAGAGTCAAGCTCCTCTCAGAATTCTGGTATCTGGTATCTTTATCAAATTTATTCATTTTTGTATCTTTTATTCTGTTAAAGAGAATGATTTTTTTCTTCAATTGTGCTGAATTCTTTTTCTTCAATTATGATTGATAGAAGAATGGGTATTTACGGTTATACTACTGAAATTCAAGCACTTTTCTTTTATGGCATTGAGATGTGTTTTATCAATGCTGAAGCATGATGCCGAAGGCAAATAATGCATTGAAAGAATTGTGAAGCGTTTGCATGCTTTGAGTTATCATACTAGGAGTTACTTTGGCTTGACTTTCAAAAATTATACTGAATTTAGTTTTGATTTTTTTTTTTTTTTTTTTCATATTGATAGTCCGAATAATCCAGCTTTGCTTGCGCTGAATGTGGGAGCTGGCATCCACGTGAAGTTAAGGCTACGAAGACCGAACCGGGATTGGGATTTTTATCCCTTCGATCAAGTTCTTGATACAATGCTTCACGAGCTTTGCCATAATGCTCATGGTCCTCATAATGCTAGTTTTTACAAGCTCTGGGATGAGCTTAGAAAGGTCCATTTTCATTCTTTTAGATAGTCCCTAATCATCATTTTCCAGTGCCAAATGCTGTGTCATGGATGGTTCATGTCTATATTACTAATTTTCCTGTTAAGACTTGTTTAAGTTCGTGCTATTGTGTTAGAACCATATCAGCCCATCAAATGAAAGATTCTGGCGTGTGAGGATCAAATCATTAAGAAAGCATTATTAGGTGTGACTGGAGGTTCTCAGGATGTGCCTATATATGGATTCATGATTAAACATTATCTATGTGGAAAAGGGAGAGCTTATGTTAGTTGAATAATTTGATTATTGGTTACAATGTATTTGAGGCCCTATGTTAGTTTTAATCCATTTGGGATGCATGTCTTACTTGGAAAATTGGACTGATCTTTGCTCAATCAGTGTTCCTTCTGCATGTTTCCTCATTGTTGTCTATTTACTTGTGTTTCTGGAATTATTACAATTAAATAGGGGTTAGTTAAGGTTTTAAGAAATGCACCTTTATTTTTATCTTAGGTATCCTAAAGATCTTGATATATGAAGATAATTTGGAGAATTTATATTTAAGTAGCATATGCTGGTTTTAATGTCTTTGTATATTTTTCCTTGTTATATCCATGTAGGAATGTGAGGAGCTCATGTCAAAAGGAATAACTGGCACAGGGGAGGGGTTTGATCTTCCTGGGAGGCGCTTGGGTGGATTTTCCCGACAACCTTCACTCTCATCTCTTCGTCAGACTGCATTAGCTGCAGCAGAGAACAGAGCACGCTTGGGGTCTCTGTTACCTTCTGGACCTAAACGTCTTGGTGGTGACAGCACCATTAGGGATGCGCTTAGTCCTATACAAGCAGCTGCAATGGCTGCTGAAAGGAGATTGCAGGATGATATCTGGTGTGGTTCCCATTGCTCTGAGATTGCTGGGGATGAAGAAAGCTGTGCTGATACTCTGCAGGATCATTTGGACTTGGATCAGGGAGGAGAGAGATCGAGTATCAACGATGTTTCCAGCAGACATGCTTTTGGTGGAACCTCTCTTAAACGAAGCCATGGGCAAGATAAACCGGAATCTAGCATTGTGGATTTAACTACCCCTCCTGTATCTAGATCTTCTATCAATGAAGGTGCCAAATCTCCTAAACGAAGTTGTAAATCCAATAATCTTATACCTCACCAATCTAGTTCAAGTGCCACTTCTTCTGCCTCCATGCTTAATGATGATTCTCCAGAAAATCAAGGAGTAACTGCAGTGTGGGAGTGCCAATCATGCACTTTATTGAATCCAGTAAGTGTTTCATGCACCAATATCATTTCATTCAAATACTTTGCTTATAAAGGGATATCATATTGTTTAACATACATGTTCATGTTTTATATTGAATTTTATGTGCTGAAACATTTTGATATTTATATTGATAGTGTTCACGCTGGCATGCTTGGTCCTGTTTTTGAGCTGTATATCCTTATTCTGTATGGTATTTGGCCCACATATTTTTCGCTTTGATTGTTCTTAATAATCATGAATTTGAGCTTTTTGAGCTCCACAGGCCATGATATATTAATATTGGCATGGACCATGTTCGCTTTTTTTTTTTTTTTTACAGTGAGAGATGCTTTGTGTTACTTGTTTGCCTCCTGAACTGGAGAAATATATATATATATATATTTTTTAATGTCCCCTCTTGGAAACTTACTTTGCATGTCATTGATGTGAAAACATTGCAGCCATTAGCCCCAATATGCAAGCTTTGCTGCACGGAAAGGCCCAGAGACATTTGCACCAAGTACAAATTTTGGTCCTGCAAGTTTTGCACCTTGGAAAACAGTGTGAAACTGGATAAATGCTCAGCATGTGACCAATGGAGATATTCACATGGTGCTCCGATATCAACTCCAGCTCCCAATGTTGGCACATAAGAAGTAATATCTCATCAATGCCAATTTGCTTCATCTCATTCAAGTCGGTCGATTTTTCCTTGTTACTGCTCGTGTTACAAGAGATAGGGAGCATTTTCAACAGTTGTTTTGGTTGCTTATTACAATGCCTTTTTTTTTCTTGGCAGCCCTTTTTTTATTCATCTTTTGGATGCTATTAAAATGTTCTCTATTGATCAGAGTGATGAGGGGTGGATCTGGGTAGAATCACATTTTGGGGCAATCTGATGATGTTATTTTGTAATCTTTTCAATGTAAATACCAGCTCCTACCATACACTCATTTGTTGCCTTATTCATGTACAGTTTCTTTTTGGTGGCTGAATTAAATATGAGAACCATGGGGAACTGAATAGAATATTTAAGGATATCAAGTTATCTCATTAACGCATTATTTTAACCTAGGGATGGATTGCAAAACCTCTGCACATTCAATCATGTCCTACAATGGCGATTTTGGAGGGCACACTTGTGGAAGCTCTCCATCGAGTGAAATGACATCGTTGTTGCCATAACCATCTGCATTAAGCATTAGTGGAGTTTCAAGAGCAAAAACCGTGGATGGTGGTTAAAGATGACAATACCTTGGATGTAAGAATATACAAAGTTCAAGATCGATTTTTGATGATTTTCCAACCCATATAATTGAAGACATAAAAAATACATGGAAAAGTTGGAATTTACCAGAATTATTAATCGATTCATTAAATTTAGATGAAGTTGAAGAAATGAATCTGGACAATATTCAAGAAGGCTGACATTAAAGATAGAAAAAGTTACGTGGAACAGACCACAACTAAGAAACAACAAAAAGGGAAGCAATGTGGAAGTAACCACAACTGAACAAAAAGAAGTTATTGTCCAAAAAAAAGGTGTCATCCTTATCAAGAAATTGTGCGGAATTGTAATAGAAATCAA
Source organism: Gossypium turneri (assembly GCA_008044935.1). Taxonomy (NCBI): domain Eukaryota; kingdom Viridiplantae; phylum Streptophyta; class Magnoliopsida; order Malvales; family Malvaceae; genus Gossypium; species Gossypium turneri. The sequence continues at coordinate 5,288,910 of CP032576.1, forward strand.
ATTGAGCTATGAATCCCTCCTATAATTAAGAGTAGTAGGAACCTAAAAGGGGCATCGAAGTTTGATTTGAGTTTCTTTTCAAGTTTTTTGATAAATTTTAATTTTTTTCTCTCTTTTGTAAATCTTTCATTTACTATTAGTTTCTTTCCGTAACCTTACAACTATCCCTCCTACTTTTGTAATTGGTATTAGAGCTATAGTGAACGATTTCTAAAAATTGTTCACCATAAGATTGGAGTACTACAATATTTTTTTCTCTAGAAATCGTTCATTATAGCTTTAATACCAATTACATAAGCTCTCTCTTTTCCACATAGATAATGTTTAATCGTGAATCCATATATAGACACATCCTGAGAACCTCCAGTCACACCTAATAATGCTTTCTTAATGATTTGATTCTCACATGCCAGAATCTTTCATTTGATGGGCTTATATGTTTCTAACACAATAGCACGAACTTAAACAAGTCTTAACAGGAAAATTAGTAATATAGACATGAACCATCCATGAAACAACATTTGGCACTGGAAAATGATAATTAGGGACTATCTAAAAGAATGGAAATGGACCTTTCTAAGTTCATCCCAAAGCTTGTAAAAACGAGCATTATGAGGACCATAAGCATTCTAGCAAAGCTCATGAAGCATTGTATCAAGAACTTGATCGAAGGGATAAACAATCTCGGTTCGGTCTTCATAGCCTTAACTTTACGTGGATGCTAGCTCCCACGTTCAGCCAAAGCAAAGCTGGATTATTCGGACTATCAATATGAAAAAAAAATCAAAACTAAATTCAGTATAATTTTTGAAAGTCAAGCCAAAGTAACTCCTAATATGATAACTCAAAGCATGCAAACGCTTCACAATTCTTTCAATGCATTATTTGCCTTCGGCATCATGCTTCAGCATTGATAAAACACATCTCAATGCCATAAAAGAAAAGCGCTTGAATTTCAGTAGTATAACCGTAAATACCCATTCTTCCAACAATCATAATTGAAGAAAAAAAATCATTCTCTTTAACAAAATAAAAGATACAAAAATGAATAAAATTGATAAAGATATTAGAATTCTAAGAGGAGCTTGACTCTCCATATGGGTTGAACTTGTTTGGCTATTTTCTCTAAGATTTTTTTGGCTTCTTCTTCTCCAGGTTTCCTCTTCAATGCTTTGATTTCCCAAACCTTGTGCAAATCCCTCATATTCATTTTCCTTTTTCAAATAATTTTGGGAAATATCAAAACCCTAATTCAAATTTCTAAAAGGTTGAAACTTTAAGGATGAATATCAAAACCCGACCTGAAATATGGGCCTAAAAATTTGTGGTTATCACCACTCATTTTCAAATAAGCCCGAACCCGACCCGGCCCAGCCCATATTAAATTTTTTTAGCTTATTTTATTAAATAAAAAATTTAAAATATAATAAATCAAATACATTTAAAAACATAAAAATAAATATTAAAACAAGAAACAAATAAAAAATTAGACTAAAACAATTCTTAAAACAATACACAAATTGAAAATATAATAAAAAATGGTTATATGCACAAATTGTATATAATGCATGATTGGCATAACACCAGAAATATAGAGAAAAGGGGAGAAAATGTGTGTCAGAATCTGACACGTTTACATATATATAGAAACAACAAACATATAATGAATACAAAACTTGGAAACTGACCCACTTTAGCTTCTGTTTGAGTTTCCAGTACTTTGGTAAACAAAAGAACTACTCAATCCTGGAAAAATTGAAAATGAGTTTTCATGAATTCTTACAAGAACTGAGTAGGAATCTTGGTAGAGAGTAAGTTATTTCTAAATTTAGATTTCAGTTTTTCATTAAGGACAATTTTTTAATTGTTAAACAAAACACTTGTTTCTTATAGACATTTATAGAGATGAAATAAATAAACTAACTTGGTTTCTTCTTATTTTCCTATTCTTGTGAGTTCACTACATATTAATGCACTATCACCGTATAGACTTGTCACTATTAGAGTATGAAAATAGTTGTGGAAGTTAAGGTAGTTAGTAGGTATTTGTTAGAAGTCTTGGTAGTTATGTTTGTTAACGGTTAGTTAAGTTGACAATGCTTTGTATTATAAATACTATGCTTTGTATTCTGGAAAGTATCTTTATCTTCATTAATAAGATTGATTTCTTAGTTTAATCCATAGTTCTCATCATGGTATCTGAGCCATAATTTTTTTTCTCTTGGATTTCGGTCATGGCAATAGAAACAATCTCTGGTAATGATGATGATCATCAGTCCATTCACACGGCCACACTTGTAGCTGCTTCTTCTCCTGATCCTAGATATGCTTCCTCGCGAAAACTTCATCAATTTCCCAAGCATGCTACGGTGAAACTCAATGAACACAATTTTCTTTTGTGGAAACAACAGATTTTGCTAATTCTTGAAGGATATGGCCTGCATGAATTTGTCCTTGGAACTGTTCAGATTCCTCCACAATCTGTTCTTGATAGAAATGGTACTCTTGTTCCTAATCCTGACTTTGTCTTTCATAAGCAACAAGATAAGTTGTTGGCTTCTTGGCTCTTGTCCACCATTTCTGACGGTATTCTGGTCTATCTTATTAGTGCTTGTTCGAGTTTTGATGTATGGAGTACTGTTGTCAGGCGATTTGCTACTAAATCTTCTCTGACAGTGTCTACTATGAGGCATTCTTTGTACTTTCAGGAGAAGGGACAACTAACCATTCAAGAATACTTATCCAAGATTAAAAGTCTGTGTGATACTTTACTAGCTGCAGGAAATGTTATTTCTGAACAAGAACAGGTTAGCATCGTTTTTGCTGTTTTGCTTGTTGAATATGAGTTGATTCGCATTGTAGCATCAACGATGAATGTTCCTCTTGATCTTCTTACTGAGATGTTTACTGACTATGAGGCTTGACAGCAAGATTTTGTTTCAAATATCTCTTTGCAGGCTAATATTTCACAATATAATAAGTCTGATGATAGGCATGTTAGACAGTCTGATCAAGGTTCTCGACCATCCTATAGGGGTAGTGGTTCCAGGGCATTTCGAGGCAAAGGCCGAGGAAGGAAGTTTACTCATAGCAAGCCTCAATGCCAACTTTGTGGCCGGATTGGGCACACTGTGCACAAATGCTATTATCGCTTTGATGAATCATTTGAGGGTGTCTCTCATCAGTCAATGCAAGTGCATTGTCATCAGTTTCAGGATTCTTCTAATCCTTCTTGTGTAGGTTCTCATTGTTGCACTCATAGGGGTACTATGTCAACTCCTGGTCTGCAAGCTAATACGGTCTTTCCTTCAGGCCAGTTGTCTCCAAACACTATGACCTCCAAAGTTTGGTATCTAAACTCGGGCGCCTCTAACGATGTTACTAACGATCTAGATGGCCTGCGAGAGGCAACTCCGTATACAAGAAAACACAAGCTTTTCATGGGAAATGGTATGTCTGTACCAGTGGATCATGTTGGCTCCTCCTCCTTTGTCAGTTCCAACAGAGTTTTTCATTTGAAAAATGTGCTACATGTTCCTCGGATCTGCAAAATTTAATGTCTGTTGTGTAGTTTGCTAGTGACAATTGTGTTTATTTTGAGTTTCATCCTCTCCATTATTTTGTGAAGGATATCAAGAAAGTGACCATATTATTGGTGAGGCGCATTCATAATTGCTTGTACCAATTCAGTCTCTCAAACACTTAGCAGTTCAACGCTCTTTTGTTCCAACTACTATTCATACAGCACAGTCAGGGGTCTCTCCTTCTGGTGACTCAGTTTTTGATCTGTGGCACAAGCGTCTTGGGCATCCTTGTAATAAGACTGTTACTACAATCTTTCAAAAATGTAATATTGTGTCAAAGAATTGTAATTTGAACTCAATTTGCTCTGCCTGTCAACTTGAAAAATTACATAAACTTCTTTTTGTTCCTCCAATACTGTTTATTCAGCTCCTTTTGAGCTTATTGTCTCGGATCTCTAGGGGCCTACTCCTATAGCCTCTGAAGGTAGTTTTTATTACATTTCTTTTGTTGATGCTTATTCTCGATACGCATGGGTGTATCTTATCAAAAGCAAATCTGAGTCTTTGGCCAGGTTTCTTCAACTTCAGAAACTTGTTGAAGTTCAGTTTGGTTGCAAGATAAGGGCTCTTCAAATAGACTGAGGTGGTGAGTATTGTCCTTTTCAAAAGGTGCTTTCCCAACTTGGGATTCAACATAGACTCTCTTGCCCTCACACCTCTGAACAAAATGGCTTCGTGAAGCAGAAGCATCGCCATATTGTTGATACTGGTTTGACTTTACTGGCTCAAGCTAGCATGCCTATGTGTTTCTAGGCTCATGCATTCATCAGCACTGTGTATCTCATTAATAGACTTCTCACATTAGTTCTAACTGGCAGGTCACCTTATGAAGTTCTGCACAAGATTGTCCCTAGTTATCAGCATCTGAAAGTCTTTGGTTGTCGATCCTACCCCTATCTTAGGCCTTTTAATACTCACAAGTTACAATTTCAGTCTCAGCCTTGTGTGTTTCATGGCTATAGTCTGATTCACAAAGAGTACAAGTGTCTTGCCAACAACAATAGGGCTTTGTATCCAGACATGTGGTATTTGATGAGGGATGGTTTCCTTTTGCTTCTGCTTCTGGTTTAACAGGTAATTCACTTTCTGTTGGTTGTTCGTCTATGTTCCAGCATCAGCAGTCTCTGGTTCCAGTTTTGGTACCTTTTTCAGGGCAGTCCAGACCTTAGACTTCAATTGCTTCTATATCAGCTCAGGGAACTTCTAAAAATGTACCAAGGTTTATTACTCCTGATCTCAGTTTGAGTCCACAGGTTAGTTCTTCCCCTAAGAATGCTGCTTCTAGCAGTCAGTCTGGTCCTTCCAATTCTACTGGTCATTTTTTAGTATCTTCCAGTTCATCATCTGATAGTCTGTTCTTGAATCAGCATAAATATATTCTTGATCTACTTAGGAAAGCTTGAATGGACCAAGCTAATGGCTCTCCTACTCCCATGGTTGCCTCTTCCAAACTGTCTCAGTATGATGGCTATGTGATTGAAAATGAGTCTGAATATCAAAGCATTATAGGTGCCCTCCAATATGTGGTTATCACCAGGCCAGATATTACTTTTGCTATGAATAAAGTATGTCAGTTCATGCATCGACCCCTTGATCAACATTTCAAAGCCGTCAAATGCATCCTCTAGTATCTTCAAGGTACTATAGATTATGGCCTTCACTTCACTAAGGCCGCTACATTAGATGTGGTTGGGTTACTCAGATGCAAATTGGGGAACCGATTTAAATGATCGCAGATCTACTACAGGGTTTTGTGTATTTTTTGGGGGTAACCCTGTAACTTGAGGGTCAAAGAAGCAATCAATTATCTCAAGGTCAACAGTAGAGGTAGAGTATAGAGGGTTGGCCCATACAGTTACAGAAGTGGTTTGGCTTGAGTCTCTTTTATCCGAACTACATGTTTCATCATCGAGGAAGTCCACAGTGTGGTGTGATAGCTCAGGTGCAGTCGCTGTGTCTGCAAATCCGATGTTGCACTCAAAGTTTAAACATATGGAGTTAGATCTTTTTTTTGTTTGCGAGAAAATTGCAGCTATAAAGCTTATTGTGGGACATATCCCACCACAAGAGCAGGTTGCTGATGTGTTCACCAAACCCTTGTCAGCTCCCTTATTTACAAATTCAGATCCTGTCTTAAAGTAGTTCAGAAGGTCCTAACTTAGTAGAGGTCGAAAACTTGGTGGCATATTAGAGTATGAAAATAGTTGTGGAAGTTAAGGTAGTTAGTAGGTAATTGTTAGAAGTCTTGGTAGTTATGTTTGTTAAGTTGACAATACTTTGTATTATAAATAATATGATTTGTATTCTGGAAAGTATCTTTATCTTCATTAATAAGATTGATTTCTTGGTTTAATCCATAGTTCTCATCAGTCACTATTAGGTACTTAAACATGCAATATCACTGTCAGTAATAATCTGCTGATCTTTTTCTATATAAGTGCTTAACATAATTCAGTAAAATCAAGAATTATTTTGGGTTGAGCAATTCCTTTTTCAACTGTTCTCATAAGACCCATTGTGGAATCATACTTAACCAAAGAGTGGAAGTAGTAGCCTCTAACTACTTTAGAGTCTTAATCTCCTTTCTTTGCCTGCAATAATGTGCATTGCAATTTTTCTTAGGCTGCTACAGTAGAAGAAGAAAAGGACAGTGGAAAAGAAGTCGAGGAACCCGAAGATAAAGAGCTAGAAAAGCAACCAACTGTAAAGTACATAAACATGTCTGAAGATACCTGCTAGCCTTCATGTCCCGTGTGCTAAATGTGAATGTTGATGTTCTCTATACTTTGACCCTAAAAAAAAGTTTCAATTCATTTAGTTATAGGTAATATATTGGAGCTCAGGATAATTTTCTTCAAAACTGTTTTTGGAGATCTAGATTTGCACAAACGCATAGTAAATTTTATCTACATTGGATTTTCTGTGATCTTCTTCCTGAGAGGAAGTATTAGACTTTTAAATAGATATCTTTGAAAGTATTACAATACTTGAAAACACAAATAAGAAAAAAAATTAAATTTAAATTTATGCCACTAGAGGTTGGTATTAGGATCAAGGAAGACAGGAGACTGAAACTAGGAAACTTTATAACCAATAAAAATTAAAATTTTGGTGGCTTTTTTTTTCTTAATTTTGAAAATAATTTTTTACTTACTTATTTCTAATGCAGTTAGGAAAATAAAAATAGATCTAGAATTAGAAACTAAGCAACCAAAGTTCAATAGTTTGAGTCAATAACTATTAAAAGATACAAACATTGATGTCCTTTTCTGTCCAAATGAAAGGTTTTGTCTAGATAAACCTGTATATCAGTTAAAAGAGGTGAGCACTATAGATTATATGTATTAAAGATCATATATACAAACATAAATGTATATGCACTCATCTATATATGCATATACAACAATTATCTGCATGTGTGGCATCTTTTAGTGAAGACACTTTTAAGCAGGGCACTTTAAAGTTTAAACTATGAATTTCTGCACTGTCTGAGAACTCGAAAGTTAAGAACAGTACTTAAATCAGTAAAAAGAGAAAAATATAAATAAAAAATGAAAATATTACCGAAGATACACTAAAAAACCCGATCCAATCCCGTCAGAAGCTCACGTTTCTTTTTTATCTACAATCCAAACAAATAATAATTACAAAAATGAATTAAAAAAAAAGAAGAAGAAAAAAAAGAAAGAAATACCAGAATCTTCACAAGCATTTTCGATGGTAAAGAAGAAGACATAACAATATCACTCGAAAAAATTAAATAAATAATAATAAAATAATAAAGGAAAAGAAAGAAAAATTTAGACTTACACAAGTAATAAAGGAGTGAATCAAAGAAGCTTTTATAACATGATTTTTACCAAAGAAAGAAGAGAAAAATGAGAGAATGTGGTGACTGGATTCTGGAATTTGGGATTTGTGATTTTGAATCTTGATTTTGGAATTGGAAAAAAAGGGAGGAGGGCACGAAAGGAAAGTGAAACACTGAAAGTTAAAAAGTAAATATGATAAAAAATAATATATATAGTATATAATTCAGGCCGGGCCGAGCCCGAGTCAAAAAAGTTTTATCTAGGGTTTAGTCCGTTTTTTAAACATGCCTTATTTTTTTACCCAAATTCATATTTCGGGCCTATATTTTTACCTGAACCCTTTTATTTTTTAGGCGAGCCTTCAGCCCGGGCTGGGTAGCCCAACCCATGATCACCTCTAGCAGCATCCCTTGGTGTTAGGGGCAGAACAAAGCAATGAAGGTTTCAAAGCTTACTGCGATGAATGTGGGGAACTGCTTTCAGCTCCATGCTTCACTTGTATTCATTGCAACTATCACCTTCACAAGCAATGTGCAGAGGCACCCCTTGAAATTCCTAATCACCCTTTTCATCCCTCAGATACAGGTTTTTTTCTTCGACAAAGGCCATACCTTGATGATGACCTGGTATATGGTTGTGCATTATGCAAGGAAAAACGTAACATTTTTTTTTTTTGAATGTAATGCATGTTATTTTTCCCTTGACATTAAATGTGCTCAATTATCTTATTTATTTAAGTTTAGCCAACCGTCCAAACATAACATCCACAAACATACATTGACCTTCATAGAAAATCCCATGACCATAAAAGTACTCAAAAGATTCAACTGCTTCAGGTGTTAAGAACCATTCATAGATGCTATATATATTTGTTCTTCCTGTCCATTTATCATTCACAAGAAATGCCTTGAGTTACCCACTAAAGTTAATCACCCTTCCCATCACATACACTCTCTGTTTCTTAATTATAGCGATAATGATCGCTTTTGCAACCTATGCCAAAACGAACATTCTGGACACTTCTATTATTGTTCTCTTTGCCATTTTAACATCAATGTTGGATGCAGTTTGTTGATGTCCATTGTTGAAGATCAAAAAAGTCATCAACACCCATCCTCTTTGCTTTGGAGACAAGGTTCATTCATTTGTGATGCATGTGACACCGAGGGAAATTATATTTCTTATATATGTTTGACATGCAACTTCATGGTCCATAAAGACTACATACAGCTCCCATGCATTATCAAATTTTCACGACATAATCATTGCATTTTTCACAAATATTTTTTTGAAGATCTTACAAGGTAAAATTGCAAGATTTGTTTTAATGAAGTAAAGCTAGATCGTGGGAGTTACTCTTGTGGGAAGCCAGGTTGCAATTACGTTGTCCATGTGAATTGTGTCTTAGAGGATGATGATTTGTACAAGGTAATTGATGACAAAAAACAATGGGAGGAGCTTTATGAAAAATCTATGCAGTCTTCCATCATTTCTGTTATTGAAGTGAATGAAGCTGGGGAAGCTACAAAGATTGAACATTTCAGTCATCAACATTGCTTGGTGTTAGCAGACAAGATGGTTGAGGAAATTGATAGAAAATGTGATGGGTGCATGCTATCTATCTCAACTTTCTTCTATTATTGTTCAGAATTCCTTTTTTTCCTTCATAAAACTTGTGCTGAATTGCCAAGTATCAAGTATCATTGGCTTCGTCAAGCCAAAGCCACCCTCGTTTTCGAAGACTACCTGTTGTGTTACCTTTGTCGTCAACATTGTAGTGGATTATTTTACAAACTTATAATATGGTTCATTTGTATAAGGTGTTCTAAAGTTGCTGATATCATTGAATGTGAAGGACACCAACACTTCCTCTTTTATGATTTCAAATGCGGCGAGAAATGTAATGGTTGTGGCAACCAATGTTGGCATGGTGCATTCAGATGTGGAAACTACAGATAATTTGCTTTGGATTTTGGATGCTTAACATTACTACATTCAGCTCTTCACAAAATTGATGAACACATGCTAAACCTTACTTATGATAATGATAAAGAGCAATGTTACTTGATATTTGTGAACAAGAAAGAGATCCAAACTTTTGGTATTATTCTTGTTCAATCTGTGGTACTTCTGCTCATCCCAAATGTGTTCTTGGAAATATTCCATTTCTCAAGGATGGGATGAAATGGCCTTATGTTTTTCACCCACATCATCGTGATCTTAAATTTTTTAGGAACGTTGAGGGTTACTCTAAATGTTCTGATTGTGGTAAGCTTTGCCCAGAAGATGTTATCAAGTGTGAAAAGTCTACATGCAATTATATTACTCATTTCTATTGTCCGTTACCACAACTCTAACGCTTTCTGGTAAGTTCTTTCAATAATTACAGAGATTTTTTTTTTTAATCATCAATGTTGTTGATTGTTATTATAGCATGATTTTATTTTCAAGGCTAACATAATTTCTAATTGTCTTCATTGTTGTAGATGCGTTTTTTGCTAGCATTTGAAATTAAAGTTCAAGAGGTTTATCTATTCCAAGGATCTCAAAAAGGATTTGACATTTCAATAAGATTTGTTTATGATCGATGTGTTATTTAATTAATGTATTCGTATGATTTGATTTCAGTGTTATTTTGGAATTTATCTAATGTTAATTTGAGTTGGTAAGATTTGATTTCATTGTTACTTTCTGAATTGTTGAATTTTGAATTATGACAATTAATTATTATTTCTGTTTTTTTTATAAGACTGAGTTTTACCATTTTCTATTTAAATTATTTTTGCAATGTTAATTAATTTAATTACTCAAGGCTATTGTATTACATGAAGATTTTCCATATTTTGATCAAATAAACTAAAAATATTTTTATTTAAATTTATTTATAAAAATATAACATATTTTTATATTATCTTTTATTTTAATAATAAAATAGACTGAAAAATTAAATAAATTCTAATTCAGAATTTAAACATACAATTTTCTTTAGAAAAAAAAAAGTAAAAGAACCCAGCTAGAAGTATGCCTATGCAGGTCACAAATAACCAACAGGTTTTAGTTGATTTTAACCATTTTTTCTTGATATAGCTTTGAATAAGATTATGTTATATTTTTTTTGTGAAATAAAATTATATTATTTTAATAAAAAATAGTAAGATGAAATCTTTTCATATACATCAAAACTCAAAAATAATTAATAAATATGTCAAATCATGATTTATTTATCAATTAAAAGTGTAAAAAAATAAATTCATTGGCAAAAGTCGGCGACATATGAAGATAGCAGTTAGAGTAGACGATGAGAGTAGGTTCTCAAATCGCCTGCTATTTGCGTCTTCATATGTTTTATTTTTAGAGACGATTTTTCATTTTGAAACTTACTTTCAGAAAATAAATTACCAGTTGACTTATTTTATTAATTATTTTTTAATTTTGATTTACATGAAAGAAAAATGCGGCAGAATTTATGCTTTTCTCCTTAAAATGTCAAGTCACCAATTAATAAAAGATGGAAAAAAAAATCTGAAAACAATTCAATATATATGATATATAGGCATTGAAATAGATTCATCAAAACATTAAGAAAAAAAACATATTTAAGAATTTTGAGCATATTTATGTTAGACACTTTCAACGAATATTATACTCTATTTTTCTTTTTCTCAAGATATTTACTGGAGCAAGCTCAATAATTAATCATTCACATTCTGTAAATCCATTAAAAAGTAGACGTTGGCCACGAATTTTAAAGTTACTCTATATCTAGGGTGAGGATCGAACCATCTATTGAATTTTACTTGGGTTTTATTAGAATTCAGTTAAGCTCAGCCAATGGAATTCAGGTGAAATCCAGCAAAGATAAATTAGATAATGAGGTAAAATTCGGGGTTTGCCCCCCTCCATTATTAAGTTAAGAGTACATTGAAAAGTAAAAGACAAAAATAGATCTCGAAACCCAAATTACAGAATTAAAAAGATTGGGAATTGACAAGAGTTGTTTGAAGTAGAGGCGAATTCTCTTATGAAAATTCCCACAGAAATATTCCACATTCGACCAGCAAATGGATCAAAAATCTTACAAAACTACTTGGAATTCAGGCATTTCCAACAGTCATACATGGTAGATGCATTGGGTTAGGCACGTCAAGAAAAAGAAAAAGGCACAACATATATTATACAGCGTTGTGGTAACACAGAAATTAGATGCAACTCAAAGCTTATTAGAACGATGCTAAGAGAATGAACTCACTCACACTTCTCTGCGCATCTTCACATTAAGCTTCATTTCCTTGTAGGATTGGACCTTCTCCACTGCTCGGCGTAAAGGCCTTCCCACAGACACCCTTCTAAGTTCTTGAGCTTCACTTCTGGTGGGCATACTCGTATTTCCTTCTTCCTGTTCGCTTTTCACTGATGAATCGGAAGATAGTTGGCCACTTTCATGCACCTTATCATCACTGGTAGATGAAAAAAGACACCTCACATCATCTACGTCAAACACATCTACGCTCATTTCTGGTTCTTGTGCTCTAATCTTAGCAGATTGCCTTCTTAAGCATACCCTGTAAGATATGAACATTAAAACAACCCACAAAAATCCATGGTTGTTAAGTTTTCAAATAAAACAATCTTATCAGAAACTTAATTAGCACAAAGCAATAGAAAATGTAGAAAACCTTTTGCAGTCACCCCTTTCGTTGGCTTGGGCGGATTTACTATCAGAATGGCCACTTTTACACACCTTATCATCACAGATAGGAGCAAAAGATTTTGTATCTACCTCGCACATATATTCTGTAGTTTCAGGTTCTTGGGCTTTAAACCTAGCAGATTGCCTTTTTAAACAAACCCTGCAACCAAAACATAAAAAAAAAAAACCATGAATTTTCCTGTCACTGAAGTTTTCGAACAAAAAAGTTAAAAGACTACACTGTTATTGAAAATAATTTGCACTAAGCAATAAGAACTGTACAAAAACCTTTTGTTGTCAATCCCCTCCTTGGTTTGGACTGGTTTGATATCAGAAGGGCCACTCCCATGGACCTTATCATCACGGGTAGAATCAAAAGATTTTGTATCATCTACCTCGAACATATATTCAGTAGTTTCAGGTTCTTGGGCTTTAAACCTAGCAGATTGCCTTCTTAAACAAACCCTGCAACCAAAACATAAAAGAAACCATGAATTTTACTCTGTCACTGAAGTTTTCAAACAAAAAAGTTAAAGACTGCACTGTTATTGAAAATAATTTGCACTAAGCAATAAGAAATGTACAGAAACCTTTTGTTGTCAATCCCCTCCTTGGCTTGGACTGGTTTGATATCAGAAGGGCCACTCTCATGGACCTTATCATCACAGGTAGAATCAAAAGCTTTTGTATCATCTACCTCAATTACATCTTCAGTTGTTTCTGCTTGGGTTTTATGTCTAGCAGATTGCCTTTTTGCATACATCCTGCTAAGGAAACATAAAAGAAACCATAATTTTCCTTTTTCATTGGGAAGCACTAAAGTTATTAGAAAACTAATTTGCATAAAGCAATAAAAATGTACAAAAACCTTTTGTTCTTGACCCCCTCTTTGCCTTGGACTGGTTTAATATTACAAGGACCTGAAGCAGCATGCGAATGATAAATGACGATGGTATGATGAACAACATTAATAATTTTCAACTAAAATTTCTGTCAAGCAAGTTACCAAGATCGTACGATTGTCTCTTTCTGGTCATATTGCACGGTTTATTCTCTTCATCTTCTCCTTTAAGGGATTCACCTGTCTCGCCGCACCTGTTCATATTACAAGGTTTATTTTCTCCATCTTCTTCATCATGTGATTCACCTGCCTTGCCACACTTGTTTGTTCCTAGCTTCAAACCATGGGAAAAGAATGTGTGAATAACATGTTACATTGGTAAAACATAAGAAAAGAAAATCAATACAGATGCTGTAAATTATTCTATTTAATGCTTCATTTCCGGATGTTCTGCAGGTGTCAAAGGATTTGATAAACAGCAATGGAATCTAATTTAGACCTGACTATTGTGCACTTAGATGAGTAGATTATTGCAAAATAAAAATACCTCCAATTTAATAGCTTTAAGCAGAGCATTTTTACATCCCAGCTCATGCTTAAGGGCTTTTAACTGAAAACAAAAGAACTCAATGGTCAAGTCCCAAAAATATACAGTTGCACAAAAGCAGTAAGCAAGATGAAGTTCATGAAACTTAATGTTCTGAAAACTTACCCTATCTTTGCTTGAATTAAGTTCCTGCAAAACCCAAAGTAAGACATCAACCTCACCAGAAGATCATAATATCATTAAAAGTATGCCCCTAAGAGTTATAAACTGAGAAACAGACAGTTACAAAGAAGTACTAAGGTACCGCTAACATCTGGCTGTTTGCTTGGGCAAGTACCATGTTCTGTTGCTGAAACTTCTCCAAATTGATTCTCAGCTTTTGTAACTCAATTCCACTCAAGTCAATGACTTTACTGGCCAAAATTAATAAAAACACAACCATAAAAAGGAAAGTCATCCAAACACAAATAACAGCAAGCAATGGTTAGAAAGGGAAGGAAAAGAAATAAAATAAAATCAATCATAGAGAATACTTTCGATCTGCAAGAACTTTCATCAGCATCATATTTTCCTGAGGCAGATTCAATAAAAACCTCAATAAGCTAAAGGCACACATAAACAAATGATAGGGTGAAAGTAAAAACAAAGAAAGGTGAGTTAATTGCAGTTCAAAGCATACCTGTTGAAGTTTGTCGATGTAATCTTTAGTCCCGAGTGAAGCAGTTTGCAACACCAGCTTTGCACCTTGGTTTAACAATTTAGGTTGCTGCTGTAAGTTGGATATGTCAGTAAGCCCTTTCCTTGACATATTACCCATTGAGCATCTATTTTCCTTAATCTCCCCTTTCAATTTATCACCTGAAATCCGAACAGATTTTTAAGCTGAAACTAAGTTAATCATGTTAAAAAAGAAAAACCAATCTTCCATTCAATGGTGAACAAAAAACATTCTTCCTAAGTCCTAACCTCTACATCAGCTCATAGAAATCAAACTAAACAGGTGCATCAGCAGCAAATCAAACTTCAACTTTCCGGCATTTCTCCAGCATCAAACTAAACTATATTATAGTCTCACTAACCAATTTACCAAATCCAAAATGTAAATAAATAAACTATCCATTTTATTCAACTAACATTATGCAGATAAAATTACTACTTAGGATTAGGGTTCGTTCCTCGACCTAATTCATGAAAACATTACAATCCCAATTCGAATCTTCTCAGATTTAAGATTAGAAGAAAAAATTAACAAAAATAAAACAATAAAATGATTAGAAAGATTCAGTGAATTCACCTTTCGAGGGGGAAAGTAATGCTTTTAAAATTTGGCTAAATTTTTTTTTTAAAACAAATTTTAAAAAACCCAATAAAATTCAGGGGGAAAATCAAGAAATTGAGAGGTATTTTAAGGTAATCGAAGTACCTGCAACGTCGGCGGTTCCAGTGTCGAGTGTTGTTAAATTTTCCATAGCAAAGAATGAGCTAAAACCTTACTCTAAAAATCAAACCCTAAATCTCTCTGCCTCTTGATTGAATATGGGAGGGAAAGTGAGAAAGGGAATATAAAGGGTATTATGGTAAAACTGTGTGGAGGTTCAAATTCAGATTTAAGTCGCTTAACGGCTTTCCAAGCCTAAAACCGAACCTATTTCAAAAAAATTTTAAATAATTTAGGGTAAAATACAGCTAAAGTCACTAAACTATGAGTAAGTTTATGTTTTGGTCACTCAACTTTAAAAAGTTACAAAATGGTCATTGAACTATTCAAAAGTTTTCATTTAAGTCACTAAAATATTCAAATTTTTTTATTTAATTCATCACGCTGTTAATTTTTAAAAAAATAAAATCCAGATAGTGAGCTCCAAACAATAATTTGATGATTGACACAACATATCAATATTCATCAATCAATGAGTAAAAGAATATATATTAGATCTAAGCCAATTTGACAGTCAATGTCGATGATTGGAAAAGACAATTATTTGGATTTTGATTCACTGATTTGTGATGTTCATAGTTATTTCATGGAAAAAAAAAACTTAATTATAGGAGATAAAGGGAATGAGAGCTTTTGATTGAGGCAGGTGATGCGAATAGAGAAAGCCATGCAGCAACAATTTCAATAGACCAGTGACTTAAATGAAAACATTTGAATAGTTCAATGACCATTTTATAATTTTTTAAAGTTGAGTTACGAAAATATAAATTTACTAATAATTTAGTAACCTTGAGTGTGATTTACTCTATAATTAATATTATTAAAATTTTGTTAAAACGTAAACTAATAACAAAAAATAGGCTTAATCTATCATTTGCTTTCTGATATTTTTTTTTTATTTGATACTTAAAAGAATTTTGCGCCACAATTCAAGACTTAAAAATTTATTTCCATTAGATAATTTACTCTAAGATAAGTGTGGGTTTGGATAGGATGTGCCGTGGAGTGCATTTAGCTTATTTTTTTGTCTCGTGTTATAGTATTTAATCTCACCGTTATTATTATTTTTACATTAACTGCAGATAAATACACCGCTCATTCAAACTTATTCTAACTTCAATCACTTCCTATAACTAATCAAAATCCACCACATGGCACATCTAAGTTAATACACTTAAAAAAATTAAAAAATCACATAAATTGTAAAAACTTGTAAAATACTAGAAAAATAATAAGATTTATAAAAATTATAACTAATCAAACTCTTCAAATTTTCGACTGCAAGGGGCTTTGGTTGTAGTGGACTTTAGCTGCAGGGGGCTTTGAGTGCAGGAATTTTTGACTGCACAAGGCTTTGGGTGATGCCATAATGGTGCACTGAACGTTGTGCTGGTCTTGGTAGAGGGGACAATGTTGATGGTGGCACTATTCAAGGGACTGAAAAGTATTTTTATAATATTTTTACTATTTTTATAATTTTTTATATTTATTTTTTATAACTTTTTTATATATTTTTAGGTGTTTTCGCTTGGATTTGCTACCTGACGACTTCTAATTCACAACTTATAATTTTTGTTTATTTTTTAAGTATTTTTGCTCTGATAAAAATAAAATGTTAAAGATACTGGCCGCCTAGAAATAGAAAAAAAAATTACGCTAATTGCATCGAAAAACCCTTTATTTTTCTTATGATTATGACATTAATCTTATATATGATATATATAATGCATCATTTATGGGTATCCGAAAAGCTTGAACTCGTGATCGCATAACGACTGTCAATTGGCCCCCAATTATACTCGAACCTGTGACCGTATAACGGTCGTCGATTGGGACCTCCACTTAAACTTCGACATTGACCCATGACCGTATCAAGCACTGCCACCCCGAAACCCGACTTCTATAAGATGAATTTTTGAGATAATGGTTCTATCCTAATATGACATATGAAATGTGACTGGACACACTTTTACACACTCTCTTCAAAATCGATCTATTTCCCTAAATCTTAAAAAAAAAATGACATATTAAATAATTTAGTCGAAGGAGGAAATTGAAAAAAAAAAGATAATTTAAAAATATATATGATTAATGAAGAAAATGTGAAAAGAGAAATTAAAAATTCTAATATGGACCAAAAAAATTCAAAACTCATTCGATCTTATTCACTCAATTGCCCCGACGAATAAACCAAATAATGGTAATTTTTACGTGGGTTAAGATATATGCGAATATCCATTTAGTTTTTTTCTACAAATTTGAATATTTAATATTTGAAGGAACGTTGATTTTTGCTAGTAGCTATAAGTCTCGATATATGAAAAGTTGCAATTGGATCAAATTGTAAGTGCAAGTAAAATTAGAGACAGACACAAAAAACTTGGTTACACGAATTCAAATTCTTTCTAAATCTATACGGCCTTTCCCAAATAATTATTTGACTATGCTTCAATAATTACAAGCTACGATTTAAGTTATACACATTCACTGTGTAGCTTTTATCGATGCTTTATCGTTCATTCTTTTTTTTTTACTTTTTTTTTAAAAAAGTTACGTTGCAACGTATTTTTTTAAAATTCATTTTAGTTTAGATACATAAGATTTAACGTATTATTTAACGGTTTTCATAATAAAAGAACTCGATTTATATGACATTGATAGTTGAAGGATGCAATTATAAGTTCTGAAATTTAGGAACTAATTTAAAATGAGAGTCATAGTTTAGATATGTTTAATGGAATTAACTCAATTTATTATCCGAATAAATAATACAAATCATACATCTCACAAATAATAATATTTAATTTGAATTCAAATTTAAATAATATTACTCGAATCATATATATATATATATATATAACACATATTTGAATTTTGGGTAGTTTTGCATTTCTATATTCTAGGGCGAAGTCAACAACTTTCTTTGGGTGGAATTAAATTGTATATTTTTACAATAATAAAAATATAATTTTATTATTATTAATTTAAATTTTTATAAAATATAAAATAATCTACATAAAAAAAAATCATTTTAGAGGATTCGGGACTACCAGTCCATGTTTGAGATTTTAAAAAATACAGATATATTACTACAGACAAAGAGTATTGATTTTGAATATTTAGATAAATAAAATGTGTGCAATGGATAAGAATGAAGAAATATGAAACTTAGGCAGTCCAAAATATTTGAAGGATTGCTGATTTAATAGTTTATGGTGGCAATAATAATAGAATATTGCAACACCCACCGGCCTCAAATAAATAGAGTCAAGGTCGGTTCACTTGCATTTATTGTTGTTATATAGATAATGTCATATAATTTAATAATCTTTTAAAAAATAAGTTTTTTTTTATAATTATATATATATATATATGTTTTATATGCCATACATTTTTTTATTTTTATATCATAATTTTTTAACAAGTAAACTCTATTGTTAAATTTTGGATAAATTTTTGTTTTGATTACTTAATTAAAAAAGTTGCAATTTGATCGTTAAATTATTTAAAAAAATTTATTTAAGTCATCGGACTGTTAAAATTAATACTATATAGCTTTTTTCTATTCATATTGCCTGCATCAATCGAAAGATCTCTTTCTCATTCTTTCCTACAGTTCAATTTTTTTTTCACAAAACAACTTTAGACGTTACAAATTTGTGAATCAAAATTCAAACAACTTTTTTCTTCAATTTTTGATATTGACGATCAAATCAACTTGGATGTAAGGTATGTTTTTCTACTCGTCGATGGGTACTAACCCATTGTACCAATCGTTGAATCGTTACTTGGAGCTCACTGGTGGAACTTTAAAAAAAAAAAACTTAACAATCCAGTGACTTAAATAAAAACTTTTGAATAGCTCAATAACTTAAATGAAAACTTTCAAATAGTTTATAAATGAAAACTTTCAAATAGTTTAATGACCAAGTTGTAACTTTTTTTTAATTAAGTGATCAAAACAAAATTTTGCCTATAATTGAGTAATTAATAATGCAATTTGCCTTTTTTTTAATTTATTGGCTTCGG
Source organism: Gossypium turneri (assembly GCA_008044935.1). Lineage (NCBI taxonomy): Eukaryota > Viridiplantae > Streptophyta > Magnoliopsida > Malvales > Malvaceae > Gossypium > Gossypium turneri. Next base: position 5,307,851 of record CP032576.1, read on the forward strand.
GCCATTAAAAATGAAGTATTGCTCTACCCATTTGACTAGGATGATTTTTTTAGGTTAGGGTTAAGGCAGGGGAAGCCAAAATAATTTTTTAGGAGGGGCGAATGAAATCTTAATTTTTTATAGTCTATATCTTTATAATTTTTAAATATTAATTTAAATTTTTATAATTTTAGGGGGGCTAAAGTGTAATTTTACCTTTACTAATTTAAAGTTTTAAAAATTTTAAAGGACCTAAATAGCAATATTTTATTTTAGGGGGGCAGGGCCTCTGTCAACACTCCTAGATTTGTCTTTGGGTTAAGTGTTAAAATATTAAATAAAATATTAAAATAAAAGTTAGTAGAACTGCATTTTTTTTTCTAATTTTATTGTATATAAATTGTTAAATTGTTTATTTCATACTTAGTAATTTAACAATGGTATCATTTGAAATAAATTTTAAGTTTTTTAAAGTATGAGGACTGAATTTGACAATTTAAAATTTTTTGAAAAATAAAGAGATTTTTTATCAATATATCTTATTAATGTAATTTCCTTTTCTTATTTTTATCTTCTAATTTTAAATAAAAACTTGTTAATTTTATGTTTTTTTGTTTCATTTTTTCTTTTTCTTCTTCTAATTTTAAATTAGATATTCCCACCAATATTATCCAAAAATATCAACAATGTTGAAAAATATGGGACTGGTGATTAAGTGTAAAGGGAGTGCCCACTCCTTGACCACTAGAGTTGTTTGAGACAGTTTCCATATTTGAGATGTTGGCAATTTGCCGAACAATATTTATGGGTTATGCTAATTGTGTGAATGATATCTAGCCCATTATTGAATATCATATCACATGGGAAAACATTTTTGAAGATTTAATCAAATCAGATCACCTTATCTAATCCCTTGGATCGTGGATATTGGATTGAGTTGGAGCACAAATTGCTTAGCTGCCAAGAGTCCATGTTTATATTAATTGTTATTATATTGTATTCAACTTATCTTATTGTTGTTTTAGTGGGGTTGTGATAAATCTTCTTATGTTAGCAAGTTTCAAAATATTCTATATAATTGATAAACTTTATAGGTTATTGTATAGAGAGAATTAATCACTTAATCTGTCATTGTGAGGAATTTTATTGTATGAGTGTATATTGATAGTAAATCTTGTTATGTTGTGTTTTACTTGCTAAATACACAGGGTAAATTCAGTAGTAAGAGTTTCATTCTTCAAAGTTCAAATGTGAGGAAAATTGTCATAGGGTGCGTGATAGATTAGCATAGCTTGTTTAATTATCGAAGAGAGTGAATATCTCTCACTTAGCTAGGCTCCACAGACGTATAGAAACTGAATTGCATAAACAATTCATGTTTTATTATTTTTAATGTTTTCATTTAGTGATGAAGGAGTGCCTATTCCCTTGTCACTCTTTCACACACTTGGCTTGATTCTTAGCAACAGTTCGAGTTAACAATTGGTATCAGAGTTTGCCACTTAAAATAGCTAGTGAAGATCCTAAGTGTTGCTAGATTCAAACTATAGAAGGTTCTTCTACATCTCATCCTCTTATGCTCGAAGTTGAGAAATATGCTTATTGGAAAGCACACATGAAAGCACGTATTATGTCCATTGAAAAGAAGACATGGCATGTTGTGTTGATTGGTTGGCAGGTACCCAAGATAGACACTAAGAGTGGTAGAGTTGTGAAGCCGGAAGCACAGTGGACCACAAAGGAAGAGAAGTTGGAAAATGCTAACTCAAAAGAATTTCAATCTTTATGTGGAGTTGACCTATAGAAGTTTAAGAGGATTGCAAAATGCACAGTCGCAAAGTTTGCTTGGGATATCTTGGAGACTGCTTTGGTCATTCGCCATTAAATTGACAACGGAAAATCCTTTTCTAACTGGTATAATAACACATTTAGTCCTCAATACTTATTTATTCTATCAATTTGGTCTTAATTCTAAATAATTAAATAAATTTAACCAATTATATTTACAAATTCTATCAATTTGATCCTCAAACTTCCTAATAGAAGCTTTCATCTTTTAAAATAAAGGCATTCCACATCTATAAATACTTCTCTCAACTAACGAGTTGTTTTTCGACCCAGTTCCTAATACCAATGGGTTTATCTTGAAACTTTATTTATTTTTCTTTTTTTTTTCATTAGCTTTCTTCTAAATATAATATTTTATAACAATTGATCGAGAAAATTTTGGCTAAAGAAAGTGGAAAAACCTTAAAAAAAACACACACACACACCTTAGATTTGGCTAATTTACCAAAAAAAGCCATTTTTTTAAAAAAAATTACCGAAATAGGCCGTTTTTTATTATTTACTGGAATGGGCCATTTTTCGCGAAATCGCTGCCACGTCAGCGCGATGTCAGGGTACGTGACAGGACCTCGCGTCCACGTCAGCGCGACCTGTTGACGTGGAACGAAATCGCTTCCTCAAGGCCGCGATTTCCTTCCACGTCAGTAGGTCGCGCTGACGTGGACGCGAGGTCCTGCCACGTAGCGCGTTCCCGGGGACGCGATTTTAGGGCTGATTTTACGTTTGGGTTTTCTGGCTTTTAGGGTTTAGGGTGCAGGCTTTTTAGGGGTTAGGGGTCCCGGAAAATTTTTTTTCGAGTTGACGTATCTAGTCAAATAGTGGTAAATCACTTCTACTAGGATGCTATTTGAAAAGAAATTGAGAAATCGTGCCCTCGTGGACGCGATTTCGCTACAGTGGTCATGTAAGAAATAAATTTTTAGCATACTTTTATTCTTACAAAATCTACATAACAATTTCAAAATGTAATATAAAATTTACCTCGTTACGAGTGGGAATGTATATGGGTGGTTCACTCGAGGACGTAGAAATGGAAAGCGAAACCGTGCCCATGATTGCAGTAATGACAGGCATCCTCCGATTTTTACTCTCCTCGGTTTGGTCGCCCCGCACATCTCTAGATACAATGTTGCCAAGACGGCAGACCCCCAACTAAATTCACCGGCTGCTCTAAAATCAACGAGTTTTAGCAGCCACCTTAGATGTACACGGCTCCGTGACGTGTCGGCCATCAGATAGCCTCCAATTATTTGAAGAATGTATGATCGAGCATATCGGATTCTTTCAATTTCGGTTGAATTTTCATTCAGATCGGGGAAGGTGGCACGTAACCAACCCATCTCCACCTTACCTCCATCCATTTTATCCGGAACAGCGCCCAAAAGCTCGTAGCACACCGCCTCCTAATTGCTAGATTGGGCAGACCCGGTCACTGGGTGCCCGTCCACCGGCAATCCCAAATGCAGATGGACATCTTCTAGAGTGATAGTGCACTCTCCACATGGAAGATGAAATGTGTGCGTCTCGGGGCTCTACCTCTCGATCAATGCACTGATCAGTTTCGGCTCCAACTTGCATCCCCGGCCTACCGTCGCCACGTGCCAAAATCCCGCTTCCCGCAGGTAGTTCTCTACTAACGGTGATGGAGGAGCATGCATATTCCGAATATTGCATTCCAACATCCGATCTTTAGCCTTTTATAACAAAAAATAAATTAATAAATATCTAAAAATACATAAATAAAAATATATTAAATAAAATTTAAAATTTAAATTTAATACTTACCATGTTCATTTGCTCCACCGATATGTGATTCCTATCAAGACGAATCAATGATCCGGCCATTGTTGAAAATATTAAAAATTTTAAAATTATTTAAAAAAAATTTAAAAATTTTCTTAAAAAAATGAAATTGAATGGAAAAAGAAATTTAATATGGATTTGGAGATATTTTGAAGGAAATTGAGAGGATTTTGGAAGGAATTTGAGAGTTTGAGGGAATTTTGAAAGGAAATTGAGAGATTTTTTGAAGGGAATTGAGAGAATTTTTGAAGGAAATTTATAGTGAATTTGTTTGTGAAAATAAAAGGGGGAGGGGGGTTTATATAGTAAAAAAAATTACCGTTGGGGAGGGCAACGGTCAATTTTTTGACCGTTGGGCACTGTTCACACGCGCGTCAACATCGCGTCCACGTCAGCGCGACCTGCTGACGTGGACGCGATGTCCTGTCACGTACCCTGACATCGCGCTGACGTGGCAGCGATTTCGCGGAAAAAGCCCATTCCGGTAAATAATAAAAAAAACGGCCTATTTCGGTAATTTTTTTAAAAAATGGCTTTTTTTGGTAAAATAGCCCTTAGATTTACTCTTATTGTTAATAGTATGGTAATTCCTTCAATGTATGTAGAAATAGTCCTCCAAGTTGGTTATTAAAATTGAAAATAAAATCTAAAGTTGAAAGATATGGTTTTGAAAAGTCCAATCATACAATCAATAATTATATATGAAAAATTACGAACATTTAATTTTTTATAAAAATGCAAAAAAATTAATTGAATTAATGCTTTTTCTTTAATTTTATAAACTGATTAAGAGATTATTATGTGTTTTATTTATTTTTAATTTTTAATTTCACAATAAGCAATATGTATAACTACTAATCTGATTTAGTGTCAAATCATTTACCAAATTAATTAAAAACTAAATTTTCTATTCAGAGTGAAATATTGTTTTTTTACAAATATTAAATTATTTATATAATTTCATTATATATTATATTTTTAAAATTTGTAATTTTTATTATTTTTAATGGTGTTTAATTAATTTTTAACACAAACTTCTTAAAAATATCAAAAAAAAAAGTTATGTATGAAATTAGATAATTTCAACAATAAATAAGACAATTAGTATATGTGGAATGCATTTGTTTTAAAAGTTGAAAGCTTTGATTAGGAAGTTCGAGGATCAAATTGATAGAATCTATAAATATGAATGGTTAGATTCATTTAATTATTTAAAATTAAGATCAAATTGATAGAATAATTAAGTATTGAAGACTAAATATATTATTATACCAACTAAAAAAACTTTTCGTGACCAAAACAGATCATCTTCGAAGTATTTTTCCTTTTCAATATTTTTCTATTGGAGCTTCTCTCATTCCTTTTATCGAGTATAATGACGCGAATCGGGCTTTAATGAATTTTAATATGCAACGCCAAGCAGTTCTATTTTCTAGTTCTGAAAATATAATTGAGTGAGCATTGGTAGAGTTTAGCCTCAGATAAAATAATTAAAGAAAAAAAGTTAAAAATCCGACCAAAAAAGAAGAAGAAAAAGTTGAAAAATTGGAAAAGGGTGGTCGTTTTTTCTTTCTTCTTTTCTTTGAACAAAGCTTTCTTTCTTTCACTTTTTGTCTAAATTGGGGTTTTTTACCATAATATTATAAAAAAATAAAAAATAATCAAAATGTTATAGATTTTTTTTATTTCCCAAAATATTATAATCTTTTTTATTATTTACTAAAATATATAAAAAAACAGAAAAAAAACCTGACACAGCCTGATCAGGCCAATCACATTGGCGGCACCAAAGGTGCCAAATAGATTGGCGGCACCAATGGTGCCAAAGTGATTGGCGGCACCATTGTGCCAAAGGAATAAAATATGTGTAATTACTTTCTAAGTCCTCCTTATTTATTATTTTCTTTTTATTCCCCTTCAACTTATTTTTTATTTAATAACTCTATTTTAATTTAATAAACTATTAAGTAATACTTAATTTTTTTAAAATTAAAATTAAATGAGAGAATTCTAATTAAGTGACCATATGCAGTTTCAAGGACCTGACATGCAAATTTACCATTTTGAATTTTGAAAGTGAATTGCTGCTGCTTGCGCACTAAAATTGAAATGTGGCTAATTACCTTCTAAGCCCTCCTTATTTATTATTTTCTTTTTATTCCCCTTCAACTCAATTTTTTATTTAATAACTCTATTTTAATTTAATAAACTATTCTCATTTAAATTAAAATAGAGTTATTAAATGAGAATAGTTTATTAAATTAAAATAGAGTTATTAAATGAGAATAGTTTATTAAATTAAAATAGAGTTATTACTGTATCTTAATTATCACTTAACTAATATTAGATTTAATTAAAAAAATTAATAGAAATACCAGGCATGCCTTATTGAAAAACCAGAAGTAATAATAAAACTGATCACCCATAAATGTAACCCAAATAGAAAAAATAAATTATAATTATAAACTATTCTCATCAAATTTAGTAAATTTTTTAAATAAACTATTCTCATCAAATTATCAAAATAATATATAAAATGCGAATTAGTTTATACTTTTTTAAATAGCTTTACTTTAATAATAAAATAAAGGTCTTTTATGAGTAAAAATTATAGATTAAGAGTTTATTTAACTACAAAAATAGGTTGAGGGCTAGTTTATTAAATAAAAAAGTGAGTTGAAGGGAAATAAAAAGAAAATAATAAATAAGGAGGGCTTAGAAGGCCATTAGCCACATTTCAATTTTAGTGCGCACAGCAATTCACTTTCAAAATTTAAAATGGTAAATTTGCATGTCAGGTCCTTAAAACTACAGATGATCACTTAATTAGAATTCTCTCATTTAATAACTCTATTTTAATTTAAAAAAATTAAGTATTACTTAATAGTTTATTAAATTAAAATAGAGTTATTAAATGAGAATAGTTTATTAAATTAAAATAGAGTTATTAAATAAAAAAATAAATTGAAAGGAAATAAAAAGAAAATAATAAATAATGAGGACTTAGAAAGCAATTACACATATTTTATTCCTTTGGCACAATGGTGCCGCCAATCTATTTGGCACATTTGGTGCCGCCAATGTGATTGGCCTGATCAGGCTGCGTTAGGTTTTTTTTTTGATATATTTTGGTAAATAATAAAAAAATTATAATATTTTAATAAATAAAAAAATCTATAAATTTTGGTTATTTTTATTTTTTTATAATATTATGGTAAAAAACCCGTCTAAATTGCTTTGGTATTATTATAGAAATCACTTCACATTTTCCAAGGATTTGCAATCTCCTAAGTTTATTTTGGGCTCTAAAACAACAGTCAACAAACAAATGCCAATCACGTTACATTGTGCAAAGAAGTGAACCTTTTTCATACAGAAGAACAAAACTGGAAATCCCCAACTTTCGTTTCCATTTTTGTTGCTTCATTTCACTTCCAAGATGCTTCCTTTCACCTGCATTCTCTTCATGTGCATCTTGGCTTCAGTTTCAAGAGCTACCTTCAATCTTAGCCTCCCTCATCAACACCCTCACCCTGAATCCGTTGTTCTTGATGTTCAATGGTAAGCTAATCCTCCCTTTTCATTGGCTACTCTCAAGTGCTTGTTTCAGAACACGCACCCACAAAAAACTCATTTTGGTGTTTTTTAACCCCAAATCCTCCCCCCTTTTGTTTTGTTTTGAACATTTCAAGTTCTCTGTTTTTGCATTACAATGGCTTCCCTTGAATGTTTGTTCTTCAAAAAGAAAACCCATTTTAGTGTTTTATAACCCCAAATCCTCACCCCTTTTGTTTCGCATTACAATGGCTTCTCTTTGTTCTTCACAAAAAGGAAAAAAAAACCCATTTTAGTGTTTTTTTAACCCCAAATCTGAATCCCCCCCCCCCTTTTTGAAGGATTCTAAGTGAAAATGAGCTTAAAGAAGAGAATCTGTTTTCTCTCTATACATTTACTAAAAATCTTCATTTTTTCCCTTGCAGGAGCTTAAATGCATCTTTATCTAGAAGACAAACATTGTCTGAAAACACCAAAGATCAATGTCGAACTGGAAACCCCATTGATGATTGCTGGAGATGTGACCCCAACTGGTTCAATAACCGTCAACGCTTAGCCGACTGCTCCATCGGCTTCGCACGAGGCACCCTCGGCGGCAAAGGCGGTCGGATCTACACCGTCACCGATTCCTCCGACCACGACACCGTTAACCCCAAACCAGGCACCCTTCGGCACGCCGTCATCCAAGACGAACCCCTTTGGATCGTCTTTTCAACCAACATGGTCATCAAACTCAAACACGAACTCATTTTCAACTCTTTCAAAACCATTGACGGTAGAGGGGTTAACGTCCATATAACCGGAAATGGGTGTTTAACGTTACAGTACGTGTCGCATATTATCATCCATAATATCCATGTTCACCATTGTAAACCTTCGGGGAACACTGACATTGCTTCATCTCCGACGCATGTGGGGAGGAGAGGGAGATCGGACGGTGATGGGATCTCCATTTTTGGGTCTCAGAAAATCTGGGTTGATCATTGTTCTTTAAGTTACTGCACCGATGGGTTGGTTGATGCTGTTATGGGGTCCACTGGGATTACCATTAGTAATAGCTATTTTGCTCACCATGATGAAGTTATGCTCTTGGGACATGATGACAGGTACATTTTTCCGTTTCCCTTAGCTTAGTTTAACGTAAATTTTGAGAGTAGAATTTTGGGGTCTAATATAAAATTATAAAAAAGTTTAGAGGTTAATATTTTGGACGGCAGGAAATGCAATTTTCCCATTAATCGAAGGATTAAAAAGATCTGAGGGGCTAAAAGTGAAATTATCCCATTTAACCTGGAGCCCAATGACCTTGCCATTCCGGCTTTTTCCCCAGTTTCTAATGGTTGATATTTGTAAATAAATATCAGATAAACAAAATTTTTTAATTGATTTTGCTTTTGCAGATAATATTTAATATCTTGATAAAAATATCACGAAAGTCCTGTATTAAGTGTTAGATTATATTTTATTTTTTAATTAAAAATTTGCAAATATTCCATCTAAAGTCATCTTCAGTTGAAAGGACCCATTTTCCAAGCACTTTTTTTTGTGGGTCCATTTTTCAACCTTTTATTATCTTAGGTTTCAGTGAACATTATTATTATCACGAGATTAATCCAAAAAGAAGAAGGTTAAACTGTTAAAATAATGATTTGAACACTCCAATCACGGTGAAAAAATAAAATTTTGAAAGTGGGTTTGTATTTTGGGGTAGGTATTTGCCTGATTCAGGGATGCAGGTGACGATAGCATTCAATGTATTTGGGGTGGGATTGGTGCAAAGGATGCCAAGGTGTAGGAGAGGGTATATTCACGTGGTCAACAATGATTTCACTTCATGGCAAATGTATGCTATCGGCGGTAGCGGTAACCCTACCATCAACAGTCAAGGCAATCGCTACTCTGCCCCTGGGGACCCTAGTGCTAAAGAGGTAAACCCCTTTTTTCATTTTGATCTTCAACTTTACTACCTTATTCAATTTAGTCCTTTTTTTTCATTTAAATAGTTCTTTATAAGTTAAAAGGGTAATTATTTTTAAAAATAATTTGTTTGGGTTGAGAATGTCTTTTGGTGGGTGTCTCGTGAACTTTTTTTTCTTTTTGCAAGTGGAACTCTTCTGTAATTCTCCACTCTCAGCGGTGGCGCGTGGGTTTGGGGTTTGTGTAGGATTTGTGCATGCCAGCCAACCATTTTTTAGAGTTTAATAAATTTTGTATTTTTCTTCAAATAATCGCTTTGAAAAGTGAAAATATAATTCTAAAAAGACGGTGCATGACCCGTCTTATTGAATGTATTCTAATACATGCCATTTTAAGCGCGTGTGTGCAGTACACTGAGTCGGCGTATATTTTAATATTTTTAATAAACAGGTGACAAAGCGCGTGGATACAGACGAGAAGGATTGGACAGACTGGAACTGGAGAACAGATGGGGACATAATGGTCAATGGAGCGTATTTTGTACCCTCAGGAGCTGGCGTAATGACTCAATATGTTAAAGCTTCCAGCGTGGAGCCTAAATCAGCTACCCTCGTTGAACAGCTCACTTCAAACGCTGGCGTTTTTGGTGAGACCAGGTAAAACCCTAATATACCCTTTCGTTTTGGTTTTTTTTGCCCTTATAACTGAATTACCTGCCACTTTTAACCACCACAGTTATAAATAATAATAGTTAATAATTTGGTGTTTATATTTTAGACCCCATTTCTGTAATTTTGATCAGAAAGGCACGTGATGGCGTGTGCCTCTTCACAGCTTTAGTACAGACTCAATTTGTTGTCCTTAATCCATGTGCTTTTGCATGGGGAAGGTCGCCCTCTTTTTTAGGGTACCCATGCACTTTTAAAAGGGTGTGTTTACCCTTTAAATCTTGTTTTTTTTCCCTTTCACCGTTGGATTCCCTTTGTTAGAATAAGATGGGATTGTGAAGAGTGTGAGGCTGGTGATGTTTATAGTGTTAAACATGGGGGCCGATGGCTCAGTTGAGGGTTCCAGCTAGCAAGGAGTAGGGGTCCATTAGTTTTAAATGTGTTTCAGTGACTCAATGTGGGCACACTCTGATGTTAATGTATAGCTGTCAATGTAGGCCAAAATAGGAGGGGTTTTCCTTCTGACTTTTAGGCCATTACCTGGGCCCTCCACTGTTTATGTTCTGTAGGATGCAGTCATAAGATTCTTAGAAACTTACAGTCACGATTTTGGTAAAAGGAGTTGGATTTTTTAAACACTCTTAATCGAGTTAAATTCAATCTATCTCATACTTTTACATGAATGTTATGTTATTGTATATTTCAATCTAGGCTTTAACCTATTTTGTTAATTATTTCCAACATCACCCATATGGAGCCTTAGGATATTAGGTCAGCACTACAGCTTTTCAAGCACTTCTTTTTTTCTGTCTCTTTGCATGTCAAAATAGTCATTGCCATTAAATAATTAATGAAAAGTTGTACCTCAAAAGATGCTCTTTTTCCCCATTTATGATCCCACTTGAGCTTTTCTACCCCTAAAATAGTCAACTTGAAAACTCAATGCTGTTGGTTGGTTCCCTTTATGGTACAAAAGTCCCTTAAAAAATACTACAGTGGAACCCTGAAATGCCCACTTTGAAAATCTGCTCCTACATGAAATTGTTTTATTCATTTGTTGCTGGTTGTATAAACTAATTGAATTTTGAGTTCAAAAAGCTTTTATTTGTTTATACATGAAAAAACTTAGAAAATTTTAATGATATTTACTCTAATGTCGTGTATTTGAATTGTTCGTCTACAGGGAAGAGACAGGGAGCTATTCTTATCCTGGGTACACCGGCACAACCAACGCCGGCAGTGGTGGCAGTGGTGGGTCCAGTGGCAATGATGGTGACTTCTTCGGAATGATATTTGGGAGCGGCGCGCCACCACTCCCACCATCTAGATTAATAGCCTCAATCTTTTTGTCCTTTTTAATTATTTTGGTTTTGCATTCAACCCACCAAGGTGTTCTACCATTATTATTGTTGTAGTATACATTACAAAAGAAAGGGAATCAATGATAATTAAGATAAGAAATGAAATTTGTTCTTTGATTTGTTCGGTACAAAGTGTTCATGGGATGGGTCGGGTTTTGATTTTCTTTTCAAGTTGTTCTCCAAAGTCATAATCGAGCTAACTCCGCAGTTTGCATGAATAGTGTTTAAAGTTTCTATAGGCACTATTGTTGCAGTTGAAAAGTGTTTTTGAAAGTTCGGTTTAGTGAAAAGGTGGTGTTTGTTAATTTTTGTTGGACATTATTGTTAAAATTTGTAGTGAATAGAAATTAAAAATAAATTAATTTAGATAATATTTAAATTATTTAATATAATTATACATTAAATAGGCATTTTAAATACTTCAGTAATAAATACATGAAATATTTTAAAATTTTTAATATAATAATAAATAACATTTTAATCACGGTCCCTCCTCAACCCATAAATAGAAGGATAATATATTTTAACACACTCAAACCCGTATCCTCTTATGTTGACACTAATATCCATATCAGTCGAACTAAAATTCAATCTTTTACGTAATTTATTTGATTAAATTGATAGAATGAGTTGAAAATTTATATGGGTGAGTAACGTGGGATGTTAGATCCCACATCAAAGTCGGTGCATTTTTGTCTCATTTTCTTTGCACTTTTTCTTTTATTCATTTCATTAATGATAATTTTCAAAATATTTATAATTGATCTTTGGATAACAATAATGTACATTTTAACATGGCATGTCTCCTTATTGGAAAATTTTCTCAATCAATCCTTACTATTGTTATTGTCACTTTAGTTGATTAGATAGGTTTGTTTAAAGTTTTATACAATTTTGTAAGTTCATTTATCGCGTATTTTGTATTATTAAATTGAAATGAATTATTATATGATTGGTGAAGAAATTAATAAAAGAAAAGGGTTTATTGTATCAAACATTCTCAAATTATGATCTAAATTTTAAAATGTTTTAATTGAGTCCTCAAAAGTAATAATATTGTATTAATCAGATTCTTCGGTGAGTTCAGTTATTAGCTTGGTTGTTAAATACCAACTCAAATATGAGACAGAACATATTTGAAATACGTGGATCAAACTGTAAATATAAGTATACTTACCACAGTGGCAGCTTGAATCTAACATGTTAAAAACAAATAGCAGTCCCAAATTTTGTTGACATTATCTTCTTTTTTAACACATTAAATCGTAATTGTTCATAGGTATACATGTATTTACAATTTGATTGAGGTCATGTCATATCCAATTTGACATTTAACAAATCAAAAGAGTGAAGAATTAAAATTCTATATTCGCATATTAAAATTTAGGGTTCGAGTTTTGATGTCGTAACATGAACTTGAACATAAAAAGAAAATGGATAAAAGAATGCAATTATGGAATATGGGGCTATTTTACCAAACTAGTCCAAAAAAATATTATATTTATAAAAATAACCTAGGTTTAAAAACAATCACCAAAATAACCTAAAATGAACAGTACCCACTCGTTTTTTGCACCCATGATTGTCTAATAATTGTGTCAGACTTAAAAAAAATTAATTTTTTGGGTTTTGGCCTGTCAATGGCCGGAACCCAGGTATTTTTTTAAAAAATTGTATAATACTGATATACGAAAAAAGGAAAAAAGAAAAAGAAAAAAAAAATTTTGGGTGCTGGCCTGTCAATGGTCGGCACCCAGTACAAATTAAAAAAAAATTTTCGTGTCAGAATCAGATATAAATATAAGAAAAAATAAAAAAATTTTTTTGGGTGCTGGCTTGTAAATGGCCGGCACCCAGTACAAATTTAATTTTTTTCTGTAAATGGCCGGCACCCCAGTACAAATTTAATTTTTTTCTTTTTTTTCGTGTCAGAATCAGATATAAATATACGAAAAATAAAAAAATTCTTTTGGGTGCTAGCCTGTCAATGGCCGGCACCCAGTACAATTTTTAAAAAAAATTTCTTTTTTCGTGTCAAAATCAGATATAAATATACGAAAAAATAAAAAATTTTGGGTGCTGGCCTGTCAATGGCCGGCATCCAGTACAAATTAAAAAAAAATTTTCTTTTTTTTTCGTGTTAGAATCAGATATAAATATACGAAAAAAATAAAAAAATTTTGGGTGCTGGCCTATCAATGGCCGGCACCCAATACAATTAAAATTTTTTTCTTTTTTTTTTCGTGTCAGAATCAGATAAAATATACGAAAAAATAAAAAAATTTGGGTGCTGGCCTGTCAATGGCCGGCACCCAGTACAAATTTAAAAAAATCCTTTTTTTTTGTGTCAGAATCAGATTTAAATATACGAAAAAAATAAAAAAATTTTGGGTGCTAGCCTGTCAGTGGCCGGCACCCAGTAAAAATTAAAAAAAAATTTCATGTCAGAATCAGATATAAATATACGAAAAAATAAAAAAATTTTGGGTACTGGCCTGTCAATAGCAGGCACCCAGTACAAATTAAAATTTTTTTTTCTTTTTTTTTTACATGTCAGAATCAGATATAAATATACGAAAAATAAAAAATTTTAAATCTGATTCTAACACGAAAAAAAGAATTTTTTTAAAATTTGTACTAGGTGCCGGCCATTGATAGGCCAGCACTCAAATTTTTTTATTTTTCGTATATTTTAATCTGATTCTGACACGAAAAAATAAAAAGAATTTTTTTTAAAATTGTACTGGGTGCCGGCCATTGACAGGCTAGCACCCAAAATTTTTTTTATTTTTTCGTATATTTATATCTAATTCTGACACGAAAAAAAGAATTTTTAAATTTGTACTGGGTGCCGGCCATTGACAGGCCAGCACCCAAAATTTTTTATTTTTTCGTATATTTATATCTAATTCTGACACGAAAAAAAAAGAATTTTTTTTTAAATTTGTACTGGGTGCCTGCCATTAACAGGCGAACACCCAAAATTTTTTTTCGTTTTTCTTTTTTTGCTTTTTTTGTATATCAGTATTATAAAATTTAAAAAATACCTGAGTTCCGGCCATTGACAGGCCAAAACCCAAAAAATTAATTTTTTTAAGTCTGACACAATTATTAGGCAATCATGGGTGTAAAAAACGAGTGGGTACTATTCATTTTAGGTTATTTTGGTGATTGTTTTTAAACCTAAGTTATTTTTATAAATATAATAATTTTTTAGACTAGTTTAGTAAAATAGCCGGATATGGACTACTAAAGGTAGTTGATCTTTACATTAGTGGTAAAAGTACATTCCAATGGGGTTTGGTTGTCAAGTGGACTAAAGTCTTTTTTATTCTCTTCATTTTCGGCCAATAACCCAAAGTCTAAAGTCTCAATCATGGCTACCTGAGGAAACAAATAATTTAGGAGGCAATTATTGAAAAATATTAAATTATTTATTTTTATAGTTTGTATCAAATTATTGAACCTTAATTTAAATTCTACGGAACAATATGATGTTTACGTTTTTTTTTTTATTTAAAAAATTGATTGTGATGCATAATCGTAATAGTAATTTGGATTGAGAATTCAGGGCAGACACCATGAATGTTTTTTTTAATAATTTTTTATAAAATCAATAAAACTTCATATATATTGAGATTTATGGTGCGTTTGTTTCACATAAAATGATTTATGAAGAACGTTTTTGTATATTTCTCTGTGTTTGTTTTGTGAAAATAATTTAATCAACAGAAATAATTTATAAATAAATAAGAAATAAGGCTTTTTTCTTCTTCTAAAGATTGATTTCTTCTTTTAGAAAACGGAAGTCATCTTTCAGAAAAGTACCTTATAAATTAACCTAAATCAATCTTAGTAATATTATATTGATAATATTTTGTTTTATTTTTAAAATATTAAAATATTGATATCAGATATTTAATTTTTAATATTACTAATATTATAATTTTTAATAATATTTTTTGAGGGTATAATTGTTAATATTATTTGTAATAGGGCCCAATCGACCCAGGTCCAAACAAAATTAAAAAACAGTCCAACAGTTACAGGCCCAAAACTAACCTAAGCCCAAACAACTAAACCAAACCCCAAACACCCAAACCCTAGCCGCATGTCCAGCGCCGCAAGCCCCATCAGCCCTTGCACGTTGTGCCCCACGCCCGATCGCCGCATGTTTCGGCCTCCACGCGCGCCAAACTCTCCACACACCCTGCAAAACGAACTCAAAGAGTCCAACAGAGAGAAAACAGCAAATAATAGATAGATGCGATTTAGTTTTTCTTTTTGGGCTATAAAAGCCTAGGGAAATTTGTAAAAGGGTGGGAGAAAAATTGAAAAGAAATACAGGGAGAAATACACAAGAAAAACAGAAGAAATATTGAGAATACAAAAGGTGAATCGGGTTCTTTTTGTTTTTTTTATATTTATCTTTTCTTTTGCGTTTTTTAAAAAAGAAATAACAAAGAAAAGGGGAAGGATCTTACCCCATTCACTGAGGACGCTGGACCGATGGCCATCTCCGTCGTGATCGGAGCGCCGGCGTGGGCCGAGGGGTGGCGCGAGGACGCTAGGGATGAAACCTTAGCAGAGCACCAAAGAAATATTGCCATTTTTTTAATTTTTTTTTCTTTCATTCGGTTTCAAATGATTTTAAAGAGCAAAGATTTTGTTTAAATAACGTTCAAAACGGCGCCGTTTAGGTGGCCATACCCGCGCGGTGACCCGACCCTTAGGGGAGGATCCGCGCGTTCTGACGTCAGAAGGGGAATTTGCTCGATCAGCCCTCCCTCTTTTGCGCTCTGTTCTATTAAACCTGTGTTGTTTTTTTTTAATTTGGGCCGCATATTTGATTTTGGTTTCAATTCGGTCCCTCGCTGCGCGGCGTTTTGGAAGGACGGGATAATTTCCCTTTTGGTCCTCCGTTGTTACGCGCGTGTTCAAGTGGGCCCTTTCTTTTTAAATTATTATTCAAAATTTGCCCCATTTTCTCATTTTTAATTCAATTTGATCCATTTTTTTTGTTTTTATCATGACTATGCTATATCATTTTTTTATTTTATCTTATTTATTGTTATTATAATATTATTATTACTATTATTATTCCATTCATATATACGCCTATTTTTTAATCTTCATACCTATTTAATACATATATGTTTTTTAGTTTTCATGAACACATGCATTCATACATTTTTTTTAAACTTGTTTTTACAGTTTTTTAATTTTTTAACCTTCTCATACTTTATGTTCCATACATACTTATACATTTTTTAAATAGATACATGTACATACGCATGGCTTTTATATAATATATATATACGCACTTTTTTTTAGAGTATATAATACCCCTATATATTTTATACATTTTTTTATTTTATTTTCTTACTTTTACATATATAAATAAAACTTTTATATTTTAATTTTTTTATAAATATTTATGTACATATGTTTTTTATTTTTATTTTGTTTTTTTTTACGGTATACTTATACTTTTCTTTGTAAATATATATACATATGCGTATTTTGATATTTTTATCTTCACAATTTTCACATATACATACACGTGTTTTGCATGCATATTCTTAGAAACTATTGTGAGCTTGTTGTATATATATATGTACACTTCTATGTATGCATAAATATATGCGTACGCATATTTGTAAATTTGTTTGTATATTATATCTACTTGTATATGTATTTGTAAATACTTATTCATATATATTTGAAATTAGAGTATCTGTTTCATGTTATACCTTAACCCTTTTTAGCATCCCTTTTTAAAAATATATATATTTTGATTTTCTCAAAGTATTTAAATCATCCTATTTTATAAATTCCTAAATATTTGGCATTCATGATTCTCGAAAAAATAATCGTATCCTAACTTACTGGATTGCGATTATTTTTTGATGAATTTAGAGAGCCCAGTATTTGTTTTACAATAAATTCACAGATTTCCAATAAAGCTTATTCTCGGGGATTCAAAACTGTTGGGTCCTAACTTACTGGTCCTAGTATTTTGACTTCTCGAAATAAGAATTTTCAAAAGCAAAAGGCAATATTCGGGTATTTTGAAGATTTGAAAACATTGTGCCCTAACTTACTGGGTGTGGTGTTTTATTTCTTTGAAATAAGAATGCCTTATTATTTTAATTCGCTCATGAAATAAAAAGTTTCCTTTTAAAATCTTTTCAAATTTTCGACGCCAAGGCATTAAAAAAAATCAATTTGGTACCAATTTTGGGCGTTACGAGGGTGCTACTCCTTCCTCGTGCGTAACTGACTCCCGAACCTGTTTTCTCAAATTTCGCAGACCAAAATTATTTTTAAGGTAGGCCGATCACACCTTAATAAAGGATCGATGGCGACTCTATTTTTTTTTAAGTCGACAACTAAAATTTTTGTTTTCAAAAAACAGTTTCAACAGCTTGGCGACTCCACTGGGGATGTCCGAGAGTCAAGCCATAAACTGATTATTTTTGTCTTTGTGTCGAAAATCAAAAAGTTTTTTTCATGCATTCCCTTCGCATTTATTGATTTTTCATCTTGGAAAGTTGATAACTTTGCATTTGCATATTGCATTTCACCCTTTAAGTGGGAGCGAGAAACTAGTCCTTCGTGAGGTTTTCACCTCCGTGCAGGGTAGTAGACCGCTTTCGGGATACATCCGTACCTATGTATTCGTGAGATTTTCATCTCCGTGCAGCCATAGGGAAATGTGTCCCCCTGAACTGAACTCGGTCCACATGAGCCTATAATGGGTGAGGATCGAGAATCTGCTGGTTCGGGTACCCTTACTCTAGAAACTAAGCCTCATATAGTGAGCCTTAGGAACTTGCCCTAGGTAGAACTATCCCAAACCCTAGTAGATTCCTGAATAAGTGTTCTTGTTATGTTATATTGGATTATATCTTTATATGTGATACTGACTTGGGTTTATTTTGTTTTGATCGCATGACATCATGATTGCATGACATTTCATTATAAAGGCGTTGGTTCATATTGCTTGCCAAATAGAAAGCTTATCATGGGAAATGGGTTTCTTGATAGAGTGGAAGACAATGCGGCTGTCCGGACTTGGTCTGAGAAGATACAGCGTGAAAAAGGTGATAGTTTTAGCCGTGGGATACGTATCAGAGTTATGGGACTTCACTCGTGTTAGCGTAGCTCAGAACAACTTGCAGGAGTTGAAGGAGATTTGGGATCAATGGAATAATGAGGTTAGGCAGTTATTCTTTTTAAATTATGGGGATTTGCCTTATTTACTTGACATGAAGGTAGACAACGTCTGTTTCGAGCTCTTACCAGTTTTGGAATTCGGCCTATAGTTGCTTCACATTCGGGAGGGTTGATCTGGTGCCTACAATAGAGGAGTACACGGCTTTACTTCGGTGTTCGAAGGTTCAGGTGAATAGAATTATTCGAAAGCGGTAAATGTACCAACCTTCTTGAGGAAGTTGATGAATATAACAGGGATGAGTGAGCAGTGGGTTACAGTTCGGATTAAGCAAAAGGGGATAGTAGGTGTATTCTTTGGAAAAGTTTGAAGGACCTCATTTTAGCCCACCCAGATGCGATGAAGAAAGTAGACGTTTTGCTTTGAGTATATATGGCTTAATTGTGTTTCCTAAGATTCTGGGACATATTGACTAGGTGGTCACTGATCTATTTGATCGGCTTGATAAGAGAGTTACACCAGTCCCGGTGATTTTGGCAGAAACCTTTAGGTCATTAAATGCATGTCGAAGAGCGGGTGAGGGCAGATTTATTAGGTGTGCGCAGCTACTGCTTGCGTGGTTCCATAGCCACTTTTGGAAGGTTGATAAGGTTTCAGATCAGGTCTTCTCTGAAAGTTATTCACCGTTGAAAGAGATAGTGGCTACGTCAAGGAGAGATGACATCTCGGAGGAGAAATGGATGGCAATCCTTCAGAATCTGTAAGAGGAGAACATCGAGTGGAGAGCTCCGTGGTTGCTTCCAGATGAGATCCTATATCGGTGTGGGGATTTTGACTGGGTTCCGTTGCTCGGGATTTGGGGAGCTGTTGGTTATGCCCCATTGCTAGTATTAAGACAATACAGGTCAATACAGTTTGTGCCTGCCACCCAAGGATTAGCCGAGTGTGAATTCTCATATAAGGATGATGGTTATAAAAGGAAGGCTCGTGAGATGGCCAATGCATGGAATCAGACTCACCGAATGAAGAGATTAGCCGTGGGTCCAATGACAACTTCTGAGTACAACGAATGGTATGTTAGGAGGATTAATGACAACATTCCTAGGCCAAGTTCAGAAAATAGTCAGTCGATAGAGGAGCATTTGCGTGTCATCCCTTCTGAGCTGGAAATCATAAAGCAAGACCTCGAAAGAAGGAATACAGAATTAGAGAAGAAAATAGAGCAAATGGAAGAAGAAAAGGTGAATTTAAAGTTGGACATAATGTTCAGAAGCTGAAATCGAAAGCCTGAGAAAAGGGAAGCGCAAAGTCGAGGAAGATCTGAACAGCTTGAAGACGAATTATAAGAGACTACGTCTGTCAGTAAGAACTGCTGGGTTGGGAAAAACCTCAGAGCAGTGGCGTCAAGAGGTTCAAAAAAGAAAAGCCAAAGCTAGTAGATCGGAAGAAAGATTTCAGGAAGCCCAGATGCAAAATAGATCGCTTGAGAAGAGTTTGTTAGAAAATCAAGATGAAAGAGATAAACTAAAGGCTAGAGTGGCTAAACTTGAGAAGATTGTTTATCAATACCAAAATCGTAATTCAGTGGCGGAACTACAAGCAAGTTTAAGCAGGATTGAGCAAATAAAGAAAACTATAGAAGAATTAGAGACAGCATTGCAGAATAGTGAAGCCAGGATTGAGTATTTGGAGGTAAACAAAGATCATCAGAACGAATCACTATTTTCAGAATCAGGTCAGAAGCAGGGACCGCGTTATGGGGGAAGCTTTGGTTCAGATTCGAGAATTAGCAGATCACCTACAAACTTTGGCAGTACAAGCTGACATGTTAAGCGTAAAGTATGAATTGGAGGCAGACCGGGGACAAGAGTTAGCCTCGTTGCTCAAAAAGATCAAGGTCTTAAGTATTAGGACGAAGTCGTATTTGTAGCCTATTCTATGTAAAGAAATTTGTTTTTTAATAAGTTTCCAAATGGAATTGAATCATAATTAACGCCTTTTTGCATTCATCTCATGCATCGCATCATATGCATTAACATCGCATTATATGCATTAAAGACCTTTATTTAATCCTAATAAGTCAATATCACTGTTCAGTTAACCTGGAAACCAACCAACCAACCCAACACTAATACGGCACTAGGGCAAAGACGAAAGATATGGATCAGAGATTGGAAAAACTCAAACAGTGCCAAAAGGAGATGCATGACTGACTTCAGTTACAGGTGCAGGAGCGGGTTAAACAAGATAAAACAAGAGATGTCTGAGAAGATGCGGGAATCCCAAGAAGATATAGTGGCAAAGTTAACCCAACTGATAACTAAGGGACGTGATAAAGGAAAGGGCCCCATGGCAAATGTCGATGAGGGAAATGATGATGAACCTTCTATCCTCCAGGTTTCACCCCTCCACACGTGCGAACTCAAGCTGAATACTCGCGCAAATCTACTATCACCATCATGTCGCAGCAGTTTCAGGCTGGTGTTTCGAGCTTCTAAGCTGGACCGGGATCTAATCCTGAAAATAATCCTATTAACTCTGCCATTCCTGACCTTGATGAAGTGGTTGAGAAGGAAAGAATGAATGAGGAGTTACCGAAACAGTTAGAAGAAAGATGCAAGTGGCTCGAAGAGAAGTTCAATGCGATGGAGGTCACTGAAAGTTATCGAGGCATCGACGCAAAAGAGCTGAGTTTAGTGCCAGATCTAGTACTCCCTCATAAGTTTAAGATGCCTGAATTTGAAAAGTACAATAGGACAAGCTGCCCAGAAGCTCACATCACCATGTTCTACAGACGAATGGCGGGATATGTTAACAACGACCAACTCTTGATACATTGTTTCCAAGACAGACTTGCAGGGGCAGCATCCAAATGGTACAATCAGTTGAGTCGTGCCACGATTGGTTTATGGAGGGACCTGGCACAATTATTCATGAAACAATATAGTCATGTGACAGACATGGCTCCTGACAGGATCACCCTTCAAAATATAGAGAAGAAGCCGAGTGAAAGCTTCAGGCAATACACACAGAGATAGAGGGAGGTTGCGGTCCAGGTTCATTAACACCCTGAAGGCACCGTTCATTACACATATGCTAGGAAGTGCCACAAAAAGCTTTCCTGACATAGTCATGAATGGTAAGATGATTGAGAATGCCATCAGGAGTGGGAAGATCGATGCGGGAGAGAGTAACAAAAGATCGGCCTCGAAGAAGAAGGAGAGCGGGGTGAACAATACGAGCATGTACAGCAAATGTTACTCAAGGTCAATAACAGTGAGTCAGCTAGGAAAGGTGGCTACTAACCAATAAAGCTCGTCAAGACAGGAAACTGGTACAAGGCAGAACGTCGAGAGGCCCCAATTCACGCCAATTCCTATGTCATACAGGGAACTATACCGAAAATTATTTGACGCACTTGTAGTTTCCCCTTTCTATCTAAAACCCTTGCAACCCTCGTATCCCAACTGGTATGATGCGAATGCACAGTACGACTATCATGCGGGAACAACAGGGCATTCCATAGAAAACTGTACGGCCTTTAAGAAGTTGGTTGAAAGGCTCATTGGTATGGGTGTCGTTAAATTAGATGACTCGACCAAGGCAGAAAACCCGTTACCAAACCACACTAATGGTGGGGTAAATATGATTGGCGAAGACAGAAGAGTCAAGGCAGACATTGCGGATGTGAAAACTCCTTTGAGATAGGTCTGGAAGGAGATGGTGAAAAGGGGACTAATCGTCTCAGAAGGAAGTTGTGAAAAGAGGGGGAACTACTGTGAGTTCCACCATAAAGTGGGGCATGAAATCCAAGAGTGTACGGAGTTCAGAGCCATGATACAAGGTATGATGGATAATAGGAAGGTGGAATTCTGTGAAGGAGTTCAAGAGGAGAGTCATGCATGCGCGTTAGAGTTGGCATTGGGAGTTCCGAATGCTCACCGTCCCGTGGTCATCATCTCGCGACCTCAGAACAGTGAGGTTGGGGCACGAATAACACCAAAAGTAATCATTCAAAAATCGGCTGTATTTGCATATAAGGATAACATGAGGGTTCCTTAGTATTACGATTGTAATGTGATAATCCCGGGGAAGGAGGATAGAATCAGTAAAGAGGATCAAGATGAAGAAAGGCACTACGAACAGATGAAAGCTCGAGTAGAGCCAATAAGAGAAGAAACTTCAGTTGGAAAGAAGAAAAATACGGTGGAACCTGAATTATTGGTCAATAAACCAATCAAAGAGGAGGAAGCTAGAGAGTTCTTGAAGTTTATAAAGCATAGCGAGTACAACGTTGTGGAACAGCTGCACAAATAAACAGCTAGCATATCTGTGCTACCTTTACTCCTAAACTCGGAGGGACATCAAAATGCACTACTGAAGGTGCTAAATGAAACTTATGTGGCCGACAATATCTCTGTTCCTTGGATCGACTAGTCGGTAATATAAGCACTAATAATTTCATCTCCTTTAGAGACGATGAAATACTACCTAGGGGTATGGGATATACTAGAGCTTTACACATCACTGCAAGGTGTAAAGGGTGCATATTACCAGGAGTTCTGGTAGACAACGGGTCAGCACTGAATGTATTGCCTCTATCCACGCTCAACTGGCTACCTATGGATAGTTCACATATGAGGTCGTGCCAGAATGTGGTGAGAGCATTTGATGGCACCGAGAGGGAAGTCATGGGAAGAATTGACATTCCCTTGTTAATTGGCCCAACTGTCTATGAGGTAGACTTCTTGTTTTGGACATCAAGCCTTCTTACAGTTGCCTATTAGGAAGGCCATGGATTTATTCAGCAGGTGCGGTACCGTCATCGTTACATCAAAAATTGAAGCTGGTGTCAGAAGGCCGGGTAGTGACGATAAATGCTGAGGAGGATATCATTGCATCTGTGACCAGCGATGTGCCTTATTTGGAGACAAGTGATGATGCAATCGAGTGCTCTTTCTGTTCCTTGGAGTTCATAAATGCAACATTCATCATTGAGGGAAACAAGATCTCGATGCCGAGAATATCAAAGACCACAAAGATGGGTCTGCAATTGACAGTTAGAAAAGGAGCTTTGCCAGGAAAAGGATTGAGGAGATATCTTCAGGGCCGAGTTGAGACTCCAGTATTGAAAGACAAGCAGGACCGTTTTGGCTTAGGATACAAGCCAGATGCTAGGCAGAAGAGGATAGAGCAGGAAAAGAAGCGAGAGAGAAGAAGGGCTCGTTTGATAGGTGATGAAGTCAAATGGGAACCCATGACCTTTCCTCACCTATCCAAGACTTTTGTATCGGGAGGATTCGTCTATCAAGGAATACTAGGGGTCGGAAGTATTAACACGGAGTTAGAAAGTATTCATGCCGTGTATGAAGAAGTGACGGGAGGAGGAACATTACAGGATATTCAACCTTACGAATCGGGAAGGGCGCTAAACAACTGGACTGCAGAAAAAATACCTGTAGTTTTTAGGATTTCCTCAGAGTAATGTCCGGAGCACCCTTATTGCTTTTAGCCTATAAGTGATAAGGATTCACTTCTGAAATAGGCTCATGTCCAAAAATTATTATTTTAATAAAGTTCATTTTTGCAGTCATTTTTGGAGCAAATCTTTCTTTCCATAAGAGCAGTTATTTTGGAATTTCTCTCAAACTACACTTGCATTTCATTCAAGACCATATTGCACCAACAAATTCCTGAATCCATATTGTTCTTCATAACAGGTCCTACGACATCAATGATACAAATGTCACTCTTACAAATTTAGAGTCTCCTTTTGAACGAAACATGTGTTTAGAGGGATTGCATGATTTTTAGGATGACGAAGACTGTGGTTTGTCTCCTGACTTGTTGAAGATGGTAGAAAGGGCCGAGAAGCAAATCCTACCTCATGGGGAATCAATAGAAATTGTGAGCTTGGAGGAAGGAAAAGAGGTGAAGATTAGATCTGATATTTCTGCAAAGACAAGATAAGACCTCATCA
Source organism: Gossypium turneri (assembly GCA_008044935.1). Lineage (NCBI taxonomy): Eukaryota > Viridiplantae > Streptophyta > Magnoliopsida > Malvales > Malvaceae > Gossypium > Gossypium turneri. The sequence continues at coordinate 5,332,139 of CP032576.1, forward strand.
GACTACTCCAGGAATTCAAGGATGTCTTGCATGGTCATACCAAGATATGCCTGGGTTAAGTACTGACATTGTAGTCCATCGCCTGCCCATAAAAGAAGATTGCAAGCCAGTGCAGCAAAAGCTCAGAAGGATGAGACCTGATGTCGTGTTGAAGATAAAAGAAGAGGTCCAGAAGCAGCTTGATGCTGGATTTCTGCAAGAAGTCAAGTATTCTGAGTGGGTGGCCAACATCGTACCAGTTCTGAAGAAAGATGAGAAAGTGCGAATGTGTGTGGACTACAGGGATTTGAACAAGGCTAGTCCAAAGGATAATTTTCCATTGCCCCACATCGATACATTGGTAGACAATACTGCGGGCTTTTCATTGTTTTCCTTCATGGATGGTTTTTCTGGGTATAATCAGATAAAGATGCATCCTGAAGACATGAGAAAGACTACGTTCATTACGTATGGGGGACGTTTTGTTATAAAGTGATGCCGTTTGGATTAAAGAATGCGGAAGCGACATATCGAAGAGCTATGGTAGCCTTGTTCCATGACATGATGCATAGGGAGATCGAAGTTTATGTTGACGATATGATCGCGAAGTCTAGTACAGAGGTGGAACATGTGCAGGTCTTGAGAAAATTATTCTTAAGATTGAGAAAGTTCCAGCTCAGGCTTAATCCAGCGAAGTGCACTTTTGGGGCCAGGTCAGGAAAATTGCTAGGCTTCGTGGTCAGTAAAAAGGGAATCGAGATTGACCCAGACAAAGTGAAGGCAATACGGGATTTACCTTCACCCCGCACTCAGAAAGAAGTTCGAGGATTCCTCGGAAGACTGAACTACATTGCTAGGTTCATTTCACAACTAACCGAGAAATGTGACCCTATATTTCGTCTTCTGAAGAAACATAATCCTGGTACTTGGGATGAAGAATGCGAAGAAACTTTTAACAATGTGAAGCAGTATTTGTCTAATACTCCAGTGTTGTCACCACCTAGCCCGAATAGGCCGCTGATATTGTATCTGACAGTGTTTGATAATTTCATGGGGTGTGTGCTAGGTCAGCATGATGAAACGGAAAGGAAAGAAAGGGCGATATATTACCTCAGTAAGAAATTTACTGACTGCGAAATGAGGTATTCACCTATTGAAAAGTTGTGTTGTGCTTTGATTTGGACAACCCAGAGATTGAGACAGTACATGTTATACCACACGATTTGGCTAATTTCAAAGTTGGACCCGTTAAAATATATGATGGAGTCAACTGCTTTAAATGGGAGGATGGCCCGGTGGCAGATCTTACTGTCTGAATTCGATATAGTCTATGTGAGTCAAAAAGCTGTAAAAGGGAGCGCAGTAGCTGACTTTTTGGCTAGCAGGGCTTTGGAAGATTACGAACCGTTAAGTTTTGATTTTCCGAATGAAGACTTATTGTATGTAGCCACTACTGAAGAAAATCCCCAAAAAGGTCACAATTGGAAGCTAAACTTTGATGGAGCCTCGAACGCTGTGGGCAATGGAATTGGGGCAGTCTTAGTATCCCCGAATGGTGATCATTATCCTTTCACTTGCAAATTAGATTTTGATTGTACAAACAACATGGCAGAATACGAATCGTGCATCATGGGTATTCGTGCAGCTATAGAGTGAAGAATCAAAGTGTTAGAGGTCTATGGAGATTCGGCATTGGTGATATATCAGCTCAAGGGTGAGTGGGAAACGAGAGATCCCAAATTAATCAGTTATCGAAAGTTGGTTCTTGAATTGATTAAAGAGTTTGAGGACATCACTTTTTGCTATCTCCCACGAGATGAGAACCAGATGGCTGATGCACTAGCTACTTTAGCCTCCATGATCAAGGTGAACAGACATGAGGATATGAAGCCTATCCAAATGAGTATCCATGAAGACCCGGCTCATTGTTATAATGTCGAAGAAGGAGAAATCAATGATAGCCCTAGGTATCAAGATATTCTACGATATGTAAAAAAATCGTGAGTATCCTGGCCAGGCAACTGAGAATAAAAAGAGAACTCTAAGAAGACTAGCCACTGATTACGTCTTAGATGGGGAGATCTTATACAAGAGGGGAAAAGATCAGGTACTGTTAAGATGTGTAAATGCCGCGGAAGCAAAGAAAATCCTGGAGGAAGTCCATGAGGGCATCTGTGGAACGCATGCCAGTGGGTTCACAATGGCTAGACAGATTATGAGATTCAGGTATTACTGGTCCACCATGGAAGGGGATTGCATCAATTATTCCAAAAAGTGCCATAAATGTCAAATCTATGGTGATAAAATGCATGCACCTCCTTCACCTCTTTATGTCATGACTTCTCCATGGCCTTTCTCCATGTGGGGTATGGATGTCATTGGGCCAATATCGCCGAAGGCTTCAAATGGGCATCGTTTCATATTCGTGGTTATTGACTACTTCAGCAAATGGGTAGAGACTGCTTCGTATGCTAACGTTACAAAGTCATCAGTCAGTAAGTTCTTGAAAAGGGAGATCATATGTCGGTATGGAATGCCTGAAAGAATCATATCCGACAATGCGTTGAACTTGAACAACAGCTCCATAGCTGAAGTCTGCAGTCAATTCAAGATCAGACATCAAAAATTCATCGCCGTATCGCCTAAAAATGAATGGAGCAGTGGAAGCAGCTAATAAAAATATAAAAAAGATTGTGAGGAAGATGACTGAGACTTACAGGGACTGGAACGAGAAATTACCATTTGCCCTCCTTGCTTATCGAACGTCAATCAGGACTTCCACCGGGGCAACGCCTTTCTCCTTAGTTTATGGCATGAAAGCAGTCTTGCCCATCGAAGTTGAAATCCCTTCTCTCCGGGTTTTGACTGAGCTACAATTGGATGAAGCAGCATGGGTTCAATCTCGATACGATCAGTTGAACTTGATAGAGGGAAAAAGGCTAAAGGCTATTCAGCATGGTTAGATGTACCAGAAAAGAATGATACGAGCCTACAACAAGAAGGTCCGACCTAGAGAATTTACGAGGAGGATCTGGTGTTGAGAAAAATTCTTCCTCTACAAAAAGATTTTAGGGGGAAATGGATGCCGAACTGGGAAGGTCCTTATGTTGTAAAAAAGGCCTTTTCTGGAGGAGCCCTGATCCTGGCTGAAATGGATGAAGAAACTTGCCTAATCCTGTAAATTCAGATTCGGTCAAGAGATACTTTACTTGAAGAAGGGAAGAAACCAAGGTGAAAACCCGCAAAGGCGCTTTGATTCCAAAAAAAAATAAAAAAATGGAGAGGCTTAAGACCCGCAAAGGGCACCTTAAGACCAAAGGGGATTTGAGTTGAAAACCTGAAAAGGGCGGCTCAAATTTTGATTGTCACGTGGTAGTCTTGTTTACCTAAATCGGCAGAAAGGAATAGACGACATCTCGGGGCATCAACAAAATACTGTGAATCTCCTAAACACGTGTTGAATTCAGAAGGGTCTTCAAAAAGTTGTATAGAGAAATTCAAGCAGAGATATCTGGGGCACCTGATCATAGTGTTTGTATTGAATTCGTTGTTTTAGAATATTTCATTCTTTTCAATATAAATGTCCCCAGACAATTCCTCTATCATTGACAATCTATTGCGAGCTATGCTCTCAAATTAATTTTGTTTTATTCATCATTATGATCTTTTCGCAAGCATGTTGCATTAGAATGACAATTAATGGACTAGTAAAACTTTCACAAGGGAAGTTTTTCATATTACTCTAGAAATCTTTAAACAGCTTAGGAACCTGAAACATGACTATTGTTTAGACCTTCACCGGGTTAAAAGGTCAGAGATATCTAGGAGTCAAGAGTCGAGATTAAAATTTTCAAGTTTGGACGAAGCGTTGTTGTCACAAAGGAAGCCTTAATGAGCAATAATGACTTTAAACATTCAATGTTCATTTTTCATGATATAACATTCAAATGTCATTTATACACGCCAGTTAGGAGCATTTGATTTATTTGATCATAACATCCTAATCATTAGGCATAATTAGGCTCATAAAGTGAATCATACAGGTCATGTTTCACATAGAGCAGATTGGTGAAATCATAAAGCCTTGTCTCCCTAAGCAACAGTGGAGTAGGTTGAATGATAACAGATCTTGTCTTTATGTATTGGCGTGAAGTAGATCAGAGATACCAGATCTTGCCTTCCCATACTGGTGGCGAAGCAGATCAAAGAAAGCAGATCTTGTCTTCATGTACTGGCGTGAAGTAGATCAAAGATAACAGATCTTATCTTCCTGTACTGGCAGCGAAGTAGATCAAAGAAAGCAGATTTTATCTTCATGTACTGGCGTGAAGTAGATCAAAGATAGCAGGTCCTGTCTTCCTATATCGGTAGCGAAGTGGATCGAATATACAGATTTTATCTTCCCATACTGGTGGCAAAGTAGATTGAAGATTACAGATCTTATCTCCCTAAGCAGTAGTGGAGCAGATCAAAGATGGCAGATTTTACCTCCCTGAGGTTGCACTGGAGTATATTGAAGCCAGTAATTCTATCCCCCCAGTCGGCAGTGGAATCGATCGAAGAAAGCAGATCTTGTCTTCATGTATTGGCGTGAAGTAGATTGAAGAAAGCAGATCTTGTCTTCCAATACTGGTGGTGAAGTAGATCGAAGATACAAGTCTTATCTCCCTGAAGTTGCAGTGGAGTAGACAAAAGTAACCAATCCTATCTCCTTGAAGTTGCAATGGAGTGGATTAAAACCGCAGATCTCATCTCTCTAAAGTTGCAGTAGAGCAGATTGCATCAAGATTTATCTTTTGGTTGTAGCAGAACAAATTGAAGCTATAAGTCTTATCTCCCTGAAGTTGCAGTGGAGCAGATTAAAGATAGCAAATTTTGTTCTTTTGAGAAGCTACAACATATGAATCCTATCTCCCCGACATTCCAGTGGAGTAGACTGGAGCACCAGTTCCTATACCTCTGAAGATGCAGTAGGAAGGAACGAGGCTACTTAAAGAAGAGAAGCATTAAAGAAGCTGAGGCTCAATAAAACCGGGCACAATTGGGCATTGTAGTCTTTGCTCTATTCCCGTTACACGACAATGAGCAAAGAGAGGCAGCTGTAATAGGGCCCAATCGACCCAGGTCCAAACAAAATTAAAAAACTGTCCAACAGTTACAGGCCCAAAACTAACCTAAGCCCAAACAACTAAACCAGACCCCAAAACACCCAAACCCTAGCCGCATGTCCAGCGCCGCAAGCCCCATCAGCCCTTGCACGTTGTGCCCCACCCTCGATCGCCACATGTTTCGGCCTCCACGCGTGCCAAACTCTCCACACACCCACAAATGAACTCAAAGTGTCCAACAGAGAGAAAACAGCAAAATAATATATAGATGCGATTTAGTTTTTCTTTTTCGGGCTATAAAAGCCTAGGGAAATTTGTAAAAGAGATGGGAGAAAAATTGACAAGAAATACAGGGGGAAATACACAAGAAAAATAGAAAGAAATATTGAGAATACAAAAGGTGAATCGGGTTCTTTTTGTTTTTTTTATATTTATCTTTTCTTTTTGCGTTTTTTAAAAAAGAAATAACAAAGAAAAGGGGAAGGATCTTACCCCATTCACTGAGGACGCCGGACCGGTGGCCATCTCCGTCGTGATCGGAGCACCGGCGTGGGCCAAGGGGTGGCGCGAGGACGCTAGGGATTAAACCCTAGCAGAGCACCAAATAAATATTGCCATTTTTTTATTTTTTTTCTTTCATTCGGTTTCAAATGATTTTAAAGAGCAAAGATTTTGTTTTAAATAACGTTCAAAACGGCGCCGTTTAGGTGGCCATACCCGCGCGGTGACCCGACCCGGAGGGGAAGATCCGCGCGTTCTGACGTCAGAAGGGGAATTTGCTCGATCAGCCCTCCCTCTTTTGCGCTCTGTTCTATTAAACCTGTGTTGTTTTTTTTAAATTGGGCCGCATATTTGATTTTGGTTTCAATTCGGTCCCTAGCTGCGCGGCGTTTTGGAAGGACGGGATAATTTCCCTTTTGGTCCTCCGTTGTTACGCACGTGCTCAAGTGGGCCCTTTCTTTTTAAATTCTATTCAAAATTCGCCCCATTTTCTCATTTTTAATTCAATTTGATCCATTTTTTTTGTTTTTATCATGACTATGCTATATCATTTTTTTTATTTTATCTTATTTATTGTTATTATTAATATTATTATTACTATTATTATTCCATTCATATATACGCCTATTTTTTAATCTTCATACCTATTTAATACATATATGTTTTTTAGTTTTCATGAACACATGCATTCATACATTTTTTTTAAAACTTGTTTTTACAGTTTTTTAATTTTTTAACCTTCTCATACTTTATGTTCCATACATACTTATACATTTTTTAAAATAGATACATGTACATAACGCATGGCTTTTATATAATATATATATACGCACTTTTTTTTAGAGTATATAATACCCCTATATATTTTATACATTTTTTTATTTTATTTTCTTACTTTTACATATATAAATAAAACTTTTTATATTTTAATTTTTTTATAAATATTTATGTACATATGTTTTTTATTTTTATTTTGTTTTTTTTACGGTATACTTATACTTTTCTTTGTAAATATATATACATATGCGTATTTTGATATTTTTATCTTCACAATTTTCACATATACATACACGTGTTTTGCATGCATATTCTTAGAAACTATTGTGAGCTTGTTGTATATATATATGTACACTTCTATGTATGCATTAAATATATGCGTACGCATATTTGTAAATTTGTTTGTATATTATATCTACTTGTATATGTATTTGTAAATACTTATTCATATATATTTGAAATTAGAGTATCTGTTTCATGTTATACCTTAACCCTTTTTAGCATCCCTTTTTAAAAAAATATATATTTTGATTTTCTCAAAGTATTTAAATCATCCTATTTTATAAATTCCTAAATATTTGGCATTCATGATTCTCGAAAAAATAATCGTATCCTAACTTACTGGATTGCGATTATTTTTTGATGAATTTAGAGAGCCCAATATTTGTTTTACAATAAATTCACAGATTTCCAATAAAGCTTATTCTCGGGGATTCAAACTGTTGGGTCCTAACTTACTGGTCCTGGTATTTTGACTTCTCGAAATAAGAATTTTCAAAAGCAAAAGGCAATATTCGGGTATTTTGAAGATTTGAAAACATTGTGCCCTAACTTACTGGGTGTGTGTTTTATTTCTTTGAAATAAGAATGCCTTATTATTTTAATTCGCTCATGAAATAAAAAGTTTCCTTTTAAAATCTTTTCAAAATTTCGACGCCAAGGCATTAAAAAAATTAATTTGGTACCAATTTTGGGCGTTACGAGGGTGCTACTCCTTCCTCGTGCGTAACTGACTCCCGAACCTGTTTTCTCAAATTTCGCAGACCAAAATTATTTTTAAGGTAGGCCGATCACACCTTAATAAAGGATCAGTGGCGACTCCAGTTTTTTTTTTAAGTCGACAACTAAAATTTTTGTTTTCAAAAAAACGGTTTCAACAGCTTGGCGACTCCACTGGGGATGTCCGGGAGTCAAGCCATAAACTGATTATTTTTGTCTTTGTGTCGAAAATCAAAAAGTTTTTTTCATGCATTCCCTTCGCATTTACGAGGGTGCTACGAGGGTGCTACTCCTTCCTCGTGCGTAACTGACTCCCGAACCTGTTTTCTCAAATTTCGCAGACCAAAATTATTTTTAAGGTGGGCCGATCACACCTTAATAAAGGATCGGTGGCGACTCCATTTTTTTTTTAAGTCTACAACTAAAATTTTGTTTTCAAAAAAACAGTTTCGACATTATTAAACATACATATTTATATTTAATAATATAATAAATTATTAATATAATTTATTTTAATCATTTAATACTAAAATTGTATTTTAATAATATAAAATATAAATATTTATTAATTCTAATTAAGCGGCGTCAAAATAATTCTCGCTATAAAGTTGACCTATTTATCATCGTATTAATTATGTAGGTGAGAAGCTAAAATATTTCAAGCAAATCCGCCGTCTGTGGGAATCGAACCCACGACCACATGGTTAAAAGCCATGCGCTCTACCGGCTGAGCTAAGACGGCTACATTGCTAAAGCGATGTCATTATTATTTAAATAGGTTTCTACAAGGAAAGTGTTACCACATAGACTGGGATAGCCTCATCCTTTACTATTCACCTACAGAATGTTAAACTGCTAATTTATTATTGCTACTTAAAAAACCAACACCAAATGGATACAAAAACAATTAAGAAAAGTATGATACTCGAATTTAAGTGTTAAAATTTTCTTTCTTACTTTTTAAGTTTTAGAAAAGTCTTAAAAAGCTCGTAATGATTGAGTTTAAGAAAATTTGAGTCTGAAAAAGCCTAAGACCGAGAAAATCTGAGTTTGGAAAAGCCTGAATCTATAAGAATCTAAGTCCAAGATTGATCTGGCCTGAGCCCATAATAAATCTAACCCAAAATCTAAATTTAGAATTCAACAACCATAATAAACATTCATAAATGATATTAATTTACGATATTATTTAAAATAAAATAAAATATAAATAAACTATCATTATTTACTTTATGAAAAATCATTTATAACAATTACATATTTATATAAAATTCTATTAGTATCAAAAGTAATTGATAATCAATTTTTATGTTAAATTATAAAGTATTTATTGAATATGAAATTTTTTAATACTATAATTATATACATATATGTGATAAATATATAAAATTATTAATTATTAAACTTTATAAAATTTAAATTTAAATTTAATGATAATATAAAATATTTAATGATATAATATATTAATTTAATAATATGATAACTAGTGTTATTACACGTGTTGAATCAAGTAATAAAGTGATAAGAGGATATCGTTGTCACGATGACCAAATTCTAAGGTCTTTAAAACAACCATTCAGTCTAGATCAAGAAAATAAATTCTAATTATTGTTAAAATTAAACTAAGGAAATGCTGAAATTTCCATTAAACTAAAACAATGAAAATCCATAAGTTTCTCTATCAATTTTAAGATCTTCGAACTATAACTTCACCCATTCTAGTTAATCATTTTTTCTCATTCAATTGTTCAACTTATATAATTACTAACTCAAAATTTAATGGCATTAATTAGACCGTTCCAATATTTAGCTAAGTTAATCCACCTTCCCCACTAGTAATATTCCTATATTAGGCGAGTTGGGCAAAGTCACTATGACCAAACCTATTAGGTTGATTAGGGCATTAGGTATATTCCTATCCTAGCTGCAAATTTCCTTGTTTGTCAGCGCTATTAAAATTAACCTTAATCTATTTAGTCTAGATCTAAACCTTAATTTCCTCTTTCAAGATAAATCAAGATTATAGAATTAATATAACTTGGTGATCAGACAAGCAGATTATACAAACAAATGATTGAATAAATAATTAACAGAATTTTAAAAAATTGAACAGAAAATAATTAATTAACCAAGAAATAGTCATTGTTCTAAGAAATAGAGTTTAGTTCATATTGATTTGAGAAGACATCACAAGAAGAAATTCAAAACAAACTTACATTGAGATAAAATAAAAAGAAATAATCTAGAGAAAAAAATGATTATCAAACTAAGGCCGAGCGCTCTTGATCTCTTTTTCTTAACCTTCAAGTTGATTCCCCCCCCCTTCCTCTCAAATCACATTGCCTCTTATTTTTAGCGTTTTAATCATTTCGCTCCACCGGGCGTAGAATTGCAGTGGAGCGAGCTGTTTATTGTTTGAAAATTTTGAATTGAAGACTGAAATCCGGTGGAGCAAAAAACTTCTCTTTACTACTTTTTACTCTATGCTCCAAGCCTTCCATTTTTCATCCGAAACCTACAATGTAAAGAGAAAAATAACAAGTAATCCGAACCATCTCTAAAAATGATAGAAATAAAAATCAAATAAAATATGATATCTAAATGCTAAAATTATCTCTTAAAATGCTATAAAAATTATACTAAGATAACTCTAAATATAAGAGTTATCATTTTTACTTATTACAAATGATTAAACATGATTTATTAACTAATACTAATAATATTACTAATAAATGTAATTTTGAACCATATTTCTTTTAATAAAAAGTTATCTATAACAATATGAATCAGAAAATTTAAAAGTTGTTTAACCATTAGTCATATAAATGTAAAACCAAATCATCCTAAGTCCAACTCCCAAGTTCCAAGTACAAGCAACATCCAAAATTTGGATTGAGTTTATTTTTATGGGTAAATTATAAAAATAATCACCTAATTATTAGCATGTTTCTCTTTTAATCACTCAAATTTAAAAAATTCTATTTTAATCATTAATATTATCAAATTTTAATATGTTGATCACTCGTCCTTTAATCACTAACCCAAACTCAAAGAGAGACGAAGGAAGTGCGTTTATTTCACGTAAGTATTCCCAAACAGCTTCATCAGTGAAAATGAGGTGAGATTGAGAGCTCCTAAGATCCCATCGCCCTGGAGGACTGATAGGATCCAAAGGGAGCTTCCTCTCAATGAGCTGACATTTAATGGTAGAAATAGAATCCCAGTCTTTCTTAAAGTTTCCAACTTCCATGGCATCCCTTATGGCTAAGAAAGTAAATTATGATGGGGGCTTAGATAGAATCAATAATATGCCACATTCTTTTCGTTCTTCCCGCAAACACTATTAAGAGCTGTGGCGGTTATTGGAATTTTATACTTTTTTTTTAAAGGCCCAATAAAAGAGTCGAGCATCTACTAAACTAGAGAGGACGACAACAAAACTATCCTTAAAATCATTATAAAACTAATGTTACATGCATAAGTAAGACTAAAAAATGTATTACAAAAGTAGACAAAAACTTTTAAAACTGAAAACTTATTAAAAAATAGAAAAACAAAAAAAAATATAAAACTCAAGACAACAGGAGTCTAAATCAACTCGTGAAATAATTTATTATTTTGAAGTACTCTCAAAACAAAAACAGATTAAGAAGTTGACAAAGAGACACTCACTTTTCAAGAGAGAACGAAAGAAAGAAAAGGTAATTTTAAGACTTAAAGGGTAATTTTAGTCTAAAATAAATTATACACTACCATCGTAAAAGGATACTGATAAAATCGTCATTAATTGAGTCCCTATTGAAAATCTTTAAGCCTATTGAAAATTACACCTATAGACTATAAGTTAAGGCCCAAAGAAAGTTAGAAGTTATAATAGTAAAATGCATGTTTAATTCAATGTAAATTTATCATTTTTATTAATAACTTTGAGTTAGCACCATGGGACATAAGGATTGATCCACCGACACCTTATCAAGAACAGTTGAAGATGGCATTAGAAGACTACTAGTTAATTATACCAGATCCAAAAGAATGGTTGCAAGATTATCCATGGTTTTCTAGCAGTGCAATAAAAAACACGCCAGCTTGGACTAATTCGCTAGAAAAGACATCACCTATGGAAGTAGAAGACAATCTTGACAACTCACGTGATGGTCTTGAACAAAAGATTGAACAGATGGAGATCAAGTGCTACAGAGCTAAAGAAGAAAAAGCAAAGATAATAGAAGAGCTGAACCTTACTTTTGATTTTAGCACAGACTATGAAAGCAAGTTTGTTTGTTATGTGAGTCATAAAAGTAAGTTTGTTTGTAAAGAAGATTCCTCCTTATCATATTTGTCTATAAAAGTAGAGGAGAGATTTTCTCCATATAAGAGAAAATAATTCTCAGTTGTAATCATCGAAGAGCTTTTAAATAAAAATACCAGTATGTGTTTTAAAAACATATTTTTCTAAATATTTCCTGTTCTCTTTCTAATCAACATAGGCCAATCTCTCCCGTGAGTTTAAAAGTATGCTCTGTGCTTGTTATACAATGGATCTTGTACAATAGGAATTAAACTTAGACCAGGGGCACTAATTGATATTGGATTAAAGAAGTATTCGGAATTAATGATTTGACAGTTAAAAGGCAGTTTAGATGTTCTTAGTTTAAATATCATAAATAATATAAGGTAAATTATCAAAATAATTACTTTTATTTACCTCAAATTATATTTTAATCATTTATATTTGAAATGTTAAATTTTAATCATACTTAAAATATATATACACACAATTGAGATAACTGGAAAAAAATAGCATCCCTAATTCCCTCTATTAATAAAAAAACAATTGTTTATTTTAAGTTCATATTTAGTGGCCAAATCCCCTTCCAAGAAAAAAAAAAAAAAAATTTTGTAATTTACCTTCTTGGTTTGGGGTATATTTTCTTTTCTTTTACTTATTATCGGATACATATTCATATCTAACACTAACACAAAAGTCGATGAAAAGCCGAAATTGAATCATCCTTCTCTCCATAAAGCTGGATATTTCTCATACTCCATAAGTGCTAAATATAATAACTCTAAGCAAGCTGAAGACTGATAGAAACAGTTGCTTGTCCATTGAATGCCATAAGCCTGAAGAACTTAGTTGAAAAGCTGCTTTGAATGATCACAAGCGAAGAAAATACAGATCCGTCTCCGCAGCCGGATTGTAGAAAGGGCAGTCGACAATCCGAATGCATATCCTAGGAACCAAGTCTGCTCTTTGGTAGGCGACATATCCAGAATAGCCAGTCCTTCCAAACACGAGCAGCCTTGTAATTAGCACCAGAACAGCTCCAAATTTCGACCCGGAAGGTAAACAAACAAAACACGAACAGTTCCAAATGAAACAGGAAGACCATCCAACTATAATTAATAAAAATTATGTAAAATAGTTAATTTGTTCAATGAGTATGCGTATCATAATATTCTACTCTTCGGCACTTCGCATCTCAGCAGTATCACCGTTTTTCTCCACTAAATTACTGTCCTCTTCAACGGTGTCTGCTTTATCATCAACCTTAGGACTCTTCTTCCCTTCAACTGTGTCTCCACTGCCGGCTCGTAAATCAGGATAGTTTCTGTGGTTTAGAGAATGCAACCACAGGCCCACAACTCCTTCCTCACGTTCTGTGGAGGCGATGTGAGAATATATAAACTTCATCTTGAATTCCTCCGCCTCTTCTTCGTAAGCTTTCATAGACAACTCTTCGTGACTATCTTTCCATTTTTGGTTATATGATGAAAAGAGGCATTCATCCAAGTACAAACCAACCTCAGGTGCAGTAGGTATGTTGATGTGTACATCCCTGTAATGCATTAAGATATATTAGCTAAAGCATCCATGTTTGACACAAATTTGGATTCGGCATGGAGCGTGATCCTCGAGTATTCCATGTTGAACACATATTTGTATCCAACACCCATCTCAAGTTTTAGATACATAGACACCAATACAATTAAAAAGAATCAGAACTACTTACTTTCGCAATGCAGTTTCGATAAGAGACTCAGGAGCACAACCCCTCATGACCGCAACCGCCATACCAATCATCTTTCGAATCTGATGAAGCATGAAGCTCTGCCCCACAACCTCACACTTAACAAAATCAATGCCCTCCACAGTGACAACCGTGTTTGCATGAAATGAAACAATATAGCGCCGTGCAGCAGGATCATCAGCTTTTGTTCTTGTAGTGAAGTTATGGAAGTTGTGAGACCCGACATAGTAATTCAATATTTTATTGAACCTCTTCTTTTCTTCCTCACCGTAAAAAATCTTCTTTCCTCTTTCTTTTCTACATTAACTTTATCTTCCACAACCAAGGAATCAACCCTTTCGGTGACCCCCTCCTTAAGTTCAGACGTCAGGTTATCTTCCTTGATTGCATTTTCAGCATCTCCAATGTTCGATGAAATGCCACACTGAACTATCGTCCACTTGGCTACATTAACTTTATCTGCTACGACCCCAGAATCATCCATTTCGGTAACCTCCTCCTTAAGTTCAGATGTTAGGTTATCTTCCTTAATTGCACCTTCAGCACCTCCAATGTTCGATGAAATGTCAGGCTGAACTATTGTAGACTTCGCTACATTAACTTTAACTTCCACAACCCCAGAATCATCCATTTCAGTAACCTCCTCCTTAAGTTGAGATGTCAGGTTATCTTCCTTCATTACGTTTTCTGCATCTAAATTGTTTGATGAAATGCCAGACTGAACTATAGTCGACTTGGGCTCAAAACTACTACGCTTGCCCATAACACCTATTACTTTGCGGCCTCTTTCCGAACACTCCAAGCACTTGACAAGCTCGTTACCAGACCCCAAACTAGACAAAACACTTTCCCTATCTCGATGACAACTTGGATCAAGAGCAAAAACTGGGATAAGATAAACATACCGCCGTCGATCACAAAACTTCTTCGCGTTAAAAGAGGCCGTCGCACGCTTATACCCGAATATCCGAATCTGGGTCGGAAGTATCTGATTAAGACGCTCCACGAGGCCAGGAGGGTCGATGTAGAACCGCCCAGAAACGACCTGGCCCACGGCGCTTACGCCCTTATCGGTTCGGGCCGACCGGGCCCAGTCGTAACGTTTTGGGTTGCCACGATCTTGCTCGGGGACAGCGCCAGCGTGGAATAGCGCTTCTTCGAGGTCACCTTCGATGGTTTTGGCTCCTGGGTTTTTTTGCATTCCTTGATACCCGACACCGCAATAGGCAAAGAACATGGCGATTTTGCGGCGTTTGTATCTCGGTTTTTTGGTGTCTGTTGTCGTGGCGGCGGCATCTTCGTCTTCGGACGTGGTGGTGGTAGACATTTTGAGCCTCTTAGGGTCAGGCTCTTGCTGCTGCGGCGGCGATGTAGCGGTTTTGGTAACTAGGGTATCTGAAGTGTCCATGTTTCTAGGGTTCTTAAGGTTATGGAACTCTCCACTTGCTGCAATTCAACTGTTGGGGAGTGCTCAAGCCTCCAAGTTATGGTAAAAAAAATAATAAAAAATCCCTCAAAGTTCGTGTTTTGTTTCATTTTCGGAAACTAATAAACCCCAGGTTAAATTATGAGTTAAATATTTTAAATTTCCCCATTAATATTTTGTTGATTTTTTTAATTGGTATAGATACAAATATTATATAGGAATAAACTACAACAAATTCGATGAAACTATGGAAGAAAGAATAAAGCCATTGTAGCATTAGGGTGCAATATAATCAAATGATGTTATGACTTTTAAACCCTTCTTTAAAGCCACAATCTAAGTACTATAGATGTAGACGTTTTTAACTTGGGCCTTCGTATATGATTTTACCATACCTTAATAGATTCAATGACATATTTTTGATAATCTAAATCGATGGGTTAAGAAAGATTTGATCGACTTATTTTATTGGATAAGGCTTATACTTTAGCTATTATTCGGGGTGATTTATGTGTTGATATTATTGAGTTATCAAGCTTTATCTTAGGATAAGTTTTGGAGGTTATTTATCTAATATTATTATGTTGTTAAAAGATGTATTTATCTCTACTTGGGTTGATGGATTAGGTTGACATATCGAGCCTGTAAATAGGCGAACTAGTTTGCATATGAAGATGTGTTGTTTGGGAGAGAGTTTGCTATTTGGTTGAGATATTTTGTTGTTGTTTTTCTTTGTATTCTGGCACTCATTTCATAGGTATTTTCTACGAGAGATTAAACAATTTGTAAGTGAGGTGTGAGTGAGTGATTGTAACAAGTTGGAGCTTGCTATTGGAGTTACAATTGCTTCTTTTGTAAGGATAAATTGAATTTTAACTAATAGGTGGTTGGATCGACTATTAAATAAATCATTCATTGAGTAAGGTTTCGCAGAGTAAGATTGATTTTAAACTGTGTTAACAAGTGTTGTGTATATTTCAATATATTCTCTTTTTTAAACTCGTGTTTGAACACTCTGTTTAAAAAGCTTGTTCTTGCAAATTGACTAGTTTATTTCAAATGGTATCAAAGCTTGTTTCAAGATTTGGTTGAAGATGATCCTAGTTCAGTTTGCTACCATGGAAGCTATGAAAAAATAAAGTTCTATTTCTCGAGCACCTTTTATTGTTGGTTCCTCCAACTATGCCTACTTAAAAGCTTGGATGAGAGCTTTGATTATGCCCATCGATGAAACTGCATGGGAAGCTATTGAGGAAGGATGGACAAAGTCTGAGATGTTTAGTGATGATGGAGTAACAAAAGGTAAACGAGAAAAATCAATATACTGTTATTCAGAGAATAGCTGCACAAGCCAACTCAAAAGCGTTTTATGCCATCTTTAGTGGGGTTGACATAGAGCAATTCAATATGATTTCAACATGTAAAACTGCTAAAGAGGCTTGGACCATTCTACAAAACCAACATAAAGGGAATGCTACTGTCAGAATGTCCAAATTGCAAATTTGGACTCTAATCTCAAAAATCTGAAAATGAATGAAGATGAGATTATTTTAAATTTTTATACTAGATTGTATGACATTTCTAATGAAGCTTTTTTTTTGTCTTGGTCAACGTTTTCTTGAAGTTGGTTCAAAATTTTTAAGCAATTTCCTAATAAGTTGGTGTCCAGTTGACTCGTGACACCAATTTAGTAATATTTTACGAGTGAAAAAAGCTAATTGATGTTTTGATTATAATGGTAAAACTAATTGTTTATCATGAATGATATTCTAGTTTCAAATAATTAATCACATTTTTATGAATTTATTATATAAAAAAATGAAAACACTTTCATAAAAATATAATTTATTTATATAAGAGTCATGAAAAGATATTTTAATAATTTCATAATTGAATTAGTACTCTATTGATATGTGATAGAGTAAAATATTTAAAATAAATAGATAGATATAAGTATAGATATGAACTATATTTCTTTAACCCTTAAATAGGAGGATAATGCACTTCAACTAGAGGTGTTCATGGGCTGGACCTAAACATGATATTAACATATTTTATACTTGTCCAAACTCATCTCGGCCTGAATTTTGGGTTTAAATTTTGCCAAAACTTACTCATATTTGCAAAAGACTAAACTAAGCCCATTTTAGACCTACTCATATTATTTTTAAAAATATTTATATTATATTATTTAATATTTAATAGTTTTATGCATTTTTTATTTATTGAAAACTTTTATATAGTCATCTTAATATTTTTTTAATGTTTACATTAGAGTAGTATTTTATATTTAATATATGTTAATTTTTTTAATATGTTCTAAATTACATAATATATAAAAATAAAATAATAAAAATATTATAAATTTAAAATGGATCGGGGTCGGGTTCGAGCCTTGAATGTTCAAGCCCAAACCTGACTTATATTTTAAACGGGTTTATCTTTTTACCCAAACTTATTTTTTAGGTATTATATTTTTTCTCAAACCCTCTTAATTTGGACGAGCTTGGGCAGTAGCTTTGCCCATGAACAGGTCTAGCTTCAACGTACTCAAATTCATGTCCCTTTGCATTAAGAACAATATCAATATCAATTGAATTAAAATTCAATCAATTAAATAAAATTTTTAGAATTAAAAAAATCATTAAAAAAGATAAAGCTACAAAACAAGTTTGGTCTTTGTCTCTATATGCCGTTAGTTCATTTATGATAACTTACGGATTTTATATAAATAAAAGATAATATTTAAAAAATAAATAAATAAATTCTCAACGGAGCTTCATAGATAAAGAACAGAGATAACATTAAAAAAAAAAAAGTTTGAAGCTTTTAACTATCCAAGTTTGAAGCTTTTTAATCTTTCTTTTGATCTAAAACCAGAAGATTGTTCTTTTGTCTTCTTCTTTGGCAAATTCAACTGTTCTTCTATTCGTTTCTTCTGGTAAGTAATTTCTCCCTTTTTTATTGAATAAATCAAAGTCAATTTCACTTTTTGATTTCTGGGTTTTTGTTATTTTCTCGTGTTTTAATGTGGGTATTAATTTAAATGCCTTGTCCTTTTTTTTTAATTTAAATTTTCTCTTTTTTTTGTTCAATCGGTTCTTGTTTTTGGCTAAATTGCTGATGCCTTGTTTATCTGATCTCTCTCTCTCTCTCTCTCTCTCTCTCTCTCTCTCTCTCTCTCTCTCTCTCTCTCTTCTCTCTCTCTCTCTCTCTCTTTGCTATGAAATTAAACCCTAAAATTCATTGAATAATCCATGAAGTATTATTTGGAATTGGATTGGTATGAGTTGAAGGTTTATCTCGACAGTAGAGAAGCCATAGGAGCTTAGTAATAACCTTTTGTGAAATCAAAATCTGCACTTTCAGGTCAAAATTACATTTGGGAATTAGGGTTCTAAAAGCCATTAATTTGATAGATTTTGAGGGTTTTTTTTTAATACTGCATAGCTCGAGATTTAAATTGAAACCCACTACCAGCCATGAATAAGGTGTTTGATGATGATTGTTGTTCAAATTGGGGATCAATTTTATTCTAATTGTTTCTGTTTAGATCACTTTCTTAGGGATTATAGTGGAAAGTTAAAAAAAAATGCCAATTTTTGGACATTGATTGTAGGAATGAAATTTTCCATTAGCTTTTATGTTATCCAGATTTGGGCAAGTGTTGGATATGGTATATGTTTGACATTTTTTCATATAATTAGAGGATCATGCCCTATATTCATGTCTGAAATGTATTGGATATCGTTGTTAGATGGAGCAAATAGCATGGTTTTTTTCTCTTTTAAAACATCCCTTTTGACATGGATTTCGATTTGTGATTTTCGGACAAACCTCAGTGATGAATTGCCATTCACCTTCAACAAGATGAATGGATTCTCCACGTGGATGGTTTCTTGGAGATAACCGAATCCGTAGCTGAGATGATAAAGTTCGTGGCGAATGAACCCTCAGTAGGACTTTTCTACATTCAACAGCACACCGAGAATGCCATTCCTAATGTAGTTAATCTCCGTAATCACGTTGTAGAAAAATCTCATGAAGCAACTTTACACACACAAGACTTGGAAGATTCTATCACCACGGTGAGATCGATGAAGGAATGCGGTTTCCCAATTGCAGACGAGATGATTAAGGACATTAAGAGTTCCTTAATGTTAATGTCCTCAAAACAACTAAAGAGAGGATTGATCCACAGCCCTGCTTCAAGCTTTCAGATGGGAAGAACTAGCTCTTCGGGACCGATGTCTTGGAATCCTGCTGGGAACATCCAGTTTGATGGGAGTAATTATTTTTCGACTGTAATCAAGTCCGCAAAACAAAAAGCAAGCAATTTTAAGTGGCCACAACTTGATACCAAGGAACAGATGGAAACCGAGCCCCAAAAGCCACCTTCACAACCAGCTCCACCGTTATCGGTTGCATCTGCTAGCACTAGTTCAATTCCTGATACAGAAGCTGATGAGCTACCGGTATCGAGTCAAATGGCCGATGAACCCAATGAAGAAGATGAAAAGGAAGAACCCGAGGATGATGTTGAACTTTCACACCATAAGTTATCGTTCGGGTCCGAAAACTTCGACGATTTCAAGGCAGATAAAGAGGCTAAATTAGAACAATGGTTGCAAGGGACTGAAGGCAAAAATGGATGAAAGTGAGTTTTGGAAATACTGTTTTTTTTATATATATACATACAGATTGGTGTGGTTTTATCTATGTTAGGTCCAAATCAATTTTTTTCTTGAAATATTCGTGTTTGATACATATCTGGATAAATGTATTAGGCTATGATTCTTCTGATCAACTTTTAAAAAAATTGAGTATACTCGAAAGCCTGGGCTCGATTAAAAAAAATCAAAGATTAATTTGGATAAATGTATTAGGCTATGATTCTAACTGTGTTTTTATTGATTTAAATTCCAGATATTGCTAATTTAAATAAAATGTTGAATTCTTCAAACATGGTTGAAATTTGGGTTAATGGGCTTAAATTTTTTTTGGCATTTTGATATATATATATATCTACTTGCTTTATTCATAAAAAAAAAAATCTAAAAACATACAAAATTCAAAAAATATAAAATAAGAAAAAGGAAAATTACAAAAAGTCTCACAATTTTTCAAATCATTGCAAATTGGTACTTTGCCCTTTTCCTTATGCTGTTGTCTGGACCCTCTACTCAGCTGCCCCATCCCATCAGCCACCCTACCTGCCTCTACCCCTGCTGCCATTCTCACCAGCCACCCTATGCCGTCTCCATCAACCCATCATCCCCTCTCCATAAAACAATAAAAATGAGGAATGGAATGGTGAACTTTTGGACACTTTCGAGCCCTTCACCATTTTTCATCACTTTCTCCCTCCCTCAACCGATACTAGCACTGTCCACCATCACCATCTAAAGAGAAGTTGGGTTTATAGCTTAAACAACTTTTATTTAATATAATTGTTATTTCCATCATATATTCAACATACAAAACATTTGAAACACAAGAAAAAGTCTTCACGTTCTTGATCTAGTTCAACATCTTCATGACTCTGACATGGTGGAGTGAGAAACCCTGCAATTTAATTAACCCCAAAAAATGAAAAAAGATAGATAATGTATATAACTAAATAAAATTAGGTTTTTCTCTGTGCGTGCGTGTGTTTATTTCCATGGAGTTTTCACATTTGATTAATTATAATTATGTATCAAGGCAAATGATGTTTAATTCCTCCCATGCAAACAAGACTTGACGTTTGGTGCGGTACGAATGCCCAACTGGATCACAGTAGTATTGCACCATCATCATCACAATCATCATCATCATCATCATCTTAATATTTGCATACATGTATGTAGGATGAAGGAAACAATGGTGGTTTGATATGCCTTATAGATCCTGGCCCCTATAGCCAGACGGAACAAAGCGCTCTTCAACTATCCAACCAGGGAGCAACCAGTCATAAGGAGCATCGGTGTTGTCAAAGTATTGGATATGGTGACACCCGGTGACATCCTATTGACCCTTTTTTCAGCCTTCTCTTTCACCGCCTTCAAGGTGGCTAGCGTCAATGGCGACCACTCCTTAGCCTGCAGCTACTGATGGTCTCCCGCTCCTCTTCGTCAAGCTCGACTCGCCACTCTCCATCTTCATCACTTTGCTAAAACCTACAATGCCTATTGTTTTGTATGCACCTTCTCCATTTCTCGTACCTATATATAGCCCCATTGTGGGTTGGTTTGCAAATTTACATATTTGCCTCTCATTTTCCTCTTTTCATTTGCATTTGTCCCTTAGGGTGTTGAATCATTTTCAATTTTACCCTTGAACATATATATGTCTTTCTAAATTGATTGAGCATAATTTTTAAAGAAAAATTACTTAGGTTTATTCTTTTGGTTATACAATTATTTTGAACATGAAGTTATTAGACGCGTGGGGATAATTTTTACGTATGTTGCATGAAAATGCACGCGTGCAATTTCACTTAACTCACTCGCATTTATTAATTTATACGTTCTACATTATTAATATTAACTGAATTGTGATCAAACATGTTATTTTAAGCAGCAATTTGATTTCTCGTGTTTATTTGTTAAATTTTTCAAGGTATTTACAATATCTTAGTTATAATCGCAACCCTATTTTTGTGACATTAATATTCAATCTTCCGTAAACATGTTTAATTAGTGAACATGAAAGTTTCAAGGATTTACAAACACTAAAGTTATGGGGTTTTTTTTAATCATTAGATTTATGATGATTTATGGTTTTGCTAATGAATGTTTTTAAGAAATGTTTTAAGATAAATTAATATTTCTTTATTTTGTTGACAATAAACCGTGGATTAAATCTTTTAAAAATTACAAATTCGAGTGAATTTAGACATGTAATATTCTTGTCAAGTGATTTAAGAATCTTGAATTTGAATTATAATATCCAATATTTAAAGGGTTAAATTGAAATCTAACAAAAACTTGGGGTGCCTGTCACAATACTATGAATTTTGGTTGAGATTTCCAGTACGGGCATTAATTATGTAACGTCTCGGCTTACCATATATATTATACTCAAATAAGGTTAAAAAGGAAATGGTGAGCCAAAGCCATTATACAGACCACTAATAAAATTAATATACATTGAATTTTTATGTCATACTTATACTTAAAATAAAATATTAAAAAGGAAAGTGACCTGGGAATTTATCTGTAATAATTGAGACAAATCACTCACTGCTTTAATTTAGTAATATAATATATATTTATTTTAATTGAGAATATTATTTTATTTAGCATATATTTAATGATAAAATGTTATAAAAACTACACATGATTTTTTGTCCAATATACAATGTGATACATGAATTTTGATTTTGTACAATTATATATAAAATAATTAGTCGATTTAATTTTCACAAATTATTATAAATATTATTATCGATGTAGCATCATTTTACATTTACATTTACATATGGTATACATGAATATTACATTTATCTAACATGAAAACAATGTTAAAATAGCACAATCCCTCATCTAAAAAATACAAGGTTGTGGAGTGCTTATACTATTATAAATAGAGGTGGTCTCTCCACCTTTAAATCATCCCAAAATTTGTTATTCCTTCATAAGACAAATTTTCCCTTTTGTAATTTTTCACCTGTATATTTTTGCAGTAAAATATATTTGGTAGAAATTGAGGATGTAGGCATAATTTGCCGAACCTCTTTAAAATTTTGGAGTTCTTCATTGTTTTTTACTTTCAATATTTTATAGGGTACATTGGTTATAATATATTTTGCTATTAAATTACATTGGTGGGATACTCTGTCTAGGAGGTTGGGTTTTAAGTGAGACCGTCTATGACCCTTCCAATCTTTCCTAGAAATTGAACCTAGTGTGATTTTTTAGTACAATGATTTATTCTATTTTTCCCTATTTGCACAACAAATTGTATCAGGCTGCATAAGTGAAATCTGTATAGAAGTATACAACCTCTATTTGATGTTGATTAGAATAAGGTGTTTTAACCTTACTATATTACTTCTATTTGACTTTGATTAGAATATGGTTTTACAAACCTATGAATAGACGTAGTCGTCTCTTCTATTGTATCATTCGAATTCAACATGGCGAATTTTCTTCTCCTCTGTCCGTGGTTTTTTCCCGAAAGGGTTTCCACGTAAAAATTATGTTTGTTCTATTTTTTTTCTTTTCTTTGGGATACATTGCCATAATCGACTTTCTATTTTTAACAGATATTTTTTTTATAAACTTGTATAAAAAATAATTTCTTAAACTTAAATCATGTATATGTGTTTGAAAGGTCATATTGTAATTGGTAATTTCTTATAATTCCTCTTCTAATTGCTTTTACAATTTTCATATTGACAATGATCAATGAACTCTCACCTATTGAACCTGATCTTGGCCCTGTAAATGATGTTAAGAATTATTGTCAACACATAGTATTATAGCTACAACATATGCAAAGATGGCACCATCACACATTGTTGAACCCATATTGTTGTACTATATGAAAAGATAACAACACATTGTATGATAGTTACAACATATGAAAAGATGGCAAGTAAAAGGCTATCACACATTGTTCTACTTTAGAAGCTGTATCCTAACTGTTCTCCATGGATTCATAGTTGTTTAAGTCCAAATAACGACATTGATTTCACTTTTCTATATTTTTTGATACATTTGGATAATTGTATCCCATAACCATGTCTGAGTATGTGTTAGCGTAAAAATAAAGATTTTTTTCTTTAATTGAAATTACAATTACAATTACTTACAAGTAATACATCTGAATAGTTACAAACAAAAATCAATCATTACAATGCACACTGATTGTTAGACTAGCTGCATGTTTATGTACTTGGGTATTACTATATTCATATATTGTATCTCATCAACTCATACTATAAAAGATACTATTGGCAAATAATTGAGCTAATGCACATCAAATTCGTGTTTGAATGTGGTTAGGTTCTGGGTGAACTCAAGGGTGTAGTTAGGGGATGGCAGAAGTCCAGCTCCCCTTAAAATGGAAAATTTTTCATTTAAATCTTTTAAAATTTTTAAAATTTTAAATTAGTAAAGGTAAAATTACACTTTGGCCTCCTAAAAATAATAAAAATTTGATTTAATCCTTTAAAAATTATAAAGTTATAAACTATTAAAATGATGAAATTGTATTTTTACTATTGGAAAAGTTACAATTTAATTTCGGCACTCTAACAAATTTTTCTAACTCCACCCTAGGTTAACTTATTTTTGTTCGAATCTAAGCTTCGAGTGACATCCCTCATAAGCTTGTCAAAATGATGTATCAAAAGAATAAACAAAGTTAAAATCATGGAAAAAAATTTACGTACTGCAAATAAAATAAAATTTGTTCCATGTACACTATAACATAATAAGTCAGTAAGTTCGTCACTCACTTGTGAAAACAAACTAGGGCAGGCTAGTCTGCAATATGCTGGGCAAATTTAACAACAGCAAATGAAGTGGGTGCCTCCACCATTGTAATGTTGTTGAAGTAGAATGCAGGCAAATTGTTGATAGCAGATGCACACTAAAATAATGTGTTCATACTCCTACATTCAACTTTAAACAAATATAGTATTTTGGTTAAAGAAAAGTCAGCAATATTTTATTTTAAATTATAGTAAGCACTGCTATGAATTTGTAACACCTCAGACCAGGCCTAGACATTATTGCCGAATTTGGAGATGTCACAAAGATGGGTTTTGAAAACTGAGTCATTATGTTAAATCGTTCTAGTTTTATAACTCAAATTCATTTATATCTATTATCCAAAGTGTTATTTAATTAACTTATTTGCCAAAACGTAATTTATAGCGAAAGTCATAGAAAACTTATTTTTTGGAAATCCCATTCGTATATATATATTTTTGAAAACATTTGTTTTAGTAAAAACCACATTTTTAAATATCTGCCGCAGATAAAATGTTAAAACGAAAATCCTAAATTTAACCAAACAGTCTGGAGAGTCCAATTATAACAAAACTCACAGAAATAAACCTTAAATTAAAAAAAACCACAATCTTAAACAGTTTATGAATTCGTTGTCACCGTGAGGCTCTGTCACACCGATTCGCCTAAGTCCGTGGATTACCTGAACAAAATAGACAGACAGAACTGAGTTTTCGTAAAATCAGTGTGTAACCCAACAGAAATAAACATACAGTTCATACAGAAATCACAGATACAGACAGATTCAGTCTCGAATCTATGTCCTTTACAGATACAGATAATAGAATCAAATATGTAAAACAGATATACAGAATCCTACCCCCATCCTCTATACACCAACTCCGACCATCCCATCACACCATGTGGGGTTAAAAATACCTAACCATCCCTACATACCACATTGTGTCTTTACGACACATATCAAATAATATGCAACCAAGCTGCCAGAATATAGACGAAGGTCGCCATACAGATTACTTCATCCACTTATACGATTTCCACCCCAGACATAATTATAGATTACAGATAAAGAAATATCATACTTAACATGCTCGCATACAAATGTCAGATATATATAGTAGAATAATCAAACATGTATTACAGTGTCGTACTCAGAGCAAACTATCAGAATATCAAATCACATAATCTAGGGTTTGGTTAGCCCTTACCGACCCTACGTTAGGCCCACAGTTGATCGAAACGACCCGTGCGACCTTAGGAAAAATTTTAGAATTATGGGTCCACATACTCGTGTGGGCCCACATGCTCAAATTGGCCTTACCCGTGTGGCCCATACGCCCCGTGTGGCATGTCCGTATGGCTCATATGCCCAATTTGGCCTAGCTCGTATGTCCCACACGGCCACATTCACACCACTACATGACTATGTCCTGTACACGGCTATGCCTTCGTCAAACACACGGCCATGTCTCACACACGGCCAACCACAGGGCTAGGCACACACTCGTGTGACATCGACAGAATACCTTTTTTGACTTTTACTGAAGCTTAATTTTTCGCATTAGGAGTAGACACCTGGTTCGGTTCTGATGCGAAAACACTCCTGAGACCACCAGAACCTAAAATTGACCAATAAATCATCGAATTAGCAGCTCAAATCGATAACAAACCGAACTACCTCGAAATAGACAATCCTTTAATCCATAAAACTACTCTTACCTTCGAACGAACAATGGTGATTTTGCCTAACTAAAGCACCGATTGGAAACCCCCAGCCCCTTAATCTTCTCCTAAACACAAAACGAACCCCATTAATCAATGATTCACTAACCCAAAATAATAACCACACTTTCCACATATACTAGAAATGCACAAAGAACACTGAAATATAGAGACACAATGAATTATGCAAAAGAGATGTGACAGAATCAGAAAGAACAAAGAAATTGACAGAGAACCCAAAAGGAGAAGAAAAGAATGTCAGAATTTCTTTTCTGGAAGAGAGATAAATTTTTTTAAAAAAATAATACCACATAATTGATAACACATCCCCTATTTTTCTTCCACTAACCCACTAACTCACAACCACCTCAGAATTTTATCTTACCGAAACTCTATCAGTCAACAGAGCAAAAATTAACACCCTTGCACACGTAAAGATTCAAAAACAAGACCTCCAACACTCTAACTCCTTACCATTTGAACCAGTAGGCTCACTCTAATATAGATTAATAGACAATTTATATAAGCCCACTCAACAAGAGTAAGGCTTGGATCTGAAATAACAAAATTTAGTAATCAGGAGACTTGAACCCAATACCTCATACACACGCCCAAAATACTTAACCACCGAAGCAGATACACATTAATGTTAGATTTTTACAGGAACAGAAATAAATTAAACAGGGAGTTACAGAATTCTCAATAATTAATTTAACTCTAATTAACTAACTAGTCAAAATAAAAATGGAGGACAACCCACAAATTTATACAAGACGAGAATCGAATATAAATCTCAAAGTTATTAAGGCCTCAACCTTACCATTAAGTTAAGGTCTCATTGACGGAAAAAAGGTCATACAAGAGAAGAGAGAATGGAAAACCACCTGTAATGGTCACCGTCCACCAAAAAGCAGCACACTCCATGGTATAGAGCGAACCGCTCGAGGCATATCATGCCTGGAAGGGTGCAGAACTGAGATGGAAGAGTTTAAAATGTCCCAGATTGTGGCAGACACTTCTAATACTCGTTGGAGAAGTCTAAAAGGCCCGTAACATTTTGAAAGGTTATAGAAAGGGCTGGACCCTTGTGGAATAGGGTAAAAGGTTAAAGAAGATCTAGAAAAACCCACTTGTATATAACATTAAATATTGTTAGGTGAGAATATTCTATGATATTGTTATGGTAGAGGCAATTCAAGTTTTTGAGTACATATATGGCTATGGGACTTTCTATGAAGGTAAATGGATGTTTGTGGATGTGATATTTGGACTGTTGGTTAAACTTATACGAAGAAGATAAATGAGCACATTTGATGTCAAGGGAAAAATAACAAAAATGAATTTTTCCTTGCATAATGCACAACCACATACCTTGTGATCACTAGGATATGGTCTTTGTTGATGAAAAAGACCATAGTATGAGTGTCGGGGATGGGGAGGGTGACTAGGAAGTGAAAGAGGTGCCTCTGCACATTGCTTGTGAAGGTGATAATTGCAATGAATACAAGTGAAGCATGGAGCTAAAAGCAGTTCCCTACACCACCACAGTAAGCTTTGAGACCTTCATTGCTTTACTCTGCCACTAACACCAAGGGATGTTCCTTATGAAGAGGATGTTGAATTTGTTGCACCGACTTGTGGTGTCTCTTATTCTCATTCTACATCTCCATTGATTAATGTGTTTGTGAGAAATGAAGGAAATAATAGGAATGAATAAAGGAGATGAATAAAAGGAGGGATAATTTTGAAGTAGAGGAATGATTGAGAAATGGTAGTTTGAAGAGTTGTGGTTTAACACTATTATTTCTCAATTTTAATAAAAAGAGAAAAATAAAAAGTGGGATGCAATTAATAATTGAGTAAATATAATAATTTGGATAAAGCGAGATTTGGTAGTGTGAGATTCGATTCGTTTTCTTTTTCTCAAGTATCCAAAGATTATCACTTCTAAAAATAAAATAAAAATTAAAGTATTGTGGTTTGCTTAATTGTAATTACAAAGAATTTTAGTTTTGGTAATTAAAAGGGAAGACTACAAAACTTGAATAGATTTTATGCATACGAATGATATTAAAGAGTAAGAAATGAAGAATTAAGACCATATGATTTTAATAAAGACCATTATATATATTTGATAAAGATGATAATAGATCACATATATGCCATTTTTGTAATAAAATTCTAATATGAAATTGCATAATTTCTTTATTAATGAATTAAGTCTAAATATTACTATTTGAATCCAAAATAATAATGATCCAAATATGAATAATATATGAATTTGGTAAGTTAAAAAATTAAAATTTAATTTTAAAAAATGTAAATTGGATCATTCAAATCCAAATATGTTTCTTAAAATAAATAATTTATTTAGTATAGAATTACAATTTGTAGCTTAAGTATATCATACCAATAAGTGTTGGGTATTATGATAATACACATTACACTCTTAAGCGAAGAACGTAGGTTTAAACCTTGAAGGTGACATTATTAAGAGAGACAATCACGAACCGAGAACATGAACAATAAAACGAACTTGAAAAATAGTTAAAAAAAAGAGTCATTATTTATAATAATAACTTAATTATTTTAAATATTTTATTAACAAATTTATGCTTTTTTATAATAGTTTTTACATTTTATTAACAATTTTAATAATTTTCTATATTTCAAAATATTTTTCATAATTTTACAATTTTTATTTTTTGTAATTTTAATAATGATTAATGTCATACTTTTTGTTATTTTAATAATTATTAATGCTTTTTTTTTTCAATGTTTAATAATTTTTATAGTTTATATATTTTATTTCATTTATAATATGTTGTTATATGTTTTTGTACTTTTATATGTTTTTATAAATTTATAATATTTTAAATTTGTATATATTTGTATTATTTTTAATATAAAATATCATATTTCCTTGCATAGCACAATCTTGGTGTGCCACGTGGCGAAAACAACCCTTAAAAATAGTTATTGTTACTTTTTAATGATTGACCGCTAACTTTAACAGTTAAATGATTTAATAAATTAAAATACGTTCAATAGCTCAATCAAATAAAAAAAAGGAAGTATAAGGGCTTAATTATTTTTTGAAAAAATTTAGGGGCTTTTAAACATCCTTTAGCCTTAATTTTTACATCATAGTTAAAAAAAAAATTAATACATCAAACGTATCATACACTCAAAAAAAGTTTTAAAAGAAAAGACAATTAAATACAAAATAAGATTTATATGTTATAAAAAATCCAAACAAAGCAAAGCATTTCTACAAGAATAATATTTTTCTTTCTTTATTAAAGTAAAAATTGTTCTTTTCTTTTACTTGCAAATTAGGTAACTATTTTGGTTCTTTACGGATTTAAGATTACTTAATCATGCTATAAATACATGGACAATAGTCGAAAACCATAAGAAACTATTATACTTGCATGTTCCACTCGAAATTATTGTTATTTATATATTTTTATATATCTAATTCACCCATCAATCGAGGTAAACAAGATGCTTTGCTTTTGCTAATTAGAAGGAGGAGTACAAAAAATTTAAATATAAAGAATTTTACTTTTGCTAATTAAAAAGTATTTTGCTTTGATTAATTGTAAGCACAAAAAATATTACTTTTTGGTAATTAAAAGGAAGCACGTCTTATTCTCAAAAAATATATGTTCTCTTTGGTGTTTATGGATATAAGTTAATTGTTTCTGATATTTGAATCTTGCAGGCTGCACCAGTTAGCTCCTCTAGGCTGGCTCTTGATGCATCAGCAACAACACCATCCAAGGGTTAGATTTTTTTTTTTGCTTTTAACTCCAAAAGTCATTCTCTATTTCTATTATTATATATAGTTTTTGTGGTTGTTTTATTTTTCTAGAAAATATGTTTGGTAGTTAATGGATTAAATATTAAAAAAATTAAATGGTCCAATTAAGATCAATAAAAGCCAATTTTTAAAACAACAATTTATTAAACTATTAATAAATTTATGTTTTAGTCATTCAATTTTAAAAAATTATAAAATGATCCTTGAATTATTTTAAAGTTTTTATTTAAGTCACTTAATTATCACGGTTTCTTTGTTCCCACCGTGAAAACTTTCCTTACCCTTCTCTTCCATTGTTCGATTTTTTTCATGAAACAATTTTAAATGTATATGTTTACTCCATTTGACTATTAAAAAAAATTCAAATATATAGATTTTTGTAAATAAATCTAAATAAAAAATAATATGTTTATTTTTAAAAATTTTAATTCAAGTGAGGGCGAGATAGATGTCATAATACAAAGAATAGATGCCATCAAAGTTTGCAAAATTGGGCCAATGATTCAATCGGCTAAACCACCAATTCTTGATTTGGTCAATCCAACCAACTCATTTGGTTTGGTTAAATAATATATATTAAAAAATTTGATTCAATCTTATCACGAATTCTAAATATGCATGAACTTGAAAATAATAAAATAAAAATAAACATATAATTATTTAAAATATTTAAATTTCGGAATATTCCAAAAATGTAAGTTTTATAAAACATTCAAAACCATATTTATTAATCCAATATTAACCATACTTCAAATTAGTTTTGAAACTCTAATTATTTTAAAATTTATTTAAAAAAATTAAAGAAATTAAGATATTCACAGTGAGTGACATAATAATGATTAATCCTCTAATCGCAAGTGTTCTCTAAAATGATAAATGATTGATCAGGAAATGTAGTCTAAAGGGGAATCAAACCCTCTACCACATTAATTTTTTTTTATTAAATGACAAATTTATCCAAAACATTAATATTATAAAATTTGATATTTAAATTAGGAAGTGAAACAAGATTTTCTCCTCTGTTTTTTAACTATTTGATATTTAAATTAGGTATATTTTGATAATTAAATTAAAATTTTACTATTTATTTCTTTGAATGAAGGATTATTGTGTGAGTTTGAATTATGAGTTCCGCAAACCAAGCTGAAAAGGAGGAAGTCCATTCCAGATTCTATTTACGTTGGTAATGTGCTGGAAGCGGAATTGTGGGACATTTTTCATGCTCTCTCCATTCAAGAAGGTAGTGGTGGAATGTGACAGTTCCCAAGCTGTCCAGCTGTTGAATGATGGCCTGGCTGCTTCTCATAACTTGGCATTGGTTAGAAATATACTACAACTGTGCGGACATGGTTGGGATATTTGCATTGTCCATCTCCCACCCCACGGGCTGCCAATCAAGTGGCCGGCAAAACTAAGGGTTTAACATGGATTTCGAGCTGCAAATTTTTGTTTCCCCTCCTGCTGGTATTTGGAATATAGCGTGTATAACATCAGGGCTTCAAACTGTAAAACCAGGTTAAACATCGACTGCTTGCTGTTGTAATGACCATGCTTGTGATGTAGGCAAGGACCAAAGCATGAAATAGTTCTTGTTTTTGCAGGCTCATTTGATTCCATAGGTAGAACTAAGTTGCAAGATGCATGCAAAGCCGGTTTGGATACAATTCAAGGCAAGAACTCGGCTGTGCTCGGAACTGTACTCATCTGTAAGTGATGCAATAGCCATCAAAAACTTTTGTTGAAGTTCCTTTTCTCTTTTAATCTAACCTCATGAAATGGCGCAGCCGCATATCTGTTTATAACTTTGTTCCCAGATCAAGCGGAGAAGCTGCTTAGATGAGTCTTGCAAGGTAGGTGCCATTGCAAAATGAGCCTGTGTTATATTTTACCCAACTAACATCCGAGGCAGTCCAAGATGAGTCCTTATCCCTGCCGCAATAGTAAGAAATGTCCATGCAACAACTTAGATTTGACCACCAAGATGGTTCCTTACAAATGGCTTTAGTCATCAAGCTGACAAATGATTTTATCTCCTCTCTAGGAGACCATCTCTTGAGTAGAGATGGTGTGTCTAAGATCATTAAGCATCTCTTCTAAAGACAAGCCTCCAAGAGTAATGGTCAAATCTCTCATCTAAAAAATATGTTTGGCAGTTAATGGATTAAATATAAAAAAAAAAAAATTTAAATGTTCAAAATAAGATGAAGCTTTTGATTATTTATATAAAAATTTTTTTAGGAAAAATTACACTTAAGGTTTCTAAACTATTAGTAAGCTTACGTTTATAAAATGATTATTGAAGTATTCTAAAATTTTCATATAAGTCACTTAATTATTCGAAATGTCTGTTTTAAAATCATTACTGTATGGCTTCTTTATTCTCACAGCCAAAGCTTTCACTCTCATTTTTTTTCCATTGTTCAGTTTTTTTATTAAAATCTAAACAACATAAAACAGTCACTTTAAAATAAGATCTATCCTATTTTGATCACTCTAATTTTTTTCAATTTAATTATTTTGATTAAAATAATTGAATAAAATAATCACTGGGGTTAAATTTTTCGTTTTCTTCTTATGAGTTATTTTTTATTTTGATGAGACCAGGTGAGTTCATCTACTTCCAAAAACCTTGAGAAGAGCAGCCTGGATAATCTATAGTTTAGAAATGGGTCCATTCACTCCTTTTCTATTTTAATTATTATATATAATTTTGGTGTTTGTTCTATTTTTCTTAAAAAAATTGTTGACAGTTAATAGATAAAATATTTTCTCAAATTAAGATTAAACTTTTAGATTACTCATATAAAAATTGTACTTTTCTTTTATTTG
Source organism: Gossypium turneri (assembly GCA_008044935.1). NCBI lineage: Eukaryota > Viridiplantae > Streptophyta > Magnoliopsida > Malvales > Malvaceae > Gossypium > Gossypium turneri. The sequence continues at coordinate 5,364,799 of CP032576.1, forward strand.
TAAATTAGACTACTACTTTGATTCTTTACGGGTTTAAGAGTACTTAATCATGCCATGAATACATGAATAACAGTCGAAAACCATAAGAAATTATTATGTTTGCATGTTTTACTCGATATATGTTGACATGTCACTTATTTTAGAGTTGACACGTGTATACTCAATATAAGTTCCTCTATACATGATGTGAATCCTTGAATAATAGATATTAGTTCGCCCATATGTAATCAAACTCCTTACCACATTCATGTTTTTTTTATTAAATTAGAAATTTTCCCCAAAATATTATAACTCTACATTGTATATAATAAAGTTTGGTTTTTATATTCATTTAAATTACCAAGTGACACAAGATTTTTCTCATCTCTTTATAGGTATTATTTTTGAACAATTTCATTTCAATTTAAAATTGAGAAAGAAAATATCTTCTCTAATTTCTAAAAATAAATTAAACGCCTTTATTATTTATTTTTTTAGAATTACGGATTATTGTGTGTTTGAATTTTGGGTTTCGCAACCCAAACTGAAAAGTACAGTTGAGAATAATTAAATTAATTAAGATAATTTAAATAAGAATTCAAATCTTACAAACTCAAACAAATCATAGATGAATCCCAAAGTAATATTGAATCAAATCATACAAACCCAAATCAATTGTTAAACCTCCAAATTTCATTTCGATTTCAGTTTAATCCTTAGCCTGTTTAATTTCAATTGTTTGTTATTTTTTCTAAATAAAAAGGTTTTATTAAATATTTCATTTAACATTTTATTTATTTATTTACTTATCTTTAACTTTTAATCTAACTTATATTAGTTTTTATTTATTTATTTTTTGATTGACTTGTTTATTTTATTTTTGCCTATCATTATTTATTTATTTGCTATTTTTTCAAATACTTTCAAGCTTTTGGGCTCATTGTTTTTATGGTGGTGGTTGTTATTATTGTTACTATTATATTGCCATTTGTATCATTACTTTTATTCATGCATGTTAGCATTAGGATTTGTTAGTATCAATGCTATATATAATTATTTTATTATGTATATCATGTTATGATTATTTCAAATACATGTTGTATTATTACTATTAGTTATGTATGACCCTTTTCGTTTCAAGTAAATTTTTTTTAAATATAATAATCCAAATTGCATATACACTACTTTTAAACATTTCATCCATTTTTATTCAAATTCAAAAAATAAAAATTTTCAAAATAAGGAAATATTTTGCATTTTAGAAATTTGAGAAATCGTACCCTAACTTACGGGGTTTCGGTTTTCTCGTTAAACCTAAATGGCAAAGTATCCTTTTAAATTTCAAAATACGAAATTTCAATAAAAATTAAAGGCAAGCTTATTCTCTAAGGTTCCAAATATCGTGTCCTAACTTATGAGATGTGATATTTCGTTACTTTGAGATGAGTAGGTCTTTAACTCCCTTTTCGATTTATTCAAGTATTTTTTAATAAAATTAATAAAAAGGGATCGTATTTTAAATTTCTTTTCGAATTTTTAACTTTCGACATTAAGACATTAAGTAATCAATTAGGTACCAATTTTGGGCGTAACAAGGGTGCTAATTCTTCCTTGTATGTAACCGACTCCCGAACCCAATTTCTGGATTTTCGTGGACCGAAAATATTGTTTTAGTAAATCAAACAGTTTATTTAAAATAATCAAATTACGAGGTAATCCGATCACACCTCACAAAAAAGGATTGGTGGCGACTCCCATGTTTGTTTTCATTTACAAAATTAAACTCGACCCCCGTTTTCCAAAAAAAATGGTTTCGACAAGCAATTAACAGCATTGATGATTGAAAAATTATTTTTTACTCATTTAGAGTACTTACCACAAAGGTTTAGGCTTAGTAACCCCAACGGCATTTGCGGTGGATGATATAATTGCATGCAGACTTTTCACACTTGAGAATTTCTTCTTAGCAAAGCTTATCACAATAAAAGCATTCAGGGTTGCCCTCGACCTTCTTAAAAAAATTTAAGATCATGATTATGTTTGTAATAATAAAAAGGCACTATGCTCCCATCCTTTAGAAATGAAAATTCGTCGAGAACACATTTGAGATGAGCAGAAGTATCACAAATTGAATAAAAATAATACCAAAGGCTTGGATCTCTTTCTTGTTCACAAATATCACAATAAGATTGCTCCTTATCATCATGATAAGTAAGGTTTAGCATGTGTTCATCAATTTTGTGAAGAGCTGAATGTGATAATGTTAAGCATGCAAAATTCAAAGCAAATCTGCACTTTTCACATCCAAATGCACCACGCCAACACTTCATGCCACAACCATTACAATTCTCCTTGCATTTGAAATCAAAAAAGAGAAGATGTTTGGACATGAAACCAAAATGGCATTACAAATACTACTACTTCCTCCCAGTATTCATTATATTTGGAGACCAGCTCGTGAGTAAAGATGGTGTGTCTAGGATCATTAAGCATCTCTTCCCAATTGAAGATTTTTTTCTAAAGACAAGCCTCTAACTGTAATGATCAAATCTCTCATCTATTGAATAATCATGGACTGCAATGAACTATATGTTCTCCTTTATCTCTATTTAGTTCTTTGGTGTCAAGATTTCATTATGCTTATAAAAAATAATTTTTTAAAATTCATTTGGTTTGATTAAATAAATGATTAAAAATTTATAAAAAAAACTAATTGTTTTAAAAAAATAGAAAATTTCATATTTTGTTAAAATTATTTAAAGAAATTAGGATATCCATCATGAGCGTCACAACAGTGATTGATCATCTTGTCACGAGTATTCTCTAAAATGATAGACGATTGATCACGGAATGCAGTCAACTCCCTACCACATTCATGTTTTTTATTGAATGATAAATTTATCCCAAAACATTACAACTCTACGTTGTATATAATAAAGTTTGGTATTTATATTCATTTAAATTATCAAGTGAAACAAGATTTTTCTCATCTCTTTTTAGGTATATTTTTGAACAATTTTTGGTTTTAAATTGAGAAAGAAAAGTGGGATGCAATTAATAATTTGGATAAAGCAAGATTTGGTAATAAAGCGGGATATGAAATCTAGTTGGGATTGGACTGGTGTGAATTCCTAAGGTTTACAAACATTTGGGGGATTACTATAATTTTTTCGAAGTTTGGAGCATGACTGCAATTTTTCAAAGTTGGACAAATTAAAAGGAAAGCTAAAAAGGTGTGACCTGATTCAAATATAGGTTCCCTGGAAGACTAATACCTTAATCGCCATTTTTTTGCTAAATTTTGTTGTTGAATTGTACATATTGTTTTTTGGAGTGGTCTTGCCGAAATTAAGAATCAAGTGGTTGGGATATTTGCATTGTCCATCTCCCTTGGAGTGCGAATCAAGTGGCTGGCAAAACAGGGGGTTTAACATGGGTTTCGAGCTGCAAATTTTTGTTTCCCCTCCTGCTGGTGCTTGGAATTTGCTTTGTCAGGATGTTTTTGAGATCTTGCTCTCTATAATTTTTTGATATCATTCTTTATTCAAATAAAATTAGGATCATGCTTTTTAGTTTGGCCAAAGGATGTAGGAGTAGTTCTACCAGTTTGATCCCTTCAACCCAATTTGGTTTTATGCTTGTGTACGTGTGGCTTGAAATGCTCTGTTTTGTCCATGTGCATGTGCATGAACAATTAAATCTTAGTTATTACAGATGGCGAGTTCAATGTGATTCAAACTAATTTCACCCATATGTAGTTAACAACTTATTCAGGGGAAACATTATTTTAGTTTGGCATATGCTTTGTTTGGCTTGTTTAGGTACCTTATAGACTGTTTAGGTGTACAATTAATAAATGATCTCAATGTTTTGAGCATCTCTCTTACTCTCTATTTCTTTATATGTCTTTGTAACACTAGGTAGACTATGCATGTACACCTGAGGAAGTTCACCAGCAATTCCAATCTTGTGCTCAGGGTAACAATTTTGACAGACAAGTTTGGTCAACCTAAAGGATTTTCCTATGTTGAATCTGTTGAAGTTGATGCTGTTCAAAGTGCTCTACTGTTAATGAATCAGAATCGCATGGTCATCAGATGCAGGTTTGTAACTTGATCTACATGTGGATTATTACTTCATTAAATACAACCCTTTATTATAGAAACCAACCTACGGCATAAATTATTAGCATGATGGGAAAATCGACAAATGGTTCACTCATTTTATCCTGATTTTTCTTGTGCAATTTTGGAGGTCGGGTTCCTTCTCTGTTTACTTTGCATTTGTACAATCAGCTTCATGGATTATGCTCACTTAATTTGCAACTTAAAAGTGGTTTTATGGGTTCAGTCTGTTTTACTCTGTTGAGTATGCATCGGACATGGGTGTCCCACATGCTTAATGAAAAGATGGACTTCTGCAGCCAATAAATTGGAGCAAGCTGGTTTTCAGAAATAGCATGTATAACACCAGGGCTTCAAACTGTAAAACCAGGTTAAACATCAACTGCTTGCTGTTGTAATGACCGTGGTTGTGATGTATGCAGGGAGCAAAGCATGAAATAGTTCTTGTTTTTGCAGGTACGTTTGATTCTGTAGGTACAACTAAGTTGCAAGATGCTGGCAAAGCTGGTTTGGTCACAATTCAAGGCAAGAATTCAACCGTGCTTGGAACTGCACAGATTTGTTAGTGATTCAATAGCCATAAAAAACTTCCGTTGAAGTCCTTTTTCTCTTTTAATCTAACCTCATGAAATGGCGCAGGCGCGTATCTGTTTATAACTTTGTTCCCAGATCAAGCGGAGAAGCTGCTTCAGATGAGTCTTGCAAGGTAGCCATTGCAAAGTGAGTCCGGGTTATACTTTACCCAACTAACATCCGAGGCAGTCCAAAATGATTATACCACCAAGATTTGACCACCAAGATGATTCCTTACAAAATTGCTTTAGTCATCAAGCTGCCAAATGATTTTATCGGCTCTCTAGGAGACCAGCTCGTGAATAGAGATGGTGTGTCTAAGATCATTAAGCATCTCTTCCCAATCGAAGATTTCTTCTAAAGACAAGCCTCCAAGAGTAATGGTCAAATCTCTCATCTACTGGGTAATCATGGACTGCAATGAACCATATCTTCTCCTTTATCTCTCTTTCTTTCTTTGGTTTCAAGATTTCACTACGGTTATAAATAAATTGTTTCTGATATTTGAATCTTGCAGGCTGCACCAACTAGTCCCTCTAGGCCGGCTCTTGAAGCACCAGCAAGAACACGATCAAGGGTTAGATAGTTGTGCTGAAGTGTCAGATAATACTTTTCTACAGTTGGTTTGAGAGTTGAGAGCATAAAGCATAAAATTTGGTTATCTGATTGGTTCTCTGATTAATGACTTCCAGCATCCTATTTAAATTGCCAGCCATATAACTTATTTCATTGCTTTAAAAATGTCAAACCGACTAACTGAATTTGACCGGTTCGAAAAGTTCTTAGCTTCTTAGGAAGAAGTTCTTAGCTTCTTCTTTATTGCTCTAAAAAGTTCGTTTTTATTGCTCTAAAAATGTAATATATTTATTAGTTTGAATAGGTGATAAACGGTGAACCTGTCTCGGGTGGCTCTGCTGCATCTCTATCAACCTGGGAATGTGTTGTGTCACCTGGGAGCGATACTTGTGAAAGCGTGAGGCAGACATTATTTTGCGGCAAAGTTAGCTTGAAGCCTGATTGCGCATAGAAACTGTTTGATAAAATGCTTAAGAAAAGCTAGTGTCTATTGCTGCCTGACATTGTTCCGCTCAGAAACTTGACATATTAAGTTGGCAATTTTTTATGAGAAAAATCTTTAGGCTTTCATTCTTGCTAATACTTTGATGACTGCAAACCCATTCTTAATATCCAAACTGTTTATAACAACATATCTAGGAGTTTTGTTTGGATTGAATTGAGGAAAATGTTTTTCTAATGTTTTCCTAACTTTGAAGAAATTGGATCGGATTGGATAAACACAGAAGCTCGTCCTGAAGATCCAATACTTATCTTGAGCTCGTTGAAGATATTCTCTTAAATAGGATCCGTTAGTTTCAATCCTGGAATTAGTTTGTCTGAACAATAAAGATGTTAACATAGAATAAGTAGAAAAATGTGCTTTTGAGGTTTGATGCTAGCAGAAGAAAAGCTTAGTCAAATGGAAGAGGCGAATGAGTCGAATTCCGGCATTGTTTAACATGCAGAGTTGAAAGCTGGCAACATGAGAATCCGGGCTGTTTGATGTTGGAACCGGTGACAATTGTTATCTTCCAAATGGAGTTGTGCTTGGTGAGGTTATCTTCTCAGTTTAGTAAGGGTGTGATTTGGAGGGGATAGCTAGTAGCTTTAAGCATTTGTATTCTGAGAGCAAGTAGATTTTCATGTATCTAGAGAGTCGTTGGATTATCGTATCCTTTCATTGGAGACTTGTGGGATCTTTGCTTATATCTTTGTGTAATCATGCAACTCTCTCTGTGTTATCTTATGTTAAATGTTAGTAGCTTTGTATTAGGGAGTGAGTGTCGAATATTCGATATGTTGGATATGAATATATTTCATTCATCGTGTTCCTAAGTTATGTGAATTGTATTCATATATTCAATATATATGAGTGGTTTATGATCGTCGGATATAACTAAACGGGAGATCAAAATGAGAGAACCTGACTAACAGTATCAAAATACATGGTATTATTCAAGTTTTTGTTCTCATACTTAAAATTTATTGATTTATTTATTTTTATTGTAATATATATATATATATATATATATATATATATATATGTGTGTGTGTATATATATATATATATATATATATATATTTAAACAGGGATGTGGGGTTGAAATAAGAAATAAGAATATGCCAAAATAATTGGTAGTAAACCTTAATATAATCAAGAATCACACCTTTGAACTATAGTTATGATTTTATTGTATGTATTTCCTCATACATGCTTTTCATATATATATATATATATATGAATTGTATTTATAGATTTGATGAAATCAAGAACTGGTTATTGATTTGATCCAATTCTAAAATTATTGTCCATGAGAGCTTGTGTGTAGAGGATAATTTAATCATTTGATAATAATAGGTATAGAAGTTACCCATCATTTTCTATTATTATATATAAATCATTTTTTAGGGGAAAGTAGGTTGAAATTTATTAAATTATTAGTCAGTTTAGATCTTTCAACTTTAAAAAATTATAAAATGATTATGGAATTATTCTAAATTTTTCATTTAAGTTACTTAATTATTCAAAATGTTTTTGTTAAAACTACTACTGTACAACTTTTTTGTTTGCATTCCATTGTTCAGTTTTTTTTTTTCTGTAAAACAATTTTAAATGTTAATCAAAATCTAAACAATATAAAATAGTCACTTTAAAATAAAATTTGTCCTGTTTTGATCACTCTAATTCTTTTTTCAATTTAGTTATTCTAATTACTATAATTAGGTGAAATAATCATTGCCGTTAGATATTTGTATATAATTTAGAAATGGGTGCATTCACTAATTTTCTATCATTCTCTATTTCTATTGTTATATATAATTTTTTAAAATATTTTTGATAAAATTACATAATGAAATTAAGATTAAACTTTTGATTATTCATTTAAAAAATATTTTTTAAAATTGTCCAATAAATGTTAAAAGAGTAAATGATAATTAAATCAAAGGGTAAACTACCAAAATAGTCACTTTTGTTTGGCTCAGGTTACATTTTAGTCACTTATGTTTGAAATATTACGTTTTAGTCACTTATGTTATCATGTTGTAACATTTTAGTCACTGAGCCGTTAGTTTCTGTTAACGGTGTAACAGTAAACTAATGTGGCACGTTAAATCATTATTTCAAACAAAAATTCTAGGTTAATTTATACAATCAATCCCCATATTTTTTCGTTTAGAGCAATTTAATTTTTTTCTTTTATGTTTTTTTAACTTTCTTTCTTTTCCATTCTCTTATGCTTCTCCCTTTGTTTTCCTCCCTTCTCCATTTCTTTCAACGTAGTTTTTCTATGTTTTATTTTTTTGAACAAGTTAAATTTTTCGAGTGAGGCGAGCTTGTGGACTAGTTACAAATGGAAAGCATAGAAAAACTATGTTAAAAGAAATGATGAAGGGAGGAAAATAGAGGGAGAAGCATAAGAGAATGGAAAAAAAATTAGAAGAACATAAAAGAAAAATTTTAAATTGTTGAAAATGAAAAAATACAGGGACCAATTGTAGAATTTAACCTAAAATTTTAGTTTGAAATGATGATTTAACGTGCCACATCAACTTACCGTTACACCATTGTCGACAATTAACGACTCAGTGACTAAAATGTTACAACATGATAACGTAAGTGACTAAAACGTAACATTTCAAACATGAGTGACTAAAATGTAACCTAAGGCAAACAAAAGTGACTATTTTGATAGTTTACCCTAAATCAAATACTACTTGAAAAGATATTGAAGAATTAAAACTTAATAACTTTTATTTGAGCATTTTATAAAAAAATATTTTTATACGGCAATTTTGAAAGATTTAATATATTTTACCATTACAAAAAAACTCAAAAAATATTTATATAAATAAATCTAAATAAAAAATATTAAGTTTATTATTAAAATTTTAATTTAGATGGCGAGGTAGATGTCACAAACAAAGAACAAAATTTGAAAAAGTCTAACCTATTATGCCACTAAAGTTTGCAAAATCGGACTAATGATCCAATTAATCAAACCACCAATTCATTTGGTTTCATTAAATAAATGGTTAAAAATTTATAAAAAATAATATATATAAAAAATTTCAATTCAATCTAATCACGAATCCTATACATGCACAATAAAAAGAACTTAAAAATAATTAAAAAATTATCATTATTTATAATTATAATTTAATTATTTAATATATTTAAGTTTCGAAATAGTCCAAAAATTCATTTCAAAATTTTTAAGAAACTACCTAACTACTTTATAAGTTTTATAAAACATTTAAAACCATATTTATTAATCCAATATTAACCACACTTAAAATCATTATTCAGATTAATACAAAAAATAATAGAATGTAGGCTTTATGTTTTGAGAAACTAATTATTTTAATAAAAATAAAAAATTTTCGTATTTGTTAAAATTATTTAAAGAAATTAAGATATCCATCATGAGCGTAACAACAATAATTAATCATCTTGTCACGAGTATTCTATAAAATGATAGACGATTGACCACGGAATGTAATCAACTCCCTACCACATTTATTTTTTTTATTAAATGATAAATTTATCCCAAAACATTATGACTCTACATTACAACCCAAGTTGACAAGTAGGAAGTCCATTCTAGAAATTCGTGGCTTCTAAAACCCATAAATCAATACTGTTGAGAATAATTAAATTAATTAAGATAATTTAAATAAGAAATGATTCAAATCTTACAAACCCAAACAAATCATAGATGAATCCCAAAGTAGTATTGAAATCAAATCATACAAACCCAAATCGATCTTAAACAAAGTAACAATGAGACCAAATCACACTTAGAATTCGAGCATCCTTTCATCAATGAAGTAGGAATGAAATGCCAAATCCTTTGTGAGCTCCTTTGATCAAAAAAATCCTTTGGTGCTTTTCATTTGAATAAATCACATCTATAACCATGAACACAATTAGAACTGATGTTGATAATGAAAACAAAATCATGAAATAATAGCAATCAACAACATTGATGATTGAAAAATAATTTTTTAATCATTTAGAGTACTTACCACAAAGCTTTAGGCTTAGTGACCTCTCCTGCATTTGTCTTTACAGTGGACAATATAGTTGCATGTAGACTTTTCACACTTGAGAATTTCTTCTTGGCAAAACTTTCCACAACGAGAGCATTCAGGAAAGCCCTCAACCTTCCTAAAAAATTTAAGATCATGATGATGATGATTGCGATAAAAATAAGAAGGCATTATGCTCCCATCCTTTAGAAATGGAAATTGTCCAAGAACACATTCGGGATGAGCAGAAGTATCACAGATTGAACAAGAATAATACCAAAGGCTTGGATCTTTATATTGCTCACAAATATCACAATAACTTTGCTCCTTATCATCATGATAAGTAAGCTTTAGCTTGTGTTCATCAATTTTGTGAAGAACTGAATGGGGTAATGTTAAGCATCCAAAATCCAAAGAAAATCTGCATTTTCCACATCTGAATGCACTAGTCCAACACCATTTGCCACAACCATTACATTTCTCCATGCATTGGAAATCAAAAAAGAGAAAGTGATGGTGTCCTTCACATTCAATGATATCAGCAACTTTAGCACACCTTATGCACACCCAAGATTCTCCAATATAGTAGAAGAAACCACTAGAATTTCGTCTGCAAAAGTCACACTGTATGTTGCTGCTGTCAAAATTGAGGGTGGCATTTCTTTGACGAAACCAATGTTGCTTGATTCTTGGCAATTCAGCACAAGTTTTATGAAGAAAAAAGGGGCATTCTGAACAATAATAGAAAATTTTTGAGATAGGTAGCATGCACCCATCACATTTTCTATCAATTTCCTCCTCCATCTTGTCTGCTAACACCAAGCAATGTTGATGACTCAAATGTTCAATCTTTGTAGCTTCCCCAGATTCATTCACCTCAATAACACGAATGATGGAAGACTGCATAGATTTTTCTTCAAGCTCCTCACATTGCTTTTCGTCCTCAATTACCTCGTACAACTTATCATACTGTAAGACACAATTCACATGGACAACGTAATTGCAACCTAGCTTCCCACAAGAGTAACTCCCACGCTCTAGTCTCACTTCTTTGAAACAAATCTTGCAATCTTGCTTTGTAAGCTCTTGTGTTTGAAGAAAATATTTGTGAAAAATGCAGTGAGCATGTCGAGAAAATTTGATAATGCATGGGAGCGAAATGCATTTCTTATGGACTACAATGTAACATTTCAAACATATATAAGAAATATAATTTCCCTCAGTATCACATGCATCACAAATGAATGAACCTTGTCTCCAAAGCAAGGAGAATGGATGTTGATGGCTTCTTTTTTCTTCAATAATGGACCTTAACAAAGCGCATTCAAGGTTGATGTTAAAATGGCAAAGAGAACAACAATAAAAGGGTCCAGAATGTTTCTCTTGGCATAGGTTGCAAAAATGGTTGCGATCACTATAATTAAGGAAAAGAGGGTGTATGTGATGGGAAGGGTGATTAATTTTAGTGGGTAACTCATCAAGGCATTTCTTGTGAATGATGAATGATGGACAGTTAGGACAAATATATATAGCATCTATCAATGGTTCATGACACCAGGAGCAGTTAAATCTTTTGAGTACATCTATGGCTATGGGACTTTCTATGAAGGTCAATGGATGTTTGTGGATGTCATGTTTGGACTGTTGGTTAAACTTAAATGAAGAAGATAATTGAGCACATTTGATGTCAATGGAAAAATCACATGTCCAACATTCATAAAAAAACATGTTACGTTTTTCCTTGCATAATGCACAACCATATATCGAGCTAGGAGAACTTGGCCTTTGTCCAAGAAATAGACGTGCGTCTAAGCACTTAGGATGGAGAGGGTGATTAGGAATATCAAGGGGTGCCTCTGCACATTGCTTGTGAAGGTGATAATTGCAATGAATACAAGAGAAGCATGGAGCTGAAAGCAGTTCCCCACATCCATCGCAGTGAGCTTTGAGACCTTCATTGCCTTGCTTCGCCACTAACACCAAGGGATGTTGCCAATGAAAAGGATGTTGAATCTGTTGCACCGACTCGTCGTGACTCTCATTCTCATTCTCGCTCACACTCTCATTCTCGTTCTTCATCTCCAGTAATTAGTGTGGTTGTGAGAAATGAAAAAGATGAAGGAGATGATAGGAATGAAAGAAAGGCAGAGGATGAAGAAAACAAAGAAGAAAGGAAAGAGTGAAAAAGAGTTGGGTACAAAGTGGTAGCAAGTAAAGAAAGAAAAGAATGGTGTAGATGGTTGAAGGCATTGCAATTCATATTTAATAAGGCGTTGTGGTATGGTTAATTGAAAGTAGAAAGAAGATGAGATATGTAAAATTGAGTTGGTAATAAAAAAGATGCCAACTATCTTCTCTTTCATATCAATCATTTTTTAATATTGTAAATTTTAGAGTAAATGGTAGGAAGTAAGGTATATGAGAAAGTGGCATATTTGAGACTTTTAAAAGAAAAAAAATTAAAAGAATTGTGCTTTGCTTCACTGTAAGCACAAAGAATGTTAGTTTTGGTAACTAAAAGGAAGCATGCCTTATTCTTCAAGACTTAGGGTTGGTTTGGATGGGCGAGGTGCGGTGCGGTGCGTTTAGCTTACTTTTTGTCTCACGTTACAGTATTGTTACAGTATCTAATCTCACCGCCACCACTATTTTTACACTAACCGCAGGTAAACGCACCGCCCATCCAAACTCACCCTTAATTTCATTTTTCATATATTAAAGTGTAAGCAATGAAATTTATATTTAAAGATGAAACTGCTTCAAATTTCAAATTTGTGTAATTGTGATAATTATATTACAAACAAACAAAAATATCTAATAAATATCTTTTAATTATATAAAAATATTTATATATTTATTACAAACAAAAATATCTTTTAGGGTCTCTTTGTTTCTGGGAAATCATTTTCCGAAAATTGATTTTCCAATTTTCTGGTGTTTGTTTACTGAAAAACATTTTATGTTTGGAAAATGAATTCCAAAACACGGGTAAAATGCCTTACATTTTGGGAAATTGTCTTACCGTTTCAGTTTCTGTAAGACATTTTCCTAAAGCTCTCAGGCAGATAGGGGGATTCCTTCCTTCCTTCATTTTCCTTCATTCCTTCCAAATTTCTTTCTCTTTCTTGAAAATTCCCGTGAGAAAATGTCGAACGATTTTCCAGTCTTCTACGCCCACTCTCCTCGGTTCCCTCCTCTCCTTATCCGTCCAAATTGCCGATCCAAACGTTCCCAGATTCTGACCACCTCTAATTTTTTTTTTTTTTTTTGCTATCTCCACTCCAATTTCCCTCAGATCTCTGGGAAATTTCAGGTAACCTTATCCCTTACATTATTTCATTTTTTATGGTTTTATTTTCAACTTTATTTTCTAGGAAATTTTAACTTAATTTCATCTCTCAAGTGTTTAAGTTTATTATACATTCTTATTTTTCATTGTGTTGGATTGATTTAAAAGGGAGTTTGTGTGTTGTAGTTTTTTTTTCTTTTTCTTTTTTTTCCCTTCTGAATTTCTTTGCTTTGATGTTTTTATTTTGTTATGTTTGAGATGATGACTGTTGGAATCATTTACAGATAAAGAGTCTTACAGGCGACAGATTCTGATTCTGGTAGTGCCAAAAATGATGCCGCTTTGTCTGATTCACCCGAGTTAACTGACTTACCCAACGGAGGTGCTTTCCAGAGGATTCATGCTTGGAGGGAATTCAAGTATGGGGAGAATAACGAAAGTACTGAGGATGCTAAAAGTGAGGCTGAAGTTGGTGTTTTGAGTACTGATTCAGTGACTAAGTTGGGCGAGTCAGAAACGCAGAAGAAGGGGCAGAAGGTGGAGGTGGAGATGGTGCACCCATGGCCTGATGAGTGGATAGAATTGATGGAGAGATTAGTGCAGCAAAATTACTTTGATCATAAGAGAAGAGATGATGAGAAGATGGTGGAAGACTTGGGATTTGATATGACTAATGTTGTTGAGGAAGTCAAGGATGATGCTGGAATTGATTTTAAGGACTACAAGACTGTGCAAACTGCTTGTATCAATTTTGGAAAGGATCGATTTGATATATTGAGGTTTGCATGTCAGCTATGTTATTTGGTTTATAATGATTGGCATTGTATTTATAATGAAATGATTCTGTTTAGTTATTGTAGTGCTATGTTGCATAGAGATAAGTTTAATTGAATTAGAGTTTGGTTTGGAAGATTATTGGCATAAATATATACTTGTTACAGTTTAATGTTGGTCCCTCTTTAGCAGTCTTCTGCTTCTTTGGCTGAATTAATATGTTCAATTTATGAAAAAATTGTTTATGGAAGGACTTATTTTGAACCACTTGTTTTGATTAGTGTTAGTTTGCTTGGCTCTGAAATAGAAAGTTGATTTCAGGTCATTGTCGAGACAGGATATTCAAATTTTGGTTGGTTTTGGATGCCCGAATGCTGACAAGAAGGTGGTTTTCTCAGCAAAACTCTTGAGGAAACGTGTCCACCTTGATAAAGGAGATGTAAGTACTGATTCTTTTACTCCTTTGTTGTTTACTAATATATAATGTTGCTTTCTTTTTGGTGTTCTTCCTATTTCAATTTTGCGGCTTTTTTATGCAGAAGATTGACATTCTTTCTTTCTGTTTTCGATAGTGGTAAATTGTTTTGTGAATCAAGTTTGTAGTTCCTGCAGTTTGAGGAATTCTTGCGAGAGAGGATACCTTCTGACGAACAAAGAGGATGAGGCGCGAACTATTGTTGTTATGCGTTAGTGGCCTATGGTTTTGATTACGTGAATGGTTCAATGGTAAATGAATCTGTTCTGAAAAAGAAGTCTGTAAAAACTGTCACCCCGTAAGTTGCTTTATGAGGTTGTAAAGTTGAGTGTTGTTCCTATAGATCCAAATTATTATGAATAGTGAACATTTGTAGAAGTCCAAGTCTCAATTTTTCATATGGACGATGCACCATTGTATACATTTGATCCGTGGCCTGCATGTAGCAACTACCTATACTTCAGAGGGTTCAAAATTCTAAAGATAACTTGTATAACCTTTTTGCGAATAATGACTGCAGGTTCGTCTGATTGAGGGCATAATTGATCAAGTTGAGGGAACAATTCATGTCTCTTGGGTTCAGCCAAGAGTTTTGGGGATTCCACAGATCAAATCCTTGCATGACTGGTTGGATAATTGGATGGGAAAAGTACATAATGCTTGGGTATCAATTGAGGCTGAAACACCTGATCTCGTTGCATCATGAATTTTTTTCTCCAGTTCCTTTCTGTCATTGTAACAATTTTGTTATTTGAAAAGGGCAAGAAAAAGGGAAAGTGAAATGATGAGCAATGAGGATAGAGATAAGCGTTTGTCATTTGCGGGTAGAGCCATCTTTGTATGATTCCTTTAGTAGGTATTGCTTGATCCTTAAATCTTTGTTCTGAAAGGAGCGGCTCATGTACTAAACTTTTAACTTTTTGGCATTTGTTGGATCTACAATGGCACTGGAATGCCTAAGGATATGGTTAACACTGCAAACACCAACCTTATCTTTCATTTTGTATTGGGATTTTTCATTAGATACAATCAAATATGATCCACTTTTGTGGATGAAAGTGCATTTTCATTTCAGATTAGATATTTTTCTAAATGATCTATATATTGTTTGGCTTCAATACGTTACTAGACGAGCTGCTGCTACTTAGTTATTTAACTACAAATATGTTGATTAGTTTTTACCATTTACATGTGATGTGAATGAATCTTATAGGATGATTGCCAATCTTGAACAATTAAACCATTTGATTGATATATTTAATTTGATTTATTTATTTATAAATAAATCATTGCAATATATGTAAAAACAATTTAAAATATAAAAATTTATTAATATGTTTATAAATTTATTAATATATGTAAAAATAACTTTTCCGGAAAATATTTTCAGGAATTGCCAAACAACAAAAAATATTTTACACAGATTCATCCAAACATCAGAAAATATTTTTAGTAAATCATTTTTCAGAAAAGTAAATCATTTTTCAAAAATTATTTTTCGGAAAACATTTTACTGGCAAACAAACAGACCTTTAATTTAACATAATAAGATTTTTGTTTTGTTTGCCGCCTCAACTTATGCTAAATGGTTTATTTATCATTTTGATCCTTTTTATTTTCTTTTAATCTACAATTCAACTTTTACTCTTTATTCACTTTAGTCCTTTTTCCTAATTATTCTTAATTAAGCTAAATTCACCTAGTTAGAACCTAATTAGGCACCTAATTAGGCACACCACTAGTCTCATAAATATTTCTAATAATTATTTACAAATCCATTTCACTAAGACGGAGGCCCGATATTACACTTTTCCAATGCCCATGAATTTTGGGTCATTACATTTCTCGCCCCTTAATAAATTTCGTCTTCAAAATTTACTTGAAAAGAGATGGGGGTACTGAGATCTCTTAATTTCTTCCGGTTTCCAAATTGCTTCTTCTACACTATGACTTCTCCACAACACTTCCACTAAGGAAACATGTTTATTCCGTAATTGCCTCACCTTCTGAGCTAATATTCTCTGTCGAAATAATATGAGAATGGTCTAATCGATATCTCCGTAGCATAAAAACATGAAAGACATCATGAATCCTTTGTAATTTCAAAGGCAATACCAAGGCAATTGGCCCAACTTTTCCTATAATTTCTTACGACTTAATAAAATGAGGACTCAAATTTTTTTCAGCCTAATCTTAATATTTTCTTCCAAAGCAATACTTTAAAATTATTTTGTCGCCAATAGAATACTCAATATCCCGACGTTTTAAATCTGTATACGATTTCTATCTGTTGAAGTTGCCTTTATTCTATCTCGAATCTTCTTAACAATTTCCTCTGTTTCTTGGATTAATTCTAGCCCTATCATTTTTCTTTCATTCAATATATAGGAATATTGTACACCCTTATAATTTCCCGAATTTAAACTTCAACAAGTTTCTTTTTTGAAGTGACCAATCAGTTCTGATTGCTATAGAATGAACTGATTTCATAAGGCTATCAACAATCACCCAAATAGCATTCTTTTTACCCCTGACCACCAATATATTTTTTTGTAAATCGTAATATATTTTCATTCCTCTAGGATGCAAAACAAAAGGACTATTATGAGCTTTGTGAAGTATCAACTTTTTCAATTTAGAAATATCCAGAACGCAAATTCGATTGTGAAATCTCAAGCAACCACAATTATCAAGGCTAAAATTTTTTAATATACCATTCTAAAGCATTTCTCTTTCATTTTCTATCTGCACTGACTTAATCTGATCAACATCACCGATTCCAGCCAATAATCGACATTGATACTAAGCTAAGCAAACATTGTTCGCTATTCAATTGCTGCTTTCCTACTTAATACATCAGCTATAGCATTAGCTTTATCAGATTAATAATCAATAACGCAATTAAAATTTTCCAAAATCTCTATCTAACAACGTTGTCTTAAATTCAACTCCCTTTTAAGATAGAAGATTTTTGAGACTTTTATGATCAGTATAAATATAACACTTTTCACCATACAAATAGTATATTAAAATCTTTAGAGCAAAAACTACAACAGCTAGTTTCTAAATCGTGTGTCAAATAATTACGTTCATACATTTTTAGCTGACGAGATGCATAAGCAATTACTTCTAGTCTTACATCAAAACACGACTAAAACAATTCAATAATCATCACTATAAATGGCAATATTCTTTCCATAAGAATCGAAAACCTTTAGTAGATTATCTTTGGAGTTATTCTTACAATATATATATTTTAGGCTTTACTTTGTTATACTTTTATTTTCTCATTTTCATTTCCTTTCTCTTTTTGAGGCAAATAATGATTATTCGAGTTATGAATCAGAGTTATTACTCCTAATCCAAACCTCTTAGAAATCTATTAGCCCGGCCGCTGCTAACAGTCTCTTCGAGGTAACAGTTCTTTTCAAAGTTTGCCTCTTTTATTACACAATTTACAACTTTGCTATTTTTTCTTCTTTTTTTTTTAACTAAGGTTTTTATTTCTTTCTGTACTTCTTTCTAAAAAAAATTCATTTTCTGATCTTCATAATTGAAAAATATTACTGTTTTATTCTACTTCTCATATTTCTATTATCTCTTCTATTTCCAGAAGACTAAACTTATATTAATGTACCGAACTTTTCATTTAAAAACTCTGACTTTCTAAGTTCTCATTTTATACATGTACAAGTATATATATATATATATACACATATACCACTACTCTCATAAATATTTCTAATAATTATTTACGAATCCATTTCACTAAGACAGAGGCCCGATATTGCACTTTTCTAATTTCCATAAATTTTGGGTCATTACAGACTGTGTGGCTCACTGTTTGCTATTAGGGACCACACAGGCCAGAGACACTGGCACGTGTCCAGGCCGTGTGATTCACTGTTCACCATTAGGGACCACATAGGCTAGAGACACGGGTGTGTGTCCAGGCCGTGTGACTTACTGTTTGCAAATTAGACCTATATGGGCCGACGACACGAGCGTGTGTCAAACCGTATGAGACACACGGGCAGGCACATGGGCGTGTGCTAGGCTATGTGGAGCCATATAGGCCAGCCATGTAGGCATTCAGGGACAGTGATTCCTTACGGTTCTTATATACTTACAGACAATTATAATAATACATTTAGTCCTCAATACTTACATATTCTATTAAATTGATCCTAATTTAAAATAATTATAAAAACAAAATTTAATTAGGTAAGGTGTCATTGTTTTTGTGTAAGGAATTTATTTATTTTTTCATTCCTATTCAAAATCAAAAGAGTGTAATTATCCAGATCTTTCTTGTTGTGCCTGAACAATATCATTTAAAAAGAATGTGCATGAACAAGAATAAAAAATAAAAAGCCCTATAGGCCATAATTACACCAATGATACAGCACCTTCGTTTGGGTCTTACTTCGAAATCAAAACTTGATCTGTTTCGGTGCCAATCCCAACTCCCTATTCAACTGCAACCTTTACTTCTCGTTTGAGTGTGCACATTTCTTCAACATCCTTCACATTTTTGCGAGCAAAACAAAGCCAAACCAATTCTTTATTCAAAAAAAAAAAAAAAAAAACAGAAGAACAAGAAAGAAAGAAAGGCCGGGACTGTTCTTACAATTCGAGCCTCTAAACCTGGTGAGAATGTGGCAATGGTAAAGAAAGAAAAGAATGGTGTAGATGGTTGAAGGCATTGCAATTCATATTTAATAAAGCGTTGTGGTTTGGTTAATTGAAAGTAGAAAGAAGATTTGTTATGGTAAAATGGAGTTGGTAATAAAAAAGATGCCAACTATCTTCTCCTTCATATCAATCTTTTTTTAATATTGTAACAAACTATTTTACTTTTGCTAATTAAGAAATAGTTACCACTCATGATTTCTTCAAATTTCAATTGTTAAAAAGTTGAGTAATTTAAAAAAAAATTATTAATATATGGGTGACCAAAATAAAATCAAAAGCGTAGTTATATGACTATTTTTGTAGTTTACCTAAAAATAAAAAATATATATTAATAATTTCAAAATTTTAAAGTTTAATAAAAATGCGCGTCTAGAATGAACCTAAACAAATTGTTGTCTAGATTCAAATGAATTAGGAGAAACAGATGACTAGATTCATTTTGAATTACTACAGAACTATAAAATTATTATTATATATGTAATGTCATCTAAGGAACTATTGAGAAAAAAAAATAAATTAAAGGGTAAACTATAGAATTAGTCATTCACGTATTTTGGTCACCAAATTATAAAAAAAGTTCAATTTCATCACTAACGTTTTAAATCATTTCTGGTTTGATCATTTTCCATTAAATGATTAACCGAAGAAATGAGGTGGCCATTTTTTAACTGGTATAATAATACATTTAGTCCTCAATACATACACATTGATAGAATGTGTAAGTATTAAGGACTAAATGTGCTGTTTTACCAATTTTGTTAACTATTTAATGACAAACGAGCTAAAATGTTAGTGTCAAAATTGAAAACTTTTGTAGTTTAATGATCAAAACAGAAATACACTGATAATTTGGTGACTAATTTTACAGTTTACCCTAACTTAAAAAAGACTTTGATATGGTAAAGCATTTTATTCTTTTCTTGAAAACTTGAAATGCTAAAGCATTTTATTTTTTTTATGAAAGTATTATTCTTTTCTTTTCTTTGCAAACAAGTTTGGTATATAATTCTTTATACTTTGTTAAGACTTCATCAATGAAGCCTTTTATTTTATTTCTTAATTAAATTATAGAATAAATTTTAAAAGTTTCTATGCATTTAGAATTTAGTTTTTGTATTTTTATTTTCAAGAATTTAATTTTTTTTATTTTTTGAATTTAAAATTTCAACTTCAATTGTTAACGCCATTAAATTTTTTATTTGTTAAATTCATTAGAGTGACATTTTAGGTTTTTTTTTTTAAATACTCACATAGTAACCACGTAACAGAAAAGCATTGCTATAGACGTGAATTTAATAAATAATTTTAACGGTATTAACAACTCTTAAAAATTACATCATTTAATCAAAATAAAGCACTTGGACTATTCAATGACTTTGTAAAATTTGAGGTACCAAATAATGTCAAGAAGTTGAAGTATAAAGATTAATCTTAAATTTGAGCGTAATATATGGATTAAAATTGAAACCTGACCATCGTTATATAATCTATAGAAAAAATACTGCGTCATGCCACTTTGCCACGCTCATAGTCTTCTTCTTCTTCTTCTTTTGCCAATACGTTTATAAAGAGTTAAAAGAAATCACCTTTAACCTTTCAATTACAAAAAAACTTTTTTATTCTTTGATACTTGTCAGCATATAAGATAACTATTACATATAAGTATGTAAATTATTTGGACTAATTATTGCAATTGTAAAAGTAAAAGGACTAGAAAATGTAAAATTGAAATATAAGATTAAATATCACATGCGAGCATAGCAGAGAAATCGAAGCTGTAATTTTACCATATAATGACTAAAAAAGGGAAAAAAAAAAAACAAACATGCCATTAGTTAGTCCAAATAATTACAACACTAAATAATTTTGATAGTTGATGTGGAGTTTTTTTTTTAAAACCTCATTCCAAATCATCATGCCAAAATAAATTTTTTTATTAGAATAGTGTTTTGTTTAAAAAAAATTATTTCAAAAAAGTTTTTAGAGTAATCATCAATATTAACCATTTGGACTAAACATTATTAAAAAACAGTACCAAATTATTGTAGAAATTCAAGTAATTTTAGGCCTAGTAGAGGGACCAAAAGCAATATTTGTCCAATTTTCTGTAAATTGCAAAAAGACTGGACATGTGTCAAGTAGAGGGACCAAAAGTGATATTTGACCAATGTTACATAAAAAAAACTGAGACTGAACACGTTATTATTTTGTAATGTATTTTTGTATTGCACAAAACGAATACAGAAGATACAAAGAAAATGACAATTAAAGAAATTATTAAAAAAACATATTGATAAATTATTTATATAATTTAATAACAATTATAATGTAAGCACATATTAATTTTTTATATTTATTTTAAAAAATAAATTAATTGTTATATAAAATTTTTATTACATTCAATAAAAAAAGATTTTACAATAAAAAAAACTTAAAAGGTTTTAAATGAAAAATAACTTTATAAAATGAAAAAATATTTAAAGTGGGACATATTGTTTGTTATATTTATTTAAAATTTAAAATTAATTACTTGATATATAAATTTTAATACATTCAATATAAAATAAAATATATTTTGATGTTCAAAGCGAGTGCAAAAAAAGTGTAAGAGCTTAATTGATTTTCTTTAGAAAAATTTAGGACTTTAGTCTTAATTTTTATCTCATAGTTAATTTTTTCAACACATGATATACTTAAAGAGTTTGATTCGAAAACATAACCACCAAAGACACAAATTGTGTACCAACAGCTTGCAAGAAAGCAAAAACATCAACATTAATCTTCATTGGAACATCAAAGTATCCCCATGAAGCTCCAAATCTCATTATAAAAGTATCATATTCCATAAACATATTTTTATTTATGAATTAGTCCTCCAACATATTTTATTAAAAATAAGGAATATTACCATAAATTCTAGCAATTAAGGTATATGCAAGTTAGGGTTATCACTTTTCTAAAACAAAATTAAAGTAATCACTTTGCTTTGTCTACTTGAAGGGGAAGACTACTTTATAAATAGATTTTATGTATAGGAATGATAATTATATATTTTTATTTTGGTTATTAAATTATAAAAAAATTTAATTTTATCACTGTTTTTGTTTTGGTCACTTGCCCTCTCACTAGTTAAAATGTTAATGGAAATGGTGGGGTGGGCTTTTTTTACTTGGTATAATAATATATTTAGTCCTTAACACTTATACATTCTATCAAATAAGTTTTAATTCTAAATAATGCAACTAATTTAATCTAAATTCTATCAATTTCATTCTCAAACAATACTAATAATTTGAGGAATGACTGAGAAATGGCAATTTGAGGATTTACAATTTGACTTCTTTGTATTTTTTTTCCTGCTTATAGTTAACTAGGTATGTAACAACTTGTCAAATAAAATGAAAAAAAGAAAAGAAATAAAATATATATGTGGGAAAAGTTAACGAATGTTAACTTATTGATCTGGCATCCATGTGGAAGTCTACGTGTATCCCATATAAGCAATTAATTAATTTTTTAAAAAATATTAAAAACGAATGTTATTCATATAATATAATAAAATAAATTTAAATAGACATAAGTGATTGCAAATATCTTATTGGATATTTTGAAATTAAGTTTATTTATAATTTTCAATGGTTGTGTGTTAACTGGACCATGCATTTTATTTATAATTTTGAAATTAAGATTTCACTCTACCAAGGGACCAAATATTGGAATTAACTTTATGTATAGTTGAAATTTAAACCAATGAAGCTTCATATTTGTATAATTTCCGTGACTCTTTCATATTATATTCTATCTTTTTATCATGTTTTATTTCATATAAATATTTATACTTATACTTGTCAAATAAATATATGCAAAACAAACAAGTGCAATAGAAAAGCATTTAGCATTAAAGAAAATCGGCGGCTTCCAAAAATTTCATTAATTTACACCCTAAAACAATAATTTAAATAATTAATTAGTACTGCAGAAATGATTTAAATAGCAAATCATTTAGATTAGAAAAAATTCAAAAAATTATTAATTTTCAGACCCAAAATAATATTGAAAATTAAATCTTACACACTCGTACAAATCATAGATGAACCCCCAAGTAATAGTGAATTTAAATCATACAAACCTAAACAAATCTTAAACAAAGCAACATTTAAACCAAATCACACTTAGAATTTGAGCATTCTTCATTGAAGAAGTACGAATGAAATGTCAAATGCTTCGTGAACTCTTTGGATCGGATAAAACTTCTAGTGCTTTCCATTTGAGCAAAACACATCTGCAGCCATGAAGACAATTAGAACTAATGTTAATAATGAAAATAAAATCATGAAATAAGAACAATTAATTGCATTGATGATTTTTTAAAAGATAATAGCTATTTAATCATCCAAAGTACTAGCCACAAAGCTCTAAACTTGGTAATTCAGACATTTGCAATGAATAATATAGTTGCATGAATAATTCAGATATGTTTTGGAAAAATGCTCATCGTGCTCATCCTCAGTCTTAAAGTAAACCAAAATATCGTCAATAAAGACCATGACAAACTGATCCAGATACGGTTGAAACACTCTGTTCATCAAATCCATGAATGCAGCCGGAGCATTCGTCAAACCAAAGGGCATAACTAGGAACTCGTAGTGCCCATAACGAGCCCTAAATGTCATCTTATGAACATCCACTTCCTTAACTCTAAGTTGATGATACCCAGAACGGTGATCTATGTACAGCCCAATTTTTTTGCCCGACCCAATAACCAACCCAAACAACCAATTACAACAAAGCCCAATAACAACTCGAGCCTAATTACAATGCATGACCCAAATGGCCCAAAACACAAATAAAAAAAAAATAAACCCTAACCCTAGGTGCCTTTTGGCCAACTGCCCTTCTGCCACCGCCGCATGCCTCTGCCCACCAACTCCTCTGCTCCGCCGCTCACCTGCTCACCCCACTTGTGCTTGCAACTGAAGTGACAAAAAAGTATTTAAAAAAGCTTGTAAAATGGCTATAAAAGCCAAGCAAAATCAGTTGTAAGGGTTCGGCCCCAATTTCTTGAAAAAAAATAAAAAAAAGCAACAAAATTCTAAGGTGATTTCGCTATTTTGTTTAAGTTATATATGTATTATTTTTTCTTTTTATTTCGAAACAAAAAAAATAAAAAGTAGAAGCATTTTACCTCTTTTGGTCATCGCCGGAGAGCCTGGAACCCGGGGGTTTACATCGGAGAGGCACCGGGGAGAAACGAGAAACTTTTTAGTTCTCGGCCGCCGTATACGGCGGCGCTGATACTGGTGACCGGCGGCCGGCATAGCGGCGATTGGCCGGACGTTAGGCCGGAGTCTGGGCTGAAAGAGGGGAGGGAGAGAGAACTTTAAACTTTTTTTTTGAAACAACAAGGCAAATGATTTTTTTCCTAAAAAACTTGGTTTTTATAGGCCCCCAAAATGACGTCGTTTTGGGGCAAGCCTCTCAAGCCAAAACGGCGCCGTTTTGAGTGACCCGATCCGCCCGACCCGCTCCAGGCCAGGATCCGCGTATTTTTGAGCGGAAGGGCTAATTGCGCTTTCAGCCCTTCCGCTTTTAAATAATTTTACAATCAAGAACCTTTTGTATTTTAAATTCGCACATTAATTTATTTTTCTTTACAATTTGTCCTGTGATGCTGTGCGTTTCGGGGTAGAAGGAAAAATTGCTCTCTTGATCCCTCCTTGTTGTTCGCGCATCCAAAATAGCCTCTCCCCTTTAATTTATTTGCGATTTGCCCCCCCCCCCGAATTTTGTTCTAAAACTCAATTTAGCCCTCTTTTTAGTTATTTTGGTTATTTTATTATTAAAATCAATAAATTTCATATTATTATTATTGTTATTATTATTATTATTATTATTATTATTTATATATTCTTTGTTTTATTTTATTATTATATTTTTAATTTGTTTTAAGGTATGTAGTTGTTATTTAATGATATTTTAATATTTAAAACCGTTTTCATTTTCTCTTGTTTCTTTTCTTTATCGCATCTTATATTTATTATTTCTTTATTTTCTTTATTGTTTCACTTCATATTTATTTATTTATTGTTTTATTTATTTATGTGTGCATTATTATTTAAAAAAATGTTTTAATTTCATTTGTTTATTTACTTGTTTTTTTATTGATTTGTCTTCTTTATCTATGTATCTTATTTGTGTCGTTGTTGCCCGTATTTTATGCTTACATCATCGTATTCATTTTTATTTTGTTACGCATATTAACACCTAGTTTTATATCTAATATATCATGTTAGATTAATTTTATTCAATGCATAAATTATCAATTTTTGGATAAACAAGTTCTCGTATTTAGATTCGAAAAAGTCGTACCCTAACTTACTGGGTTTCGATTTTCATAATAAATCTAAATACGCGAATATTTTCAAACTTAAGCTTTAAATGATCTCGGAAATTAAGAAAAGATCAAGTCCTAACTTACCGGGCCTGATCCCCTTTTTAAATCCGGGATAGCTAAATATCTTTTAAATAAGTAAATTTTTAGCATTCATTCGCGTATTGGGAAGTCGAGATATTGTGTCCTAACTTACTGGATATGATTCTCTTTCTCTATTAACGTGAAGTATGCCCTTTTCCCGAAAATTTTCAACATTTTAATACGAGGATCGTATTTTAAATCTCTTCAAAGTTTTCAATTTTCGACACTAAAACATTAAGTAATCAACTAGGTACCAATTTTGGGCGTATCGAGGGTGCTAATCCTTCCTCGTGCGTAACCGACCCCCGAACCTATTTTTCTGAATTTCGTGGATCAAAATCGTTGTTTTAATAAAATTAAATCGTTTATTAAAAACAACCACTTTTCAAGGTGACCCGATCACACCTTATCAAAAGGATTGGTGGCGACTCCCACATTCGATTTCATTTTTCAAAACCCAAGTCAACCCCGTTTTCATCAAAAAAATGGTGTCAACAATCTATTTTCGAAAACACTAAAGCCCCTCGAAACTGATCAAACAGGTCGTCGATCCTTTTTATGTATACCAAGTGAAACAAGATTCTTCTCATCTCTTATTATGTATACTTTGAGCAATTTTCAGTTTAAAATTGAGAAAGAAAATATCTTCTCTAATTTCGAAAAAAATTAAATGTCTTTATTATTAATTTTTTAGAATTATGGATTATTGTGTGTGTTTAAATTATGGGTTCCACAACCCAAACTGAAATGTAAGAAGTCCATTCCAGAAATTGGTGGCTTCTAAAACCCATAAATCAATACTGTTGAGAATATTTAAATTAATTAAGATAATTTAAATAAGAAGTAATTCAAATCTTACAAACTCGAACAAATCATAGATGAATCCCAAAGTAATATTGAAATCAAATCATACAAACCCAAATCAATCTTAAACAAAGTAACAATGAAACCAAATCACACTTGGAATCCGAGCATCCTTTCATGAAAGAAGTAGGAATGAAATGCCAAATCCTTTGTGAACTCCTTTGATCAAATAAATCCTTTGGTGCTTTTCATTTGAATAAATCACATCTACAACCATGAACACAATTAGAACTGATGTTGATAATGAAAACAAAATCATGAAATAATACCAATCAACAACATTGATGATTTAAAAATAATTTTTTAATCATTTAGAGTACTTACCACAAAGCTTTAGGCTTAGTCACCCCTACGGCATTTGCAGTGGAGAATATAGCTGCATGTAGACTTTCCACACTTGAGAATTTCTTCTTGGCAGAACTTTCCACAACGAGAGCATCCAGGGAAGCCCTCGACCTTCCTAAAAATTTAAGATCATAATGATGACGATGGCGATCAAAATAAAAAGACACTATGCTCCCATCCTTTATAAATGGAAATTGTCCAAGAACACATTTGGGATGAGCAGAAGTATCACAGATTGAACAAGAATAATACCAAAGGCTTGGATTTCTATATTGCTCACAAATATCACAATAACTTTGCTTCTTATCATCATGATAAGTAAGCTTTAGCTTGTGTTCATCAATTTTGTGAAGAGCTGAATGTGGTAATGTTAAGCATCCAAAATCCAAAGTAAATCTGCACTTTCCACATCTGAATGCACCTTTGTTGATATTAGCGCCACAACCATTACATTTCTCCCTGTATTTGAAATCATAAAAGAGAAAGTGTTGGTGTGCTTCACATTCAATGATATCAACAACTTTAGCACACCTTAAGCACATCTCCCAACCTCTAATATAGTAGAAGAAACCACTACAATGTCGATCGCAAAAGCCACAGTACTTGAAGCTGTTGAAACTGAGGGTGGCATTGCCTTGACGAAACCAATGTTGCTTGAATCTTGGCAATTCAGCACAGGTTTTATGAAGAAAAAAGGGGCATTCTAGACAATAATAGAAAATATTTGAGATAGGTAGCATGCACCCATCACATTTTCTATCAATTTCCTCCTCCATCTTGTCTGCTAACACCAAGCAATGTTGATGACTCAAATGTTCGATCTTTGCAGCTGCTCCAGCTTCATTCACCTTAATAACATGAATGATGGAAGACTGCATAGATGTTTCTTCAAGCTCCTCACATTGCTTTTCTTCCTCAATTACCTCATACAACCTTTCATCCTCTAAGACACAATTCACATGGACAACGTAATTGCAACTTGGCTTCCTACAAGAGTAACTCCCACGATCTAGTTTTACTTCATTGAAACAAATCTTGCAATCTTGCCTTGTAAGATCTTCAAGAAAATATTTGTGAAAAATGCAGTGATCATGTCGAGAAAATTTGATAATACGTGAGAGTGAAGTGCATTTCTTATGGACCATGACGTTGCATGTGGAACATATATAAGAAATAGAATTTCCCTCAGTGCCACATGCATCACAAATGAATGAACCTCGTCTTCGAAATAATGTGAATGGGTGTTGATGGCGGCTTTTACCTTCATCTATGGACATTGGAAGAGCACATCCAATATTGATGTTAAAAGGGCAAAGAGTACAACCATAAAAAGGTCCAGAATGATGCTTTTGGCATAGGTTGCAAAAACAATCACTATCACTACGGTTAAGAAAAATAGGGTGTATGTGATAGGAAGGGTGATTAATTTTAGTAGGTAACTCATCAAGACATTTCTTGTGAAGGATAAGAAATGGACACTCAAAACAAAAACATATAGCATTTGTCAAAGGTTCATGACACCAGGAGCAGCTGAATCTTTTGAATACATCTAATGCCATGGAACTTTCTATGAAGGTCAATGGATGATCGTGGATGTCATTTTTGGACGGTTGGCTAAACTTAAATGAAGAAGATAATTGAGCACATTTGATGTCAATGGAAAACCAACAAGAAAGACATTGATAAAAAAAATGTTACGTTTTCCCTTGCATAATGCACAACCATATAACAAATAATCAATAGGACGTGGCTTTTCTCGAAGATAAAAACCTGCGTCTGAGTGTTGGGGATGGAAAGGGTGATTAGGAAGTGAAAGGGGTGCCTCTGCACATTGCTTGTGAAGGTGATAATTGCAATGAATACAAGTGAAGCATGGAGCTGAAAGTAGTTCCCCACATCCATTGCAGTAAGCTTTGAGACCTTCATTGCTTTGCTCTGCCACTAACACCAAGGGATGTTCCTGATGAAAAGGATGCTGAATTTGTTGCACCGACTTGTCGTGACTCTCATTCTCATTCTCGCTCACACTCTCATTCTCACTCACACTCACACTCTCATTCTCATTCTCGCTCACACTCTCACTCTCACTCTCACTCTCATTCTCAATCTCATTCTCACTCCTACTCTCACTCACACTCTCATTCTCACTCACACTCTCATTCTCAATCTCACTCTCACTCTCACCCTCACTCACACTCTCATTCTCGTTCTTCATCTCCATTAATTAGTGTGTTTGTGAGAAATGAAAAATATGAAGGAGATGATAGCAATGAATGAAAGACAGAGGATGAATAAAAGAAAGAAGAAAGGAATGAGTGAAAAATAGTTACCTGCAAAGTCGTAGCAAGTAAATAAAGAAAAGAATGGTTTAGATGCTTTGAAACATCAACCTGAAGCCATTGCAATTCATAAGTAATAAATATATATGAATTTAAATTGGATTAAAGCGTTGTGGTATGGTTAATTGAAAGTAGAAAGAAGATGAGATATGTAAAATTGAGTTGGTAATAAAAAAGATGCCAACTATCTTCTCTTTCATATCAATCATTTTTTTAATATTGTAACAAACTATTTTACTTTTGCTAATTAAGAAATAGTTACCACTCAAGATTTCTTCAAATTTCAATTTTGTTTATAATATTTTGTAAATTTTAGAGTAAATGGTAGGAAGTAAGGTATATGAGAAAGTGGCATATTTGAGACTTTTAAAAAGAAAAAATTAAAGAATTGTGCTTTGCTTCACTGTAAACACAAAGAATGTTAGTTTTGGTAACTAAAAGGAAGCATGCCTTATTCTTCAAGACTTAATTTCATTTTTCATATATTAAAGTGTAAGCAATGAAATTTATATTTAAAGATGAAACTGCTTCAAATTTCAAATTTGTGTAATTGTAATAATTATATTACAAACAAACAAAAAAATCAAATAAATATCTTTTAATTATATAAAAATATTTATATATTTATTACAAACAAAAATATCTTTTAATTTAACATAATAAGATTTTTGTTTTGTTTGCAGCCTCAACTTTATTCACTTTAGTCCTTTTTCTTAATTACTCTTAATTAAGCTAAATTCACCTAATTAGAACCTAATTAGGCACACCACTAGTCTCATAAATGTTTCTAATAATTATTTACAAATCCATTTCACTAAGACGGAGGCCCGATATTGCACTTTTCTGATGCCCATGAATTTTGGGTCATTACATTTCTCCCCCCAATAAATTTCGTCTTCGAAATTTACTTGAAAAGAGATGGGGGTACTGAGATCTCTTAATTTCTTCCGGTTTCCAAATTGCTTCTTCTACACTATGACTTCTCCACAACACTTCCACTAAGGAAACATGTTTATTTCGTAACTGCCTTACCTTCTGAGCTAATATTCTCTGTCGAAATAATATGAGAATGGTCTAATCGATATTTTCGTAGCATAAAAACATGAAAAACATCATGAATCCTTTGTAATTTCAAAGGCAATACTAAGCAATAGGCAATTGGCCCAACTTTTCCTATAATTTCTTACGACTTAATAAAACGAGGACTCAATTGTTTTTCAACCTAATTTTAATATTTTCTTCCAAAGCAATACTTTAAAATTATTTTGTCGCCAATAGAATACTCAATATCCCGACGTTTTAAATTTGTATACGATTTCTATCTGTTGAAGCTGCCTTTAGTCTATCTCGAATCTTCTTAACAATTTCCTCCGTTTCTTGGATTAATTCTAGCCCTATCATTTTTCTTTCATTCAATATATAGGAATACCGCACACCCTTATAATTTCCCAAATTTAAACTTCAACAAGTTTCTTTTTTGAAGTGACCAATCAGTTCTGATTGCTACAGAATGAACTGATTTCATAAGGCTATCAACAATCACCCAAATAGCATTCTTTTTACCCCTGACCACCAATAACTTTTTTTTGTAAATCGTAATATATTTTCATTCCTCTAGGATGCAAAACAAAAGGACTATTATGAGCTTTTTGAAGTATCAACTTTTTCAATTTAGAAATATCCAGAACGCAAATTCGATTGTGAAATCTCAAGTAACCACAATTATCAAGGCTAAAATTTTTTAATATACCATTCTAAACCATTTCTCTTTTCTTCACCAATTTTCATTTTCTATCTGCACTGACTTAATCTGATCAACATCACCAATTTGATTTTTAATCCAGCCAATAAGCTTTCATCGTCATTGATACTAAGCTAAGCAAACATTGTTCGCTATTCAATTGCTGCTTTCCTACTTAATACATCAGCTATAACATTAGCTTTATCAGATTAATAATCAATAATGCAATCAAAATTTTCCAAAAATCTCTATCTAGCAATGTTGTCTTAAATTCAACTCCCTTTTAAGATAGAAGATTTTTGATACTTTTATGATCAGTATAAATATAACACTTTTCACCATACAAATAGTATATTAAAATCTTTAGAGCAAAAACTACAACAGCTAGTTTCTAAATCATGTGTAAGAAAATTACGTTCATACATTTTTAGCTGACGAGATGCATAAGCAATTACTTCTAGTCTTACATCAAAACACGACTAAAACCGTTCAATAATCCTCACTATAAATGGCAATATTCTTTCCATAAGAATCGAAAACCTTTAGTAGATTATCTTTGGAGTTATTCTTACAATCTTATATATATATATATTAGGCTCTACTTTGTTATACTTTTATTTTCTCATTTTCATTTCCTTTCTCTTTTTGAGGCAAATAATGATTATTCTAGTTACGGATCAGAGTTATTACTCCTAATCCAAACCTCTTAGAAATCTATTAGCCCGGCCGCTGCTAACAATCTCTTCGAGGTAACTGTTCTTTTCAAAGTTTGCCTCTTTTATTACACAATTTACAACTTTGCTATTTTTTCTTCTTTTTTTTTTAACTAAGGTTTTTATTTCTTTCTATACTTCTTTCTAAAAAAATTCATTTTCTGATCTTCATAATTGAAAAATATTACTATTTTATTCTACTTCTCATATTTCTATTATCTCTTCTATTTCCAAAAGACTAAACTTATATTAATGTACCAAACTTTTCATTTACAAACTCTGACTTTCTAAGTTCTCATTTTATACATGTACAACTATATATATACATATACCACTAGTCTCATAAATATTTCTAATAGTTATTTACGAACCCATTTCACTAAGACGGAGACCCGATATTGCACATTTCTAATTTTCATAAATTTTGGGTCATTACAGACCGTGTGGCTCACTGTTTGCTATTAGGGACCACACGGGCCAGAGATACTGGCGCGTGTCTAGGCCGTGTGATTCACTGTTCACCATTAGGGACCACATAGGCTAGAGACACGGGCGTGTGTCCAGGCCGTGTGACTTACTGTTTGCAAATTAGACCTATATGGGCCGACGACACGAGCGTGTGTCAAACCGTATGAGACACACGGGCAGGCACATGGGCGTGTGCTAGGCTATGTGGAGCCATATATGCCAGCCATGTAGGCATTCAGGGACAGTGATTCCTTACGGTTCTTATATACTTACAGACAATTATAATAATACATTTAGTCCTCAATACTTACATATTCTATTAATTTGATCCTAATTTAAAATAATTATAAAACAAAATTTAATTAGGTAAGGTGTCATTGTTTTTGTGTAAGGAATTTATTTATTTTTTCATTCCTATTCAAAATCAAAAGAGTGTAATTAACCAGCTCTTTCTTGTTGTGCCTGAACAATATCATTTAAAAAGAATGTGCATGAACAAGAATAAAAAAATAAAAAGCCCTATAGGCCATAATTACACCAATGATACAGCACCTTCGTTTGGGTCTTACTTTGAAATCAAAACTTGATCTGTTTCGGTGCCAATCCCAACTCCCTATTCAACTGCAACCTTTACTTCTCGTTTGAGTGTGCACATTTCTTCAACATCCTTCACATTTTTGCGAGCAAAACAAAGCCAAACCAATTCTTTATTCAAAAAAAAAAAAAAACAGAAGAAGAAGAAAGAAAGAAAGGCCGGGACTGTTCTTACAATTCGAGCCTCTAAACCTGGTGAGAATGTGGCATTGGTAAAGGTTTTTCCCGCGGGATAGGTCGAAGCCACTCATTCTTCACCGCCGCTTCCTTAATCCATATAAATGAAATTAACGTCTCTCTCTTCCAAAGTCACCTTAAATGAATACAAAAAAAATTATTTTGTTCGATAGAAGCACCCATTCTAATTTCAAACATCGCCCGTCATCACTTTTTTCTTTTTGCTAATAAATTGGAGATAAAAAACAATAACAATGAAAGATTATTATTCTCGGTTTTTTAATGAAAAAATAAGCACAATGTTCTCTTTTTACTTAATCAATTTTGAGAGGTTCTCGAAGAACTTCTTATCCCTTCTTTTCTTTGTTTTCCAATGTGATTTGATTGTTTCAAGCTCAATTTCATGAGATGATTTCAATCTAATAAAAAATTTATTTTCTTCATACGTTTCAACGTGAAAGAGATTACCAATTTTCTCAGCTAAAAAAATGAAAAAAAAATTCTCACCAAAAACAATACATTACAAACAATTTCAAATTAATTTCTTTTTGTTGTTTTTTTTATAATTTCGCTTTATGAAGAAGATGTATTCAAGAAGCAAATTGATAAAACTTATAAATGTAAAAAGTTAAACTTGTTAAATTATTTAGTATTAGAATTAAATTGACAGAATGTACAAATATTGAAGACTAAATATGTAATTATACGAGTTAGAAAAAGACTTACCGTTTTCAATTTAATAATGGACGATCAAAATAGAAATAAATTCAAACCTTCATACCTAAATTGAAATTTCATACGTATAAACTAGATTAAAATTCATACATCAAATTGTACATCGAAATTAATGTATAATTCAAATATTCATACTTTTTTATTATTAAAAAAAAAACCCAAATTAAAAATGAGCACCATGCCCTTGGACGTGCGCCCCTAATCTTTGCGGGAACGCAATGAAACAAAACATATATAAGGAATTAAAAGCCAACACAAATAAAAGAAAAATATTTATAGTGAAGTTGAACTTAAAATAAAATCTCTCAATACTCAACATTCCCAGCAAGCATCATGTACATCATTCTTTACTCATATTTGCCCAAAACTTCCTATACCTCCTGATGTACAATTAGGTATTGACTAGAAGATATACATAAATAGATATTTGCCCAAATGCAAGTATATATTTAAGAAAATTGAACATACCGTGTTAAAACACATCAATATTCCATCCAAATCCGAGTAACGTTGAGGCTGATGTAATTTTAACTCTTACAAGTCACCGTTGATCAGAGATCCTAGAATTCCAGCCTTGGGGGTATAGTAAGCAGCAGTTGAACATACCGTGTTAAAACACATCAATATTCCATCCAAATCCAAGTAACGTTGAGGCCAATGTAATTTTAACTCTTACAAGTCATCGTTGATCACAGATCCTAGAATTCTAGCCTTGAGGGTATAGTAAGCAGCACCCATTCTTGTAAATGGCGATATTGGGTCGATTTTCTCAGTTTGTTTGATGGGGTGAGGTCAATCGTGAACTCTATAAAAGAACCATTGCCTGTTCTTTTTCTCACACTGCATCTTACTGGAAATCCTCAGCCACAGCAGAACATTTCTCCCTCGGATCTGGTAGCAACAGGCTTCATGAATGTTAAACAGTTTGTCATCATAGCCAAACTGTGATCACAAGCTTCGTTAATAATTTTACGGAGAAGTGATTCTGAAGTCAAGTTGGGGCTGCAGAAGGTGGCAGAGATGTCTTTGATGGGGAACTTGACACTCGATAAATGCATCCCAACCATTGCCAAAAACAGGTTCTCGCTTGATGTATAGCTAACTGTAGCATTTATAACCTTTGAGGATATAGGCCAAGTGGAAAAGACAACTTCACAGTAAAACCGATTGGGCTGAGAGTTTAACCAAATGATGGGAACAGCAATAATGCAAGCTCTATGCATTTTTTTTTGGGGGGGGGGGGGGGGGGGGGACAGCAGAATAGTCAGGCTTAGGCAATGTCACTGACCAAGAACTCTCAAGATCTTCAGAAAAGGACACACCGACATACCCAGCTCATTGCTTCAACATCTCACCTTGGTTTTGCCCTAACAAAATGGAACTTTCTTATATTCAGATTTCCCATTTGAAAATATTTACCCATTCTACATTGACAGACAGATGATATAAGTATATTCGGATCAAGCTTACCATCTTGGTTTTGTCATCACAATCAAATCAAGAATAAACACGTGCAAATTTCCCCAACAACTTTCATAAAGAGCAAAACACACACCATGTGAATTACAGAAAGGTGGAACAAAGGCACAAATTGAACAATCAAGAGATTTGACAACGAAATAGCAACAAAAAGAAAGAAAACTTAACGAGAACAATTAACTGCATGGAATAGAAATGTACCACAGAAGATGAGACTAATAAGGAAACTAGAAGCCTTCAGACATACCCGAAGCAGAGGAGTCAGGAGGAGCCTGCTTTATCACTTTCATTTCCTCTGGCATATTGCCATTTGCCGCATTCGGAACCAGAGCTGGAATCAACCCTTTAGTGTTGCGGACTATTTTAGCCCTCCTGTGAAAATAAGAATAACAAATGGAGAACAGAGGGGATCAGGTAATAGTCCTTCATTTGATCATACAAAGATCTTTAATGAGCATATGAAGAAAGAATTGAAAATTCGGCACTTACCTAATGAATTTTTGCTTTAAAGTACCTGGTTTCATCTTCGATGCCCCTTTACCAAAACCATATAAATGTTATTTCAAGCTCTTATATTTTGGAGAGAAATATAAATCAAAGAATAAACAATGATTCTCACCAGATTTTAGAACCACAGGAGTTGTTGAGGGTTTCCGGACACCCCTCTGTGCTTTTATAGATGCAATGACAGAATCAGCATTAGGTCCCAAACCCTTCCGTCCCACCAGCTTAATTCCCAAATTCTCACAGAGGTAGTTCAACCTCATCTCATCACCACCTCTCACTTCTCTCAGCTCAAGTGCCTGTTGCTTAGATAACAATGTGTAAACATGTAGCTGTTGTTGCTGATTAAAATGTGACTGTAGCTGCTGAAAAAGCACCTTATTAGAATGTTGCTGATCTGTCTTTGAACCTTCCTGATTCTTCTTTCGGGGCTCACTGAATGTTATCCTCAAAACTGCTGGTGACTTTGGATCAGCATTCTTTCGACCAAAAATAACAGAAAAGTTCCCGAATTCCAAATCAGGTTCTCTGAACAAATCCATAAGGAGGGAAGCACAAGAATGAACATTATTTGAAGGACTCCTGTCTATCTTTTTCTTTGCAGTCCGAGCGTTGGCATATTGAGCCATATTTGCAGCTTCCCTGAGCCCAGTAAGAAAAGCTCCATGCATGGTGGCAGGGTATCGACGTGTAGTGGCCTCCCCAGCAAAGAAAAGTCTTCCATCCCCCACACTTTCTGCTAATATATCATAGTCATCTCCAGATGCTCCCACAGCAACATTAGAGTATGAACCTAGGCTAAAGGGATCACCACCCCATCTAGTACAGACGGTTTGGAGGGGTTCAGGGACAGTGATTCCTTGCGGTTCATATATACCTGCAGACAATTAAACACAGTCTCAGAATACTCACATAACCGAGAACAATTAAATTTTGGGACACAAGATACAATCGGTGCTGGTTCAAATCCACAGGAGACTTCGCCCTTTCTTTGTAGAATAGGCACATAAGACAATGAGAAACCCAAGAAAGTTGCATATTGCAATTAAAATGAACCACACGCAACCAAGACATATAAAATTTCTTTTAAAAATGTATCAAATGTTAATGCTTCCTTTGTAGCACATTCAAATAAAATAAATGACAAAGTGCTAGGGGTTATTCAAATATTCAAAGAAGCTGCCATGAATTTAAGCCATATGAGCAACCAGTACATAAAGAAGCTAAGAATGCACCGCAACATTAATATACGTTTTGCAGCTAATGACTGTCTTTCGGTATTTCAGACTACAGGATATATTTCAAGCTTACAGGAAAAAAAGAAGCTGCAACAAATAAATTATTCAACACATGAAATCAAAATTGATTACCCTTGAGAATTTGGAGAACTTGGGTTACTGCATCAGTAGGAGGCAGAGTCTCAAACCTATGTGCAGCTTCTCCTGCTACTAAAGCAAGCAAGAGAGGACCACCAGCAACTGTTGCATAGCTATAAAATAGAAAAAACTCCCCTCGGCGACTTGGATCTTCAGTAAGATGCCCAAAGGTATCAAGATCTGTACCCCAAAATACATAAGGGAAAAGCATAGCGACCTTATTCAACAACCCAAATCCCAACCTCTTTATCCCATCAAGTTTCCTCTGAGGCAACTCAGGAACAAACTTTATTGACCCACTCTTTAAAACTCCAAGAGGAACAGTACATAGTGCCATATCACCTTCAAATACCTGATTTCCTGCCGTAACCTGCACTCCATCACTTCCATACCTAATAGTATGCACAGTCTTCTCGTATAAAATAGGCACATTCTCTGCTAGAGCCTGAATCAACCTTCCATTCCCTCCAGGCAAGAAACAATGATCCCCTCCCATGTCATATGGATCATCTTGGTCCCAAAATGCAAGTGAAAGCTTTGAAACCAATCCTGCATTTGCATATTCTAAATTTGCAAGATGCCAATTGAACAGATTAATCTCCTCTTCAGTTACTGCATCTCTATAAACCTGTCTAAACGTCTCTAATGCTGCCCCAAGTGAAACATCCATGGAAACCTCCCCCATTAACTGCCTAAGCTTACTAGCCTTATCCAAAAGCCGATTAAAAGCCGTCTCCACCTTCATATCCATATCTGGATCCACCGGACTCCCATCCATCCGATAAAGTGGACACTTATCCCTCACCTTAAAAAGCGAAGCACCCAATTGTTTTGCCATGATCCCTAATGGATTCCCCAATGTACCTGTTAATACACTCCCACCTAAATCTGCAGCTGCACTCACCCTATTGCCTCCTTCCATCTTCTTTGTATAAACCCTCCCACCTGCTCTCTTCCTCCCTTCCAAAACTGTCACCTTAAATCCGAACCTCATTAGCTGTCTAGCCGCAGCCAGCCCCGCCAATCCAGCACCAATGATAACCACATTACCTTTACTAAGACCGACAGGAATTTTGTCCTTGATTGCTGGGGCAACCCCAAAATTTATATATCCATGAGTAACCAAATAATCATAAGCAGAATCTAAGAGCGTACGACAATGTTGTGGTATAGAATCAACAAACATTTCTTTAGTCACCCAATTGAATATATTTTCACGCCATTTCGCAATAATGTGATTTCGAATAAGAATGTAATTTACCTGCTCGATGCCACCAACAGAGGAAACTACGCCGAAGTCAATTTCTTCCTCAGTGAGAGAATCAGCAGGGAATCCAGCGGAAAGAGCGGTGAGAGCCTCAGCCGTCGATTCTTTATTGATAACAATGATCTCGTCGGCAATTTTGGGTTGTGAAGTTTGTGTCGACGCCGCTACTGATGAGGGAATCGAATAAGGGTTAGGGTCAGAGTATGGAACATTGGGGTTGAATGAATCGTTGGGGAAGTTAAGGAGTTGAAACGATGACGTTGAGGCAGTGCGTCGGGGCCTGCCACGTCGTCGTTTTTTGGGAACTGGGAAGGGTAGAAGTTGATCATCGAGAGAAGGTGTAGCATTGGTGTTAGAATCGAGGACTGGGGTTAGTGTTGGAGTTGAGTTTGGGGTTGGAGGGAAATTAGGGTTAGGGTTTGGTAACGGTGGAGTGAGAGTGAAATGGGGAAGGGGGAATTGGGAGAATTGATCAGGGGTTTCATTTGGTGAGTTCATTGAGCTTTCTTTCACACTATATAGTGAGAGGGAGGGCTGCGTAAAGGGGTAGAGATGGCGGGGGAAAAAGTAGTGTTTGTTTCCTGAGAAAAATTTTACTAGAACAGCATTCAGTTGATAATAGGAACCGCAACTCAAAACGACTTGTCGTTTTGTTAAAAAATAATAAAAATTACTTGCAAGTTGTAACTGAGTAGCCGTCATGGAGAAGCCAGCGAGGGCGTCCTCTGTGCATAAGTTAATGGATTTTCATAAATTGACCCTTGCACTATATTTTGTTTTTCAGTTTGTTCCTCAAAGTTTTTTTTTTTTGAAAAGTAATACTTAAATTATTAATTTCATCTTTTATTAAAAAAGTACGTCATTGTCAATAAAATTTATCAAAAATAAGATTTATCAAAAGTAATACTTAAACTATTGTTGATACAAAATACAATAAGAGAGGTGGACAAAATGAAGCAAGAAAGAGATCTAAGTGGTGTAATGGAGGCCGATTCACCTAAAGAGGCCGAGAGCCAAAACAAGGATAAGAGAACATATTGATCAGAAAAAAAAGTGTTTAGAATAGCTCTAGGGTGCTACAAGACCGATTATCTATTCATTGTTTTTAAGGTATTTATAGGAGAGGTCCCATTGTTATTGAGTAGAACGTGTCAAAAAATACATTTAACCCCGTTAAATATGTAATGGATAATCATATACACATGTCATGAGATTCTATCAATACGAGGTACTTTAACATAAATAGGTTCCTGATTTCCTTGGAAGTGTATCCACCTTAGAATAATATCCACACTTAAGCTCAGGTGGAGGACTCCATTGAGGTAGAGCGGATGGTCACATTCAAGGGTATTGTGAATAAGTGGTCTGTTGGGATGCTCTTTCAGAGGAAGTTACTGCAGGGTAACGATGGTTCTAGTGCTGACAGTGTTTGCTTGGTGGAGGAATATAACAAGTATAAATTTTATATTTATAAAATAGGCATAATGTCAATTTTAACCTTTAACATTTATATTTTTGTTTATTTGACCTTTATTCTTTTTTTTTAACTAAATTTGACTTTAACTTTTTAAGAAGAGTCATATTTGAAGCCATCAACTTTTTATAAATAGTCGAATTATTATTTTTAACTAAAATGTTAAAGTTTTCAACAAGACAACTTGCATGGTAATCTATACATACTTCATGTTTTTTTTTTTTTTTGAATTTTTGTAAACTTTTTATAATTCTTTTAAATTTTTTTATTTCTTTAAACATTTTTATGATTTTTTTAAATTGTTTGTTGATGTGCATATAAAAAATAATATCACGTTAACATGAAATATACGTAAACTACCATGGCTAAAAATTTAAAGTTTTAATAAGTGTTTAACGAAAAGCAATTTGAATTTTTTAGAAAGATTATTTATTAATTTTAATTTTAAAAAATAAGAATCAAATAAACAAAATATATAAGAGTTTATGCAACGTGCAAACATGCCGTGTGTCGCACATTTTTATTGGATTGCATTGTTTTCTTCTTTTATAAATTGAAACAAAACCAATAATTTAAATACCATTTATTATAAATAAATAAAAACTTTAAAAGTCTATATGAAAATTAATATATAGTTGGAAAGATAATTTATTAATAAACTGAATTGAACCCATTCAATTAGATTTGATAATACATATTATAATTAAATTTAAATAAAATAATATGTTTTATTATTAATTAATAATGGAAAATAGTACTTAAAAAATTGAAATGTGACCATCGAAATTTTAAAAAATTAAAAATTCGTACAATCATCTGGCAAAATTTATATATTTCAATTATTAATTTGATCATATTAAAATTTTATTGTAATTATTAGAACATATTACTCATAATTATACATACTATAATACTTATAAGTATAAATTTTAAGCAAAATAAATCTGCCACTGAACAAAAACTTTTTACTTCTTTTTTTCTTCAAATAAGTCGATCATTCCTGCGATGTATATAATTGAAAATTAAAACAATTAAGGTGAAATTCTTATCATAGTAATTTTTTTATATTTTAATTTTATTAAGTATTATCATGAAACGCGTTATCCTATTATTCAAGGGTTAGGGAAGGAATATGAGTAATTCTAAACATTGTATAAAAAAACAGATATTATAAAAACCTATAATGAAATTAATGTTAAAAAAAAACTAATAAGCATATAATAAACAAATCACATCATACAATAAACACTTGCATTAATTAGGGAAAAAGTTGCGTTATTACTTATTATATGTAAAGCAAGCTCAATAAAACCGAGTGCCTTCGAAGTATGTTCATGCTATGACATTCCGCTTGTGCAGTAGAATGAAGATGATATACATACCCGTATGAGCATTGGAAACCCAACATGGAAAACGTTAACAGAGAGTCTTTGAGCTTTAAAATTCTGTTTCATCGATGTCGAAAACCCTAAAAGCAAAGTTAACTGCAACATATCGTTAATTTGGTATAAGAAACTTTTAGAAGTATTTGCGCGGGTTAACAGGATAGGAAATCATACTCACTAGTCACTACTGGTGTTTCCCGTCATGGAACTGTGCATTCTTCGAAGATTTGAAAGTTTCCAAAAATTCTCTAGCCTTCCGCATTTCTTGCTTCTGCCTGGACCGGTCCCAATTGTGCTCCTTAGCAAGTATTTCGATAATTCGTGGCAATGCTCGGCCTGCCGCATCGGTGTCAAGGAAAGCAAGGCGAGATCTCCTGGCAATGAAATCAATAGCAGATTCACAGTACTCATTTCGAGCACAGTATGCAACCTCGGCCTCCAGATATGGGTAACCATGGGCAAGCCTCTTACCCAGTGTTTCATTCTAGAAATTCAAAGGCAGATTTGAAATTGTTAAACCGAATACAAAGAAGATAAGACTTCGCCATATTTGATTGTTCCCAAACCACTCTATGTTAGATCGATAGAGGTTTTATTTTGGGAAGGATGGATTAAAACTCTGGGATTTGAGATGATGATCACAGACCAACTACTGAGACAAATAATTAACACTTATGACTTGTGAGAGCATAGCAAACCAACCTGAGCTATTGTGGCTACTCGTTCCGCTAAGGTCCCATAAGCATGACACAAATGCTTTGCGCTAGCAGTGTCCATTACTCCTGGAACAACTTTCCCACCATGTGTCTTCTTCATGCGTACGTACTGCTGAGCAAGAACAGTAAAAGATGAGCTTTCCCATCCATCTCCACCGACCAGCCGTAGGTTGCCTGTTATACATTCATTCCTAGGGCTTAGCTTACCGGACTTGATAGCTGCATTCACCGCATCTTCTGCCATGCTGAAAATAATTCTATTAAGTTTGAAAGGTCGTACTGAAAAGAAAACAGATAAAGGAGATCAAACGAACAAGATGCCGTGCCCGAATATCAAGGGAATACAGAGTATGCCCATCAATTAATTTGTAGTTCAACAGTTTACCCTCCGAATTCTCCAACATTAGTTATCAATAAAAATAAATTCGGCCTTGATGAACTACTATAAACTAGATCTAACTATTTGTGTATCTGCATCATTCTCGTATTTTACCATTCATAATTGTATTTAAGGTATTTTATATTTATATAAAATTTGATACATTAATAATTTGTACTATGTAAATGTTGATACATTCATGTATCTTGTCGTGTTCGTGATGTTTTTCTTTTATCGTGTCGTGTTTTAGGTATTTATCCATCTTGTCTTCGTGTTGTGTCTAATATTGTCATATCTACTGTAAACCACCAATATAAAAGGAAAATTTACCAAAACCAAAGTAAATATTACCTTCGATAAGTAGTCCACTTTCCACCAGTTATTGTGACCAAACCAGGAAAATCCTCACAAACAACATGATCTCGAGAGATGCTCTCAGTGTTCTTTGCAGTAGGATCCATTGCCAATGGACGAATACCACTCCAAGCAGAAAGAACATCTGTGCGTCGTACCTAAGAGTTTTAAGTCACAAATTTAGTTGAAAATTAGACTAAACATATACCCAAAAACGAGACAGAATTAGAAATAAACTAGAATGAAAAAGTAACATATCAAACATTGACAAATCCAGATTATACCTTGACGTTAAGATAATCACATATAGCATCAAGTATAAATTGTATTTCATCCTCGTGTGGTTCTGGAAGTGCAGTGATGGAAGTATTAGAATCCGTAGTGCCAGCTACAGTTCTCCCCAACCATGGAAGC
This sequence comes from Gossypium turneri, assembly GCA_008044935.1. NCBI lineage: Eukaryota > Viridiplantae > Streptophyta > Magnoliopsida > Malvales > Malvaceae > Gossypium > Gossypium turneri. Next base: position 5,407,595 of record CP032576.1, read on the forward strand.
ATGAAAACAACACGTCCATCCTTAGTTTTAGGGACAATCAAACCCATTCCTTCAGGAGAATAATAATCAGGGAGAACAACATGTACACCGCTGCTAGGACAAATCATGGACTGTGCATCCTTGTTAGCCATTTTCCTTACAGAGTCACAAAATGGTCCAGCCGCATTCACAACAACTTCTGCATAGGTTTCGAATTCTTGGCCTGTTCATATATTAATGAACAAAAAGATCAAACAGATCACCACGCTACCTAATTACACCAATATTGGTATGCAGCGATATGCTGAAGAAAGAAATTTTTAAAGTGCAAGTCTTGTTGCAAACATGTTTTGGTGCATACGCATGCAAAATCATTTCCCTACATACGAACAAAAAATTTTATTCTTCTCATCATCTTAATAAAAATATCAAGAATTACTTAACACTGCTTTAACCTTACAGTAAATGAGATTAGCCGAAATAAAAAGATAAATTGACTAGGAAATCAACTATTTTGGAATGTAAAAATCAAATAACAAATGGTGTAAACTGGAAGAAAAATGCTTATTTATTCCAACCACAGAACAGCAGCATCTTACATTTTTAAGATTTTAATAACAAACAAGAAATTAAGTACTTCATATGATTTGGATGGAAAGCTTTCAAGTTCGATGAAAACTTTCATTCTCAAGCATTTCTCTGCTGTAGCATCCCTGCTGTCAATTCTAAGAAATTAGGATAAGCTAAACACTCAAACTATACAATTTTCTATCTTAATTTTGGTATATTTCGAAATTCAAGATCCCATAAGGGAAAGCTGAATCATGTATTCGAGTCATAACTAGTTAGAGCAAGTCAACTACAATATCACAATCAGCTGCTTGGACAGAAATTAATTGGTAGGTTCAAGACATAAGGCACTTTTGAATGTCAAAAAATAAAACTAAAATGTGCGTGAATCTGTTGCTTTCACTGAAAGACAGGGTCAAGTCAGAGAACAACAGTAAGTGTTATGGCTTTCTGCACTTAGAAATCAACTGCTTACAGGATTATTAACAAGTAATTATTAAATTTTATAGCCCTTTAGACTTTTTTCTCTTTCATTGCAAACTTGAGGTATTTGTTGAAGACCTAGAAAACAGACTAATCAAGACAGACATGTAAATTGTCATATGCTCAAATCGGTTAATAATTTGTGTGAATATTTTATTGTTCAAAGCAGATGCAGGTTGTACCTGACAGATTGTCACGAATTTTTGCACCAATTATCCTCTCAGAACCTTCATCTTTAAGAAATGATACAACTTCTGCATGGTTAAGCACTGCTGCTCCAGCAAGTGCAGCACTGCAAGCTAATCCAACATTTAGGCGAGAGTCATTCATCTGCCCATCATAGTACACAACTGTGCCCCTCAAGCTTTTATCTTTACCCTTTCTTGCAAGAGTAGGGAAGAGCTCAATAGATTCTTGCACTGAATAATATCTGGACAAATGTAATATATGGCGTCCTGCGACCAAATCGTACATTTTCAAGCCCATCCAGTAGTATACTACCTCAAACCAGTTAAAACAAGGTGTCATGCATGGCAAGGCATGGCAGAGATGAGGCGCATTCTCAATAACCTGTTTACGCTCCTCAAGTGCATGGAAAACCAGCTTCAATTGCCCGTAGTCAAGGTTAAAGACAGCTTTCTCCAAGTATCGGACCCCTAACCGAATTTAACAAATGCATTAGCTTAAATGCTGAAACAAGCATATGAAGAAGAAATGGAATTAGCTTCATATACCCATTTTATGGAATACAATTTAGTGTTGTTCGGCCTAAAGGCGGGGAACTAAAATTGTAGCATCAATTGCTATTCGTCAAACATTTTATATGATTCAAAACAAAGATTTTCCAGACTTGAAACTTTTAACCTTAATCAAAAGACAAGCTGCAGAAATCACTTCAAAATTCCAAAGAAAACCTGTGTATTAACAAATTAATTCAAGGATGCAATACCTAATCGGAAATAATATATGATACCAAAATATTGGATATAAAATTTTAAAAGGATTATTTGATGTCCTTATGTGTTTAACTCTTTGCTCTCTAAGTAAAAAATAAAAAATAAAAAGTCAAGAGCTATATTGCTAGATCCCAAAGCAGCAAAGACCTTAACATCTTCTTCACATGGAGCGAGTTCCTAAAATTTTAGCCTTTTCTCTTTCTAAAATTTCGAATCAATGCACTCATCATTTGGATTTGGCCTCTTCTAATGTTAAAATCAGCAATCAAACAAGTAGCCAAGAAAATGCATATATGATCACGCAAATCAACTTGAAGTTCTTTCACTTTTTTTAAATTTAATTGTTAACTTACGTTTCCATTAAAACAGTGAAAATAGATATCAAACAGACAAACTTAACCATTTATGCTTACCTCCATGAATTAGCTTCGTAGACCGAGAAGACGTTCCGGAAGAGAAATCCTCTCGCTCAACAAGGCCGACACGGAGGCCTCTAGTGGCAGCGTCCAGAGCAACGCCGCAGCCGGTGGCACCGCCGCCTACGACCAGGATGTCGAGTGGACTAGTCGAGCTGGCACCGATCAGAGTCGATTCCTGGACACTTCTGGAAGGAACAATGGCGTTTGGATCACTGATCGTCCGCCTCATGGACTCTACGACGGGGCCAACGCCGCGGTCATTTGAAGAAACAGACGGAGGTAAGAGAACAGCACCACCGCAGGCAGTAACAGCTACTGCCGCTGTAGCAACGGCGGCGACGCGGCGGAGGCGAGTGGCGGTTGCGGACATTGCGGAAGGTAGAGGAAGAGAGATGAATGAGAGAAAGAGAGAATAGTTGGGAGGTGATGGCGTTGGGAAGCGGTCCGATGATGATTACGATTTTGGAATATTCTATCCGAATTTACCAAAATGTCCCTTTCTACCAATTATAATTACCACGATGATCTTCATCGTCAGCATTATTCCACAATTTTGGGTTGTTGGATTACTATTATTACAAAATGTTGACTTTTATATTTAAATTCAATTGGTAAAAGGACATGTATCTCAATTACTACAACATCAACAACAGTAAGTTATAGGTTAGGTTCCTATTAGGTCAATATTCGGTAGAGTAAAAAAATTTCAAGATAGTTGAATTAACTAATCTTATATTAATAATCGAATTTAATTTGAATTTTTTTTGAATTGAATAAAAAAATTTCGAGTCAAATCGAATCGAGTTAATAAATCTTAATATTTACATTTAATGTTGTGTTTACATGAACCGATTATTTAACTACTAAAAATAATGAAGACTTTAGGTAACAAATTATATAAAAAATAAAGTGCTTGTTATATAAAAAAAAATTAAGTATAGAGATTAAATTTTGAGTAATATAGAGATCAAAATTAAAATTGATAAATCATGCTATTAGTCTTTGTATTTTTGTGAAAGTTGTAGATTTAGTCCTTACATTGTAATTTGATTAATTTTAGTCCTTATACTTTTAGAATTAGTCAATTTTAGTCCTAACCTAAACATTAACAGTTAAATTTATTCAGTTAGATTCAATTACTAGTCATGTACTATGTGTAAAATTGTATATTTAGTGCATATTCTCTAATTTGATCATTTTAAGTCATTATATTTTAAAATTTTAAAATTTTAGTTTTGATGCAAATGATAGCAGTTAATACATTAACTTTTTTTTTTTAGTTTTATTTTGTAGCTGGCATGACATTACGCATATAGCAATTGAATGAATTTAATAGTTATTGTTTGATGATGACTAAAATTTTAAAATTTGAGAAATACAAAAATTAAAAATGACTAAATTAAAGTAAAATGACTAAATTTATAATATTCGTAAAATACGAAAATTAATAGTAAAATTTAATCACAAAAATTTGATCATTGTTATATAATTAAAAAATAGAAAGTTGGAAAATAAAATTTAAAAATTAACTTAAAATGTAATATTTCATTGTAATTACCTTTATATATTGTTTATAGATAATAGCAATTAATCTGTAATTGATTTGCTTTTCTTAAATCTAAACGAGAAAAAAAAAACCTAAACTATTTGACTATTACGAATTATAATGAAATAAAATATTTATTAAAATATAATATTTTAAAAATAAAATGAATAATAAATTCAAATATCCAAATATTAATTATTATCTATAAATATAATAATTATAATACTCGAATTTAAATATTATCTAAATCTAAACTTATAAAAAAAATTTAACATTCACAAATATTCTAATTATTAAAATGAAAAATATAAAAAATAAACTTTTAAAAGCTTTAAATTGATTTAAGATAAGATATGCATGAATTAAAACATTTATTGTAATTCAAAACTTAAAAAAGAAAAGAAAAATAAAAAAAAAATTATCCTTGAAAGTCAAAGGTAAGAGAGATTAACATAAATTGCCACCAGCTTCAATATCTCCAACTTATTGTTCCAACTTATTGTTCTCTTACAAAACCAAAACAAAAGTCTTCATCAGGTTGTCGCAAATGGAAATCACCATAAGAAGTGGTGGCCGTCGAAGGTCCAATGGAAAGGTGGTGGAAGATGGAGGAGCCCTACATAGTAAACAAGCAATCCTTTACCTTAATTGACGAACTGGAAACACCCCATTTGCAGGTAAGTTATGATGATCATAACATTCCCCTTATTATACTTTCACTAGAGTTAGGAATCCCATTTTTAGATTCTAATAAACTCAGTTCGGGGTTTAATAATATGATGTTATATATATAGATTATCCTTTAACTAATGTTATTACAATGGCAGATGAAGTGAGCGAAAGTTTTGGTGAAAGAAGGAAAACTTTGAAGGGAAATCCCAAGATCAATAACTAATGACTACATTGAAAAGTAGGGTTCTTAATGTTGGAAAATATGGACACCACATATATAATAAGGGTAATTACATGTTATTTATTTACTATTATGATAGGTTAGCCCAAGTTAAAAGTGATGTAATTTGGTTAAGGTCTATTGAGCTTTAATTATTAAATAAAGTATGGGTCAAATATGTGTAGATACTCTAGTAACTAATTTCTAATTAATGATGAGCTAATTAGGAATTAGGACTAATGTGTCAAAGTTATATATATTAGGGTTATGATCCCCAAATAACACACAAGATAACTTTTCTAATATCTCATCCGTAGGAAAGAGAAAGCAAATATTCTATGAATTTCTTGTATGCCAATTTGGAAAATCAAATCCCCAAGATCTAGAAAAAGCTTCAAGGAATTCAGGGATTCAGGTACGCTTCCATATCTAGTTTTATTCTTGTTTTGTTCTTGATGATTTGACATGACAAATCCTGATTTATGATTTCTTAAGTTTTATATCATATCTTAATTTATGATTCTAACACCTAAACCAAAGTCGAAACTGACCACGTCTGTATTGAAAATCAGGCTTCTTAAACCAAAATAGAACCGTGTGAAAAAGTTGGCAAGAAATAACTTAAGGAATGGCATGACCAATAAAGGTAGAAGTGGGAGAGCTGAGCGATCGATCCACAATGTCAATTCTAGTCTGTCGCTAACCCGTGCAGGCGTCGAAAAATGCAGTTCATATGGGTGCATTAAGTGTAAATGTAACCTTTTAAGTGATTTAAACAATACTGCTGCCTACAGAGAAGGGATGGCCACGGGCAGTTCGAATAAAAAGAAGCAAAAGATGGACGCTTACATGATTCACCAATGCTATGCTCTACTCGATGAACTGAAGAAATATCCGATTGCAGGCAAGCTTTTCAACCTTTAAACATGTTGGGAACTCGATGAGCCCAACACACCCACTACAGAGGACCTAGGACCTACAAGTAATGTTACACCAACTCTTTAAAGTCGATTAACCTTTTATTTTCTAACTTCTTAGTGCACTATAATACTCAGGCGACAGGGTCGACCATATATTATTTAGGCAGCAGAGCTGACCATATATAGAAGCTAACCCAACTGCACTAAGTGCTTAGAAACCTAAGGCTTAACTGAGACTTACAATTACAAGAGAATAAAACAATTTTACTAATACACAATACAATTATAACATGACGCACACTTCTCTATTACACACACTTACAAAAATGAAAGCTCTTACCCTTATTTATAAAGTCTAGTGGCCATTGGATTGTTAACACTTGTCAACATCCTTATCATTAATGTTACAAATATCTAATAACAAGAATGTTCATGTATAATATCTAGTGTTCTAGATAATATCCTATTTCTTTATTTTATATTCTAGAATATTCCAAAGAAATTATCTCTTAAAGGTTAAGTTTGGCTTTTATCTAGAAGTTGCATTGGCTTTCATACTGAGTACTTCTCAAACTTTGGTCTACTCAAACTCTTCGTGAATATGTCTGCAACTTGGTCATTTGTCTTTGTTGGCACCATCTTGATCTCCCATTCAAAGACCTTTTTGCAAATATAATGATAGTGCACTTCTATATATTTTGTCCTTGAATGAAAGATTAGATTCTCTTCTAGACGTATGGTTGATAAATTATCACAGAGAAGCCTTACTTGTTAGTTTGTTAGCTGATTAAGATCTTCCATAAATTGTTTCAGCCAAGTACTTTATTATGCCACTAATGCTACTAACTGATATTTTGCTTCGGTACTTGATAATGACAATGTTGGTTGTCTCTTGCTACACCATGATATTGCTCATCATCCAAGGCTGAAGATGTACCTAGTTGTTGATCATCGTATATTGTAACAATTCATACCTCCAAGTGACGATTGCTTCACTAGGCCACAGACATATGAGTGTATGAGCTCTAGTGGTGTCTTGGACTGATGCTCTGACTCATTGAATCACAATTGGTGAGCCTTGCCAAATTGACATCCAGCACAGACTATATATGTTCAGATGTCTACTTGATGAAGTCCTCTTAATATGTCATTCTTCATCATTTTCTTCAACTTGTTGTAGCTTACATGTCTAAGACGCTCTGCCATATGCAGAAGTTTCTTCCGATAATTATTCCAAGACAAAGGCAACTTCGAGATGATAGCCCCAACTTGTAACAATTCTGGAATAACAACTTTAAAGTCACGAAGCCTGCTTACAAGGACTTGTAATTCATGGACTTGATCCATGATCGGGATACTATCAAGCATTTTAAATTTGAAATACTTCATCATTAAAAATTTATTAGTACCTTGTCGCTCGGTGTTGTATTTCTCTTCAAGAGCTTTCCATATTTCCACCGGGATTGCATCGACATATAAAGATCATATAATCGATCAGACAAGGTGTTGAGGATGTGTCGTCGACATGTGAAATTGTCTTCTTCGCGCTTCTTCTTGAGTTCAGCCACTTTCGCGATTTCCTCAGAATTTGCATTGGGGGTGGGATCTTCCACGGGTTGTAGGCTTGGACCCAGAACGTACGACACATTTAATACAATAAGAAGGAACAACATCTTGTCCTTCAAACGATTGAAGTTTGAACCATCAAATCGGTCAAGTTTCACAAACTCTTAGTTCATCACTTTGAATGCGATGTTAGCCTCCGTCACCATCTCCAAAAATAATTCTCTTTTATTGTTGGGTATTTGAGTGGAGACGATAGAATCAAAGACTTATATGGAAATAAACAATACACTTCAAGGCGCGGATGACGCTTTCCAAAAAGAACTATTTGCCCCCACACAAAGTTGCTAAAGGGTTAAGACAAAAGTCCTCCCTGGATACAACAAAGTTTCAAATTTCCTTTGATTAGAAAAATCAAGGAATTCCCTAACTCTTACTATAGTTTCCGAAAATAAGACTGATTGTAATTGTATATTTTGTGAGCACCATAATGCCTTTATTTATATGCACTCAATGAATACAATTTTGAAGAGCCACGACCCTTCATATTGGACATACTTCTTGAGGGAAACATGTCCCATGAAAATGTATCCATTGAATGATAAATCATCACTTTTAATTTGAACAGTTCTTATGACTAATTAAATTTGTAAGATGATAAATCATCACTTTTAATTTGAATAGTGCTCATGAATAATTAATTTGCAATATATAATTTCCAACAAAAGGAGCTCCTAATTCCGTGTGGAGGCTCTCTTTGGGGTCCGAATCCACTGCATCAGCTAGGCTTGATCCTCAAACATGACTACACAGAAGACGAAACCAAAGGCAATGATCTGTATGATGATATTGAAGCAGGAGAAATTGTGTCATAATTAAGCTTTGATTAAGAGATTTTTCGAGTTGACAGCAAGTCAGCAACTGTTATTCATTTTGTAAATGTAAAATTTGACAAAAATCAGTATACATACAAATGAAGCATTATATAGTGCATTTGAGATATCAAATTATGGATTTTATTGCATGATTTCAGAATTGTTTATTATCTCCGATATGCTTAAAAATACTTGAACTCATGCAGAAAGGATTGTATAAAACTGTGATTCCACGTCGTCATCATCCCTTTCCAATGGGAGAATGACAAATTATGTTTTTTTCTCATTGGAAAGCGACAAATCAAATTTTTTTTCTCATTGGAAAGCGATAAGGATGACGTGAAATCACAGTTTTATACAATTATTCTTCTAAACTCATATTTTTTGAATTTTTAAAAAGTATTTATATTCTTTTTAATTCATATTTAATAATTTTGTATATTTTTCTACCATTAAAATTGTATATACATTTTTTTAATATTTAGTATTAACATTGTAATATTATATATATTATAGATTTAATTTTTATGTATTTTAAATTATATAATATATAAAAATAATATAATATTTACACAGAAAAACAGGTCGAGCTAAGCCAGGCTCAAGGTGTTAAATATTTAAGCTCAAAATTGACACATTTGTTAAATGAACTAATTTTTAGGCTTAATATTTTTCAAATTTCAAGTATGCATTTGAGCTGGGTCAAGAGTAACTCAACCCATGAATAGTCCTGAACTAACTTAAAATAAATATATTATAAAATATATATTTAAAATAAATATATGGCTTAACCAACTTATATATTACTATTAAATATAAATAATTATAAAAATATTAAATATTAAATCGATTAAATTGATGGATTTAATTCTAAAATATTATCAATATAATCAAATATTCCCACTCTATAACCAATTTAACCGACCTATACTAAATTGACGAATGGTTTCCGTTAATGTTTGTAGTCTACACCAATCCCATATCTGAACCTGGACGAACCCTTCAGAAATAACCTCCTCTCTTATCCTCTACCAATCAGTTCTCCAGTGTTAGCAGCAAACCTAAGATCATTGGTCAACCTTTTAATTTCTAATTTACTGTTTAAAAACACTATCAGGTATCAATATTCGATCTGATTCTGAATCCTGTAATTTTCAGTCTCTCTCCAGGTATCGATTTCTTTCTAATCTCCCAATTGCTCTTTTGTAATCTGAATTTACAATCTAATTTGAATTGAATCCTTGCATAATCGATTAATTCCTTAGAAACCCATTTCGGGTTTTAGTTTTCAATAATCGCCTTCCTGTTAAATGAGTTCGTAATCTAGAATCTTGAAAATTTATGCAAGTTTGGTGGATTGCGCTGAATTTTAGGTTATTTGGGGGGCGATTTGTGGTCTGATTGCTGTATAAAACCATCGACTTGTTAGTTCAAATCCCTGATATGTATTGTTCATCTGATTATTTATGCAGACAAATGCTGTTATTCCCAATTGATTTTATTGGAGCATCATCGTTCAGTGCAGTGGCACTCAAAGAGGACAATACTTTAGGGATATTAGTACGAATGTACGATGCCCTAACTGATTTAAATATAATTGCAGAGAGAATAGAAATTGCTATACTTGTAGTATCATGTTTCAACCCGTTAATTCAAATTTCTGATCTTTATTTTTCATCTGAATTATGTACTTGTAGTTCTGTTCAAGTATTTCATGAATCCTGCTTTCTAGTAGATATCAGTGCTGTACTTGGTATTTGGATCAATAGTTGGTGTATTATTGGTGCTTATTTGCTGTTCCAATGGTATGCTATTATCGTCTATTGATTTGAATGTAGATGGCAGAGAAACTGAATTCGTGTTTCGACCCCGTAATTTGAATTTCTGACATGTAGTGTTCACCTGATTTATGTACTTATGATTCTGTTCTAGTATTACATGAATCAAGGTTCCTAACAGATATTTACTGCTGAACCAGTATCTGGCTTGGTAGTTGGTTTATGATCCGTGCTTGAAGAACAAGATTTGAATTTTCCTTTTCCCGAATACTAATGGTGGTTTAAAGTCAATTTTCTTCTTTTGCAGCATCAACAGGTTCAATTTGTGATAAATCAAGTGCTGCGTCCCATTGTTAACATGAAAACTAAGGAGGATAATCTTCCTGCAGTGCAATCAGTTGTCAAAGATGGATCATTCGTTCAGATAAAGGTGCTGTTCTTCGCCAAAGCTCGAGATATAACAGGGTTGACCGAGTTATCAATGGAGGTTTCATCTGGTAGCACTACTCAAGATTGTCTGAACAAGCTTGTTGCAAAGTTTCCTAACTTGGACGAGATTCGTCAGTGCATTGTTCTTGCTCTCAATGAAGAATACACAACCGAGTCTGCTGTTGTTAAAGACAAAGATGAATTGGCCATTATTCCTCCTATAAGTGGCGGGTAAGCATTTTCTGTTTCATATTTCTTAAAGGCACTCAAAGAATAAAGCACAAGCTTCATCTGTATAATGTTTGTTGGAGCACTCGAATTTGCAATATTTGAGTCGTTAATGTTAATGTTGCATGGTACTGCATTCTATGTTACTCAAAATTTCATTTTCATAAAAGAAATTATGTTCGACTTTTGTGTCTTACACTTATGTTACTTGAATTCGAGTGGGAGTGCTAGGTATGTTTATGTGCCTGACTCTAGTATGTCGTAATATGCATTAGACACTAGTGTTGGGCACAAATGCTTAGAGAAAAATGAAAAGTTGGACGAATATACTCCGACATACTCTCTAACATGGATATGGTAGTATCATCTTCTAAAATATTTAGGAAAAAGTAAGAATACTCATGTCGGACATATACTTGTATCTAGCATTTACTGCGAATTTGGGTAACATAGATTGCACTGTTCGTTCAGAGGATGAGGTTGGTGTTGTTGTTCAAGTTGTGGAAAATACAGTAGTCATTTATGTTATAGAATCATCTCTCATTGAACATAATGTTTAATGGAGCACCTAAATTTGCAACATTTTGAGTCATTTATGTTAATGTTTCTATGCTACCGCAATTTATATCACTCAGATTTTCATTTTTATTATACTTGATACATCTGAATATGGGTATGAGAAAATGACTTTATATTTAAAAATATTAACTCAAATTTCAGGATACTTGTGTCGAATATATACATGTATTCTATTGAGTAATATATATTGCAATTTGGTTGTTTGATGGATGGTGTTGTAGGTTCAAATTTGTGGAATATACAATAGTCATTAGGTCAAAGTAGTCTCTACTAGACCAATTCTAGGGTCAACTTTAGGAGTCTACTCGAAACTTTGAAAGATTTAAATAGAAGTATTAGATTAGAATAATGTTTTTAAGCAAAAAAATGATCTATTTAACCTAAAATTTAGATTTAAGTAATTATGTATGATATTAATATCACTATTTCTGTTCAGCTGACCATGCTACACTTAAGCTTTAAAAAGAAAGGTACACTTTAATCGAGTAATACCTATTGCAATTGTTTTGTAGTACTATTGGGAACAGGCAACCTTGCTAATGGACCATATATGTATCCCTCCCAAAAATAATTCAATGATCATGTCTAAGATCATTGAAGAAAATGAGGTTAAATTATTAATAGATAAAATAATTAAAATAAGATACAATAATTAATATGAAAAATATGATACCTTTATCAATTTTGAATTATATAAAAAAGTCAGTTTAGTCTTTTTTTTTTTAAAATTTATTTAATTTTTGATTTTTTATTATTTATCAAATTACTCATAATTGGACGCAAGAATTCTCACTTTTTGGCTAACCTCTTGTGGCAGGTCAAAAAAGTTCAAAACAATAATCAAAATTATGAAAATTAACGCACAAAATTTATTTTGCTTTGAACAAAAAGATTGAATCTTGCGGTAATATGAATTAATTTTTTATATTTAAAATTTTTTAAATAATTTTTTGTATTTTATATATTTTTCTAATTGTTTTACAATTTTTAATAATTTTATTATTTGTATTATTTTTTTATTTTTATAACTTCTATTTTTTTTTTGAGAATTTTAATAATTTTTCAATTTTACAGTTTTTCAATTTTTATAATTTAATAATTTTAAATATTTATTTTTTAATAATTTATTAAAATTTAATTAATTATTTATATGATATATATATATAATAAAATAGCGTCACATCATAGGTGAATACATGTTAGCTACCACGTAGGACAACATGTCTACGCTTCGATGCCACGTTAGTACCATTTACAGAAAACTTAACATTTCCATTGAAGAAAAAAAAAAGGTAACATGATTTTTTTAAGATAAAAAAATTATTCTAAGAAAATATAAAAATGTGCACAATACAGACCATGAGAATTATTAATATGTAAACATTCATAATAAAAATATTTTAAAGAAAAAGATAATATAAATATACGAATTAATAGTATTATTACTACAATTAGGAAAAAAATCCACCTTTTATCTTTTACAAAAAATTTATATCTCTACATTATTAAATGAATCAATTTAGTTTTTACATTATTAAAAAGAATCAAACAAGTCTCAATTGTTACAAAATTAATTTACTGCATAACAAATGTCTTCAAAGTTTTCTTTTTCAATTACAGTTAAATTACAAATAAAAGATTTTATTTACAGAATTATAAAGATTTTAAACTATTAATCATGTTAAACAGTAAATATTAACTCTATTTGAATTTGATATTATTTAAATTTTTTAATAGTACAAGGACTAAACTGAATCATTTAATAGTAAAGAGACTAATTTTATAATGGCCCTATAGTAGAGGGACCTCTCAAATATATTCACAAAAAGAAAATACGAATAACAAATTATCAAGTCTATAACATTAGTTAGGGAATAATTCTATCATATTTTCTCTTTTTTACAACTTATATATTACTTTGTGGGTTAGTGACTGTGTATTTTTTTATTCCACAAACCGTGTTAAAAAATTGTTGTGTTATTTTTAAAAAAAAATTATTATATCCCTATAAAACTCTTATTAATCCCGAGTCTAAAATCTTTATTGGTATTGTACTAAATATTTCCTTATTTAACATTAACTAAGATGAATAAAATAATCAAATCTAAACATCATTTAGAAAAATAATCGCAAGCTTTTACTTTAGATTATAAAGGTTTTCGATATATTCTTTACAAAAATTTTTAAGCAAAATTCTATCGTAAGCTCAAAAAAGAAGCGATCATATAGCAAAATGTTCAATTAAAATGTTAGAAATTTTAATAAAACATTTCAGCATAGTCGGAACAAAGTCTTTTATATATTAAATTTACGGGTTAATATTTAGTATATTGACTGTATATATATTTTATTTCACAAGCAACTTTTAAAAATGATTATGTGTCTATTTTTTAATATTTTACTGTACTCTTATAAAATCATTATTAATCTTTTAACCCTATTTATAAAGTGTAAAATCTCTATTGATAATATATCAAATATTTTCTTTTATCTTACATTAATTAAGATAAATCGAAAAATCAAATCTAATTATCAATTAAAAAACCAATTGCAAGAAATTCTTTCCAAAATTATTCACATGTTATTTTATATATATCCTTTCTAAAATTTTATTTTAAATTTTAAATATATATATATTCTTTACAAAATCTCTTTTAAGTAAAATTAATAAAAGAGAGCATATAGTAAAATAAAATTTAATATAACGTAACGTAACGTAGATGAAAATCACATATCTCTTAATCATTAAAACATTCCGTCATATTCGGAGCAAAATCTTTGACATGCATGTTTGCATCCTTCTTTTTCACGAACATCTTCAACGCACTTTGGATAGCAATTTTCTACACAGTCACTTTGGGCAATCACAATCAAACCCAGAATCATTAACACTACCAAATAAATGGTTTTTTTGGTAACCATTTTTTTATTTATTTTATTTATTTTTAAATTTTTTTTTTGAATGTTGTGAAAATAAGTGGGAAGAATTGGAATATTTATAAGGGATTTTAGTTGATATATTTATTAAGTGGTTTTGAGTGAATCATGGAGTAAAATAAGGTTTGGGATTGGTTGCAGGTTTGGAATTTTCTTCAGCTTCGGTTAGCCAATACTTTATTGTTTTTCTTTTATTTTTTTTACATTTACTATATTATTTTTACTGGATTCAAAATAAAGTAGGGTAAACTATACTTAAGGTCATTAAATTATTAATAATTTTTCGTTTTTGTTACTCAACTTTAAAAAGCTACAAAATGATTATTGAATTATTTGAAAGTTTTCATTTATGTCACTGAGCTGTTAATATCGTTGTTGTATGGCATTTTCCGTTTGCATCACTTGTACCACTGAAAGCTCTTCTTCCCCTTCTCTTTTACAATTTAATTTTTTTAAAAATAATTTTGAATGTCACGAATCTTCGAATCAAATCCAAACAGTTTCCTTCTTCATTCTCCGATAGGCTCTCAAATTAACTTGGATCTAGGGTATATGTTTCTTATGGGTGAATTCAAAAGGGGGAGGCAAGGGCTTTGAGCCTCCCAAAAATGAAAAATTACATTTCAACACCCTTAAAATTATTAAATTATAACTTTTTTATATGGTAAAACTACACTTTATTCCCAAAAATGGAAAATAAATTATTTTTAATTCTTTTAAAAAATGATAAAATCATAAATTATTTGTAGTAAATATATTTTTTCTGGTCATTAAATTTGAATATCTAGTGTCTTTTATTATTATTGGATAATGTGTTTTAAAAATATTATTCCATAATGTTTTATTATTAAAATTATTTATTAATATACTGATTGAGTTTTAGTTCGATTGGCATAAGTATTGTTACCAATATAGGAAGCGCATTATCTTTTTATTTATGGGTTGGGGAGGGATTATGGGTATTTTAAAAATTAAAATAGGTAAAAGGTGGTTTTTTTTTCTTTAAAAAGGTTACATATTATTAATTTTATTGTTTATTTTTTAACTACAATTAATTTGAAACATTAATAATTTTTATTTTCATTATTTTTTTGGATTTATTTATATTAATAATTTTTCTCTAAAAAATAGATTGAATTGTAGTTTTGGTATTTTCGAAGTGTGTAATTAATTTGACGAGAGCTTTGGGTTCTTCCTGTCCCTTATTTTAATGCTTTATTTTCTTATTAATATTTGATTGAGTTAATAAGTTTTTTTATTCAAAAAGAAAATAAAAAAAATATTAGGCGGACATTATTCTTGGTGTTACAAAATCATGAGTATCAACAGATAGTAAATAAAAAATTGCATAGGGTGGAAAGTAAAAAAACGAAACATTGCAATGGTTAACCCTAAGCCATCGAAGCTAAGCCATCAGCAAGCTTATTGCCTTTCCTGTAGACGTGTTGTATCATCACCCATTCCTTCTTCATGTACATACGAGCTTCACGACCCAAGTTATGCTTCCCAACATAGCACTGTCGGTCAACATAGTAACAACGTCAATATTATCCAATTCAAGAATAACTCTTCTCTATCTATTCCACCAGGCAACCTGAAGGTCTTCAACGACACTCCAAAGTTCCACTTCCAATGCCGAACAGGAACCGATGAATCTAGAAAATCTGACAATCCATTTCCCATTTCAATCCCATATAACTCCTATTGTGATCATACCCGTAGTTGATTTACGCACACCATCAATATTCAACTTGTTCCATCCGAGAAAAGAGCTCTTTCAACTTATAAATTGCATGCTCCTTAAAACACTTATAATATTACCCTAGGAGACTCCATCACAAAAGTGAATTGTTGCTGCATTCATTTGAGTTCATAAGTTAATTAGTTTATGTAACAATAAATTTAGGTTTTGGAATTAAGGAGAAAATTTTATTATCTTCGTAAATAATAATATTTTTGTACTCTTGAACATGAAACAAAAGTGAGTACTTATTTTACTGTCATTTGCATTCTATTGTCCTCAGTTATTTTAAAGTGTACTTGTTTCGTTCTCAAGGTTATTTTCTTCTTAAATGTTTTGGAATTTCATGTTGTCTTCATAGGTTTGGATGTAAATGTTCATTTTGAGTACGTACTTCTCTCGTTGCAGTTTATGTATGTGTATTGAGGTGTTGAGTATTTGGTTTCCCATTGTTCTCCTCCTCAGTGTTCTTCCCGCAGCTCTCTTTGGTGTGACCAAAACGTCAACAATTGTAACATACTGTTGGTAAAGCCTTCGTATTCACATGTCTGGGTAATGGCGTCAATTCTGATCAAGGACAATTGCAGTTCTAGCAAATCTTCCCCTATTGCTCATGGTGGTGTTCCCAATACTTCTGCTATTGCCCGAATGAGACCCTTGGTATAATACTTGTATGGTAGACCCGGGAGTCGAATTTTCCAAGGTTGGGTTTCTTCCGTTGAAAAATCCTGGCTCCATGGCTGTACCACCAAATAATGCCCACAAACCATCCATGGTCCTCCCGAAAGAACTTCATCATAATCATGTTGCTTAGAAAATTTCACCAGAAAGTAATTGTTATCAAGATCCGCTCAATTCCCATAAACTCGCGTTTCATCTGACAAAGCCCTATACCCAATCGAACGACCAAGCATCAGATCACTAGGGTTTTGCTCATGTTCTGATCAATCCAGGAATGTACATACTCTTTCAGAAAAACAGATTTCAGGGTATTTCCCATCCAAAAACACTATCATCTAAAAAAGTATCCTCCTTGTCTTCCCCCACATTCTTAGCCATCAAAATATCCCTAAATGAAGTGCCCTCCCTATCCATACCATCTCCAAGGCACCGTGGAAACATCTTTACGTTTCACCTTTTTGGTTGCTCTCTCCAACTCCGCCGGGAGTGGAGAACCTAGCCACTCGCTAGTGAGAGAGTGGAGAGAAGCCATCCTTCGTTAGATCAAAATTATTATTTGTTAACCTTATATACCAATTTAAATATTAAAAAAAAATCTAATTATATTTTTTCTTACAAAGGTTTAGAAGTGATTGTATGAAATTGTGATTCTACGTCATCCATATCCCTTTCTAATAGGAGAATGACAAATCAGATGTTTCTCCTGATTTTTAGTATTTTTAGTTGGATTTGTATTTTTTCAAGAGAAAAAATCGGATTAGTCTTTCTCCTATTAAAAAGGGATAGGGATAACGTAGAATCACAATTTAATACAATCTTTTCTCTTAAAGGTTAGAGACTTATTTTGATATCTATATATATAAAATCACAAGTTTTAAAAAAATTATTATTTTACTAAATTGATATTATATAAAAAAATATTTTTAAAAAAATATTTTTAAAAAAATAATAAAGGTTTTATTCAGCTATATTAGTTGGGTTGAAGTTGAATTCAACGTAATATTAATTAATTATTAATAATAGAAAAAAATCATATCAATAATTTTTTTTACCATTTAACTTTACGAAAAAATTATTTTAGTTTCTCATTAATTTTTCGCTTCTTTTAACCTTTGAACTTGAATAAGTTATATTACTTGTCAAATCACCTCAAATATAGATTAAAAAAATTAACAAACTTAACTTTTTTTTCATTTGGCATCCACGTGCCAACAAACGCGTATGTGATGTTAGCAATTAACTATTTTTTAAAAAATTAAAAATATTTTAAAAATAATTTTATAAATTTTATAAATTTTTTTAAATAATATATCATATCAACAAAGTGAATAGACATTAATTTTTCATCTATTTTGATATGATTTGACAAATAATAAAAATTAAAAAAATTAAAAATAAATGAAAAATTAAATGAATAACTGAAAATATTTATTTTTAAAAAATTAAAAAGTCAAATAAATTATTATCTCTATGTCTTTCCATAGAATTTATATAAAGGTTAAACATAATATATATAGTGTTTTTTTTTAAATAATTTCATTATAGATTTTGATCATATATATTTTTTTTAAACAATGGCTAGAACTACCTATGGCCGCTCCACAACCCATAAATAGAGGGTTAATGCGCTTCTATGTACTCGAACTAACGTCTTCATGCATTGAGGACAATGCGTATGCCAATCGAGCTAAGACTCAATCAGCCTCTAATAAAGTTAAAAGAAAAAGAAAACCTATTGATTTATCTGATACTAATCCAAAAAGATTTTTAAAAAATGGAAAACAAATCAATTAAGTAATTTTCCACTCAAGATCAATTGCATCCCATTTTCCTTTAGTCTCATTGCAATTCTGTTCACAAGCTTTTAAGCAGCCAGCTTTGTTAGAACCTTCGTCTTCCATGCATTCAGGCATGCAATTGTTCACACATGAAGCAATTTCTTGGCTTGAACAAATTCCAACCATTAAAATCATCACAAATCTCAAATGTATGGAACCAAACTCATAAGATGAAAAAATTTGCCACAAATCCTATGACAACCCCAGAATATGATTGGCAGTGGAATAAAAAAATCAACGATAATATCCTTTCGCCAAGTCAAGAAAATATCTTGCCAATAAAATAGCATTTGCAAGCGATACTGTCAAAATTAGATATTGTGAAGTAAGACTTCGAAAAGAAAAGTTCAGAGCTAAAAAAAGAATAGAGAAGTTCGAAGAGGAGAAAATTTAGATGGGGTTTGACATCGATGTCCAAAAAATAAAAGTCAAAAAAATGAGAAAATGAAAGAATAATGCTGAAGAGGATTTGAACGATTTAAAAACGAACTACAAGAAACTTCGTTTATCAATAAGGACTGCCGGGTTGGGCAAAACGTCAGCGCAATGGCGATAAGAAATCCAAGAAGAGAAAAGTAAAGTCAATCAATGGGAGAGAAAGTTTCAAGTTGCTCGAGCCCGAAAGGATACTATAAAAAAAGAATTGTTAAAAAGCTAAACTGAAAGCCTGAGTAGCAAAGTTGGAAAGGTCTTTGTATTAACATCGTAGTTGCAACTTAGTCGGGCTAAGAATGAGGAGTTGAAAAAGAAGGTAGAAAGCTTAAAGGCCCATTACGAAATTGTGAACTACAAATTAAGCTTTTCAAAGAAACTAGTGAAAAAAATAAATATTGGAAAGAGCCACTCTAACACTCATATGGGCGGGTCAGAGATAGCGACCATGTTACGAGCAAAGCTTTGGCCTAAATGCGGGAACTGGCTGACTATTTGCAAGCCTTAGTTGTTTAAGCAGACGTTTTGAGCCTGAAATATAAGCCAGAGTCGTATCAGGGCCAATAATTAGCTTAGCTTCTTAAGAAAGTTAAGTTTTTGAACGTTAAGGTAAGACCATATATGTAAAATGTATTCGATATAAAGAAACTTGTTTTCTAATAAAATTATTTTAATAAAATTAAACTAGAATCAATGCTTTTTTGCATGCATCTTTACCATTCATTAGCATTGCATTTCGTTACATATATTAAATTTCAAAAAGATTTCCCTAATTAATTAAAAAATTGTGACAATTACCCTAAAAACTATCGAGAATCTGTAAACCCAACATCGCTACAGTACTCGTGGTAAAACTAAAACCATGGATGAAAGCCTAGAAAGGCTGGAACAAACCCAGAAGGATATGCATAACTAGTTAGTTAAGGTGCAACAAGAAATAAAAGATCGGATATAGGAATCTTAAAGAAACATAATAAGTAAGTTAACCTAGTTAGTAGCCAGAAGAGTTGACAAAGGTAATAGTACTACGATAAAGCCTAGGGAGGAGAGCGAAAACCCTGCTTACCCCAAAATTTACCTTAGTGCACATTCAAGCTCAATAGGAGATGTATCCATGAGGAGTACATGGCATTATAAAATCGCAACAATAGCAGATTGACACCTTAGAACTAATGAATTACCTAGTGGCT
Source organism: Gossypium turneri (assembly GCA_008044935.1). NCBI lineage: Eukaryota > Viridiplantae > Streptophyta > Magnoliopsida > Malvales > Malvaceae > Gossypium > Gossypium turneri. Next base: position 5,427,631 of record CP032576.1, read on the forward strand.
TCACGTTTCAACCCTGGAGACAACCCAACCAACCCTGTTGTTCCAGATTTGGATAATATAATAGAAATGGAGAAGGCGAAAGTAGAACTTCCAAAACAGTTAGAAGACTGGTTAGAGGAAAAGTTCAGAACAATAGAGGGCACTGACATCTTTTGTGAAGTCGATGCCAAAAAGTTCGAGTTTCATCCCGGACCTAGTGCTCCTGTCGAAATTTAAAACCTCAAAATTTGAAAAGTACAATTAGATCAATTACCATGAGGCTTATATCATGATGTTTTGCAGAAGAACGACAAGATATGTCAACAATGATTAGTTGCTATCTATTGTTTCCAAGATAATTTAATCGAATTGGCTGCAAAATGGTATAATCAACTGAGCCGTACTGGGATCAATTCAGGGAAAGATTTGTTGCATGCCTTCATGAAGTAATACAACCACGTAACTGATATAATGCCTGATAGAATAACACTATAAAATATGGAGAAAAAATCAAATGAGTTTCAAGAAATACACCTAAAAGTGGAAAGATATGGAAACACAAGTGCAACCACTTCTATTAGAAAAGGAAACAACGATGCTCTTTGACAACACCTTGCAGGCCCCATTCATCAATCATATGCTAAGTAGTACTACCAAGAGCTTCTCAAAAATAGTTATGTCCGGGGAGATACAGGAGAAAACGTTAAAAGGTCTGCCCCGAAAAAGAAGAAAAATAAGGTAAATACTGTGAGTGTATACAATACGAACTATTCAAAGCCAGCTACAGTAACACAGCCTAGGACCATAACATCCAACCATCAGGGCCCTCTGAGACAGAAATCCAGTTCGAGGCCAAATACATAAAAAAATTCAATTCACACCTATCCCAATGATGTATGGAAAACTATACCAAAACATGTTCAATGCTCACATAATATTGTCGTTTTACCAAAAGCTAATGCAGCCTCCATTCCCAAAGTGGTATGACACAAATGCTCAGTGCGAATATCATATGAGGATAATAGGACACTCAATTGAAAATTGCATTGCATTTAAAAATTTGATCGATAAATTTATCAAAATAAGAATCATAAGGTTAGATGATCCCTTAGCACTTAATGTGACTAGAAATTCGCCACCCAGTCATCCCGACTAAGGGATAAACGCAATAATGAAAGATAAGAGCAAGAAGATCAACCAACATTACAAAAAAGTCTCCATTAAAATGGTTTTGTTAGAAAATGGTATATGTGGGCTTGATCACTCACGATTTAGAGGACATACCAAAAAGAGTAGAAAATTACTATAAGTTTCACATTGCAGAAGGACATGAGATCCAAAGGTGCGTCAAATTCAAAACTTAAGTTCAAAATTTGATGAACAATAAAAAAATTTAAAGTTTTTGAAGATACTGAGGATTTAGAAGATGTAGATGTCTGTGCCTCCGAAGAGGGAGCATAAAAAAAACTTACAAGGTCACCCACTCAGTAGTAATAATCTCCCGAACAATAGGTAATGAAGTCGGGAAACAAGCTAGACCGAGATTATAATCCAAGAGCTCGTGGCCTTTTCTTACAAGATAGCAAGAGGGATTCATAGAACTATGATTGCAATGTGATAGTTCCAAGAAGAGAAAACTCAAAAGTCACTTCAAAAGGGGTCAAGAATGTTGATTTCTTCACACGCAGTTAGAGATGCTACCATCCTGTAGAAGTATAAACTGAACCCTTTAAAGGAAAGACCCTAGTAGCTGAGCATAATAAAGGGAAAATTGCTAAACCTGAGACATAGTCAATGAGCCAGTGACCGAGAATGAAGCTAAAGAGTTCTTGAAATTTTTGAAACTCATCAGGTATAATGTAGTAGAGCAACTACACAAACAACTAGCTCGTATATCAGTTTTAACCTTGCTTCTAAGCTCAAAGACGCATCGCAATGCATTAATATAAGTGTTAAATGAGAGTTACGTCACCAATAACATTTCTGTGAATAAGTTGGATCGTTTGGTTACCAATTTGAATGCTAACAATTTTATTTTCTTCAACTTTGACGAAATACCTCCAAGAAGTATAAGATCAACAAAAGCTCTGCACATCACTACTCGTTGTAAGGGATATACACTACCTGGAGTATTAATTGACAATGGGTTTGCTCTGAATGTTCTACCTTTAACTACACTAAACTGGTTGCCGGTTGATAGCTCACATGAAGGCCTATATAAAATATAGTAACGGCATTTGATGACACAAAAAGGGAAGTAATGGGGAGGATCGAAATACCACTCCTAATCAGTCCAAATACATATAAAGTGGACTTTCTCGTAATGAACATCAAGCCCACCTATAACTGTTTATTGGGAAGAAGGCTTTGTATCTATTCAGTAGGGGCAGTGCCGTCGTCACTGCATCAAAAGTTAAAATTGGTGACAAAAGGTCACGTTAAACACCTAAGTATATCATTGCATCTATGATTACTGACGTACCCTACATAGGCACAAATGAAGCTATAGAATACTCCTTCCGATCATTGAAATTTATTAATGCAACTTTTATTGCTGATGGAAACAAGATCTTCGCGCAAAAAATATCTAAAGCCACAAGAATAGGTTTACAATTAATGGCCGAAAAGAAAGTCCTGTCAGAAAAATACTTGGAAAACATTTCTAATGAGGGGTTGATACACCAATGCTGAAGAATAAACAGGATCATTTTCGCTTAAACTACAAGCTAAATGCGAGACAGAAGAGGAAGGAACTAGAAAAGAAATAGGAAAGAATGAATGCGCAACTAAATGGGGAAAAGATAAAGTGAGAACCAATGATCTTTCTCCATATAAATGAAACATTCATGTCAGGAGAAGTTATCTACCTTTAAGAGAAAATGATAGGAAAAAAAGCCAGATAACCAAGACTATGGAAAGAATGTTAGAAAATTTAAGTGTCAACGCTATATCTAAAAAAGGAACCGAAGAAGGGAACTTATTATGAATTCGTTCCTACACCTCCGAAAATGCTCTGAACAATTGAACCATGGAGGAGATTCTTATAGTTTTTAAGACTATTTCAGAGTAATATTTAGAACATACCTATTGCTCTAAGCCTAGGAGCAATAGAGATCCTTTCGTGAAAAGAAGCATGACCACTATCTTTATTTCAATGAAAACAATGCATGTGTCCCGTTTGAAAAATATTTTACTATTCCTTTCATTCATACTATCCCACATAGTTAATCATTCTTAAATTAATTTTTTCATTTAGTCTCATTGTGTTCCTATAACAGGGCTCTGAGATTCCTTTGACAAGGAAACCCAATGAACAAAATAAATTTCAGAATGATTAACTGTTGTATGAATATAAATAAAAGGAGTAGTAAAATATTTGCCAAACGGGACACAAAAATACATTGTTTTCATTGAAATAAAGATAATGGTTATGCGTCTTTTTCACAAAAGGATGCTTATTGCTCTCAATCTTAAAGCAATAATCATATTCTGAACATTACTCTAAAATAGTCCTAAAAACTACAAGAATCTCCTCCACGATCCAGTTGTTCAGAATACTTCCGAAGGTGTAGGGACGTATTCCTAATAGGTTTTTTTCTTTATTTTTTTAGATATGGCGTTGACGTTTAAATTTTCTAACATTCTTCCTATAGTCTTGTTTATCTAGCTTTTTTCTCTATCATTTTTCGTTTAGGATAGATGACTTCTTCTAACACGAATGTTTTAGATGTATAGGGAAAGATCATTGGTTCTCATTTGATCTCTTCCCCACTCAGTCGCACCTCATTTCTCTCCTGCTTCTTTTCTAGTACCTTCCTCTTCTGTCTCGCATCTAACTTGTACTTTAAGCTAAAACGATCCTATTTATCCATCAATATTGGTGCATTAACCCTTCCTTGGAGATCATTTTCAAGCCCTTTTCTTGGCAAAACTCTCTTCTCAACTATCCGTTACAGACCCATCATTATGGTTTTAGATATTTTTGGTGCGAGGATCTTGCTTCCTTCAGTAATAAAAATTGTATTAACAAATTCCAATGATCAAAAGGAGTATTCTACAGCATCTTCATCTATCTTATGTAGGGCACGTCACTAGTCACAGATGCAATTATGTACTTTTAAACGTTTAACGTGACCAACTGACCTTCTGTCACCAACTTCAACTTTTGATGCAGCGACGACGGCACTGCCCCTGCTGAATAAATATAAAGCCCTCTTAATAAACAGTTATAGGTGGGCTTGATGTCTATTACCAAAAAGTCTACATCATATGTATTTTAACCGATTAAGAATGTATTTCGATCCTCCCCATTACTTTTTTTTGTGCCCATCAAACACCTTACTATGTCATGTAGGCCTTCATGTGAAAGTTATCGACTGACAACCTATTTAGTGTGGACAGAGGTAAAACATTTAGGGCAGACCTATTATTAATTAATACTCCAAGCAATGTATATCCCTTACAACAAATAGTGATGTACAGAGCTTTTGTTGATCCCATACCTCCTAGAGGTATGTTGTCACCGTTAAAGAAAATAAAATTGTCAACACTCAAGTTGTTGACCAAACAATCTAGCTCATTCATTGAAATATTATCGGTGTCGTAACTCTCATTTAGCACATTCACTAATACATTGTAATGTGTCTATAAGCTTAGAATGAAGGCTAAAATTTCACAGTTTATGTAGTTTCTATTACACTGTACTTACGGTGCTTCAAAAATTTCAAGAACTCTTTAGCTTCGTTCTCAGTCACTGGTTCATTGACTAGTGACTTAGGTCTAACAGCTTTTTCCTTCTTAGGCTCAACTATTGGGACCTTTCCCTTGAGGGGTTTAGTTTCTACATTCATACGGTTGTAACGTTTCCCACTGTGTGTAGAAACTAACATCCTAGACCCCTCTCAAAATGACTTTTGAGTTTTCTCCTTCCGAACCCATCACATTGCAATCATAACTTCATGGAACCCTATTGCTATCCTTGTAAGGAAAGGTCACGAATTTTTAGATTATGATTCTTAGTGTGGCTTGTTTCACGACTTCATTGCCTTTTGAACGGGAGATAACTACCGAATGGTTGACCTTATAAGTTTTTTCTGATACTCCCTCTTCGGAGGCACACACATTTACCCTTTTTAAGTTCAATATCTTCAAAAAAATTCTAATTTTTTATTGTCCATCAAACTCTATGCTAGAGTTGTGAATTCGACACACCTTTGAATTTCATGTCCTTTAGTAACGTAAAACTCACAATAGCTTTTTACTCCTTTTGATATATCCTCTGAATCTTAAGAGATCAAGTCCACACCTACCATTTTCTGCCAAACCCACTTTAAAGGGGACTTCACCTCCTCAACATTGATTTTAATCTTCTTACTTCTATCTTAGATTATTGTGTTTACCCTTTTATCGGGATGATTGAATAGCGAATTTTCAACTACATTAGGTGCCGAGGAATCATCAAACCTTATGATTCCCATTCTGATAATTTTCTCGATCAACTTCTTGAATGCGGTGTAATTTTTAATCGAGTGTCCTGTTATCCCTGCATGATATTCGCACTGAGCATTTATGTCATACCACTTTGGCTATAAAAGCCGCATGAGCTTTAAGTAAAACGACAATACTACATGACCATTGAATAAGTTCTATTATAGTTCTCTATACGTCATTGAGATAGGCGTCTCGGAAAGCCCTGATGGTTCATATTATTTACCTCGTTCTCATTCTTTCTCAAGGCTAACATTTTAACATTTTCTCTTATATTTATCTTTCCGCTTCTTATCACATTATCGATCATCTCCCCGAATATAACTATATTCGAGAAGCACTTGATAGCACTACTAACATATGATTGATGAATGGAGCCTTCAAAGTGTTGACAAAGGGCATCGTTGTTTCCTTTTCCAATAGAGATGATTGCACTTGTGTTGCCACATCCCTCCACCCTTAGGCGTATTGCCAGAAACTCATTTGATTTTTTTCACCATATTCTGTAGCATAATTTTATCAAGCGTCATATCAGTCATATGGTTGTACTGCTTCATAAAGGTCTACACCAAATCTTTCAATGAATTGATCCAAGCACAGCTCAACTGATTTTACCATTTTGCAACCGGTCCAACTAAACTATCTTGAAAACAATGTATTAACAATTGATCTTCGTTGACATATCCTATCATTCTTTTGCAAAACATCGTGATATAAGCCTCAGAGCAACTGGTCACATTGTACTTCTCAAATTCTGGGGTTTTAAATTTTAGCAAGAGTACTAGGTCCGGGACCAAATTTAATTCCTTGACATCAACTCCACAAAAGATGTCAATGCCCTCTATTGCTCTGAACTTCTCCTCTAACTATTTAAAATGATCTTTCAACTATTTTGGAAGTTCTACTTTCGCCTTCTCCATTTTTATCATATCATTCAAATCCGGAACAACAGGGTTGGTTAAGTTGTCTTCGAGGTTGGGACATAAAGCCACCAGATAATTCACTAATCCAAAGGTGCCAGCCTAGTACTGTTGCGATCTTATAATGCCAGGTACTCCTCGTAGACACATCTCCTGTTGAGCTTAAATGTGCACTTGGGTAAAACTTGGGGGGTAAACAGGGTCTTCGTTCTCGTCCCTAAAGTTTATCGCAGTACTTTTCCCTTTGTCAACTCCTTCAACCAATAACTGAGTTAATTGACTTATTATGTTTCTCTGATATTCCTGTATCCCATCTTTCATATCTTGTTGCACCTTAGCTAACTGCTCATGCATATCATTTTGGGTTTGTTCTAGCTTTTTTAGTCTTCGATCCATAGCCTTAGTTTTACAACGAGTACTATAGCGATGTCAGATTTGTAGATTCTCGATAATGTCCAAAGTAAATGTCACAATTCTTTAATTAATTAAGGAAATCTTCTTGAAATTTAATGTATGTAATGAAATGCAATGCTAATGAATGGCAAAGATACAGGCCAAAAGGCATTGATTCTAGTTTAATTCCATTAGAACTTTACTAGAAAACAAGCTTCTTTATATAAGGCGAATATATTTCACATATGTGGCCTTACCTTAACCTCAAAACTTTAACTTCCTAAGAAGTCAAGCTAATTTTTTGCCCCGATCTGACTCTGATTTATATTTCAAGCTCATAACGTCAGCTTGAACAGCTAGGGCTTGCAAATGGTTAGCCATTTCTCGTACTTGGGCCAAAGCTTCACTCGTAACATGGTCCTTATCTCTGACCTGCCCCTAAGAGCATTGCAGTGGCTCTTTCCAATATTCATTTTTTGTTTCCCTAATTTCTACGAGAAGCTCAATTTGTAGTTCACAATTTCATAATGAGGTCTCAAGTTCTACCCTTTTTTTCAACTCTTCATTCTTAGCCCGACTTGCTTTTAACTCAGTCAAAGAGTTGCGACTACAATGTTGATGCAAAGAGCTTTTTACCTCCGCTACCCAAGCTTTCAGTCCAAAATTTTCAACTTGGCTTTCTAACAATTTTCCTTTTATAGCATCCTCCCCGACTCGAGCATCTTGAAACTTTCCCTCCCACTGATCAGCTCTATTCTTCTTTTCTTGGATTTCCTGTCATCATTGTGCCGACATTTTGCCCAACCCGACAGTCCTTACTTATAAGCAAAGTTTCATATAGTCCGTTTTTAAGCTGTTCAAGTCCTCTTCAACTTTATTCTTTCCCTTTCTTATTTTTTGATTTCTAATCTTTCGAAATCGATGTCTAACCTTAGCTGAATTTTCTCCTCTTCCAACTTCTCTATCATTTTTCCTAGCTCTAAACTTCTCTTTTCAAAGTCTTGCTCACAATATCTAATTCTGATGGGATCACTTACAAATGCTCTTTTATTAGCAAGATATTTTATTGACTTAACGAAGGAATATTATCGTTGATTCTTTTATTCTACCATCAATCGTATTCTGGGGTTGTTACAAAATTTGCGACAAATTTCTTGACCTTATGAGTTCGATTCCAAATATTAGATTTCACTGACCTTCTTTTTATAATTGTCACCATTGTATGCAAACTCACATTGGGCCAGCCCTCGTGTTGCTGAAATAAACTGCAGCGACCTGTACTGCCTTAATACTAGTAAAGGGGCATATCTAACAGCTATCTATGTCCCGAGTAAAACGACCCAGTCAAAGTCTTCACATCGATATAGAATTTCATCGAGAATCATCTAAAGGGCCAGCCACTCAACATCTTTATTTCAGAAACTTTAGAAAATTGCCATCCATTTTTCTTCAGAGATGTTTTCTTGTCTTTGAATAGCCACAAATTCTTTCAATGGAGAATAGTCTTCAGAGAATACTTGATAGGAGACTTTATCCATCTTTTAGAAGGGCTAAATTGAAACTTAAAAAAAAAACTTAAAGTATGAATTGCAACAAAAAAAAAAAACAAATAAAGGATTACATTAGGATATGTGAAAATGCACAGGGACCAAAAAGGTTATTATCCCCACCACTACGCACGTGTCACTTCCAAAGAAATTGTTTGTGAGTTAGGGGACTAAACTGCACAAGAACAAAATAAAAAGGACAAAAATAAAATGAAACAAAAAAATAATATGGGACGAAATTAAAAAAAATAGCAAAAAAATAGAACGGCCTAAGCAACAATTAGACCCTCCATTTGAAAACACACATATCCTAAAAAGATTTGGGTCTGGTCTTCATGTTGCATCAAAACGACGTCATTTCGGACATCTAAAGCTAAGCCCAAAACAACACTGATTCAAGGGACCTAAAATAAGTAATAATTAATAATTAAAAAAAATCATTTCCTTCAATTTATTTTTTTTAAAACTTTCCTCATTTTTTTCTCTCAACCCTCCCCCTTATCCGACCATAGAGACGGTGGGTCTCCGCCGTGGCCGTCGGTCATCAGCGATGGAAACCGCCACCTCCGATGACTAGAGTTCCCAAAAATCCCTCTTTTGAGCCCTTTTATGCATAGAACGCGGATCTGGGGTTAAAATCCCCAGAAACCCAATCAAAACTCAACAAGCAAAGAAGGCTTTCGATTTTTCCCTTTCCCGACAAGGCCCTCGACGAATCCTAATGGATTCAGATACCTTTCAAATCACAGAGGGCCATCCACAATGGCGGTGAGGTGAAACATCAACAGGGAAAACAAAAAAAAAATCTTTTTGTTTTTTCTTCTCGAAATTTAAAAAATATAAAAAATAAATCTTTTAATGATTTTTTTGTTCTTTTTGTTTTTGTTCTCTATTTCATTGTTGATAAAAGATTACAGGGGTTCGAGCTTTTATAGCTAAATTAATTACAATATATTATTTTTGTTTTTTCCTTTTCTCTGTTCTTTTTTCTATCTTTGTTTTGCAGGTTTTTGCATGGTAGTGGTGAAAGAGGCCGAGTCAACAACAGTAAGGGACGTGTCCCTTACCATTCCAGTGTAACCATGGCAAAAAGCAATCCTAAGGGCGTAAGTAACAACAAGCCTTCAGATGGCGTGCCTGCTAACATGGCTAAGGCGACAACTGCTAAAGGGTTTTAAGGTTTCTAATAACTTAGAATAGTTTAGGGTTTGGATTTGTATAAGCCTTTGGGTATTGGGTCATTTAAGTAGTTTAGGGTTTTAAGCTTTTGGGTTAGCAAATAGGACTTGGATAGTTTAGGGTCTAGATTTGGGCTTTTATATTTTATTCATTTGCAAAATGGACTTTCGATTATTAATGGATTTTTTTTGTTTGGGCCAGACGAAATTGGGCCATTACAAAATATATATACCTTTATCCCTATATTCGACACTCACACTTAATTCCAAATAATGGTCAATGTTTTCAAAAATTCTCAAATGGAATACTAAACCATGTGCCACATACATTAATCTCAACTACCAAAATTGTGTTTTAAGTTTTCACAACAATCTATAACAACATGAGCAACATATTCTTAGCGAATTTGGATTAAACCTGGGTATTTATAAAGATGCAGCGACCACAAAAAAAAAGGCACCAAAATCCTAATATTACTGCAAGTATGAAAGAAACCTTTTGGATTGAGAACACAAAATATACTAGCCTGAGTTGCCTTCATTTGGCTTCGGAATTCTTTTGTAGTCATAGTTGTTTATATCAACCTTCTGTTGCAAAGCCTACAAAACAGAAGAAAAACTGTCTCACAAAGACTTTCATTTTCTCGAAGTACTTATGTTTGATATTCATGTCCAATGCACATTTAAACATGGGTATGGAGATATATCCGATGATCAGAGCCAAGTTTGAATAACATAAGAATAAAAAACTTGTACACCTTTAATTCTTCCTCTAATGAAATCTTTTTTGGCTTATACGCATCAATGGGTCCTGTTCTTGATAATGCTTTCCTCGTCTCGATAATTTCCCATTCTTGATCATCTTTCACCTTTGCTATATCCTTGCTGAACTACGAAATACTCTAAAATTTTAGAAGATCGAACGAAATGATGATGATAAGTCCTAACCATGGATTAGAGGTGTTGCAACAATGATTGAAACAGATAATCATATTGAAAATAGAAGTCCACATAATGATCAGCAGTTTTTGATTGGAACATGAAAACCGAAAGTGCTCGTGTGAACTCTAGATAGACAAAAATGCAGCAGTAATAAGTACTCTTAGTTTAAGCAGTGGCACCTTTCATGGACATTGATCAAGCCCTCGAATTTTCAGTCAGAAAATCAGATAGAAGGTCGTCTAACTCGACCAACTAAACTCAACCAAACCAAACTAATAGATGACCGAGCTTGAACCTTATGCTCGACATTCAATCGATAAAGAGCCCAAACAAGAATCATACTAAAACATTTTCCTTTAACTACTAATTTGGTTATCTACCTGAAAACCTCAGTAAGATATGTACATACAAGTGAGTGCGTGTGTAAGAATCATAGAGTGCTAGATTAATTCAAGTCAAACAAGAAGGCAAAAATAGCCTTCTATTTCCAATCATATGATTACATCCTATTGTCATTGGAATTCTTTTCTCCAACTTTAAAAATTTACAACCATAGACCACCATCAGAACTGACGGCCTAATACCATAGGTCCAACTCCGATCATGAGAAATACACCGTGAACAGAACTGAGCCAATTATCTACGGTATAAAATGGTTTGCCCCTCAAAGTTAACATGACATCTGCTGTTCTCTGCACAGCAGATATATTCACTGCCAGATGAAACATAGGTCTCATCCACTAAAGTAGTTTGGAAAATCAATTTGCAAATCAAGTGTACTGAAACTAACCTGCCCTGCAAGAGATGACCAAGGCCGACTGCCCCAAAAACAGTCAACGAAATCATTGGAAGCCCATATCTGATAAAAGGATACTTCCTACCCCACCTTCGGAATGATGATGATGAACTCTGAATCTTAGCAGTGTTAGCAGCTGGATTACTAGTTTTCCGAGGCTCAGCCGTATTTCCCTCAACAGATGTCATTTTCGGCAAATCATGAAACAAACTGTATAAGAATGTCAGTTTCAATAGAATTCAAGCTATATTTACTTATCTATTGAGTTCTGATAGCCAAAAAGAACTCAAATGCACTATTCATTGCAGATCAGTCTGTTACTTAAGAGTTAGATACGGGTATGTGCTTGAAACTGGATATGATTGAAGGTCATATCCCATATCCAAGTGTCAGATATCGGTACTCAAGAAATATGAAGATTCGAAATAACATAGATAAGCTAAAACCCTTTGCAATTTGCACAGATGAGTGACTTACTCAAGTAAAAGATAGAAGCCTTTAACATATATATCCTATGAAGCTCGCACTCTTCATTTTCCTATAGAATTTTTGTTTGACATTTTTCGCTATCTATTAACACAATATAACAAATTTTCCAAATTCAAACAAAATTAAGTTTCTTTTTTGTTTTAAATAATAAGTTTGAATTGAACCCATTGTTTTGCTCAACTAAAATTACAGCTTAATAACCATAATTCTTATTTTCCAGTAAAAACCCAAATAATTAAAAATAAAAACAAATTTATTTTATTCAACTAATCTCAAAAAATTATTTTTTTCCAGAAAATTTATTAAAAAAATTTCCAGCATAACCTTTTAAAGCTACACACAAATTGATAGCTAAAATTGCAGTTTAAAGAGGAAAAGGGCAAAATTTAAACATAGTAAAGTAAAACAAAATAAAGGTATAGAAATCAATCTACATACCTTCTTGAGATGGGTAATGTTCTGAATCTGCTTGAAAAATTAAAATTTGAAAAAGTTTGAGTTGAGAGAAAACACAAGGAGGAAAAGGAAGGAATGAATGATTGGGCAGGGACAGCAAGTTAAATTTAAATGTAGAAGCCCAGATTTCAATACCCAGGTCGGTTCATATCTTAGGTATTCATGGGTAAAATCCAAGCCCAAAATTCAATACCCAGTTCGGTTTATATCTCAGCTATTCATAAGTAAAATTTAAGTTTTATAGGTTTTTACTTTTTTTATATTTTAAGTGTATAATTGAAATGGTTGAAAATATTTTTCAAATATATTGTATAATTTTCGAGACTGTCAAAAATAAATTGAGAAGAGTAATGACAGATGATATTTTTATTTTTTTAACAAAAATAAATAAAATAAAGATTAATGGAGTTTTAAAAAAAACTTAAAATTAAAGTCAAATTAAAAAAAGTTGGGGGAAAATCAATATGATAAAGTTGTAGTTAAAGCTAAAATTCTCATTTAATTCATGAGTTTGATCATTGATAAAAAGATTATTTTCAATGTTCTTTAATAAACTAGTTATAGTTGTCGATGTCAGGTCTAGTAACCAATCTCTCCTTACTGTTTCGATAACCAAGGGGCAGCCTGATTGAAATTATTTTTCTTATCAATAAACAATCTTATAATTTTCACTTAGGGTTTAACTTACCAATAGCATTAAGATCGAGACAAACCTAATTCTAACCAACAAACACACACTAGTGGAGTCCGTTTAAATTAGATCGCATGTCTACGCAACATAGGATGCATATATTCATCTTACTCACCTATGATGTTCATCATAAGTATTAGAATCAATTAAAAAATTACGAATTTAGTAATTCTAATTGAGAAGGCAATTATTCTAAACAGTTGAATACAAACCTTATATTCAATAAACCTGAATATTTGTAATTAAATCAAAAGACATGTAAATACTAAATAACAAATAAAATATTAAGAACAATTAGATCTCAGTAACTATCGGAATCAAACTTCGAAATTCCTTTGAATAGAAAAGTCGATTTATCAATCCATAAAATAAGAACGCAAAAACAATAAGTTCGCAATAAGCTAAAGGTTCAATGCAATCAAAAGTTATCTAACCCTCTTAAAAAATATTGTATTTATAAAGTTCATTGACCTAGGGCTACGATACTTGCTTAGACTTTAATATTTGAAAAAGATAATAATAGCCTCCAGCCTCGAGTTAAAATGGCAAAGGAATCTCATGTCGCGCAAGTTTGATGGCACAACTCAGTAGCACAATGCTAGGGCTTGCAGGGTCGTTATGCTGAGGCATGGTCTAAGGTGTCAAAGTGTACGAGTAGTTGAGGTTAAGGCACTGAATCTAGGCTAGGGTGCGGGTGTTTTGGGCCACGACCCACTCGTCCTCCTTCGGGCCTCCTTGTAGTCGTTCAATTTCACTCTCGATAGTTCTCAATGTTGCATTCCAAGCTCATATGCACCTAAAGCTAGTAAAACAAGTCCAAGTCCGAAAGCCAGTCCATGCTAATCTAAGCCCGTAACAGTTCAAATCTGAGTATTCGTGTCAAGGTGGAGATTGTTAGAGTTGTGTGACCCGAACCCTTGTTAAAGAAAATACAATGGTAAAACAATGGGATCTGTATAAGGCTTTTCAACCTTTAAATAGATGTAGTCAAAACTCATATTGTATCATTCAGTTTTCAACATTAGTGAATTTCTTCTCCTTTGCCCATGGTTTTTCCCGAAAGGGTTTCCACGTAAAATTTGTATTTTTTATTTTTCTTTTCTTATTATTTATCATTCAGTTTTCAACATTAGTGAATTTCTTCTCATCTGTCCATTGTTTTTCCCTAAAGGGTTTCTACGTAAAATCTATGTGTTTTATTTTTATTTTCTTATTGTTTTGTCATCATTTTATATTGCCATTACCGGCATCTATTTTAACACTATAAATAGGGGTCAATCTACCCCACTTTTGTACATAGCATAAACCTTGTAATAAAGCATACAAGCATTGTAAACACTATTTTACAACCTTGTTTGTAACACCCCGAAAGTTGCTATAGTAAGAAACTAAGATATTATCTTTGATACAGTAAAATAAAAAAATAAAGTGGAAAAAAAAAAGAAGGGGAAAGTTTGAGTTATGTCAACAAAATCTGTTTAGGAAGTATATTATGATGTATTAATTCAAGAAAAGACTAAATTGCGAAAGTGAGAAAAGTTTTGTGACCCAAGAGTAAATACTAAAAATTTGAAGGGCTAAAGTGTAAATATAAAAAATTTGAAGGACCAATAGTGAAAATATTTTAAGGGTGGAAGGATCTAGAAACTAAGGAAAATGGATGAATTAGGATCAGATTAATTAAATGGAAAAAGTATGAGGGGTTAAATCACAATTTTACTAAAATGAGTGATGATTCAATAGAGGAATTTTGAAGGATCATGAGGGGCAAAATAGTCATTTAGCAAGGAAGATAATTTTGAAGAGTAATGATGACGTTGTTGATATTTTTGATTAATTAAATAAATAAATATTAGTTTATTAATATTTTGATTTGACATTTAATTATATTTAATTATTATTTTATTTAGTATATAAGGAAAGAAAGATGAAGAATTCTCTTCATCTTTCCATGTTCTCAACGTGAGAAGAAGAAGAAAGAAAGAAAATTTTCTTTTCTTTATAATTTGGTCCTTTTACCAAAAATCTACCATTTTTGCTTAGAAATCAAAAGAATTTCCATAGCCACCATGAGAGAAAAATAATAAGAAGACTATGGAGAGCTAGAATGTCAAGTTAGATTCAAGAAAATAGAAGTTGGAGGAGAGAGAAAGTCAAGTTAAAGTTTGGTTTCAAGAGAATAATGTATGGATGTTAAGGTTTTATGTTATTTTTAAGTTTAGTAGTGATAGAAAAACATAAAAATGGTGTTAAAGTAAAGATTTCTTATGAGAAAATATTGTGTTTTTGACATGTTGATGAAGAGAGAAGTTGAGTAAGTGAATTGTAACAGCCTGTTTTCAGTGAAATTGGAACAGTGGTTTCGGAACCACAAATCCAAGTTTGGAAGGAAAATTATTTTAATATTATTGCATGGTCTGCATGATGATAGGAATGTCATATAAAAATTTCATTAAGAAAATTTTACCGGTTACATGTCTAATTTGATAAAAGGACCAAATTGCATAAAGTGCAAAAGTTGGATTCTAATAGCTAAAGAGATCAAATAGCTATGGAATTCAAAATTGGAGGTCCTTATATGGAAAATAGACCATTTAGAGGAGTTAGTAGATAAGTATGCTTAGTCATCCATGGAAAATTAAATAAAGAAAAGGACTAAATTGGAAATAGAAATAATTAAAGATGATAAAAATCTAATATCATCTTATTTCATCATCCTTCCCAAAATTAAAACATGGAAACCCTAGCCATGGAAATTAGGTTTTGAGCAAATTTATCTGGCTCAATTAGATCCGGATAGACCAAATACGGAGTTAGATCGACGTAAAGAAAAAGTAACAGATTAGTAGCTTACAAGTTCACGAACATTGTCGACGTAAGTTCGTGTAACTAAATTGTGTATATTTATATGTTTGAATTGAATGTTGTATATTTGAATTGTGTAATTGCTATTTATATGAAACTGATTACATATCCAACAAATCCCGATAAATGTTAAGTTCCATTTGAATAGATGAAATTTCGATGGATACAGGGTTCCCGAATTGGTTGTGGTCCTGCATATGTTGCGGACACACCACAGCTCGAAAGAGCATCCCATTATTAGCCCTCTTGAGCTTCCCGTTATATGGTTCTTGCAAGCTTCCCATTAATAGCTCTTCGGAGTATCCTAATTGGTTGTAATCCTGCATGTGTTGTAGCCACACCACAGCTCTTATGAGTATCCCGATATATGGCTCTTCGTGAGCTTCCCGATTAAAGGCTCTTTGTGAGCTTCCTAATTAATGGCTCTCAGGAGCTTCTCGATATTGGCTCATTTGAACTTCCCGATATATGGCTATCCGAAGCTTCCTGATTAATGGCTCTTCGGAGCTACCTGTTATTGACTTGCATGAGCTTCCTGATTATGGCTCTTGTGAGCTTCCCATTATACAACCCGAATAAGCTTCCCGTTACATGGCTCACATGAGCTTCCCGTTATATGGCTCGAGAAAGAGTTTCTCGTTTATGTACTTGTATGAGCATTCTCGAATATGAATTGACGGATTTCAGATTTGTACACTTCATGCATACTACCCATGTATCCATCGATATTCTAAATGACTCAATGGGCAAAATCCTGACATGAGAAAATAAATGAATTCAAAGTGACTCATTACCTGCATATACACGAAATACATGGAAATTTGATATAGATGAGCTCATACATGATTCTTGATATTCATGTAATATAAATGACCAACATATTTAATGAAGTTATGTGTTTAGGCTATTGGCCAAATTTTTTGGATGCATTTTGTATATTTATTTTAATGAAAATGAATGGTAAGTTAATTTCGGTTATACGAACTTACTAAGCTTTAAAGCTTACCCTATTTTATTTTCCCCTGTTTTATAGTAATTGAAAGCTCGTTGGTTTAGAAGCTTGGCGGAGATCATTCACACTATCCACTGGTTCATCTCAGTGAAAATAGTAAACTAATTTTAGTTATAATGGCATGTATAGGTTAAATAGCCAATGTTGGCATGTAAATGTTGTGGTTGTAACTAGCCATTGGAATGGCTTGTGATGAACATATTTTGATGAATATATAAGCGGCAATATCATGTTCAATGTGAGTGTTCGGTATGGTTAATAAATGAAAAACATAGAGGTATATTGATAATTGATTTGAGATAGTATATAGTAATATGACATGCATAAAACTTAGTTTTGGTTTGAATCAATAGTTTTGTATTGGTTTGTGAATGTGTTAAAGTGTTAACGTAGGTGGAAGGCAAATTTGGGTGAGAAAATGGCTTGGAAATGGCCTTATTTCGTCTACACAGGCAAAGACACGGGCGTGTGTCTCAGCTGTGTGTGACACATGGCCTAGCACATGGGCGTGTGGTTTGGTTGTGTGTCCCCTGCATCATTAAAATTTCAAAACAGAATGCTCAAAATTTTTTACACGGCCTAGTACACGAGTGTGTGACTTGGCTGTGTGACCCCTGCACCTAATTAATGCAAGTCAAATTGCTTACATGGCCTAGCACACGAGCGTGTGGCTTGGCCGTGTGACCCAAGTCAGAGATACACAGGTATGGACACGAGCTGAGACACAATCGTGTATCCCTATTTCGAATATCCACACAGCTTAAGACACAGGCGTGTCTCTTGACTGTGTGAACCACACGGCCTAGCCACATGGGCGTGTGTCCCCTACACCTAGGAAAAAATTTTACATTTTGTGAAAAATTCTCTAAGTACCTAGTTTAGTCCCGACTTATTTCCAATGCATATTTTGGGCTTCGAGGGCTCTTATAAGGGACAATATGATTGATTATGATTTATTTTTGAAATGAATGAGAAATAATATGAAATTTTTGTACTTGATCTGTAAACTCTGGTAATGTTCCTAACCCTGTTCCGACGACAGATATGGGTTAGGGGTGTTACATGAATCAAGTGATAGGAGAAGAGAAAAATAAGAGATTTTGATAGAAAAGAGGTAAGTACCCATGAACTTTCTTGTTATTTAAGGATTAAAATGTGATTTTTGTAAAGTAAGTGGTAATTAAGTAAAATATATATATTGTGAAATAATTTCTTAAGTGAAGGAGGAAATTATAATAAAAGTATAATAGTTGGGTTATGTGTTAGTAAAAATATACAAAGTATTAGATAAGTGAAATTATGGGAAAATGTGAAAATTTATGGAAACAATGACTAAATTGAAATACTTGTGAAATATATGTGGTGGAAATAATACAAGTGAAATACATAGAAATTTGATGTGGAAAATGAGATAGTGGAATTAATTATGTGAATTAAGTGAGATGTGAAAGAAAAATGCTATAATAATGAATAGAGAACTTTTACGAAAAAAAAAAAGTGATTAAATAGGTAAGTTATAAAAGTTTACAAGGAAATATTGATAATAAAGCATATAGTGGAAAATAAAAGAATATATGAATTTTATAATCCAAACTACAATTATTTCCTAAGTTGTGAAAAATTAAGGGTTAAATCGTAAATTTGGAAAATTTTATAATAGAAATAGAAAAGTAAAGTGCATAACACTTAGAATGACAAACATTGATGTTGTAGTGAATTTTGGAATATTAATAAGTATTAAATTATGTTATATGTGTTATTAAAAGTAAAATATATTGCTACATGAAATTTTGTGCTAAGGACTAAATTACAAAATATATAGAAGTGATATGTGAAATACATGATAAGGATTATTAGTGAATTATGGATGAATAATGAATTTAGAAATATATTACATGTATTAAAGATAGTGAAGATATAAGTATACGGATTATTGGTACAAGGATTAAATTGTAAAGTATGTAAAAGCATTATGCGAAAAGTGAAAAAGTGACGTGTGTATACTATGACTTGCCCAAGTATACAAGATAAGAACTATTGGGATATTAGTGGCATGTCATTAAGGAACTTTAACGCACTCTCTGATTATTAGCACGTTAGTGCTCTCCGATTATTAGCACATTAGTGTTCTCTGTATAGCACTTTAGTGCTCTCTGTTTAATAGTGCATAATAATGCACCATTGTATTAGTTCTGTATATCCTAAGTGTTCTGTTTAGTCTACTGGGCCTCTGCTAAAAAGGTAAACAATTTTTGTTACAAGGTAAATGTTTATCTCTGATTCATGTTTGAAATATTGAATTAAAAATAAATTGTGAAAGAAATAGTGAGAAAATCATGAAAATTTACACTAAATGATGAAATATGATACACGTATAAAAAAAGTAGTAATTTTTATAAGTTGATTTGAGGACTTAAGAACTAAATTGTGAAATAAGTAAAAAGTTACAAATGAATATGATAAATAAACAAAGAAACGAGATATTGAAAAGTAAGAAATTTAATAGAATTTAAATATCATGGGTACTTACTAAGTCTTCACCGACTTAACGCGTTTATTTTCAACGCATAGGTATAGTGATTTTCAAGAGTTGTAATTGAGGTTGTGAGCATCTATCTCATCACATCTCTAAGTGTCAAGAGGGTATGTTTCAAAATTTTGAATAGAATGACATGTACTTAGGAAGATCAAGTGTGTTCCAAGTAGTAGGGACTAAAATATAAGTTATGAAAACTTTATTCTTTTAATGTTCAAATATATTAGTGATTTGCCAAAATCACTTTGGCACCAAATGTAATATTCCTATATCAGGTTCCTTGGGTCGAACCGGGTATAGGGGTGTTACATTGTTAATACTTTTTCCTTGCTTACGTGCAAGCATTCCCAACACCTTTTTGCAACCTTGTTATCACTCCTTATTGATGATGCAACATTCATTGTAAAGTTAAATACATGTATGTGCTTGACACGGATAAGATTGAAGTTCATATCCCATATACATATGTTAGACATTAGTACTCGAGAAAAATAAAGAGTCGAAATAACATAGGCAAGCTAAAACCTTTTTCCTTGTTGTAATTTTGTAAAAATGAGTGATTATTCAAGTAAAAGATAGAATCCTTTAACACACACGCTTATATATCCTATGTTACCAAATTCTTCATTTTCCTATAGTATATTTGTTTCACACTTGCACTACTATCTATTCAGACATGGGAATGGGGACATGGGAATGGTGGTCTTTCTAGTTTTTTTTATGTCGATGACATACTACTTGTTGGGAATGATGTAGAGACGTTATCATCGGTTAAATCGTGACTAATTTAATAATTTAGCATGAAGGAGTTGAGTAAAGTTAACAATGTTCTAGGAATTTGAATCTTTAGGGATAAAAAAATAAAGTGATAACTTTAATACAAGCTTCATAAATAGATAATATACTGGAACGTTTTGCTATGGCCAATTCGAAGAAGGGTATACAACCTTTTGTATAGGGATTTAATTCTTCTTTAGATGACTGTCTTAAAACAATGGAAGAAAGGCAGCATGCGAAAAAACTTCCTGATGCTTCGGCAGTTGAAAGTCTCATGTATGTAATGTTATGCACATGTCCAAATATTTGTTTTGCAGTAGGATTTGTGAGTCAATATCAACGAGTCTTGATCATAAATACTGGCAAATAGTTAAGCATATACTCAAATATTTACAAAGAATGAGAGCTTATATACTAATATATTCCTGAAGGGATTTAACTCTCATTAGATATATTGATTCTGACTTCCAAACATGATCGATTTAAGGAAATCAACATCGGATTGTGTTTTTGTCTTAGGTGGAGGATCCATAATGTGGAGAAGTGTTAAGTAGAGTTGTATTGCTAACTCCATTACGGAAGCTGAATATTTAACTACTTCTGAGACAACAAAAGAAATGGAGTTAGCAACCAACTATCTATAGTTGTTTAAAAATATGGTAATTAAATTTAATTTATTTTACTATAATATAATATAATAATTAAATTGTTAGGGAGAGACAGACTCTTTCTAAAAAAAAAGGTTTTGAAGTGTTAACATTTAAAGTTGATGGAAGTAGGGTTTGAACCCAAACCATAGTGGCTTATATCTTATAGGTTGGGGCTCAACTTCAAACTTGCAAATGACTGTCATTTCCTTTGGTAGATGTTTGTGCGCTCCGCACAATCCAACTTGGCAAGACTCTCTAACTTTATGAATTTGCATCTCAAGCAGTCTTTTTAAACACTTTGGCTCTTTGCAGAGTTGAGAGACAAACTATAACATAACCTGGGGACAATACCAACTTATTGAAGGGTTTATTAGTTAAAACTCTACCATAGGCATATGGTCACCATTTCCTTTGATAGGTGATCATGTGCCACGCACGATTTGACTCGGCAAGACGCTCTCGCTTTGTGAACCTACATCCTAGACTCATTAGGAACTTATGTAAATTTAACATATGCATGATACTATTTATCATGTTTTGTTATCATATAAATTTAAACTTCTTACCATATAAATTTTACAATTCTTTAAAATATTATATTATTATGTTACTAATTAGTAAAAAATTAAAATAATAAAAAAGTAAACTTCAACTTTTTATCTCCAAAAAATGACATCAACATTTTCTTTCAACCATTAATTTGATTTCAATTGATCTTTTTCTACTTTCACATTTCATTTTCAATAAATATGATAAAAATTATTAATATAATGTTTAACCTAAAAGGTACAGAATAATTATAATTATTTTATTAAAAATATTAGTAAGAACAATATATAAAAATTTACTTTATATATAATTCTACAACATTAACGAAAAAGTTATATAAATCAACATGTTTACATGATAATCAATATTATTATTATGGATTTTAATACCTATAATCTAATTGTACTTTTTTTCCACAATTTTTTTCAGAAATTATGATAAAATATTATTAATATAATGTTTAAACTAAAAATCATAATTATATTTATTTTATTAATAATCTTAATTGAGACAAGATAATCATTTATATTAGATATAATTGTACCGAAACAAAAATATTATTAATAAATAAACAATTTTCTCATTGAATAAAAAAATTATCTTGAATATATAGGATAAATCTTAGAACAGCACATAAACTTTGATTGAATGTGCAATTGTCAGGGTTAGAAATCTGTGGCCCATGATACAATGCTATACATGAACTTTGATTGAACGCGCGATTGTCACAGGGTTAGAAATCTGTTGCCTGTGACACAATACTATGCATAAACTTTGATTTTGTATAATTTAATACATGAAATATTAATTTAATTCAATTTCACAAATTACTAATACAATTATCGATATAACACCATTTTCAGTATACATATTTGTAAAACAAAATAATTATATATATCTAATTTAAAATAAACAAATGTATTTATTCCTTTAAATATGTATAATTGAATTCAAATTAAAGTTTCATGTATACATTTGAACAACAATTGTAGTTTCATGTGTATAATTGCATCAAATCAAAGTTCATATATCGAATTACACATCAAATAAAAGTTCATGTATAATTTTGAGATTTATCCCTAAATAGATAACTGAACGTGTTTACACAATAAATTTTTTTTATGAAGCATTATTAATATTTTGCATATAATCTAATTTTCTACTTTGATTTCGATTGAGTCTTAATTCGATTGGTATGAAATTTGTTGCCAATGCAGGAAGACGTGGATTCGAGTGCGCTGAAGCGCATTATTCTCCTATTTTTGGGTTCGAAAGGGGCTATAAGTAATTCTAAGCATTGTGTCACAAAGCTTAAATGTGACCAGAACCTATAACGAGATCATTGTTAAAAAAAAATTACTTTCATATTTTTCTTTCTGTAAATATAATAAAATATTATTAAAACAATATTTAAATTAAAAAATAATTGTAATTATTTTATGAATAATATTAATTAAAACAATATATTAAAAATTACTTTAGATATGCTTTTATCAAAGTAAAAATATTACTTAACACTTAAATATACATATTATTTATTTTTTAACTCAAAACAATAATATTATTTAATGCATTTATAATATAATTAATGTATTTACAATGACTTTTTAGAGATTAAAACAATAAAGGTTGAATAATAATATATATATTGATATGCTTCAGTCTATTTTACGATCTATATTCAGAGTTCATGATTGTCTCTTTTAACAATGTCATCTTCAAAATTCAAACCTCTATTATCTCCTTAGAAGTATAACCCAACGACTTGTCGGTATAACATGTTTATATTTTTAAATATTATACAAATACAATTTTTAAATATTTATATATTTTCCATTAATTATATATTTTATTAAAAATTAAATTTATATGAATATAAAAAATTAACTATTAAAAATGATCCGGTTTGCTATTTAAAAGTTTAAACCGATTTTCTATTAATTTTCAAATATTTTTAATTAGTTGTTTTTATAAAAAAAATATTTAATTAGTTATAATTAGTGTTAATATGTCAAAATCCAATGATTATGAGGAAATAAAATACAGGAAAATGAGTGGGATAAAAGCCGTCATCTTCTGTTTATATTCTAAAAACAGAGTTTCAACGTTGAAGGCAAAAACTCAAAATAAAACAAACAAAACAGAAACAAAAATTTTAAAAATAAAGAGGAGGAGGGAAGGATAAATTGCTCTGCAAATTTCAAAAGCCTCACTGGTTTTCCCTAATTTGATTCTCTGATTCCATTAGCTGGGATCAGAGGATCAACCCCTCAAAATCTTCATTCAAAACCCAAAGCAAATTAATAAATAAATGAAATCCAGTGCCATGCAATAAACGTTCTTCATTGAAGTTGAAGAAATAAAGCTTTGGTTTCTGAGTGATTTTAAAGCAATGGGTGTTTCTCAAAATGACGCTAAAATGGAAGGTTGGTTATATACAATACGTTCTAATCGTATTGGCTCACAGTTCTCTCGCAAATGTTACTTCATTCTTCATAACAATGTTCTCAAAAGCTATAAAGCCACCCCCATTTCTGAAGAAGAGGTAAACCCTTTGTTTCTTTTAATTCCTTTTTTTTTTTAATTTGATTTTTTTTGAACTTGAACTATGGATCTTTTATATGTTTTTGGAAAGAAAGAACCCCATACTGGAAAATGGAAAAGAGAATGCTATGTTCTTTTCTTGCTGGTATTATGATATGTTTTTATTTAATGAGGCAAATGCATGTTTGTTTTATTTTATTTTTTACCTAGAAATATGCAATGAGTTAGGGATGTCTGAGATTCAAAATTCACCTTTGAGACTGCATAAACCAACTAAGTTAAGCCCCATGTTCATTTGATAATGTTTATATATGCATGTTTGTATGTATGCATAAATAACTTTCTGGATTTCAACTTTAAGTGATACTTTAAACCCTATGTTCATTTGATCATGTTTATATATACGTGTGTGGATGTTTGTATATATAGTTTTCTGGATTTCATTCTTGTTAAAGCGGTTGGTTTTTTACATTGATAGCCAATAGTTTCATTAATGTTTCTGCCTATTATCAAATTTCCATTCTAGTAGCTGAAGAAAAAATAAAAAAAAGAGAATCCAATTTTATACCATATGGCTGGTTTCTTGATAACTTAATTTGAAATTCTGCTTAAGGCTTTAAACAAATCCTCTGCTTTGTAATTGAAGAGTTATTGTAGGATTCGCGATTTTGTTTTTAAAAATCTTGGTGATGTCTTTTATGTTTATGAGTTTTAAATTTTTCGGTGAACCGGTCTTCTGTAATTGAAATGCAAGAAATCTACCAATTACAGTCCCGTTTAATTTGTAACACCAGTTGAATCAAAGTATAATAATCTTTTCAGGAGCCTGTTAGAAGTGCCATAATTGATTCATGCATTCGGGTCACAGACGATGGAAGGGCAAGCATTAACAAGAAGGTTTGATTATTAAATCCCTTTTTTTAATTTTCTGGGACTTTGGATGTTTCCTTTCGGTGCTGCAATGTCAATATATAATGCTTATGAAGTGTTCACCTCACGCAGGTCTTCTTCATTTTCACCATTTACAGCACTTCAGTTGATAATGAGCAGCTTAAGGTGTGTATACTAATACTGTGAACTGTGTTTATTTTTTATTTCCACTAACACCCATGTCTGGAACATATCTGGATGAGGGTATGAGGATATGGCCCTCCAAGGACCTACCAAATACATAGTAAAACATAAACGGATTGAGCATACCCATGTTGGAGTCTATACCCGACATTCATCCTTGAGTTCCAGTAACCTAACTTATTAGCAAGCAATCTTCTAATATTGAAACATTACAGTTAGGCGCGACTAGCTCAGAGGACGCAGCAAGGTGGATTCGTTGCTTGAAGGATTCAGCATTAAAGGTTTAATACTATGAACTTAAAAATCTGTGAGTTTAATTGTTATTCTTGCGATGGAAGCCTTACATTTTATAATTTTCTTTTTCAGGAATCTCCATGTCTTGCAAAGAATTTTTCAGCTCCTCCTAAGAAGATATGGTCATCTTTGAGGTAATTATAGTTTATACTCTCCCGATTTGTTTTATTAGTTTAGTTGTAAGAAAAGGCTGAAATGCTTGTTTCGTTAGTAACCTATGTTGTTCCGACTCTTCCTTTTCTTGAGGTGCCCATATTAGATACATTTTCAGATATGGATAGGGGTATATAACCCTCCACATACATGTATGAAGTACGCAATTACCTCGTATTTGCCTTATTTAGCTATATTGTTAGGACTTGGGTGTTAGTGTTTGTATATATTTTAAATGGAGTATTCCTCTACAAACAGATTGACTAATTCGAAGAGAACACACAGCAAGGACTCTGTCCATTGGCCATTCCACTCATCTGTTCATGCCGAGGCAATGACATCCGATGTTGTTGCACCTTCACCTTGGAAAATATTTGGTTGTCAGAACGGTACGAAATTAAGTTCAAACCATGTTTCAAGTTCATAAATGCGACACATCATTGACATTGTGTTTCTAACACAGGGTTACGGCTTTTCAAAGAATCAAAAGACAAGAATACTCGTGGATGGGTAGGTTGCTCTTGGGACATTAATCATGAATGCTATTCTCAATCTTTTTTTGTTTTTGTTTGGCTGAAGAAACTTCTTGTTATCAGCATTGGAATGATATTCCAGCAATAATGGCTGTCGGTGTGGTTGATGGGACCTCAGAGGCAATTTTCCGTGTTGTCATGTCTCTTGGTCCCTCAAGATCAGAGTATGATTGCTGCAAATTTACTTTCCATTCAAGTTCCATCATGATGAATATATACATTCATATATATATATATGAACCAGATGTTAAATATTCGATTGTCTTGCAGATGGGATTTCTGCCTCTACCATGGCAGTGTGGTCGAGCACGTTGATGGTCATACGGATATCATTCACAAGAAGTTATATAGCGACTGGCTACCATGGTTAGATTCTATGCCTTCTTTGAACCTAATTAACATTTTAGATTTCGTATTGATCAGAGTTGTTACAGGGGAATGAAACGAAGAGATTTATTACTTCAACGCTATTGGAGACGAGAGGATGATGGCACATACGGTACTATATTCTAACCAAAATGCGTGAAGTTTTGGAAATATTATTCTCAAGCTTTAACATCCCATATCCATTTTTTTGTTGCAGTGATTCTTTACCACTCCGCGTCTCACAAGAAGTGTCCACCTCAAAATGGCTATGTCCGTGCACGTCTAAAAAGTAATGCATGTTTTTCATTAGGAACTTAGAAGTTCATTCTCCTCTAATTAATGCATTTGAATAAGTTTTCCAATCGAACCTACAGAATCACCATTTGAATGGTAAAACAATATAAACCTCCACATGCATTTTTCCACGCATTGCCCTGATTTCATTATATTCCTCTCTAAATTCCTTGTTCCAAAACATGACTCTACTTATATGGTTTGCATATTTACTCGAATTTTAAATTGCTCCTTATAAATACTTAGGTGGGGGATATGTTATCACTCCGGTGAACAACGGAAAACAGTCACTTGTGAAACACATGCTTGCTATAGATTGGAAGTTCTGGAAATTTTATCTCCGAACTCCGGCTGCTAGATCTTTGACGATTCGTATGCTTGAGAGAGTTGCAGGTGCCTCTCTGCTCATTAATAATAATTCAACTTCATTCCAGCTAGTTTCCTTTTTCACTGATGTAAAATATTTTATTGAACTTGCTGATTTGCAGCCTTACGGGAGCTGTTCAAAGCAAAACAAGGAAATTATCCTCCTGAATGCTTGTCCATGGAGTGGACGAGTGATGCACACTTGCCTCAATTAGAAAAAGAGGATATTAAGATTGATACTCAAAGCCCCGAAGAGACGATAAAGATTGAGGAAGATGTTCTAATGGAGGTTGAGGCGGCAAAACCACCATCCGGGCGTGTAAGTCTATTGCGTCTGAATCAAGAACCGGATGAGTTCTTTGATGTTCCTGAAGCAGATGAATTCTTGGATTATGATCGCTTGGAGAGGGACTGGTCACCTGAACCAAGTTCTCCGGTACTTTGATCCCCGATTTATCTTTGTTTTTCAAGTAATTGTTATGAACCATGTGGCGAAGGAATTTTATATCGAAGAGACATTTCCTATCTTTGGATTTGCATTGAGTTCATACAATTTATTAACTGTGTTTTTACCGTTTTCTCATAATCGAACATGCAGAAAATACCACAGCCAAAAATAACATCAGCAGCCGGTCTAGTGAGAAAATTGCATGGTCTTGCAAGTGAGTTCGATTATGCTAACCAAAGTTATTGAGATAATTGATGGATCGAATGCATCTTAGCTGTTTCTAATCTATTATTCATGCGGCAGCTCAAAAGAAGGGTTACACAGAATTACAAGAGGTGGCTCGGGAAGACAGCATAGTCTTCTCCTATGGAACCTCTCTCCAAAAGGACCCAACCTTTACTTCACCATGCAGTTGGTCAGCCGGAGACCCTTCTTCATTTTTGATACGCAGTAAAACTTACCTGAAAGACAACAGAAAGGTATTCATTCACTTCAATTTCATTTTCAAAATGTATATAGGTTATTTAAAATTTCCATGCTCGACAGCATACATTTTTACATGCATATGATATGCCAGCATGCATGCATTTATACATATATGCATACATGTTACCGACTCTTCATTTTTCTTGAAGTTTCCAAATGCATTAAAAAAAACTTGGAAAATATTCAACATACCCGTGTCGGACGAATATATAGCTCAACCGTTCAGCCTGCATTACTCAGCTTGTAAAGTTAGAATTTAAAGCTATTCATAATACATTCAATGGCTTTGAAAGTTATGGTTACTCGCTTTTCAAATCCATGAAATGTAAATTAGCTTCAATCTATGTTCTAAATTTGTATTCTTTCTGGTAGATTAAAGCAAATGGAACGTCGATGCAAATGGTTGGGGCAGACTGGCTAATATCTGACAAACGAGAAGATGATTTAGGCAGTCGAGTTGGTGGTATCGTTCAGGTTTGGACTGTAATTTTGTGCTTTACGTTCCGATTTATAAAATCTGATCCATGTTACTACTCATCTATGCAAAACAAAGAAAAACTATGCATTAGATACAAATCATTGATCGAAAAATAAACTTCATTGATATACATTCATTCAGAAATACGCTGAACGTGGTGGACCAGAATTTTTCTTTATCATCAATATGCAGGTGTGTTAGGTTTTATACATTTTTTTATTACTTCTATGGTTTTTTTTTTCTGTCAATAATCACATTGGATACTCTTAATTATTATGAGTCAGATTCCTGGTTCACCGACATATACATTAGCGCTGTACTACATGATAAAAACTCCCATTGAAGATCACCCATTGCTGTACAAGTTCGTCAATGGAGATGATGCCTATAGAAACTCAAGATTTAAGCTCATACCATACATTTCTAAGGTATGCAAAGCTATGGCAGGCATTTTTCTTTTTTGAAGTATAATTGAGCTGCCCAAATCAAACTATAAGAAGCGCAAGCTTTACTCAAAATCGAGGCTCCTTTCCCGACTTAAACTCAGGCGAGAAACAGATTGAATTGCTTGACCT
Organism: Gossypium turneri; assembly: GCA_008044935.1. Lineage (NCBI taxonomy): Eukaryota > Viridiplantae > Streptophyta > Magnoliopsida > Malvales > Malvaceae > Gossypium > Gossypium turneri. Next base: position 5,456,509 of record CP032576.1, read on the forward strand.
TGCTCAATTAGGCTCATTTGTTTAGTAAAGATGAGTTTGATTCTCATCCTTGACTTTGAGCTCGATTAAGTGTTCTCAAGTTGAAGCTTGAATTGAAAGTTTTCAATATTAACTTGATTAGGCTTGAGAACTACTCGACTCAAGCATTAGAACGCTTTTCAAACTTTATGTTGAGCTCAAGCTCATTTACACTATGTTTTACCAAATAATCTATTTCTTCAGGGATCATGGATAGTCAAACAAAGTGTTGGAAAGAAAGCTTGCTTACTCGGTCAAGCTCTCAATACTCGTTATTTCCGTGGAAAAAATTACTTGGAGGTAGATTCTCGAATCCTCAAAACCAAGTACAATTGCGAATGATGATTGTGTTATTGTTTGACTTTCTGATATTTTCATTTTCGTGATTTTTCGATTCATTATCGTGTTACTATATGCTGATCGCTGAAACGAGTTTAAATTTCAGGCTGATATAGATGTTGGGTCTTCGACGGTGGCTCAGGGTGTAGCTAATCTTGTCCTCGGATATCTTAACAATTTGGTCGTAGAAATGGCATTTATAATACAGGTAAAACTTCTCTTAAAGTGTCAAAAATGTTAACTTTCCTTGAGTTGCAAGCACCGAAAGAGAAACGAGATAGTTAGCTTGCATCATGTTATTATTTTAAGTATGTTGCTTCTATGTTTGCTCCGATTCTTCATTTTTAATGAAGTTAGAAAAAAGTTGAACCTACTTGAGTTAAACACATACTCGTATCTAACACTTGTACTCAAGTCCGAGTACAATATATTTGCTTGATAACTTTGGTTATGATCCAAACTACTTCTTCAGGGTAATACACAAGAGGAGTTACCGGAAACCCTCCTCGGAACATGCCGTCTTAATCATCTCGATCAATCGAAAGCTCACGTAGCAATGCCATGAGCAAGAAAAGAAACCAGAAAATCCTCGAATCACATTGGCTTAGTCATCCCGATCTATTGAAAGTTCACAGATCATTACCATGATCTATCGAGAGGTTGAATCGAATACCAAATCATGTATTGGTCCCCTTTTTGTTGTTAATTTTCTTTCCTTACCATGCAATCAAAATGAAATTAAAAATGAGTCCATTTTTTTATTGTTTGGTAGGGTTTCATGTATTATTAAGCTACAATGCAATTCTCATCCTTTATAATGTAAAGAAAATTGACGAGTATTTGGTATATTTTATTCTACAAACAATTTTAAAAAATTGACACATTTTACTATATTTTATAAAATACTTGTCGTCGATCTTTTAACTTTGTTTGTAGAGTCTAAAAATAAAAAATATTTTTATTGACAATAATTTCTTTTGGCTACCACACGGAAGGCCATCTTACAAAACTTAGTGACCGTGGCCTTTACTATCGGATATTCCGTAGCTACTACAACCTATACATATCCAATGTATTTACAAACGACCTTATAAAAAATAAACGATTTGAAAAAATATCTAAATTTTACAAATATTATTTTTACTATTTGGTGTTCCATAATGCTCTTATTTCTTTTAACTAAGAGTGAAAGTTTAATAATGGTAAATTTATACTATCTTTATATCATATAATTCGAAAAAATTCAAAATTAGCGTGAGCAAAACTCGATTCAATTATTGAAAGAAAATTTATTTTCCAGTTAATCGAATTGTGTTATTCGACTTATTTGAGTCAACTTGAATAATTTGATTCGAGTTCAAGTTGAGTTGAAATTTACAAATCGAATAATTTATTAATAAATTAGTGTAAATACTCTTTTGGTCTCTTTCAACTTTGAAAATAAACAAATTGATCTCTCAACAAAAATTACAAAAAAGAAAATCAAAATACTTATAAAAAAATTTCAAAATTTATATATTTTTAAAAAATTTAAAAAATTCTAAAAAATATATAAAAAAAGTTAAAATTTTAAAAATTTTCTAAAATAATAATTTTAAAGACCTAAATTAATTAATTAATTAATAATTTAAGTTTATCATATTAAAATATCTTAATTTTAATTTTATGTGCTCTAATACAGAATTAGTGAAACTATAACAATATTTTAATTTGATATTTCAAATCAAATTAAGATAATAAAATATGACTCATGAACTCGATTAACTCGAAAATTTTTCACGTATTTAATATGGTAGTGTATAAATTTATACTAAAATCATATAATACCACATTTAGTATTATATTTATATCGTGCAATTGTACGGGCTGAAAAATAATAATAATAATAATAATAATAATAATAATAATAATAATATATTTAAAATCCAATGTCTGATATATCCATTAAAGTAGGATAATTTTGAACATATCATGAAAAATAACACAAACATGTCCCAATAATTGAATTTTTATCCAGAATCTAATCTTTAAATGAAAATAATATATGAAAAAAATAAGTATTCCATACAAAATTTTATCTGTTGATGAAAAAACCAAGAATACATGTTCCATTCTAAATGAGAATCAAATTCCAATTATCAAAGAATCAAATTCTATTCTAATTATCATATTTGAGAATCAAATTCCAAACATTAAAGAATCAAATCCTATTCTAATGATCATATTCTCAGAATCAAATTCCATTTTATTTCAGCAATTCAGTAGTCACCAATTTAATATTTTTTAATTACTTTAAATATATTCATATTTTATAATATATAAGGCAGTTGAATATATTTTTCATTATTTTAAATAAATCAGTTCACCGGTTTGATTATTCCATATGATGATCGGTTAAATTGATTAAGTTAAAAAGAACCGATCCAATTAAAGGTTTGCTCTTCTCTAATCCCTAATTATGCCCACCTTTCCATAATCCATAACCAAAGGTGAAAATATAAGGTACAACATAAGTGAATTTAACACTATTTTGATCATCCAAATCTATAAACTTATTTTCTTCTATTGATAATCCTTAGAAAAGTAAATACCATCATCCACAATTATATTACATTCATATATAAAATTTAGAGCTTGTTCAAACAAAGACCACAGGGATTACATAAATAATTTTTTTTAATTGTAGTAAAGTTCGAGACCCATACCGTCGTGGATTTCGTAATCTTTGAGGGTAATATGATCCTTGTAAACCGTGTACCACTTCTGGATACGGATCTTGTCTGCTCGAGTTCCAGTTTGGGCCGCGACCAGCTTCTTAAGGTCTCCAATCGTGTCGTCGTCGTTGCACTTCACGCGCACTTTCTTCCCTAGCCGATCGTTCAACACCACCTCGATCATCTTCGATTTTTTTAAAAAGACTATTTCAGAGAAAACCCTAATCCCCAAATTTGTTAACCCTGGAAATAAGAGAAAAGTGAAGCGTGGGGGTGGATTTTATAGTGGAATTATTTTAAAGCAAAATATTACCCGTTGACTCCTTTTGCTTTTCGTATATTTAAACGATGTCGTATCACCAATTTTATTAATTTGTCCTTTTTAAAATAAGAACAAATTTGTTATTTATTATTTATTATTAAAGAAAGAGTTTGTCTTTCTTTTACTTTGTTTTTTTTGTTAGGTCTCGTATCATTCCGGTTGAGGAGCATGGATGCTTCTTTTCCGGAAGCTTGCAGGAGTGGAGAATCGTTTAAAAAATTTCTTAGAGAGGAGTCAATTGATCGTGTTTTTTTTGTCTAGTTGCATGGCGTATATGGAAGAACAAAAACACCTACATTTTTCAAAAAGTATCGTGGAGTGTAGAATAAATTATCAAAGGTTCATATAGCTGGGCAAAATAGTAGGTTTTTATTCACAAGTTGCGAGGCAAGTTGTGAGGGGGAGTTCATTTGGACAGGTAGTTGGATACGAATAAGATTTGATAATGCTATTAAGGTGGATTTAGGGTATGCTGTTGTAGGAAGAATTTTAAGGGGTCGACATGGAGAGTGGATTCTTAGTTTTAATTGATGTTCGGAAAAATGTTCAATTTTCAATGTTGAATTATGAGATATTTTAGATAGCTTGACATTGTTGCACAACAGACATTGTGATAGAGTGTTGGTGCAGACGAAAAACATGGCGGTTATTGTGGCTATCTAGGAATCTATTTTGAAGAATTCAAGCTCGGTGTTAATCAGTTGAATACATCAACTCCTGGAGAATGTGGGGAATTGAATGCTAGAACATGTCCGTAGAGAAGAAAATAAAGAAGCTGACCGAATAGCCAAAATAGCGTTTGACAGGGAAGAAGGATTGCAATTGTTTGGAGAGATTCCTTTTGTTTAATTTAGTTGGTTCTAAGTCAATTGAATATTAACTCAATTAGCATAGACATTGTTGCTAATACAGGAGGATATGAGTTCGAGTGCACTGAAGCACATTATTTTCTTATTCATGGGTTGGGAAAGGGATATAGGTAATTTAAAGCATTGTGTTAAAAAATAGCAAATATGATTCGAACCTATTATATTATTGTTAAAAAAAAAAGAAAAAGAAGTTAATTCTAATCCTTTTGTTTGTTTTTCAAAAAAATATATTAAGATTTGTACTTTCTAAAAGTAAATTTTAAATAATAATTCAAAGCCCAATTCAGCTGAGCAAGGAGTTTAGCCTTTGCTTAGACATTTTATTCAAGCCCAAAAATTTTTGAAACCCAATTAGCCCATTTTGGTAGGGTAGGCCTAAAGTGAATATTCTACGACCTACATGGACTGGATTTATCGAGCTCCATCCTTGAATAGGTTTTAGAAAAATAAATTATTGGTCTAATAAAAAAATTAGTTTATTGTGAATAATAATAGATAAAATAATGAGCTGTATAAATATTAAACTTAATTGTAGAAATTAAAAAGAAAATATGCATTATCACTTTGAAAGAAAATCTAAATTTGCAAATATTATTTTCACTATCTGGCGCTCCATAATGTAATTTTGTTTTATTTCAAAAATGCCTAAAAATTTAATGGTTAATTCACACTTTTAAGAATTTTGGAAAAGCATTATTATTTGATTCAGGTAAACAATAATGGACCAATTCAACCATCAAACCGATTTTATATACTCAAACACACTCGAATTAATGTCTTCCTAATTGTTGCAATAATAACAATGTCAATTAAATTACGACAAGATCAATTAGATTTGAAAATTCTATTCATAAAATTTAACATATTAAATCTTATTTTAAAACAAATATTTACATAAATTTGACTTGTATGTCAAGTAATTGTATTGTGTCAAAAACTACTGTATCGATTTGACCGGGAAAAAAAAAGTATCTAATCAGATGCATTATGGCAAACACTTCAACAAAGGGACATTGTCTGTATATGAATTTGAATCACATAAGAACACCTTAGAAATAAACAATTTGTTTGCAAATACTCTCAAATTTTTCAATAGAATTTTAGTTTTTATTTTCTTTTTTAATACTAATTGTATCCTGTTGAAAATAATAGATAGAATAATAACGTTTGGTCTTCAAACCTTGAAAGTCCATGTTTATGTCTGCTTTTTTGAACAATCTCATTAGAGATTCTGATCATATCTGTTTTTTTTGGACGTAATGCTTAGAATTACCAGTAGTCCCTCCCCGACTCATAAATAGTAGAATAATGCACTTCAGTGTACTCAAACTCATGTCCTCCTACATGGGCAACAATGCCCATACCAATTGAGCTAAACTCAATTGGCTTAAGTACGATAATTTTAGACATAACATGAAAGAAACATAAAAATTAACACAGAATGAAACAACATGTTCCAATATCATAACTGTTTATATTTTTTAAGTTACAACCCACTAACTATATCCACAGCTTCAATTAGAATCAATAATTATAATCACTAAACTAAATAACTTGATTCAAACTAACTCAACTAATTCCTGAACATAATTTTCATATGGACTCAAAGCTTTTGCTTTTGTCAACAAGGCCAACACTTCATTAACAATTATGTTATATATAATATAATTGAATAAAAGTAATACATGTTAAAAGTAACCATTCCATACAGTTTCTTCTTGAATTTTTTTACCCAGTGATGAAATAACTGAGAATACATGAACAAGCACCAAATTCTAAACATTAAAGAATAAAATTCCGTTCTACATATCATATTCTAAGATACTCTTTCATATGAATGGAATTGATGCAAATTTCTTTTTGAATTTCAGATTTTCTTTATGAAAGTTTTACTACTACAAATACAGTAACACTCACAAGTAGAAACACAAATATACAAGGTAAATTCAAACTAATACAAAACATAATGGATGATGAAATTCAAACCCAAGTACTCAAATACCCAAGGCTTCCACCTTAGCCAACAACACCGATTTCAATTTTCCCCCTCAAACATTGTGCCCAATTTTCCATAATCCATAACCAAAGGGGTGTGTATTATATACACATACATATATATTAAAACATAAGAATTCATGAATTTAACGCTATTAAAAAGAGCCAAACGAATCCAAGAACTTATTTTCCTCCATTAATATTAAAAAAGAAGAAGTAAATACCATCATCCACGATTATATTACATTCACACATAAAATTTAAAGCTTGTTCAAACAAAGACCACGCAGCTTACATAAAAAAAAAATTAATTGTAGTAAAGCTCGAGGCCCATACCGTCGTGGATCTCGTAATCTTTGAGAGTAATATGATCCTTGTAAACCGTATACCACTTCTGGATACGGATCTTGTCGGCCCGAGTTCCGGTTTGGGCCGCGACTAGCTTCTTAAGGTCTCCGATCGTGTCGTCGTCGTTGCACTTCACGCGCACCTTCTTCCCTAGCCGGTCGTTCAATACCACCTCGATCATCTTCGATTTTTTTCTTTTAATATCTCAGAGAAAAACCCTAATTCGCGAATTCGCTCACCTCGGAAAAGTGAGACAATCGAAACGCGGGAGGGATTTTTTTTGGGAATCCGGTTAAAACCGATATTACCCTGGAAAGTATAAACGATGTCGTATGATCTTTTTACTAATTTATCTCTTTCTTTAAAGGGTAAAACACCTAGTTGGTCATCCAACTTTTAGAGAGCTTTCATTTTGGTCACCCAAAACGAAATCCTTGCAATTTGGTCACCCAACTTTTAGGGCGATTTCATTTTAGTCACCCAAGCATTAAATCTCTAACAAAAGTTAACTATACATGCCATATCATGTTTATACTTTCATTTTGGTCACCCAACTTTTAGATCACTTTCATTTTGGTCATCCAAAAAAATATCTTTTTTAAGTATTGATTGGAGTAAAAAAAAATCAAGTATTAAAGTGAAAAAGCGGTAGAAACTAAAATAATACACAAAAATTTTCAATTTTTACTTGTTTATTCCATTGTTAGGAATTCTAATTTTTTTAATATTGACATTTTAAATTTTATTATTATAATATTTTTAAAATTTTATTATTATATATTTTTTAAATATTTATGTATTTTTATATATTTCTTTAACTTTTTTAGAATTAGGATCAAATTGAGACTATTTATAAGTTTTGAGGGTTAAATTTTTAAAATTATGACTAAATTGATATAATAGGTAAAAGTTGATGGCTAAATTTGTTATTATACCAATTTTTTTAACTACTAAGTCAGTTCGCCGTTTATGATTTTAACTGGAGTGACCAAAATGATTGAATTTTGTAATGTGGGTGCTTAAATTGTAAAATTTTTATTTTAAGTGCCTAAAATGAAATTTTTTATAGTTGGGTGACTATATATGTAGTTTACCTTAATAAAAAAAAAAACCATACCAATCTAAAACTCATAAATTTTTTATAAAATTCTAAAATTTTCTTTAAAATTCCAAACAAACAATTTTTTAATTTTATTAAAAAAATACCTTGTAATTTTTTAAAATAAATTACAATTTTTGGGATTTTTAATGATTTTTTTAGTGAATTATAATAACATAGCAAAGCTCGAACCACAAACACAACTATTACGACTTGAATCCAAACTACACCTGGGGCGGTGAACACTATTGACCATTGAGTCATCACATGAGGTTTAATTTTAAGTAATTTTTATTATTATATTAGATGATAAAATTGATGAATCAAATCTTATATAATCCCCTTCCTATGGAAAAGGATTATCTGAATAACTAAAATTTAGAACTAACATTTAAATATTTTTTAATAATTGAAGTATAAAAATGAAATATAATTCCTTTCAAAAAAAATCTTTTGCATGTATCTAACAAATCCCGTAATTAACTTCTTATTCTACTGAGTTCTGTTAGATTTTCCCGAGAATAAACGAATACTTGAATTTTCCAGGAAAATTTTGTATACTCAAATGGAGCATATTTTGAATCTGATCGAAGTGGATAGTGCAAATAGTAATATCAAAGTTTCCATAACCGAGTCAACAATGATGCAGCTTCTTCACAAATCAATGGACAAAGCATACCGGAAAGTTAAATCAAAAACCGGAGTAATCGAACGTTTGAATGAGATATCGAAATTCTACCAACTCGCCGTGATTCAATTAGAAGGTTGTTTGAAATTCGTTCAACAAGAAAGAGGTAATTACGATCTAGAAACTAGCCAGGAATTACTGCTTGACGACTTGACAGAGATCAAGGATCGGCTTCAAGGTCGACTTAAGGAAGTCGAATCGGCAATTTCTGATAAGGATAAAGAGTTATCGGAGAGATTAGGGAATGAATTGAAGCTTAAAAAGGCATTGGAGAGGAGTGAAAAGAAAAGGGATTCATTGTATGCTGATCTTGAAGAACATAGGAAAAATGAGGTCATTGATGAGTTGTTTCTAGGGAGTCAAGCAAGCATCGAAGCCGGGGATCGAGAAGGCGAATTTTGTGAGTTGAAGCATTCGGTTGATCAGCAGGTATGGAACATTCAACAACAGCTCGAGCCGAATTATCAGATTCAAGATGAAGAAAGAAATCAGGGGATCGACAATAAGAAAATCGAGCAGATGGGGTCGGATATCGGGATTTTGAAGGGGACTTTAGATCTTGCCTTTTGTAAGATGCAGAATGCAATTTTTTTATCCGAACTCGGGCCGATTGAGCATCAATGGATGTGGAACATTGAGAGATCTATATCTGCAGTTGTGATTAAAGATCTGTTGAAAGGTTTCCGAGAGAATTTCGAAGACGAAGTGAAGAAACAAGAGTTGCAGGCCTCATTAGGCTTGCCAAAACATTTATCCGAGGTGATTCGAGAGATTAATGTCCTTATCCACGAGCTTCTGTTTGTTAGTAATCCGGATGAGGCTCAAGTCAAGAAACCGAAGGAAATTCTGAAAGGAAGACGTTTTTCAGAGGGTCAAGATCTCGGGAAATTGGGTATAATCAAGCAACACGGAGAAGAGGATTCGGGAAATAATCATGGAAGCCATGTTGTAAAGATGATAAAGAATCATGAGTCTATAATCCGGGGAAAGAGTGAGGAGCTCGATTTGTTGACACGGGAACTTCTTGGAGAAAAATCAAGTCCACCAACATGGAAACAAAAGGATTCCGTCAATCCGAAACAACGGATTCAAGAACTTATGGTGAGATTGGAGAGTTTAATCAACTCGAGTCCTGAAATAGATGATGTTTTTTATGACAATAAGTATGATTGTGAACTGCAAAAGCCTCTCAAGACAAGGCCGTTTATGGATGACCGAACCGATATCAAGAAATGCGGTGCTCACAGTATGGAAGAAATATGGGAACAAGTGAACAAAAGCTCAGTTCCTGAAACAAGAAATGAAGCTCCATGGAGCGAAATAAAGCTTGTGAAACAAGAAATGGAGGATTCAAATCTTCAAACCAGGCTAATGGAAGACATTCAATTAACTCTTTTCAAAAGTTTGGTGGATGAATTTCATGTTGAGATGCTTAATCATCACATGCATTGCCTAATCAAAGAAGGTATGTACGAAAACTTTATCGAGGAAATGAAAATCGAGTGGAACAAGGAAATAGAAAGTGTGAAATACGATACCTTGTTCCCCAAGGCAACGTCGCCTGAAAGTCACCAAGCAAATAGCGGATTAGATCATTCGGAGGGTACGGTGCCGTTACTCTATTCCGAAAACATGAACCTAGAGGAATTAATTCACCCTGATTACTTCTTTAGAGAACTTTGGCACGACATTTACACGTTCCTCCTACGGGAAATACATGGACAATGGAATGAAAATTTAGAAACTTTCGAGTCTGTAAGTTGTTTAAGTGAGGAAATTTGCTTGCTTGTGTTTGGTGAGATCTTTAGAGACATTATAAACACTTCCAGTTCCTCATTAATCAAACTACGAGAGATCAAAGCCAATGATAACTTCTTCGAAACCGTGGCAATGTCGATCAAGGACGACGTTCTGAAGGTTTTCCTAGCTGATATAATCAAGGAATTGCATATGAAAATATATGCATTTAGCCTTGAGAGCCTCATAAGGGAAGATGTTTTTCAATTGGTCATTGCTGAGGCAGTGAAACAAGGTTGCATTGTAAAGGAAACCGAGGACCGGACAAATCAAGACCAAAATCCAAACAACTCGATCTCTACCAACAATTTGAGACATACATTAGATAAACTAGTCAAGTTTTTCGAAGACGAAGAATCTCTAATCCTAAGCGCCTGTTCCGAAACAAAGCAACAGATTATCCGCCTTCAATACGTCATGTCCAGATTCAATTTTGACCAACACGGGCATTGTCCCGGGTTTTTAACCTATGATGGAAACAGTACTGATTCAGCAGATATCAAGCTTGAGAAAGCTTTACTACAATTGGATTATGGCAAGGCATCGTTGAATGAGTTAGGGTCCCCGTTAGGCATAACAATAAATAATTTAGATCCAATTATTACCACCAGAAATTGCAGGAATCCCTCCATTGATGAATATCTTGAATCCTCCTTCCAGCATATAGCGCAAATGTTGAAGAGTTTCGAGTTCGAATCATGTATGGAATTAGGAAGGTATTCTTTGAGGTACTTAAATTTGTCTATGAACTTCAATTATCTGCTGTGTCCTATCTTTTAGACCAAAAATCTTCCTGATCTTTGATTATTATCACTTTGAGTATAGAGTATAATTAATTGATCACTGCATACTGAGATAGTATGTTGTTTGGAATCCGATAAGTATCAGATAACGGATATATATCTTTTACGATATGTTCAATTTTTATTTTTTATGTGTTTGGAAGGTTCTTTGAGAATCATATCATATAAAAATGCATCTGATTAGATACGAGTATAGATACTTTACGAAAAATGAAGAGTTTGAGATCATTATCTTTCATGATTTTGTTTATTGATATAATTTTAGTATGAGACTAATATAATAATTTTTTTAAGTTTTTCCATATACGGATTTAGATCCAAAATAGATTAAAGTATACTATGTTATCCGAGTTTAAGTCGGAGTTTACATACTTGAAAATTTTGGAAAAAAGAAAAATTAATACATGAATTAAACTCATACATATATTAAAATTAAAGTATACTATGTTATCCGAGTTTAAGTCGGAGTTTACATACTTGAAAATTTTAGAAAAAAGAAAAATTAATACATGAATTAAACTCATACATATATTAAAATGTCACATTCAAATCCAAATAACATGGATGTGTTCGGATTTTGCAGGATAGAAGAAATGGAGGGTGAGGTAAATTTAGTGGCTGAGCTCATTGCCTCACTCATCCAAAAGGAATCACTTTACAGGAAAGCTTTCATTAGGAGATGTGAGAATCTACAGATGGCTGAAGCTGAGGTGCTTTTAACTTCTTCTTCTTCTTCCTTATTATCTGTTCAAGAATCGAGTTATTTTTCAGAATTCGAGTGCCCGTGTTATATTTCAAAGGGTTTGAACAAATTACTAAACCGAAAAATACCTTTACTTAGAACAATTTGTTCATAACTATCTTGATTCATTTCAAATTTCAATCATTGATTAAGAAACCGGACCGAAAGTTAAATCGATGAAATCTACTTCGATTGAAAACACACATTAATACCCTAAAACCTTTTCTAATAAGTATTTTTATTTATTTATTTGATGTTTGAGAAATAGGTGGACCTTCTTGGAGATCAAGTGGAGCAGCTTACAGAACTACTTAAGAAGATATATGCAAAACTGCATCAACATTCTCCTGTTTTGCACCACTATTTTGAGGTTATTTTTTTATTATTTAATTTCAATTTTCATTTTTTTTTACTTTTTTGTTTTATCTTTTTTACTTTATTTTTCAACAGGTTTCAGAAATGTTGAAGCTAATAGAGAGAGAAATAGGAGGAAGATGATAATAAGGCCATTACAAACTGTAAAATAAAATGTATATATTTGGAAGGTTATTGATATTTTATTATTTTCAAAATAAAAATTAAATTGAAATTGAAATGTACTCATTTCTTTATCACATCATCACTAAATTATTAGTAAATTTATGTTTTGGTCACTTAATTTCAAAAAGTTATAAAATGGTCACCGAACTATTCAAAAGTTTTTAAATCATTAGACTGTTAAAATCGTTGTTGTATAGCATTTTTTGTTCACACCGCTTACACCAATCGAAAGCTTTCATTACCTTCTCTTCTATAGTTTAGCCTTTTTTTCATGAAACAATTTTGAATGTCACGGATCTGTGAACTAAAAACCAAACAATTTTCTTCTCCATTCTCTGACATTGATCATCAAATCGACTTAAATCTAAGGTATGTTCTTCTACTCGTCGATGGGTACTGATCCACAAAACTGATCGTTAAATCGTTGCTTGGAGCTCACTAGTTAGACTTTCTTTAGAAAAAAAAAATTTTAATAGTCTAGTGACTTAAATAAAAACTTTCGATAATTAAGTGACCATTTTGTAATTTTTTGAGGTTGAGTAGCCAAAACCTTAATAATCCTATCAAATTTATATTTATATTTAGATCAATACTATATTTAAGATTTTGGTTAAATTAGTGTCATCGGTCAGTCGAGTACTAACTCATTTATAATTTGACCAAAAACTTTTTAACCCAATTTAACCCAAAAATCTCTTCGTCATGGATATTCAGAATTGTTTAACCCAATTTAAATCTTTAGTTTCGATCATCTTTTCGTAAAGGATAAATTCGACAAACTAATATAAAAAACACTATGAATATGATTTTTTATCATATAAATCTATTAATTATCAGGATAATAGAGACCCGTATGCTTATGGATCGATTTCGTGTTGTGTTCGAGGTATCTGAGGTGACATTGATGCCATTTCCAAAGCTCTAAATTCTTGAACCGTCACGTCCGCGACTTCCCTCCTTTCCGATTGCAGTCCACCACGACTAACATCAGGAACATCGATATCACGGTGACTCGAAGAGTTGGTGAACCTATCTACCGGATCCCATCGGTCGTTCTCAAAGTTCGAATGCGTCAGAGACGTATGACCGCTTTCCTCACTTTTTCGAGGATAGCCATGTAGAAGATGGACAGGAGACATCCCATGTGTTGGAGTTGCGGGCTTGCTTGAAAATGCTGTTGTATTCTTCGAAAGCTTGCCGTGTTTAGTATTTTCCTTTGCTGTGTGATGCCAATTTTTAAGCGAATCTGCGATTCTTTGATCGAAGATTGTTGATCTAATCTTTGTTCCCATCTGTACACAAAATTTAAAAAAATTATAAATTAATATATATTTTTCCTTCAAAAAAAGTTTAAGGATCGGATTATTTATTTTGACTGATAAATTAACTCGATGTAGTTGGATAGACATGCTTGGTCTGACCGACTCAACCTATTTAAGTTTTAAACTATTTTTTTAACTTTCTAAAAGTAATAGACGTGTATATGTGTTAGGTATAATAACTACTCATTTTTATAAATTCTTATAATTAGATTTAAAGATTATTATTAAACAGTAATTAGGAGTATATCAAATTAAATTTATTAAAATTTCATCTAAAATTTAGAGAAATTATTTTATCACTTTCTCACCACTTCATCCATGGTCTTTTAATGATATTTTAGCAATTCTTTTCATGTCATTCATACGTAATTTTTGTAATTATTTTTACCTTGAATCTTGAATCCCAAATCTTGAATCCTAAAACCCAAATCCTAAATCATGAACCCAAAAGGTTTAAAGTTCGAGTTGAAGTTTCGAGATTTAAGATTTTGGGTTTAGGGTGCAAAGTAAAAAAAAAAAACAAACCAAAATTATGTATCAATGACATAAAAAATTACTGAAATGTCATTAAATAATTAGAAAATAATCATGATTGATGTAATGGAAAGAGCCCGTAAAATAATTTCTCCAAAATTCGACCGGTGTAATTTCTTACCTGATTCACTAAAGCATAGAGTGGAAGAGTGACGTAGCTGCAGAGAACTTGTATAATGACCCTGAAAATTACAATATATATTATCAGTATTTTGTTTTTCAAATCATTAATATTTATTTGATGATCTTAGCCAAAAAGATAATTTTTATCCGTAATTTTTTATTAAAAAAAAAACTCACCCCATAGAGATTCTGATGATGATGTCTTCAATTTTCTCATGGTAGCAAGAATTTATGGAAAATTCATACTAAAAAGGATTGAGAAAGAAGGGAAAAGAATTGTTAGATAAGCTAATCGAACATTTTCTCGGGAAACAAACACAGGGTTTAGGTTTTGCTTACCGTGCTCCACGCGAAAAAGGCCAGCTGAAATGCATTCTACACAATGAAATCATATTTAGATAAATTCATATCTGCCCGCAAAAGTTAATTCATGTATTTATACCATATTCGGATTTAATTAAATTTATTTTAATATATACATAAATTCATAATATATCGATTAAGTTTGAAGAAAAAATTATTACCGTAAAAAGAATGATGTGAATGAGAGAAAGAAGGAAGCGAGGACTATCGAACCAGAAGTGTTCATCGCCTGGTTCAACCACTGGTGCACCCTTCACCACACCTCCTCTTTCTTGAATCCTTAATCCCATTTTTGTTATGATGACTTGCAGCTTGGTTCCAACCATTAGAATTATCTGAAATAAGCAAATGTCATCTTAATTAATTTATTATGTAAAGAGCAAAAAGGATATCCATCAATATATGAATCCATAAAAGCAATTACATAATATATGAAAAATGTATTGTACTTACAATTAAGGGGATAAAAGGAAGCCAAAAATAAGATCTCCACCCTGTCCATAAAGGGCAAATTGTTTATTAACATTCACCACAAAAGTAAAAGATGAAAATCCTGCCGATTGAATTATAACTCAATTGTTAATGTAGAAGGACGTGAGTTTGACTGTACTGAAATGTATTATCCTCCTATTTATGAGTTGGGAAAGGACTATGAGTAATTCTAGACATTATATCAAAAAGGGCAGATATAATCAGAATCTATGATGAAATTATTAAAAAAAAAATTAAAAATCCTTACCATGTGTATAGGCAAGCAGGAATAGGACCGCAATGAACCATATGTGTAGACTGCAATTTCATACAACATTATATATATGTAACCCAACGTATATTTATATTTGGTACTTGTTCTCGAATTTAAATTAGAAAGTACACTAACCTGATTCCAACTACAACTTTAAAATCTTCTTCTAATGATTTCTCGATATAATTCTGAAAATCGAATTGTGTTTCCTTTTCAGGCGGCAAATGTGCCTAAAAACGTAGCAGACAGGAACTCATGAATTTTGTGGTTTTCTTAGCTAAACAATTGTAATTAGAGGTTCTTGTTGGTCAGGTTGAGTTAGGATTAAGTACTTTATATTTGTCTAAATTCATTCATATTTGCAAAAGACTAACTAAGCCCATTTCAGATTTATCCATATTATATTTTTGGGCTTAATACTTTTGTCCAAACCTTCCCAAATTTTGAACGGATCTTCATACCTAACAAATAACCCGACCCATGAACAAATCTAATTGTAATGCGCAAATATTAACCTTTATCACCAAGGACATTTATAGTTGATATTTTGGTTATGTGACAACAAAAAATTAATCCCAATTTGTAATTTAAAATCCAAAACCCTGAGCTTTTAGCTTACCATGATAAATCCATGTCTTAATGTCAAGTAATCAACCTTTGTAACTGAACCATAGAATTGTCTAAAGAAACACACCTGATAGCAAATAAAGAATAAAGTTCCAATTATTAAAAGATTCAAATATTTTTAATTAAATAATTTAAAATTTAATTTTACTTACAATCCAAACAGATAGAGTAGAGCTACTCCAAAAGTTCAAATGTCTACGTCCAAATGAAGTGTCCCTTAGAAATCTGAACCTCTCAGGATCTACATTATCATAAGCAAGAAAAAAAATACTCATTATTTATTAATAAAATTATTTTTTATTTTAAAATGAAATAAAAAAACACTTTTCTAAGTATATATATAAGTCTGGAGGCAGCGGCATTGGACCTCCAAAATGGTAAATTGATTATATAGTCCTTTCAAATTTTATGAAATAACAAGTTAAATTATAAAAAAAAAAAAAAAGAAGGAAAATTTCATCATAAAATACCATTGTAATATTGATATTTAACAGTCTTGGCTTCACTTTCCCAAGTCTTCCATGTCTTCATCTGCTGTCCAAAAAATTTATTTAAAAATCCATAGATAAGATAAAGATAACGTTAAGTAATTTTATATGAAATAGTTAAAAAAAAAAATACCTTATAACTTCCCAAAACATAGGTGGTAATGCAATAGAGAATATGAAAGATTGCCAACACAAAGATGAATATATGAAGCTGGTGGATTCCATATGAAGATACAAATGCTACTTCTCCCTGAAATTTCAAATTTTAATTCAGAATTAATTAAATTAGCCTTCAATGCTTACATGTTAGGTTCATTTGACACTTTTTTTAGCTAAATTTGATCATTAATCTTTTCAAAAGAGTCAATTTGATTTTCTTTGATTAAAATGATGGCTAAAACATTAATGTTTAACGATATTGGCCTGGCAACCTGCATGACAATCTACAAGGGTGAAGCCAGAAATTGTTTTGAGAGGGGGATCGAAATTTAGTTGTATATTTTTGCGAAAGCAAAATAATATTGCCATTTTAATACCCTATATTTTATAAATTTTAAAGGATTAATCACAATTTTCTTTTGAGGGTGAAAAGTGTATTTTTACTATATATTAATTTATATTTTATAAATTATAAAGGGACTAAAGATAAAAATTTCCATTCTAGAGAATTCAAGGTCTCTACTAACCCCATGACTCTACCCTTAACAATCTGTGTGCAACGTGCAAACATAATATTATTTGTTTTATATGTTACGTAAATAAACAATTTTAAAATGATGGAAAAATTCATATAAAAAAAATCAAAACTCAAACAAAATTATAAAAGAATCATAAATAAAAAAAGTATGAAGCATACGCATGTTGCCATATGGGTTGTCATATTTAAAAATTTAAAAATTTAATTAATGTTTTCGTTAAAAAAGCCTTTTTTTCTAAAGGACGATGATTAAATTGATTTTTTTTAAATATTAAAGACTAAATTTAGCTAAAAATAAAAAGAAATAAATTCAAAAAAAATTAAATTTATGTTTTTTCAAATACCCGAAACTATTTAAATTCATTTATTTTATTTTTAATTTCTAAATATTATAATCTAAATCTAATTTTAATAATTTCAATGTCTAAAATTAATACGTTTTAATTTTTTATAAAATTAAGAAATAAAAGGGCATGCCTTTTTTCGGCATTTGTCTGTTTCTTTAGAAGGGGATTTAGCCTTAGAATTCTTATCACAAGGATGCCACGTGTCCGCTACTGTTTCTGATATACAAATGCCAGCTATACTGTCTTTAAGTACTGTTAGTAGGAATGATATAAATCCCATCAGCATCAGCTCTGCAATTCACAAATACAAAAGTCTTCATTTTATCACATATATATTTTGTTTAATTTTAATTTTAATTATCAAATATAAATATTTAAAAACAAAAATATTAATTAATTACCTGTTTTAACCTTCTCCAGTGCTTCATAAAGAGCTGGTTTATGCTTTTTCTTCAACCACTGTGTAAAAAGTATATGCAAAACAATAACATATATTATATAATCTCCAACAAAATATATATTTGGAAAGGCTTAATTTTTCTCATAAAAATATCATGGAATAAAATTAATAAGGATTACATTAATAAATCAAATAAGTTATTTTTATCAATTCATATAATTACACTTTAAAAATGTATACAATAAGATGGACCGAGTCGAGCCCTAATAAAATTTTAAGTCTGATTAATTAGCTTGAGTCTAGTTCAAAAATTAGATTTAATTTTTTGCCCAAGCCCAAGCTTAACCCATCCGTATTGATTATTTTATATTTTTTATATAAAAAATAAAAAATTATATAATGCATCAAATACACTAAAAATATTAAAATAATTAAAAATAGATTTTAAAAATATATATACTTAAATAACACTAAAAAATGTGCAATCTAAAATAGTAACAAAATTAATAATAAAACAAGAGTTATATAATATCCAAACAATAACAACAAAATAGTAATAATATAATAATGAAGTGGTAGCAAAATAATGGACAAACAATAGCAAAATAACATGATTTTTTTATTGCAAATTCGTGTCGGGCCAAGAAAACCTTGTCTGAGACCCAATCTGCTTTCAAAACGGACATTATTATTTTTTGTCTAATCTCATATTTCAAGCTTATATTTTTATGCAATTATTCTCACTTTTCAAATAGGCCTTCGAGCCAAACCGAATGACTTTATCTATAAACAACATAATATGAGATAAAAGGTAAGGTTTAAAATACTAAAATTTTCAAGGATGGCTAAACTTTGAGTTCTGAAACAAAGCTAAACCGAGGCTGGTACAAGCCTTAAGCTTCTTTGGTTCAATTTTAATCCTCTTAATAAGTTTAAAATATCGCTAATGAAAACCCAAAATTTAATTATAAAAGTAAAAGAAGTAAAAAATATATATATACCTTGCCTAGCATGTGAATGGCATGTTCAATGAGGATTGAAACAAGAAGAATACAAAAACACACCACTGCAACAGCCCATGTTGGTGTCTCTTCCAATGAACGTGCTTTAATATCAACCACCGGCGGCGGCGGCGCCATTTTTGTACTCATTTTTCAAGCTTTCTGCAACTCAAACTACTATATATTCAAATAAAGATAGTATTCTTCTTGGATATTTTTTTAATTTAAATGTTTAGATACAAAATAATAGGCTATTTATAGAATTGAGTTGCTTGCCATAATGAAGAGGGAACCATAGAAACTTCCAAAACTAAAAGACCTTGTAATAAGAAACTTCCAAAACGCCTCTTTCCCATCACCTTTCGCTTTAGCTTTACAAGAATCGCCAAACAATAATAATAGTTTAACTCAGGGAAAGCCGGGGGCTGCGGCCCGTACCGGAAAATTTTTTATTTAGGTTTTTATATTTTTTAAAATTTTATATTAAAAAAAGCAAAATTGTACTTGACTCTCCATAAAAATAATAAAAAATAATTTAATCCTTTAAAAACTATAAAAATATATGCTATTTAAATAGTAAAATTATATTTTTACTATCGTAAAATTTAAAATTTAATTTGCACCCCCTAAAAGAAATTTCTGCCTTCCCCCCTAGTTTAACTACCTCGTTAGTTATTTTAAATAAGGGTAATTTTTATTTTAATTATTCAAAAATATAATTTAATTACCATTGTTAAAAGATTCATTAAATTGGTCAATTATTTAGGTTGTGTTTAACAATGCTCTGAAGAAGTACTTTTGGAAGAAAAGTTGTGTTAAATAAACAATTTTAGGTTGAAATTTTTGACATTTCAAAAGTACTTTTGGTCAAATGGATAAAATTTGTAGCTTTTATTCTTCCAAAAGTATTTTTAATTACTTAATTATTTTTTCATCCGTCATCCCTTTCCCTATCTTTTTTTTCGTTGCATAGAAGGAAAAAACATGTTATTTCGTAATATTATTTTTTAAAATAATACTAATGTGTTAATATTTAATTACAAATATTTAATGGTTATATTTAAATATTTAAAATATAATTTATGTATTCTAATTAAATTTTATAAATTGCTTAAAAATATTTAAAATTTATATCCATACTAACATATATTAACTAATTTGAATATTATTTAAATGTATATTTGTTACTCTGTAATACCATGTCTAAATTGGACATATTATTTCTCAAAAGTATTTTTTAACGACAATACTAAATACTTAAATCTTAAATCAAACTTTTCCAAATTACTTCTGAAAAGTACTTTTCCAAAGTACTTCTGAAAATTACTTTTCCCATGTCACTTTTCAAATGTAATGCTAATTAGCCTGTGTGGATGTAACCATGTGAGTTTGATGTTACATTGGAATAATATAAAAAATTGAAATCAATTTATCTTAAATCATTAACATAATAGATTAAATTAGTTAATTTATTTTGGTATTCTTCATGTCTGTTTTACTATTCATGTTCGGGGTTTGTGGCTGCTCCTCCCAACAATATCGTCTCTAAAGTTTTAACTTGTCTCCCCTTGAAAATATGATATGCCTTACCATTGTACCTAACACTTATTAGTGAACTAATTAATTATTTTATTATATTTTTATATAATATAAATAAAATAAGCATATAATAAAATTATTATATCGCATTTATATTATATAATTGGAAATATTTTGTACACGTATTATAAATTTTTAACTCCACAAGTACGATTGAGATTTCATCACATGTCTTTTTTTAAAAAAAAAATTTAAATACAATTTAAAAATACATGGTGGAA
Organism: Gossypium turneri; assembly: GCA_008044935.1. Classification (NCBI taxonomy): domain Eukaryota; kingdom Viridiplantae; phylum Streptophyta; class Magnoliopsida; order Malvales; family Malvaceae; genus Gossypium; species Gossypium turneri. The sequence continues at coordinate 5,477,250 of CP032576.1, forward strand.
TCTCAACCTATTTGTGGAGTTCAAAATTTTCACAACTAGTGTACTAAATAATTATTTTATATAAGTAATATATAATTCCAATATGAAAACACAATTTGAAACAAATAAGTTAATTTGTAATTAAATTAATCGATTTAATCGATTTCAATATTTGTAATTAAACTAATTTGATTGATTTTATAATGGATTTAATTTTTTTCTTGATGTTGGTGCATAAAGATACAAATAAACTTATAAGAAATTAACGAAGGTTTCAATACTGTAATCATGTTACTTGGTTTAAGATTCTATTCACCTCATTTATATTTTGGTATGCAAAAAAGTTACAAGCAAATGAATATTGAAGATATGATGAAACCCAATGTCTGTCGACATTTTATACTAATGAAAATAATCCATTGCGCATTGAACATTAAGTGAAGCATCACATAGCAAGAGTATCAAAATTAAAAAAAAAAAAAAAACTTTGGCAGCAGTTCTTTATAGAATAATCTTTAAATATTAAAATATGAATAATAAAAGAAATTCTTTTTCTAAAGATTTTTTTGTGTACAATGCAAACGAAATTCCACTCCTATTTAGAGGAGTTTTCATGACTTTTAGAGACGTAACAATTCAAGAGATGCCTATTTGGATAGTCATTACATATTACTTGAATAATTATAACCAAGAGATACAATTTATCACTATGCGTAGTGACAATTTTTTATTAATAACCAAGTGGCATAATTTTTTGTTATTTATATTTTTCATTTGCAATTAGATGTACTCATGGGTTTGGTCAGGCGAGGTTCAGGTTGGGCCTAAGCATGATATTAATATATTTTATGTTTGCCCAAGCCTAGCTCGACCCGAAATATGAGCCTAAAAGTTTAACCCATATTATTTTTTACATTTTTATATTATTTTAATTTAATATTTTTTATTTATTAAAATTTTTATATAATTATTTTAACATTATTTTAATATTTACATTAGAGTAGTATTATATATTTAGTATAGGTTTATTTTTTAATGTGTTATAAATAACATAACATAAAGTATTATAAACTTAAAAAAAGAGCTGGACCAAACTTGGGCTTGAGCTCAGACCTTGAATATTGAAGCCCGAGTCCGACCTATATTTTAAACAGATCTAAATTTTTTACCCAAACCTTCTCAAATTTCAAACGGATAACCCGACCTATAAATCTAACGTTATATATATTTTAAAAATGCTTCAATAGAAAAATATTTTGTGATTTTCAATTAAAATAATGGATTTTTTATTGTTTGCCATAATGGAGAGGAAATCATAGAAACATTCCAAAAAGACATGACTTTGTCACTGATGAGAGCGACTGTGGACTTAAGCACCTCCTCTCCCTGACCTTTCCGCCTTAGCCTTACAAGGTTGACCAGATGTTGATGATGAAAAGGTTAATTAAAATACATCCAAGTTTTTTTTTTCCGTATATTTAAAATTTATTCTCTTAATTTTTATTTTTTAAAATTTGAAATTTAAATCTAATTATTAATATCGTTAAAACTTTTTTTATCAAATGTACGAAGAGTGTAAAGATTTGATGCATATTTTAACTTGATGAGATATGATGTTGGCCGAGAAATAATAATAACAACAATGATGATAATGATTTAGATAAGGTTATGTTCACATCTTTTTAAATTTTTTGATGAAAAAATTTATCGACTTTAATAAAATAAAATGAGATTTAGGCATCGACATATGTTTGGAGTAGTAGTTAATGTTTTTGTAAATCACTTAAATAATACAGGTTCAAAAACTCGTATTCAATATGTATATTTTTAAAACGGAACTATGTTGTTTTGACTTTTCATTTTTTTTTAAGAGTATGCATATTCAACACTCGTATTAGATAAGTATCAAGATATAAGTATATGGATGTGACTCTTCTAAGGACCTTTTTAAATAATTGAAAAGGAGAAATTGAGCATGTTTGAATATGACTTGTCTTTCTACTGCCTATTCAAGAATTAAATTATTCTTCTGAATATGAGTTCTCACTAAATATTTAAGAGAGTTGGAACAAAATATTAGATAAAGAATAGTTAAATTTAATTTGACTTGATCCATGAACATCTCTATTTACAACAATTTGTCTTTGACCTGCTCGATTGATTTCAAATTTTAATCAAAGGTTAAAAAATGGGGTTGAAAGATTAAATTGGTGAAATCTTTAAATATAGGTTGAATTGATATGTGAGGAATTGGACATTTTTTTTTTCTATTGTCAATTGTTATATCTTATATAGCAGACCTTACAGAGTAGTTCATTGATCTCCTAATGTATCCATAAAAAATCTGATATGTGTCTCTTAATGGTGTTGACAACACGGCAGACCTTGGGTCAATTTGCGAAACTCAGCTTGGCAAACTTTAAAGCTGGCCATCTTCATTGAGATTATATGAAAGACCACATGGAGGCTCAGGGTAATTGATTGTCAGTCATCCTAAAATGTCTTATTCTAGGGCATAGCATATTTGTCACTACCAAGAGTATCAAATCAAACTTCCATGTTATAACCTCAAGACATATAGCTAAGCTTGTCCCTCACTGTAAAAGGGCCTTACAACAGTTCATACGCACTACGTACTCACTCATTCTTCCTCAACTGTCAAACTTCTTTACAAACTAATTTCTTTATCAATTTTCAACCTTCCTCCGACCAACCACCGTCCTCTTCCTCTTATTCACCTTACTGATTAACAATTGGTGTGATTAACATAGACAAACATGTCAAACCCAAGTAGCAGTGATCCTCCCAATACCGAGTTTGATCCCATCCACGACCAAGTTATTGAGCCAAATGTTCCTCAAGCTGTGGACTTACTCATATCTTATGGGCGAACTTGTTTGCAATCTCTTCAATTTGGCCTCCTCTACTTTGCTCAATGAATAAGTATTCCAATAGTACTTTTTTCACTGGAAGGTTTCAGGTAAAAGAAATTCTCCACCACAAGTTTGTTCGATCTTGGTGTATTTATCTTAGATCAGGCGCATAATATTACTAGTGGTTTTATCATCGACTTTTCCCCTTCTTCGAGTGGTAAACATCACTACTTAATTTCACTTATAAGAGTTACTATATATATATATATATATATATATATATATTCCCCTGAACACATTCACAAAGGCTTCTTCTCCATGTAACCTGCAATCTAATAAATATGCCATTAACTTCCACTATGAAGAGCCTATCAACTACTCAGGAGCCATCCGATAAAAAATCAACATTTCAACAAAAAGGGGGTGTGGAGGCAAATGAAAACCTACTTTAAACACATAGAGGGATAAAAGAAATTGACTATTTTCTCTCTTGCAGTTATTCATCTCACTCAATCGATGTTTCCCCGTTATATCAAACCTTGTATTTGAAATTATCGAAGCATGTAATTCCTTTACATTCTAACAATTTCCACATCTTCTCTAACGATGTAAAACACTCAAATTTCTGATTCTCAATGGGAACACTAAACAACCTAGGGACCATATTTCAGTAAGAGTAAAATAAAAATTAAGAACAATATGAGAAAAGTAAGAACAATGGAAACCTACTAAAGAAAACTGCACCAGAAGAACAAACGAAGAAGATTACATACACCAGGAAATTCAAAAAAAAAAACGATGAAATAAATCACAAACTCTTATCCATATTTATAAGTTCATTCGAAATTTATAAAGTAAGTTGCACTCACTCACTCATGCGCTATTTCCCAAATTCAAAAAGCCGCTGCAATCCTAGCTTGACTCGTGTACTCGCATAGTAATAGTACATTTCATCATTAATTATATACGCCCCCATAAATTCAAATTTAAAAAATAATCATTTCTAAAAAAATAAAATAAAGATATCAATAAAATATACAATACTTCAAAGCAAACCTTACACCTACGTTACGAGCTTCCCCAACAAATTCACGAAGATCACTTCATAACTTTCTCTCACTTGGGCAATTTTTATACCTTATATAACAAACTTCATGGACCTCTAACGTACCCATAAAGAATCTAACATGTGTCTCTCAATGGAGCTAGCAACATAGTGAACCTTAGGTCAGTTTGCAAACCTTAGCTTGGCGAACTTTGGAGTCAGTCATCTCCGCTGAGAACATATGTGGACCAGATAGAGCCCAGGGTAATTGGTTGCCAGTTATCCTAAAGTGTTTTATTTTAGGACATAGCATCATCATCATTGCCAAGAGTATCAAATGAAACATCCATGTCAGTAACTTCAAGACATGTAGATAAGCTTGTCCTCTACCATAAAAGGGTCATGTAACAACTCATACACACTACGTACTCAATCCTTCCTCAGCCCTTAGAATCCTTTGTCCAGCCACCATCCTCTTCCCCTTGTTCACCTTACTGGTTAACATTAATAAAATTGATATGACTGAAAACACATATGTTGAATCATAAATTTAAATCCTCTAAAACCCTTTTTAATAAGTATTTTATTTATTTATTTGGGGTCTGTTTGGACAACACAGAGTAATTGAATAAAATTGTAACTACTAAGGTAGTAATTACACTCTCTCGTAATTATAAAGAATTGTAATTTCTTAGATGTGTTTGGCTGACAGAGTGTAATTACATTGTAATTCTCTGTCATGTTTAATAGTACAAATTGTAATTACACGGTTACATAATTTATAATTAAAAATATTAATTACTATAAAAATTATTAGTATGATAAAAAAAATTTCTACACAAGTAACAAAAATTAAAATTCAAATCATCATGTGTTATATTAGTCTAAAAAAGTAGTTGATAATACGATTACTAATAAAAAATAGTAAGAAAATTAATCATAATATGCACTTTTATGCAATTGTTCTAGTTTGTATTTGTTGGGTTATTTCCGCTTTAATATTTAACATGCGCTCCTTATCATCATTTGTTGATCATTGACCGAGTTCATCATCATCTGAATTTGAAACTGCATTATCAAGTTTATAAAGATCTCATTCTTCCATGTGTTCTTCAAAGAATAGATCATCATTTGTATAATCCAACCTTGTTTTTTATGTTATACTAAGGTGAATTTTTTTAGAACAACAAATGTTTTCTCAATCATATTTCGAAGCCTTGAATGTCTCAAATTAAAGAGTTCCCGTGTTGTTTGTGGTACTTGTGTCTGCACTATTCTCTCAAATTGTATTATACCTCACAGTATGGTACAATGAAACATTTTCTATTTGCATAATAAACACCGACCTTATAATATTTGGGTTCATAATCCGAATAGTTTGTAGATTTAATTATTAAAACTTATATAAAATTAATTTGGAGAATGCTAATGTGCCACAAAACTAACTAAAATTTTGACTAAGGCAAGTGCACCTATCAATTAATAGTATAGCTATGGTGAGTAAAGATATCATTCCCACGAGCACTATAAGTACTAGTAATTACTGTCTTTCTATTATTTAACCAAACAATTCAAGTGACTGATTAAAAACTAAAATTAAATAAATTAATTAATTAATGAACATGACAAAAAACAAAATACAAAAATAATCGAGTAATAACCAAGAAGCGAAATAATACTCATGAAAGAATCCGCCTAGATTTCATCTGTCAATATCAATCTAAATTACGCAATTTCTTTACTTAGGACATTGATTCGTAGAAATACATAAATTATTTTAATATCTCTTTCGAGCATAAAAGTAACTGACTCTAGGTTGATTAATTGAAATTTCTTTCAAATTAAAAGTCCTATTATCACATTAATTTGTGCTATCAATTCCCCTATTAGATTTGACTCTAATTAATTTGATATATTTATGTCATCCTATTTCTAGGGTTGCAAGCAACTCCACTCAATTAAGTAATATCTACTCTTAAACAGGGTTCATTCAACCATTTATTTAAGCACATCGAATATGAATCAATAATCTAGAAATATTAAACCAATAATTAAACACATAATTGAGAGCAAGAAATATTTATTGCGTAAAATAGAAATCAAACGACAGAATCCATCATAGAGTTCATTTCCCCTAGGTATTTAGAAAATTAGTTTATGCTTGAAAATAAAAACATCTAAGACACAATATAACCGAAAGAAATAAAGAAACTCATGATAACTTCCTAAAAAGTCAATTGAAAATCTTCAATCTTAACGGAAATTTGCCTCAAAGTCAGATTCAATGGTGTTTTTCAAGTTGTTTTTCTTGAGTATTCTCTAACGGCTCTCTCCTATCTTCTTATTTTTGTCATATATCCCTCTTAGAATGCCCGAAAAACCTAAAAATCGTAATTTTTCGTTGTTCAATATGTAATCCTGTGAAATTGACATGGCCTACCACACATTCATGTGGCTCACATGACCGTATGGAATGGTTAAGCTCATTTAGTGAAAAGTCGAAGCCTCATTTGCTCATGGTTTTCCCTCTTTGAGGGGTTTTTACGTAAAATATTTGTGTTCGTTCTTCTTCATTTTTACAATTTCATTGTTTATACAGGTCGATCCCCAACAAACTAGTATCAGATCCTGGTTCAGCTTCTGCAGGTCGATTTGTTCGGTGGCACAACAATGATTTTGGATATCGAAAAGTTTGACGGATCACAAATTTTAGTTTCTGACAATTTCAAATAATTACAGAGGTAGTTGATGTGGCCAAGGACAAGGGCTATTGTATCCCTATTTTGATATGTCAATCAACAAAAGCTTTTCTTAAGGAAGACAAGATGTAGTTAGATATGAGTTTTGGTGAGAGTTTCATGGTAACTATCGAGAAAATTTTGTTCCCGAGTTAGGACTTTATTTTTGGGATTTGGTTTGTACAAGTTTATTTTCTACATATTGTACTCTTGTTTGTTTACTTATTTAGTGAAAAGTCAAAACCTCTTTTGCCTATGTTTTTCCCTATTTGAGGGTTTTCCACATAAAATATGTGTTTGTTCTTCTTCACTAGTATTACTTCATTGTTTATACAAATCGATTCCTAACAATAACACTTAAAAATTACACATTTTTTTTCTCAAATTCTTAAATATATCAATATTTTTCTTTAGTACCGTTTAAAAATTGGAAAAAAAAATAATGAAAACGATTAGAGGAAATTGTTTGAAAAGACGAAACCCACAAACATTGAATAAAAATTTTATTGCTCACAATTTTCAACCCCATATATTTCTACATCCCATTTTTCCATATGTGAAACCAAATCATCAAAGTCTTAGAATTTATGTGTTTAGAGGTAGATTCATAAATAAATAAAAATTTAACATATTAAAAAAATTTTCGTCATCATTTTCGTTAACGATTTAACATAAAATGACCAAAATAAATTTGAATGATAACATTAGTGACGAAATTAAAAATTTTTATAATTTGATGACCAAAACAGAAACACGTTATGACTAATTATATAGTTTACCCAAAAATTTAATAATGTTAAGAATTGAACTTAAATTTTAAAATTTAAAAATAAGACTAAATTCTTAAAATAAAAATACAAAGACTAAATTCTGAATTTACAGGAATACAAACTACTTATATACATAACAAAGCGTAAAATAGGAGAAGATGATACCAATGAGTTATATATACATAACAAGGATATATATCTTTTAATATTTTCAAAATTTAAAAAAAAATTGAAATTGAAGTGTACTCATTTTTTTTAATTATCCACGTCAACTACCAATAAATTCTTCTTTTAAATTATTTTAAAATTATTTATAGAAAAATAAAAAATTAAGCAATTTTATTTCAAAAGTAATTTACAAAATTACAAGCAATTATCCTATCAAATTCTAACACATTATGATGCAACATTGAATCTAATAAAACCTAATAATACAAGTTTTAAAAAATAAATTCTCTCCCTACTTGATATTTAGAACCATTTAACACGTTTTTCTTTGTAAATTACAAGAAGGAAGCAAAGTCCTAATAATAATGCGATTAGCACAACTCGAATCAAGATCACACTTCAGACAGTGAACATCTTAATCATCAGGCAAATACACGGGATTCAACCGTTTAACACGTTTTATATCCTTGGTTTCGATCATCTTTTCGCAAAGGAAAAACTCGACGGACTAATATCGATCTCGTGTTGTGTTCGAGCTATCCGAGATGACGTCGATACCCTTTGTGAAGCTCTAGATTCTAGAACCCTCACGTCTGCAACTTCCCTCATTTCTAATTGCGATCCACCACGACTGACTTCAGGAACATCGATATCTCGGTGACTTGAAGAGTTGGCAAACGTATCGGCCGGATCCCAATTGTCGTTCTCGAAGTCTGAATGCGCCGGAGACGTATGACCACTTTCCTCACTTTTTCGGGGATAGTTATGCAGAAGATGGACCGGAGACATCCCACGTGTTGGAGTTCCCGGCCTGCTTGAAAATGGCGTTGTATTCTCCGAACGCCTGCCGTGTTTAGTATTTTCCTTCGCTGTGTCACGCCAATTTTTAAGTGCATCTGCAACTCTTTCATTGAAGATTGTTGGTCTCATCTTTGTTCCCATCTGTACTCAAATACAAATATATAAATTAATAATATAATATTCTTTTAAACTTATTTGGATTAATAGGAGAAAATACTTTTCAATTATTTAATGATTGGAATCTCGAATTCAGAACTTGAACTCGAGTTTGAGTTTAGGGTTCGAAATTCAGGTTTAGGTTCGAGTTTATTAGAATTTAAAATAAAAAAATTACCAAAATTATATATCAATAGATGAAAATAATTATTACAATTAAGACTATATCAAACTAAATTTATAATATCTTCATCCAAGATTGAACCGATCTAATTTATTACCTGGTTCACTAAAGCATAGAGTGGAAGAGTGACGTAACTGCAAAGAACCTGTATAATAACCCTGAAATTTGCAAATATATATTATCAGTATTTTGCTTTCAATTTTTTTCAAATCATTAATATATATATTTATTATGATCTTAGCTGAAAAAGAAAAACTCACCCCATAGAGATTCTGATGACGATATCTTCAACTTTCTCATGGTAGCAAGAATTTATGGTGAATTCATACTGAATAGGATAAAAAGAAGGTGTTAGATAAGCTAATCAAAACATTTTCTCAGGAAACAAACACGGGGTTTAGGTTTTTGCTTACCGTGCTCCACACGAAAAAGGCCAGTTGAAATGCATTCTGCACAAATGAAATCAGAATATTCATACCGTGTTGTTTTTCAAATCTGACATAAAAAGCTAGGTTTGAAGCGAAAATTATTACCGTAAAAAGAACGATGTGAATGAGAAGGAGGAGGAAGCTAGGGCGACCGAACCAGAAGAGTTCATCACCTGGTTCAACCAGTGGTGTACCCTTCACCACACCCCCTCTCTCTTGAATCCTTAACCCCATTTTTGTTATGATCACTTGCAGCTTGGTTCCAACCATTAGAATTATCTGCAATAAGCAAAAGCTCCCTATTTATTACCCAAATTCAAGCATTATTGTAATCCATTAATATGTTTTAACATGCATAAATTGTACTTACAATTAAGGGGATAAAAGGAAGCCACAAATAAGATCTCCATCCTGTCGGGTTTCAATTTATTTAGATCGTGATAACATTCATTACATTCATAAATGATGGATATTGTATGCGAAAATTCTTACCATGTGTATATGCAAGAAGGAAGAAGACCGCAATAAACCATATGATAGGACTGCAAATTCATATGACATTATAAGTTAGTATTTATGTTTGTCATTCATGTTTGAATATATTCGAATAGAACATATATTTGTATCTAACGTTTACTCTCGAATTCAAATAAAAAAAAAGAGCACTAACCTGATTCCAACTACAACTTTAAAATCATCTTCTAATGATCTTTCTATGTATTTCTGAAAATCGAATTTTGTTTCCCTTTCTGGTGGCAAATGTGCCTAAAAACAATTGCAACACGATATTATAATCAATATTCACCATAATCTATTACAATAAAAACAATGCAACAAATAAATAAAAAATCCGAAATTGTAATCTAAATCTAGACTTTTAACTTACCATGATAAACCCATGTCTCAATGTCAAGTAATCAACCTTTGTAACTGACCCATAAAATTGCCTAAAGAAACACACCTGACAATGAATAAATAATAAAAAATAAAATATTATTTTTAAACAGATAATAATAATAATATTAATTATCATAATTAAGTTTTGGATAATTTTTATTTTAAATCATTTAAATTTTGATTTTACTTACAATCCAAACAGATAAAGTGGAGCTACTCCAAAAGCTCAAATGTCTACGTCCAAATGAAGTGTCCCTTGCAAATCTGAACCTCTCGGGATCTACATTATCATAAACAAGAAAAAAAATACTCATTATTTATTAACAAAATTAAATTTTATTCAGTTTTAATTAAATTAAAAAAACATTTTTCTAAGTATATAAATAAGTCTGGAGGCAGTGGCATTGGACCTCCAAAAATAGTAAATTGATCATATAGTCCTTAAAAAAAGAAGAAGGAGAATTTCATTATAAAATACCATTGTAATATTGATATTCCATAGTCTTGGTTTCATTTTCCCAAGTCTTCCACGTCTTCATCTGCGGTCCAAAAAAATTATTTATAAGATAAAGATAATCTTAAATAATTTTATATCAAATAGTTAAAAAAATACCTTGTAACTTCCGAAAACATAGGTGGTAATGCAATACAGAATATGAGAGATTGCCAACACAAAGATGAATATATGAAGCTGGTGGATTCCATATGACGACACAAATGCTACTTTTCCCTGAAATTTCAAATTTTAATTCAAAATTAATCTTTGAAATATATCTAAAAAGTAATATTTGTATTTATATTAAATACATATGATAAGGCAAAGAAGAAAATAAGTCCAAATATTGAAAATAATATTATAGAAAAATGAATAATAAATGGCATGCCTTTTCTCGACATTTATCAGTTTCTTTAGGAGGGTATTTAGCCTTGGAATTCTTATCACAAGGATGCCACGTGTCCGCAACGCTTTTTGATATGCAAATGTCAGCTATACTGTCTTTAAGTACTGTTAGTAGGAATGATATAAATCCCATCAGCATCAGCTCTGCAACACACAAATACAAAAGTCTTCATATTTTCACATATATATATATATATATTTTAAAATTTTTAATTTAATTTTATATATTAAATATGAATACTTAAAAAGGAAAAAAGAAAAAAAAATCAATTACCTATTTTAACCTTGTCGAGTGCTTCGTAAAGAGCTGGTTTATTCTTTTTCTTCAACCACTATGTAAAAGAGTATGCAACAATGTCTTATATATGAAAAAAAAAAACTTATTTTTTTTCGTAAAAATATCATGAATAAATATTAACAAATTAAATAATTAATTCAATCAAACCATATAACCACAGTTAAAAGTGATATCTAATATCGTATCATCGAATTGAAATTAGAAAACTCTCAAAAAAAATCGTAAGTTGAAGAATAAGATTACAAATATTAATATTTGAATTTCGAAATAATTTGATATCATCTTTTAAGGATGACTAAAATTTGAATTCTGAAACATGGCAAAGTGGAGGTTGGTATAGAGGTGTTCAAATTTTGGTTAAAACTGAATTAATCGATCGAACTGATCTAATTCGGTTAATCAGTCGGTTAACTTATCTAGTTCAACCAGGGTCAATTAAAGTTTGTTCGGAATTTCAGTTAACGATTAATTTGGTTCAAAATCGGATAATTAACCAAATTAACTTAACTTAATAAATAATATTATATATTATATGTATTATGCTATTACTATTTTGGTTAATTCAATTAATTTGGTTAATTAACATTATATTTTTATATATATTTTATACTTGTTTTAACAAAAAAATAAAACAGATAAATTTTGATTAACCTGCCAAATTAACTGAGATATTTTAGTTTGAGTATATTTTTTAAAAAATTTCGTTTCGATTAACAGTTGAAAGATCAAAAAGTTCGATTAATTCGGTTAATAGTAATTTAGTTCGATTAACCTTTCGGTTAACCGTTTGAAGATCCCTAAATTGGTACAAGCCTTTAGCTCCCTTAATGAAATGAGATAATTTCAAATTTAATCCCTCTTAATAATAAACTTTTTGATTGATAATGAAAATTCATTTTTAATCAAGGATGATTAAATGAACTGATTAAGTTATCAGGTAAAAACTCGAAATTTAGTTATAATTTATAAAATTGAAAAGGGGTTTTAAAAAAATAAAATTAAACATATATACCTTGCCGAGCATGTGAATGCCATGTTCGATGAAGATTGAAACAACAACAATAACTAAACACACCACTGCAACAGCCCATGTTGGTGTCTCCTCCAATGAACGTGCTAACTTTTCAGTATCAACCACCGGGGCCGGTGGCGCCATTGTTGTGCTCATTTTTCAAGCTTTCTGCAACTCAAGTTACTTCAAAAACTCTCTCTAATCTCTCGATATATTCAAGTAGAGCTAACTTTCTTCTTGGATATCTTGTGTTTATCTTTTTAATTTTAAAATACTGGATCCAAAACAATGGGGTCTTTATAGAGTTGAGTTTGCTTACAATAATGAAGAGAAAATCATTCCAAAAAGAAATGACCGACTTCGTCAAAGTGAGAGTGCCCTTAGACTTCAACACCTCTTCCTCACCATTTCCTCTTAGCCCTACAAGATTGACCAATTAATAATAATTTATATTAATGTTGATTACTATATATTGTCTAAGGTTATGTTCACATTGAAAAGAGCAACACTAAAATGGTGAAAATTAATATCCATTTTAAAACAAAGGATTCAACTTATCTAAGATAATTTATGCTATTACTTTTAGGAAACGGATTAAATTTAGTTAATTCAGTTTAGTTGGTTTTGAAGTCAATTAATCTTAGAAAATCAATTCATTCTTATTTTGATTGGTTATCTATTTTTAGAATCGATAATTCTTTTAACAATTTTATTATAAGTTCTGATCATATCTTCTTCTTTTTTAACATAACACATAAATAGGAGGATAATGTGCTTCAATGCACTCGTACCCCTGTCCTTCTGCATTGGCAACAATACTCGTGTCAATCGAGCTAATACTCAATTGACTAGAATCGATAATTAAATAGATTCAACCAGTTTTATTATTGTATATTTTATATATTATATTATATTATAAATAAAAATAGACATATAATGATATACAATAATTTTAATATAAAAACTTAAATATTTTATTTTTAAAATCGGTCAAATTGCTCGAACTACTCGAATTTTTTGTTAATTAAATTAATTCAATAAATTTTACGAGTTAAATAAAATGGTATCGATTTTTAATATTTTCTTAACCAAACCGACTAAATGTATGAAATTTTTTAAAATGGATTACTTGGCGGAATTATTTTTTTAATCAACACGAGAATAGGTTTGAAATTACGACATACTTACGTAAACGTAACTGTTTTAGATTCATTGGTAAACGCAGTCCAGTTTAAGAACACAGCGTTGAATTTTAAAACGGCTTACTATTTGACCTATTCATCAAATATTTTAACCTCACGTGTTTTATTATTATTATTATTATTTTTTTAAAAATAATTAAATCTGGAAGGAAAGAAAATAAATTTAACCAATATTGTTGTTTTATTTTCAAAAGGATTAGTTTTTTTTGAAAAAATGTTAAATTCGATAAAAAAAACGAATTCAACTTAATGTCTTATTTTTTATTTGAAAATTGCGGCTAATTTACCAATAAAAGCTTAATTTTTTATAAATTTATCGAAATAGATCCGGTATTTTATTATTTACCGGAATGGGCTATTTTTCGGCAAATCGCGTTCACGTCAGTGCGATGTCAGGGGACGTGCCAGGAAATCGCGGCCACGTCAGCGCGCTTTGCTGACGTGGCAACAAATCGCGTTCACGAGGGGGCGATTTGTTGCCACATCAGCAAAGCGCGCTGACGTGGCCGCGATTTCTATTTTGTAACAAATAATAAATTAATAATTATCTAAAAATACATAAATAAAAATTCTTAAATAATATTTAAAAATTAAATTTAACGCTTACCATTTTTGTTTATTCCACCGATATGTGATGCTTATCAAGACGAGTCAATTCTCCGGCCATTGCTGAAATCGTACAAATTTTTACGGTTTAAAAAAATTTTTAAAAACAATTTTTAAAAATTATTTAAAAAAAGGGATTTAAGAGAAATTTAAGAGGAACTTGAGAGCAAATTGAGATTAAATATGGATTTGAGAGAAATTTGGAAGGAATTTGAGAGCAAATTGAGAGGAAATTGAGAGGAAATTTGAGAGAGGATTAGTTTGTAAAAAAAAAAGGTGGGGGTATTATATTTTTTTTTGGACCGTTAGGGGGGCGCGGGGCAAGTCTCGGCCACGTCAGCGCGCTTTGCTGACGTGGCAACAAATCGCCCCCTCGTGGACGCAATTTGTTGCCACATCAGCAAAGCGAGCTGCGTGGTCGCGATTTCCTGGCACGTCCCCTGACATCCCGCTAACGTGGACGCGATTTGCCGAAAAATAGCCCATTCCGGTAAATAATAAAATACCGGATCCATTTCGGTAATTTTAAAAAAAAATAAGCTTTTTTTGGTAAATTGCCCGAAAATTGCATAAAAAGCCTTAATTCTTCATTTTTAAAAAAAATAATATTATATATTTTTATTATACGGGATAAATTTCAAAACTATACATGAACTATGATTTAATGTGCAATTGAATATATGAATTTGATTTGATCTAATTTTTTAAAATTATTAACACAATTATTGATATAATATCATTTTATGTTTATATATTGCATACATAAATAATTATGTTTATCCAATATAAAAATAAATTAATGTATTTATTTCTTTAAATGTATATGATTAAATCAAAATTAAAGTTTCAAGTATACATTTGAACTACAATTAGAGTGCCACGTGTATGATTACACTAAATTAAAGTTTATGTATAATTCTGATATTTATCCCTTATTATACTCAAAGTAACCTTTTTATGTTTAATTTTAAAAAAAGATTTTATATATGTTTTAATTTTCATAAAATTAACTTGTTATTACAAATGAATTTTCGATTTATAGAAAGGGTTTATTTAACTATAAATTAAAGCCTATAAGTTTATTTAAGTAAAAAATAAATATTAAAGCCTTATTTAATTAAAAATTGTAAAAAATAAAGTTGAATTTATTTTCATCAATTTAACTATTTTTCATTAAATCCATTAAAGAAAAATTTTACTGAAAATGGCATATATCTGTCAAAATTGAAGCTTTATCCGCTGACACCGTTGATCAAGTCAGATCTGAGTATTGAAAAGTACACAATTTGGTCCATTCAATAACAAATTAATGGAGGAAGTTATCCTTACACTGACAGCAAACGTGGATAGGGATGAAGTAAGACTTTTATTTTTGAGGAGAAAATTTTAAATTTTAAAATTTTAAAGAGGTTAAAGTATAATTTTATTTTTATATATTTTTGTTATTTAGAGTTTTAAACGGATTAAATTAATGTAGTTGGTTCCACATTAGTTCCTGTTGTTCTGGTTGGTGCGTACCGTTTCAATAATAAACCAGTACAATCAATTACTTTTTCTGCACGAGTTAAAATTTCAATCCTTATCAATCGTATTGATCTGTTCCGCTTAATCTTAATTGCATTGGCAGGAATATTGTGCATGAATAATATTAAAAATATAGATTTTCTAACTTTTATCAAAATAGTAATAAAGATTAAAAACTTTTACCGTGACATTGTGCAATGGCTCAAGCATGAATATTTTATATTTGAAATTTATTTAATATCATCCATTTGATATTTGTAAATGTTTATATATATATATTAAATATATTTTTTTAAAATATCGATAAATTCAAAACGGTTCACCGAAATAGTGTGATACTAACTATCTTGATAGAGGGTCTGGTCCTCAAAAATCTTGATAATTATACATTTTAAAAATTTTCACTAGACCCTCCATAATTCTTAAAAAATCTAATTAAGTCCTACAAAAGTTTTGAAATTTTTAATTGAAATCTCTAAAGTTTTCACTAGTCCTCTTAAAGTTTTCAAAAATTTTAATTATGCCCCCTAAAATTTTTAAATTTTCTTATTTAACCTCTAAAATAGTTGAAAATTTTAATTAAACCTCTAAAACTTAATGTCAAGTTCCACCACCAGACAACATGCATGACTTACAGGTTGTCTCGTTTGCAAGTGGCTTCTATGGTTCTACCATGTTTTTTTTAATAGGGACAAATTTCAAAACTATACATGAATTTTGATTTAATGTGCAACTTTATGCAGGAACTTTAATTTTGTGCAATTTTATACATAAAATTTTGATTTGAATCAATTCTCACAAATTATTAACACAATTTTTGATATAACATCATTTTATGTTTACATATTGCATACACATATAATTATATTTATCCAATATAAAAATAAATTGATGTATTTGTTTTTTCAAATGTGTATGATTGAATCAAAATTAAAGTTTCACGTATATTTTTGAACCACAATCAAAGTTTCATATGTCTAATTGCTCCAAATCAAAGTTTATGTATCAAATTATAAATTGAATCAAAATTCATATATAATTTTGAAATTTATCCCAATTTAATATATCAGCTATTCATAAAAGTCAAAGACCTCCCTAAAAATCTCATACAGAAATTGACTTTAATAGTGTCATTTTCCTAATAAATTTCTAGGCCCCTTTTTTCTTAATTTTATTAAATCCCACCAAGTCTTCAAATTGGGGTTTGCGTGTTGATTGCCTAGTGGAGTTGACATGATAACCTCCCAACTTATCGGGTAAGAGAAGAGCCTTGGATGGGTGATTAAATGTGATGTGATGCGTTTAATTTACTTTTTGTCTTATGTTATAATATTATTATAGCATCTATGCTCATTGCTCCACTGTTTTTACATTAATTATAGGTAAATACACCGTCCATCCAAACCCACCATTAATTCCTTCAAAATAGGGTCAACTATTTTGTGTGTGTCTATATAGGTTTTATAATATTTATTTTTCATAAAAAATTAAAAAAAAAACATTTTGTTTTCATTTTCCTTTCACTTTTTTTCCTCGCCAAACAAAAAAAAAAAAAACTTTTTTTTTCCTTTTATTTGAGAAAATGAGTTCCATTAGATTTAATGCCTCCTTTTTTCTCATTTCCTTCTTTGGATTTTCTCTTTCCAAGCTTAAATTTTAATAATTCACTTTGGAATATTGATGGTGCAATTTGCCAATTGTCCAGGATTACTGCAACAGGTGGTTTAATACGAGATCATCAGGGGTTTGGGTAGTTGGTTTTTCTAAAAATATTGGTTGTTGTTCTGTGGTTCCGGCAAAATTTTGGGGTGTTCTTAAGGTGCTCTAATTAGCATGGAATCTTGGTTTAGAGAAGGAAATACTTGAGATGGATAGGACTAAAACTATCGAAGTGGTCCAAGCAAATGAAGATTAACAAACTTATTCAGCTGTCGGGCGTGCCATCAAGGACCTTTGCAAACGTTCCTAGATTGTTCACGTTAGACATATGTTCAGAGAGGAGAATAAGGTTGCGGATGGCTTGGCAAAAATGGCATTCTTAAGACCTTTGAGGAGACTTATTTACATGCAACCATCGGATGAAGTGTTGTAGTTATTGCACGATGATTAAGATGGAGGGGAATCGTCTTCTCTAATTTATCTTTGATTTAATACTTCCTTTGTACCAAAAATAATAATAATTCACTTTGCTTTCTTTTAAAGCAATGGGGTTCTTATCTAGTCTATTCTCTTTGAAAGTAGTTTGAAAGTAGTTTAGTTTTTTTTTTTTTCAGTTGTGTTCTAATATATACATGTGATTTATCAAGGGAAGGGCACTGTTAGATATACTGGGAATAATTTTCATAGGACCTCATTGGGATAGAGTTTTGTGATGGTGTTCTCAAAATTGGATTTCAAGATGATGGAGAGGAGAATAAGTTATTTGATACTTATCTTTTCATGCATTATTGATGCGGTGGGTTTGTTGGAACTTTTAGTAATGGTTTTTTTGATTGATCAGAGTTCATTGTCAAGTTATCTGATTATAACGAGATTAGGATCTAATTATCAAAAGTTGATTTAAGTGATGTATCTCTAGTTTGTTTTTAAATCCTTCTAGTATATATTGCGATTACGAACAAATTATTTTTCTCCTCATTTGGTGGCATTGTGCATGGCAAAGAAGATTATAAATTTGGAGGTCACAAAACTAAAAATTTTATATTAAAATTGTTTAGATTTTAGATTATTCATTTAACCAAAGATTGGGCCTAAATTAATTCTTTTACTTTTAGGAGGGCCTAAAGAACAATTTACCCATTTAGCCAAGAGGGGTAAATGATAAATATCTTTCTTTTTTTAAAAAAAACAAGATTGAATTTAAATTACCATCTCAAAATTATCAGTTAAATAACAGTTAAAATTATATAAATTTTAAATATTATATTATATGTTAAGTGGTTGACTGAGTTGAGTCTTGATTATCAACTGAGTTTCAACTCAGTTAGGAAATGATCAAATACTTAAATCATTTTATAAGATAACAAATATATTATGAGAGTTTTTTTTTTTTTTTTGTCTTTTTATATTTTTATACAAAATTCAAATATATTTATTTATTACATGAGTATGCGGTATGCCATACTAGTAAATATAATAATTAAAAAAATCAATTAAAGAAAATGAAGGAAAAATATAATAAGAACATGATACAAGCATATATCTTTTAATTTCAATTTTTATTTACAGTATGTTACATTTTTTTTTAAAATATTATAAAGTATTTGGTTGAATTGATGTCATGGATTAATTGGATATCAATTCAGTTGAAAAAAGACTAATATATCTTTTCCTTTAAATGATAAATAATATTATTTGATGATGTTTTTGTCTTTCCATACTTTTATATAATCTTTTACATATCCAAATATCGATAGCGTGTTTAATAAAATTTACTTACAAATTCTTTATCACTCCACCTATAATTGTTGTTGAATAAATTTTAAAATAAAATATTTTTACATAAAATATTTATTTTTATGAGTGGCTGCATAATCTAGTATATATAATATGTAAGGCCAAATGTACTTCTGTAGTTTTTTAATTTTATCATAAATTCAAAGGTAAATTACACAATTGATCACTTAACTTTCATACGTTTTCATTTTGGGACCGAAAATAAAATGCAATTTAGGCATTGTTGTTACATTCTCTTATCATTTTAGCCACTATTGTTACATACTTTTATCATTTTAGTCACTCGCCGTTAATTTGTCATTAAATACTCATTTTAATCGCCCAATTTTAATAAGTGTTCATTTTGATCACTTATTTATCTTTTTAATTTCTTTTATTTTATCTTATTTTTAAGAATTAATTTTAGTTTTTTTAATAAAGAAGAAATTTGGAAATTTAGAGGGAAAGTCTGGGTTTGAAAAAACCATTCTATCTTTTTATTTTTTATTTTTTCTTTTAGAACTAATTTCAATTTTTCATCGGTAAAAGGAAGGGAAAGATTTATAAAAACTTGGATTTTTATAAGAAAATATCATTTATCTTTTTCATTTCCTTTATTTTTGTTCCTTTTAATAATTAATTTTAGTTTTTTTAATAAGAGGAAAGGCATGAGGTTTTATAGAAAATTACCTGAATATTTATAAGGAAAACTTAGATTTTTACAAGGAAAACTCAATTCATCTTTTAAATTTTTTTAAGACCTAATTTTAATTTTTTTAATGAAAGGAAAAATATGAAGTTTTACATGGAATTGAGTTAAATGTGATAAATGTAAAAAAACGTAAGTTTTTTTGTCAACAGTTGAATAATTTAATTCCTTGTAACAATCTAGGTTAAACTTTTATTATTTAAAGTTCAATAAATTTACTTAAATATGCTTTAAATTGATATTTATTTTATACTCAAATTCTAAAATGTTATCTGTTAATTAAATCATATTTTTTTTTTGGTGTAAAAGATAACCCATCAAAATAATCACATTAAACTACTATTAAGCGAATTCTCTGCAAACAGCTGCAGTCCTTCATTTTTGTCAAAAGCCAACTTTGCGATGTGATCAACTTCTGTGTTTTCTTCTCTAGGAATATGAACAAATTTCCAGTGAACCATTTCCAACAAAATCTGCTGAATACGATTGATAAATGCTAAATAAGAAGACCTTAAGAACGTTCCTTTAATAAACTGAATAACCTCCGTGCTATAGTCAAACCAACTTGATCTAGATTTGCCTCGAATTAAGTTGCGACAAATATATTTTTTGCCCCATGCTCATATTATGCCCAACTTGACCCGTAAGCCCAAATTACCACTCATTTAATATTGAATATATAGTTTTATCTATTTTTATAATTAATTTTATTTAATATTTTTTATTATTGAATAATAATTCGAGATAACTCGAATTAAAAAAATAACCTTAATGGAATGCCAATCCTCATACAGATCAACTTTATATCAAAATCGAATGGGTAACAAAAGTATTTATTTCACGGCTAATACAAATTATTTGAAATATAATATATTTGTAATATTTTGAATATATTACATTTATAAATTTTACAGAAAAAATTTTAAAATTTAGATAGTATTAAAAACCATTTTACATGAGATGAATGATGCGTTAATTAAAATACATTTCATTTTTATTAATATTTTAATAAAACTATAAATATATAAGTTAGGAAAGTATTGTAAAAAACATAATATTATTTTACTTCCATGTAAAATTTCTAGAAACACTAAAATTTAAATAGTATTGGAGGATTGTTTGTACTAATAACACCTTTTTTTATAATATATATATATATATATATATCCTTAAAAATTCAAATATACAAAATTAATTAATTTGATCCATATTACATATACTTTTCAAATATATTAGAAGATTTACTTGCACTAATGTAAATAATTTAACGCTGAAAATTATTAATATTTTCACAATCTATGAAATTCGTACACGTCAAGTTTTAAATTATTTCCTTACTACAAATATTATATTCATAATAACCTATTTTATAGGAATATAAAATATTTATATAATAATTAAGATTTATATAATCTATAGTATCTTAAATACAAAGATTACTAGATATTGGAACCCTACCCCATGAAATGATGATACATGGTGAAATCAGAAAATTGTTTTGAGGGTCAAAAATGATTTATAACAAAACCTGAAGAGTTTAAATGGTGGTTTCACCATTTTTGGGGGCCAAGGTCGTTGCCTGCCCCTATCTATACCCGTGATGATAATTCTAATAAAAAAGAAAACACTACTCTTGATGATCGAGTAATCGAATTTTACTGGCATCGCCAGTAGAAAAGGCCATTAAATGAGCGATGTTCTCTCTATTACCTGAGTTGATGGATATGGATCCCGGCGAGACGTTGGCCTCATCTGACGTTTGAAGGATGGTGGAAAGCGGCGCGGTGATGTAAATCATCTGCAACAAGAATGTAAACAATGAACTTGTAAATTGTTACGAAGATAGAAGTGATGTTACAATCAAAGTAAATGGTACGCATATGGATAGATATGCATGTTTACTAGGAAACCAAATGTCGATTTCATATGCTTATGATCTATGTTACTTGGATTTAAGTGTGTGTCTAACACAATATATGGTTATGTTGAGAGATTCTATTCCCACACTCGTTTTCAAATATGCATAAACCTGAGCCAGAAAACCAAGAAAATCAAAAACTACTCGGAAACATAGTGTTCGGTTCAATTTTGATTTTGATTTCAGTTCAGATAAACTCTTTTTTTTTTTTTTTTTAGTTCGGTTTCTGATTCAGAAGTTAAAAAACTCATTATTTGAACCAAACCGAACTGAACCAAATTTTATTTTTTAATTAATGTTTAAGTTTCATATTATAAAAATAGATATTTTATTTCTAAATGAGTGAAAAAAAACCTTTAAAATATTTTACAGAATATATTTTTGACAAAAAGTTCGAAAAAAACAAAGAACCGAACTGATTTGAGCAGAGAATTCGGTTCAGTTACCTATGACATTCAATTCGATTTGGGTTCAGCTTTTAAAAGACAGAATACTACGCATTAACATCACTTTTTTTTCCCTTGAAACCAAATCGGACCTTTATCACCCTTAGATATAATCGGATACAGAGTATTTCCAAAAATAAAAGTTAAACCATTGTAACTTATGGACTTACCTCATTTGTGGTTGGATGCGAAAGAACAAGTCGATGAGCATGCAAAAAATAGCCGCAGTCTCCTGGTACAGGGTTCGAAGGCCTCTGGTACCCTCTGTCATGAAAATTTTAAATACTCTGCAGTTCAGTAACTCATTTCCAGGCTTGCACTTCTAGAACTAAAATAATATCAATATCATATACAGATATATGTTCAACACGAATAATTATTATTTGGAAGATCCTAAGAAGATTATATCCTATACCCATGTCCAAAGATGTAACAGGGGTAAATTAAACAGTGCTAAACGAGAACATACGAGCTTAGAGATTATGAATAACTATTATTTACTAACAAGTTATGTCGCAACGCACTTAAGTGGGTACAAACCTTAACCATTGCTCATAATTTGAGCACCAACTGAGGTTTGTTCAACTCTCAACTTAATAATACATAGGTAATTAAACATCTACTATGGTTAATAAACAAAGTACCTCATTAACCAATTTTTCTCAGGCTCTGGTAATTGTATACGGTATTGGTATGTATCCAACAAGGATATGTTTAATTTTTTTTTTCTATGGTTTTCTCATGTATTTACAAGTGTAGATGATCACATCTCATACTTATACCCGAATATGTGACACAGGTCAATTAAACAATGCCACAGATACTAATAAGTGTTATGTCACATCGTGCCTAATGGGTACAAACCCTCAACCATCTCTCATAACTTGGTTACAAATTGAGATTTGACTCAGACAAAATATGGTATCTACAAGTTAGATATCAAACTTTAAGTAAAATCACAGTAAAAGTTTATACAGAAGAGAAGATGCTATTATCATCGTATTCATCATACAAGATCAGGAAGGAAATGCAAGCAAATGTAGTCATACCCATCTTGTGCAAAACTTTCATCAACAAGCTCAGGGTCAAAACACCTTGGTTGGCCCCCAGCAATATACAGCGGATCACCTGATAAGTTGGCGAAAACATATCAGTTGAACAACAACAACAACAGCCTTTATACAACACACCATTATATGTTATTTAAACTCAGATGTGAGTTATCGTATAGTATATGTCCAAGACAGGTTTTTTCCACGTATTTGGAGGGTCATATCCATAACCATGTCCCAAAATGTGTGGACATGGATGCTTAAATAAAAATGTTCAGAGAAATGTAAATGTCATTTGTGGCACATTTTCGTTTAGAAATGGCTGCATTAAGTTAAAAAAAGAACTCAAAGATTTCATTCACTATTGAATTTATATAAACAAAGTAATGCTTCAGTTCTTACCCAACAAGGGATGCCCTATGAACGAAAGATGAATCCGTATTTGGTGAGGCCGTCCCGACTCAATCTCAACCTGTCAAACACGTAACTTAAAACATTAGTAAAAGCAAATTAAAACAAAAATCTATCTAAGCTTCTTCGTAACCACCTAAATAGTCATGGTCACACATACCTGAACCAATGTGCAGTTTTGTTTCTCATCTCTCTCAAGAACTTCAACTTTGCTCAAAGCAGGCTTCCCTAATAAGTAAAAAAAAAAGTGACAAATTACAAGCCAATAACAGAACAGATACTTAAGCTCAGTGTACAAGCACATCATGAAAAAGTAACTCGATCCTATGTTGCTCTGATTCTTCATCTTTTTAAAAATACCCATGTCCAACATTCGTATCCGACACATGAATATAGAGATATGACCTTCAAGTATCCTCTTAATACATGAAAAAACTAAAGAAATTTCTGACCATACCCTTGATAGACAAATACTAGTATCCAACACTCACACTCGAGCCCAAGTAACATAGACTAAATCTTACAACTCAGTGTCTAAAACTTCATGAAAAGCCAGTACTGGTCCTTTAAATCCATGGTTTATAAACTATATTGAACTTCAAAGATGATATCTGTTGAACAGATGATGTTAGATATAAACAAACCTGAGGGTGAAGCAACATATAGTCCTTTGGCCACTCCGGGATATCGTACAATTCCAATAGGCTGATCAATGATAACCTGTGATGCAAAAACATTATTCAATTGACATAAAGCCTTTATGCCATGAAAATTTTCAACTGAGATGCAAGGTCAGTGGATGCAGATGACCAAATTCACCAATATTATGTGTTTATAAGGATAAAACACAAATAGAAATAAGAAGCCATAGTCATTCTTATGAGCAAAAGTATTCCGTAAGATTACCTTGTCATCAACAAGTATGCCAGTCACAAGTGCTCGGTATATCTTTGATATTTTCCTGGTACCACTTCGTTCAGCTTTCCTATTACTGAACATGTAAGAACAGTCGGCAGAAATTACATATGGTTAAAATTTGGAAAGAGGTTTATAAATCTATGTTACTCAAACTTTTAATTTTGCTTGATGTATCCATGCCCGAAACCCATGTATGACGCATTTGGACATAAATATGGAGATATAACCTTCCAAGGACCTTCCAAAATACATGAAAAATTTAGAAAAAATTGAACATGATGGGCACATACTCGTATCCAACACTTACACATGAGTCTGAGTAATACAATTATAAATATAAAAGGAAAGCTCTAAAATGACATGATTCAATCTGTACCGTAGATTTAACAAATTATTCCATCTTCATTACTCAAGCTAGTTATATCACATAGCTTAATCAGTAAACCACATGCCATTGCACTTCAATATTCCTTTCTTCAATGGTCTAACTTTAACCCATGTGCTCCAACTCATCATTTTCGTTTAACTACCTGTGTCTGCCACTCATCTTTGACAAATGGATATGACTTCAAAGACCCTCCAAATACATGAAAATCCTAGAAAAATCTGATCATACCTTTTTCGGGTACATGCTCGTATTTAACACTCACATCTGAGTCCAAGTAAACTGATTGAGAACTAAATACACTGCTTTGCCTAAAGTTGCTCTTTTTAACTAAAAAATCATCAGTAACTTCCTGAGCCACTAAGGGCTCTACTCATATTGCCGCTGTTCTTCCAATGCCTTTGACTTTCTTCCAAGCTATTGCAAGTTTTCTTTGGGAATTTTGACAACATCAAACTATGTACATTTAACTTCTTTTTTTTTTTTTTTTACTCCATCATATAGTGAAATTCCTTCATTATCATCTTTAAATTCCCATTGAATTTAGACTTAAACTTATTTTCAGATACTTGGGGATTACAGAATCTTTCAACATAGTTACTGTAACTTGCAACAAAAATCACTAACTGAGACATGAAGCTTAATTTCTGATAATCAGGTCTGAAAGAAACTTATGTAAAAAATTATTATTTATTTAAGAAGAGCTACCAGTAATAAAAATAGTTATTTTTCACTTGAAAAGCCTTTATTGCTTTGACTTATTTTTCTTAAAAGATCCATGTTCGAAACTTATGTCTGATAGATTATCTGACATGGGGAATGGGGATACATGATCCTCCTAGAACCTTTCAAATATATTAAAAAACTTAGAAAAAGCTAAACATACCCATAATAGACACATGCATGTATCTAACACTCTCACCAATGTCCAAGTAACACAGTCAAAACTGTAAGTGGAAACTAGTATGATACCAATTGGTTTCCTTTACTACCTGGTAGCTCCGACAAGAGATGTTCCATCAGCAAAATATGCTGCAAGGCGAGTTTTAGCAACTTTTGTCTTTGCACAAAGTAATATTCCTAGAAAACAACCAGCAAGAGATCAACCCACAAAAAAATGACAACAACAATAATAATCAGAATTCGTGTTGGTCAATAACTTATTAGAAAATTAAGGGAAAGGAAACATAAACAGGCAAGAAACAACGCGTAGCAAGAACAATAAACTTCTAACAGCTATGTTACCCTGACTTTATATTTTACTTTAAGTACCATGCCTGACACTCATATCTGACACATTGGGACATGGGTACTGATATAGGATCCTCTAATTATATGGAAAAACTGAAAAGAAAATTTTGAACATACCCATGCCGGACACACCAGTATCCGACACACATCAGAGTCCAAGTAACAAAGGCTAACTGGTTATCTATGGAAGAAACAATAAA
Organism: Gossypium turneri; assembly: GCA_008044935.1. Lineage (NCBI taxonomy): Eukaryota > Viridiplantae > Streptophyta > Magnoliopsida > Malvales > Malvaceae > Gossypium > Gossypium turneri. The sequence continues at coordinate 5,503,557 of CP032576.1, forward strand.
ATAGTAGTTACTTAAACAGCAACAAACTATTGCCAGATTTTTTAGTCAACTCAAGATAGAGTATGCAGATGCAAAAGAAATACAACATTAGCTTTTTTATTTCTCCATTTATTGCTTCCTAGCCTTTACTTTACGCCTTACTCTCGAGCAATAACATGAAGAAATATAATGCCTTGGTCATGTTGTCAGCATGAGTAAGCAGCAATGAGTATGCAAATGTAATGTATCCCTTCCTAGGCGATCCAAGAGTAAGTAGTAACATGAAGAAATATAATGTCTTGGTCATGCTGTCTACATTGAGTAAGCAATAATGAGCATGCAAACCTTGATGTACACCTTGCTAGGTGATGCATGAGTAAGCAATAACATGAAGAAATATAATGCATTTGTCATGTTATCTACATCAAGTAAGAAGTAACGAGTATACGAAACTGACGAACACCTTCCTAGGCGATGCACAAGTAAGCAATGACATAAAGAAATATAATGCTTTGGTCATGTTGTCCACATCGAGTAGGCAATAATGGGTATGCGAACCTGATGTGCCCCTTCCTAGGCGATGAACAGGAACAGGATGTGTTTCTTGACTGTTTAGTGTAGAGTTCTGCTTCTTTACACTCCAACAAAGCTGTGTCAAAACAGTTCGTTGCTGGAAAAGGCCTCCAGGCAAAACTTGAAGACCAGAAGGCTTGTTTAAAGCAACCTAAACATAAACATTTCAATTTACATCAAACGTCAAACTCTAGTTCCAAATGCGATACTAGAATTTGGTAGTAATAATTTGTTAACAAGAAAATTTAACCAAACTCCAGAGTACTTAATGTAGAAAATGAAGAGATTGAGCAATATAGATTACAATTATGTCACTGTGACTCTTTAAGTTTTCTCTTAAAAGTATGATGTGTATGTTGCAGAATGGACTGGGAAAATGAAAATGTCGACTCTCTAAAGATATGGAATAACCACCAGAACATGTGCCTGTCCAAGCATCATAGATTAAAGATGGTACAGTCATAAACAAAAATATATGCATACAAATTCATGAGTTCATCTTTTTTTTGTTTGTTATTTTCTTCCTATATTACCCCGAACGCTTCATTTACTCTAAAATAGCATGTAGGACTAGGCATACTTGGATATGGATACAACATATGAAAATGGTCCTCCGAATTTATGCAAAAGCTTAATAAAAATTAAGTGTACCTGTCTTACACACATACTCGTATGACAATGACACCCCAAGTCGTGAGCCATGATAATCTTAATATTTCATAGCAATTTAGACATTTTAAAGTTTCGGGTAATGATTTTATTAAACGGAAATTAAAGTTCATATCTTCCCCTACTTGTTCTTGGATAATAAAAGTTGAACTAATCATGATTATATATTAATTAAAAAAAAACACTCCAGTATTCAGATTTTATTCTATTTTTACCAAACATAATTAAATTAATTAATTTACCATGTCATCATCCTCGTATAAAACTTCGAGCAAGTGAGGAACATCAGGTTCTTTCCATGGAAGCCTATGGTAAACTAAAACTGAATCACCACTGAATAAAAAAGAAAATAATGAATTAAAAAAATTAAAATAAATTGGAAAATAATGATTAGAACGAAATTTTAAAAATAAAAAACCTGAGAATCGTATTTGGATCTTTAACGACTCTTCCATCAACTGATATCTGGAAAAAAAAAAAGCAAAAAATTGAAATTTTTTATTTTTTGTTTTTTTATTAATTACTTAATTCTTTTTATCAGAAACCTACCTGTCCATTTTGAATTCGCTGCAACCAACTGTTCAATCGTTAATGATTTGGAAAAGAGAATTAACAAAGAAAATTTTGAAAATTTGATATAATTAAAAAAGAATTTCAAAAAATTACCCTTGTAAAGGAGCTGAATTTTTGTACTTCCTTGAGTAAAAATCTATTAAAGTAAGCACTATAAAATCAAAACAGAGAGAGAGAGATGAAAAATATTCAGTTTAAAAATTAAAACATAATTTAAAGGAAAAAGGAGGAGAACAAATGAATTTAGTGACCGGAATCGGAATGTGGAACGACGTCGCTATAGAATAAGCCATCGTTGAGTTCAGGCCAAGGTATCCCGAAGACCAGAGACTGAGTTCGCGAATGGTTCGACATATTTTGAAGCTTCAATGGCCGATTTTACCTCCGAAAGTGTGACCCGAATTGAATTTGGGTAAATTAGATAACATTCACAAATGATAGGATTGAATTTACATGGGCCGGGCAGTATATGGGCCCCCAAATAAATTAATTTAGGTTTTAATTAATGTGTGAAATTTTTTAAGTTTATTATTTCATTTTTAAAATAATTATTTCATAGTAACGTATAAACAACCATGACAATATAAATTTCTTTTACTGAAAATATATAAAAATAATATAGTTAAACGAGAGGTGTTTATGGACCGAGTCTGGTTCAGGTTAGGCTTATACAAGGTATTTAGATCACTTTTTTAAGTCTAGACTCGGTCCAAAAAATGAGTTTACTTTTTGCCCAATCTCGGTCCTATTTAAGAAAAGTAAACTTGAGCTTGACTTGATCGGCCTATATTTGATTTTTTTTAGATTAATTTTTATTTAATTTTTAAAAAAATATGTAATACACTAAGTGCACTAAAAAAGCTAAAACAAAAATTTTCTAACACATTAAGAAGTATTTGTACTAAAAAAATACTTTCATAAATGTAATAAATGTTTTATTATATTAAAAAACAAATAAAAATAATAAATGTTTTGTTGTATTAAATATAAATTTTAAAATTTATATTTTGGGTTAAGTTATTTAGTTGGGTAAGTTTTTTAGGTCTTGAGCAATAGGTTTAATTGTTATTGGATTAGTGATTTAATATAAATATAAATATATATAATTATTATTTAATATATATAATTAATATAATATTGTTTTATAGCATAATATTCGGGTCAAGCTAGGCCAGGCTTAGGTCAAAATTTTGCCCCAATACTCGGTCCATATAGAAAACAAGCCTTAAATATTATTCAAGTCCGCTTTTCGAGTGAACCTTCGAGCCTGAATGGGTGACATGGCCCATAAGTAGGTTTAGCTAAATTCTTATATTATTAATGTATTTAGAATTTAGTTCCTTTAGTTTTTAAAAAAATTTAGTTTTTTTGTCTTATTTTATTTTCTTGTTTTTCTTACAATGAAATAACACTATTATTTTTCCAACCATCAAGTTTTGCCTTGTTACCAAGGGAGAATCCAGGAGGGCTGGCAGGGGCCTGGCCCCCCTAAAATGGAAAATTTTCTATTTTGGCCTTTTAAAATTTTAAATTGGTAAAAATAAAATTATACATTGACCTCCTTAAAAATGATAATATTTTGATTTAATCTTTCAAAAATTGCATTTTTACTATAATAAAAATTACAATATAATTTCGGCCCCCTAAAAAATATTTCAGGCTTCGCCCCTGCTTGTTACTTAATAAGTGTTTCTAGTCTCTCTAGGTTTTACCTTTCATTTATGGGTTTCGATACACTAAAGCTTTATTCTTCAAGTTTTATGGGTATTATTGCTCTCTATTGGGATCTCAACGAATGAAGCTTGAGGGTGGTTATGAGTCTATGCATGAGAACTTATTCTAGTGGTCGAAGGCTAAGTGGCTACCTTAACATTCCTCCTCAGTTGAAGTTTTGGCTTACTCCACAATGACTTTTGTGCCTTTTCAACAAACTTTTACTGCAACGTCGCCTCTATTTGTAGTTATTAGAATATTATTATGAGATATTATCTTTTAGAAATATCTAAATATATTATATATTATCATATATATTTTTAAGTGTATATTTAATAATATATTATATATCTTTCTTATTTTTACGTGACTACTGTAGTATAAATACAATAAAATTTATAGGAATTATCCTATTCTTGTCAGTAGGCATGCGTGCCAGTGGCTTGGTGCAACCTCCACTACCCTTTTTCTTTCTAGTGGTTCTCCCTCTTCCTCTACTTGTGGCGGGGGCGACAAAAAAATTATAGCTAGGGTTTTGGGGTTGAAGCTTTTTCTGGTCTTTGGGCCATTATTATGTTAGTGTTGTGTTTTTTGAGCTTAATGATTTTATTTCTGTGTTGTATCTTTACTTATTCTTAATGAATAATAGTAATGAAGTTAAATATTTTTTGTTTTTACATAAACTAAATACCTTTAAGTTGTTTTATTATATTTGATAAACAAATAATAATTTTTTTGAAGTTAAATACTTTTTTGGGTAAATTACCCCAAGATTAGTAAATTATTAGTAAGTTTACATTTTGGTCACTCAATTTCAAAAAATTACAAAATGATCGTTGAATTATTCAAAAGTTTTAATTTAAGTCAATAAATTAATATTATTATTTTTTAAAGCCTATCTAGCAAGCTTCAAGTGACCACTTTGTAGAACATAGATCCAAGTGACCATTTTGGTCACTTAATTCGACGATTGGTACAATGGATCAATACCATTCAACGAGTAGAAAAACATAGATCCAAGTTGATTTGACGATTAGTGTCAGAGATTAGAAAAGAAAGTTGTTTGAATTTTGATTCACAGATTCGTGACGTTCAAAATTGTTTCATTAATAAAAAAAATAAAATGTAAAAGAGAAGAGAAAGGAAAGTTTTCACTAGTGAATGCGGTACAAACAAATAAGGCCATACATCAATGAATTTAACAACTCAATGACTTAAATGAAAATTTTTGAATAGTTCAGTGATAACTTTTTAAAGTTGAACGACCAAAATGTAAACTCACTAATAGTTTAGTGGCCTAGTGTGGAATTTACCCTTAATCAATTCTCTAATGCAATCAATTCTCTAATGCATAAAAAACTAAGAAATGGGGGCATTCCGAGAATTGAACTCGGGACCTCTCGCACCCTAAGCGAGAATCATACCACTAGACCAAATGCCCTTGTTGAAATACGTTTCAAATATTATTTTAAATATTCATATATTACAAAAACCATCTAAAACCCTTACAAAATGAATCCTTGTTCGATTCACACATTTCAGTCTCCCTGCAAAATCCGATAGAAATATGGCGAGAACTGCTCTCATCCATTTGCTTCGATCCCAATCCAAGCAACTCATTTCCAGAAACATCCATTCAGGTTCTCTTTTTCTTTATTTAGGAACCCCCCTTCTGTTTTGTTCTTCATTCGTTTTAGATGTGAAGTTTAAACATCTGATTTAGTCTAAAACCTCAATACCCATATTTGTTAATCCTATTTCTGATCTCAACCTTTGAAATTTGGGGCATTTCCTTTGATCTGGAAATTGGGTTTTATTAACAAAAACTCATACATGTAAGGGAAAAATGATTTAGTTTTTATGTTGTTGGAATTTGCCAAGTTTTATTCTGGGCTTTTGAAAATTTTAGAATTAAAGATACTCAAAATCTTAATTGTTTTTAGTTATAGGAAGTGGTTCAGTTTGTAAAGTGCTTTATCTACTCGAATTGGTGTTGCAATAAGACTGAAATCGTTTACAGTTCAAGTGTTTGTGTTATTTTCTGTGTTAAAGTTATTACATATTTTATATAAATTTTGACATATTAATTATTTACATTATTTAGATTTTGACACATTCGTATATCCTTATTATCTAGTCTTGGTTTAGCTGGTGTTTTATAGCTCTATTATTATGTGAAGCCAAATCACTGCTTGCAAGTTCAGTTGTTACAGCTTCATGGCTCAAGACTGAGCAGAAGGGTGATGGCTTCGAGTTATTGTATGATAGAGTTCTTGAAAAAGACCAATAAACTTAGCATATCTTTGAGTCAGGCCATTTCATGTCATGTTTTAGTTATTTTTCTCGTGTTGTGTATAAAATTACCAGGTTTAATCTTAGAGTAAGGTGTAGCTAGTGTTTTCTAGCTGTAGTATGTGAAACCAAACTGTTTACTTGCAAGTATCAATAGCGTCATTGCTCAAGGTGGGGCAGTGAGGGTGTTATTGTATGATAAACTGCAAGAAATGTTGCACATCTTTGAATCCTACATGAAAATTCCCCTTTGATGACCGAGATGGCTTATATCATCTAGTGTTTGTGTTATTTTTCTGTCATAATCTCGTGCATGCTATATATTTATAGTAATTAGTGTTCTAAGTTTGGCTCATTTGTGTATCCATGTTATATTTTGCATTACTTTTTCATGTCATTTTTAGTTGTTTCTCTCGTGTCATATCTAAAGTTGCCAGGTCTAATCTTGTGTACGTTTAGCCGGTGGTTTATAGCTTTGGCATGTAAAACCAAAGCATTTGTCTGCTCTTGTATGGTCGTACGAAAAACAAGAAATGTCACACATCATTGAATCATTCATGAAAAGCTTTCTCCAATTTGATGCTTGCAAATGTTTGCTTGTAATTGGCATCAATTTGCCACTACTTATGCTTTGCTTATAGTTCTCTTTCGTGAAATTAGATGTATGTGACTAGTGTTTTATCGTCACTATGGCATTTGATCTACCTGTCCAACCACATTCAGAATTTGTTTCTTAGAATCATTCTCCACTCCTAGACAGTTAAACCACCCCATTTTTCTGGATGTCAGAAAAGATCAGGGATTTGATGATTCTTGAATTCTTTAGTATCCTTTGTCCTTTGTTCCACAAGCTGTAATGAAGCAAACTTCAAAATGTATAGGACTCTAACTATGTAAATGTACAACTCAGGAAGGCTGCCATGGATTAAGTTGAAAATTGTAACCAAAAACTTAGTTTTTTATTGCAGGAAAGGTATGCATGATTTCTGCGTCATTTGATTGTGAATAATATGTTATGGTCAACAAGTCCATGAATCCATGTTAATGCACAATTCATGAAATCTTATTTCAGTCATAATTCTTGTTATCGTTCTATGATTTGGATGTTATTTCTGCTATAATTATAGTATATAAGCGACAATATCATGTTCTCTTGCTTATTCTTCTCTCCCCTGCTTTAGGTTATCGTTGTAGGTTGGCAACACTGTCTGGCACCCAATTTGCAAAGCCGAACCTCAACTATGCAACAAGCATTTTCAGTGTCCAAAAAAGATGGGCTTCTCAAGCTAAGACAACTGAGGATGACAACAAAATCAGCATCGGTCCTCGTAAAAGCAAAGAAGACGACGAAGATGAGAAGGATGCCGGGGTTGTTTACCACGGTCCGATTTCTTCTACAATCAAGAAAGTAAAGATGCTTTCACTTTCGACCTGCTGCCTCTCGGTATCATTAGGCCCTGTCATTACATTCATGACTTCTCCTGATATGAATGTGATTGTGAAAGGTGCAGTAGCATCCTCTGTGATATTCCTTAGTGCTACAACAACTGCCGCACTTCACTGGTTCGTGAGCCCTTACATCCACAAAATCCGGTGGCAGCCTGGTTCAGACAGCTTTGACGTGGAGATGATGTCTTGGTTAGCAACATATATTCCACGAACCATTAAGTTTGCAGACATTCGTCCAGCCGATACCAACAGGCCATTCGTGACATTTAAGGCCAATGGGAACTTCTACTTTGTAGATGCTGAGCATTGCCATAACAAGGCTTTGTTGGCAAGACTCACACCCCAGAAAGCAACTCATGAGTCAGCTCTTAAGAACTTATGATTTGATCATTTGGAAGGTCGGGAATCAGGTCTCGGGAGCTCGTGAAAGTTTCATTGTTAAGACGAATGGTCTATAGGGTAGGATTATGATAAGTGCTTGAATAATAAGCCTGTTGATTACAGAGAAATACAAACTTTCATGGATTTTAGTTGGAATTTCATTTTACCGCTGCTTTGCCAGTTTTGATGTAGTGAAAATTTTTGTTTGCTTGGAACTTTATTATAAATGATTAAATGACATGTTTTGTTACTGATTATTCCTATTTTAATATTTGACACCATATGAAGCAAGGCGGAGATAACCAAAGTATCTTCCCCCTCTTTAATATTTGTTGATATATATAGAAGTTTTAATACTTATTTTTTCGAATATAGTGAAAGCTTTGATTTTTTATTATTTTCGATTATTTTACTTTCATTTCGTTCATCATGTTCGCATTTTGATCATTTTTGTTAAAATATATTCTACTTATTCACATATTTGTCCATTATAGTGAAATTCTTATTTCAACCCTCTCTAGTTTTTTTCTTAAATAGAAATGATGGTGTGGCTAAAATGATGAGCAAAATAAATTTATTTATTAAAAAATTAGTAGAAGGACTAAAGTGAAAATTCCAATACAAGAGGCAAAACAAGTAATACACCTAGTTGAGAAGTTATTATCCTCCACGACATGATTAAAAATGTGATAAATTGCCTATATGTATTCAGTTTAAATAACTTATGAACTTAAATTATTATTTTAACTAATACCGAAATTGAGCTTTGGATTTAAAATTAGAACATGATAATTGAATTTTCCATTCACTATACAAACTTAATCAAACTCACTCAAATAGATCAATTTATTTATTATCACAATATATCAAACTCAGCCTAAACTCGAACTCCTACTTAGATCCAACTCTGAAGCCGAATGATAGAAACCATCATTAACCAAACCAATTTAAATACTACCTTTGAATCTTAAATTAAATCGCCATAAAAGATGCTCAAAACGGGTTTCAAAACTGATTCTAAACTCAAGCTTCGACTCAATTACACCCTTAGTTGAGGTAAATTTTCTTCATATATACTCAATAACAGAGTTTTCTAATACGGTAAAAAGGATCATGGAGAGAATACAAATGAAAAACAATTTAAAATGATATAAACTCTTGATTAAACCATTCAAGAAGAATCCAGGAAATGAGCTAAAAAGTTTCGAGAATGTAATAATGGAAAATAAGAGCGCATAAAAGACATCATTTAAGCCTCACCACCGTCTATCAAGAACCCAGTTCTGTGAAGAAGATCCTCCAGAAGACGGTGACAACTTAAAACGATAACTATCAAAACATGTAACAATAGTTCGGATTAAGGACACAACTAAAGTTCTATTGTAGTCACTATAATAGAGGTTTTTTGAATCACCCAAAATTTGTTTGGTTCACTTCTTCTTGGCAGCGGACTTGGTTACCTTGGCTCCAGTTGGATCCTTCTTCTCCACATTCTTGATGACACCGACAGCAACTGTCTGCCTCATGTCTCTCACAGCGAAACGACCGAGTGGGGGATACTCGGAAAAGGTTTCCACAACCATGGGCTTGGTGGGAACCATCTTAATCAATCCAGCATCGCCGTTCTTCAAGAACTTGGGCTCCTTTTCAAGCTCCTTACCAGATCGTCTATCGATTTTGGTCAAGATTTCTGAAAACTTGACAGCAATGTGGGAGGTGTGGCAATCAAGGACAGGAGCATATCCGTTTCCAATCTGGCCAGGATGGTTCATGATGATGACTTGGGAGGTGAAGTTGGCTGCCTCCTTCGCTGGATCATCCTTTGAGTTAGAAGCAACGAATCCTCGCTTGAGATCCTTGACAGCAACATTCTTAACATTGAAACCGACATTGTCACCAGGAAGAGCCTCGGAAAGAGCCTCATGGTGCATTTCCACGGATTTAACTTCAGTGGTTAATCCTGAGGGACCGAAAGTAACAACCATACCTGGCTTGAGGATACCAGTTTCAACACGACCCACTGGGACAGTTCCAATACCACCAATCTTGTAGACATCCTGAAGTGGGAGGCGAAGGGGCTTGTCAGAGGGTCGCTTGGGCTCATTGATCTGGTCAAGAGCCTCGAGCAGAGTTGGACCCTTGTACCAATCAAGGTTGGTTGATCTCTCAATCATGTTGTCACCCTCAAAACCAGAGATGGGGACGAATGGAATCTTCTCAGGGTTGTAACCAACCTTCTTCAAGTATGAAGAAACCTCCTTCACGATTTCATCATACCTTGCCTTTGAGTATTTGGGAGTTGTGGCATCCATCTGTATAGAACAGAACAATTAGAAAAAAAAACAAACCAAATAATAAAACTCTGTATTAATTAAGAAGAAGAAATTCTACCTTGTTGCAACAACAAATCATTTGCTTCACACCAAGAGTAAAGGCAAGCAAAGCATGTTCACGTGTCTGCCCATCCTTTGAAATACCGGCCTCGAAACCTCCAGTGGTGGAGTCAATGATAAGGACAGCACAGTCAGCCTGAGAGGTACCGGTGATCATGTTTTGATAAAGTCACGATGTCCGGGAGCATCAATGACAGTGCAATAGTATTTGGTGGTCTCAAACTTCCACAAGGCAATATCAATGGTAATACCACGCTCACGTTCTGCTTTCAACTTGTCAAGCACCCAAGCATACTTGAATGACCTCTTGTTCATCTCAGCAGCTTCCTTCTCAAACCTTTCAATCACACGCTTGTCGATACCACCAAGCTTGTAGATCAAGTGACCAGTGGTGGTCGACTTTCCAGAGTCGACATGTCCTATAACAACAATGTTGATGTGAACCTTCTCCTTACCCATTGTGCACTGTTAGCTAGGATCTGCACTAACATTATTAAACAAAATTAAACAGAAACAAAGAACAGATTAAACCGGAATCTTAATATTTACTTTAGCCTCGTCAACATGGGGGAATTACAACTGAACGAAAGACTCAAATTCTAATATCAATGCAAATATGCAATTCCATGTAATAGCAAAGCCATGCAATTTATCTTTCAAACAAACATTTTAATTTTTAATTACTTCAATTCTTGTTTGAAATATTGAAAAAAAAAAATAGAAGATGCAATATTCAAACGATATCTATACCAAAAGAAATACCATGATTTTACTTTCATATATAACAATTACAATAGATTCCAAGATTCACTTTTGACTATTAGTAATTTTATGCAAAAAAAGGAAAAAACAAAAAGATTAAAAACAAAAACTCTAAATAGTCTACTAATTTTATATAATTATATCAAACCTAACAAACAATACAATGATTCCAGTCTCACAGTTTAACGTACACACACACAAAAAAAGGAATGATTTGATTAATGACTGAACTAATAGAAATTATTTTATCTCAACAAAATCTAATAACAAATTTACTTTATAAAATATTCATATAAAAAAATTCATATAAAACAAAAAAGTCAATACAACGAACTTAAAAGAAAAAGAATTCATAAAATTATTAAATAAATCTTCGACTGTTATCATTACAATGAATCTAGCAAAAATATAACAGATTCAAATCACAAACGAATTGAAGCAAAAAAGAGGAACTATCATAATTCAAAAAATAAATATCATATAGATCTTCGAAATTAAAATAAAAATGCAAATAAAATCCTAAAACATCAAATTATAAATAAAAAAAAGAAGAGGAAACAGTAACAACGAACAAAACGAAAGATTCAAAATCTAGGAAACACAAACAAATGAATTAAATCATAATTCAAAATAAACATAATATAGATCTTCGAAATTAAAATAAAAATGCAAATAAGATCCTAAAACATCAAATTATAAAAATAAAAAAAGGAAACAGTATCCACGAACAAAACGAACGAATCAAAATCCAGGAAACACACAACAAATGAATTAGTATAAAAAAAAAAAACTGAAAACGATTTCAGTAAACTTAAGATCTAAGAATAGAACCTTAGAGGGAACAGAGACAGAGAGAGAGAGAGAGACTTGAAGCTAAAACCCCAGCGGCTGATAAGGGTTTTTGCTTTAGACTGTCGTTTCAGTTTTATAAGCCACAAAGTTTCGAACATCTTTTGTTTCCCTAAAATACCCTCATTTAAGATCCATTTTGACAGTTATGTCCTTCAATTTTTTCACTTGCATGGGGCATGACGTGAAAATAGATAGCAAAAAGTTTTTGTATGGGTGCTAATAAATTTTTTGTTGAATATAATTTAGTTATGGAAATAGATAAATATTTTTTTAAGTAAAGATAAATAAATTTATTGAATATTTTATAATATTATAATATTTACTCGATCTATTATAATATTCTATATTTAATGAAGATTGCACGAGCATAAATTTTTATACGAGTTAGTACTGATTTTTTAGTTGAAGGTTTTCAAAGTCCTTTTAACCACCAATTGATATGTTTTAGACTTAAATTTTAGAGTTTTATATTAATTACAAGTTTATTTAAGATATTAAATATTTATTTCATTTAATTAGATATTCAATTATATAAAATTTGTAAAACTAAATATTTAATTAGTTTTAAGAGTGTTTAATTTTTTTTTGTTTATTGATTAAATAAAGTTTCATCATAAATTAAATTGTTAGTGCAAAATTTTATATTATTTTCTTAAGAGTTTATATTTATTTTAAATTTTATCATTTAAATACCTATATAAATTTAGCTTGCCCAAACATATCAGACACAATATTTCTAAAAATTAAAATTTGAGTGCAATCATTTACGGGGTTTTTTTTTGTAAATTATAAGAGGAAGACAAAGCAACAGTAATGCGACTCACACACCCTGACAATCAAGTCAACACACAAATATCCATCATTGACCTTTTAATCTAGAGTTCATTAATGATTTCCTAAGATAAATTATTTATCTTTTCATTTAATTCCTTTAATTTAATTCTATTCTTTTGAATTGTTTTTAGCCCTTTCCCCTATAAATTAAAAAATAATTAATAACTTTTTTTTCTCTTACCGAAACTCTCCCGGTTAGATGCGCAAGCCAAAAGTAAACTTTTTGGGCCAAATTACAATCAATGGCCATAAAACTTTATTCTCTTATCAATTTGATCCTCTTTCAATTCTTTTTTCTTTAATTTGTAATTCCAACTTCTTGAATTCTTGTGTGCTAGATGTTGGGTTTCCTCATCAAAGCGGAGCCTGCTTCTAAGGAGAAATCTAAGACATCTATTGTTGCGTAAATGTTGAGATTTTTCGAACTAAGGCTTTGTTTGGTAGAATGGAAATAAAATTGGAAAGATAGAAAATTGAAGGGGTAGAAAATTAAAAGGATGGAAAACATAAATCTTCTTTCCATAGATATGCTTGATGGAGAGGAAAAATGAAAAGAAAATTATATTTTCTTTCCACCCAATAATTAGTATAGTTGAAAAATGGAAGGAAAGAAAATAAAACATTTGAAAAATGATTAATTTTGAACGAACATACATATCTCTCTCATTTTCTCTATCCTAATAATTCCAATTTGGAAGGATTGATTTTTATACATCGGGATAGAAAATAGTTATCCTTCCTATTTTCTTTCCTCTCACTTTTCTTCCCAACCAAACATACTTAAAATTTATTTTCCTTTTACTTAATTCTTTACTCCCTCCTTCCATCGCTTCACTTTTCACCCAACTAAGCACACCCTAAAGCTTGAATGTTTGAGGAGGTCCCTAAGCTTGTTAAGGAGGTTTACTTTTTGCTTAAAGAGGAGGAAAAATAAAGAAAGAAGAAAAGAAAAAGGGAAGTTAATGAAAAAAGTAAATTGTTTAAAAAGAAAAAGTAGAGAGGACTAGCACTATAATTTAACCTAATTTTTTGTTATTCACAAATTGATAATATTAATAATCATATAATGATTTAAAAGAGCAAAACATAGTTTTAGTCAAACATAAGCGATTAATCTAAGTTCTTCTGACCTTCCTGACACATGGCACACACCTATCATGCTCCCCTTTTCTTTAAAAAAATTTATAAAAATGCTTAATTTTTAATTATGGTCCTTCTAATTTGCTTAAATTTAAGATTTAGTTTTTATATTTTAATTTTTATTATAATTTGGTATTAATTAATTTAATATTTTTATAATGTTATTACTTAGTTAAATATTTAATAGCGTTCACTTTTTTAATTAAAATATTATGTGATTATATATAATTTAAAAGTGTATTTTTAAATCTAAAATGTCCAAAGATTTAATTATTGTACCTATATATAAAAGAAAGGTATTTCCTTCCTCAAGTTGACATGTGGCACACACTCACCATACTCATTTTCCTTTCTTTTTCATTTTATAAAATGGCTCATTTTGATTTTTGGTCCTTTTAATGTGTTTAAATTTAAGATTTATTTTTTATATTTTAATTTTTAACATAATTTAGTCTCTATATTTTTATAATGTTATTAATTAATTTAAAAAATTAATATCGTCAACTTTTCAATTAAAATGTTTAAAATGTTACATAATTATATGTAATTTAAAAACGATTTTTTAAATCTAAAAAATACAGTAATTAAATTCTTATACATCTATATATATATATATAGAAAGGTCCCTTTGAACCTTCCTGTATTGGCGCATGCTGCATTATGGTGGGTTTTTTTTTTTTTTTTACATTATATAAAAACGATTAAATTTTAATTTTGATCCCTTTATTATGCTTAAGTTTAAGATCTAATCCTTATATTAATTTCTAACATAATTTGGTCTCTATATTTTTATAATGTTATTAACCAGTCTAAATAATTAATATTGTTAAGTTTTCAATTAAAATGTTGCGTGATTATATATGATTTGAAAATTGATTTTTAAATTTGAAAAGTTGAGGGATTAAACTTTTGAAAATAAATGTATGTCTAAATTCCAGTTGTACGAAGTGTATAGAGAGTTAGAGTTATGGTTGTTTCAACTGGACTAGATCGGTCGATCTGACTTATTGGATCAGGATCTAGCCAGAGTATCGATTCAAAGAGAGGCATTAGATTAATTGACCTGCAAATTGGTATGGACCGGTTGAACTAGATTTTTATTTTTTAAAACATTTTTATAAATTTTTAATAATTTAATTAATTGAACTATACAAACTTATGGCCTGACCAATCTATCGGTTCGGTTTTGAAAACCTTGTTTAGAGTATATTTTAATCTTTAAAGTTTTAGCTTATAAATTGATAGAAACAAATAATCAAATCTAGCGCGAAGCATAGGTGGATTATGTTTTGACCTTCCTCATGCCGACATATGGCACACACTCACCGTGCTCTCTTTTTTTTCGTTTTATAAAAATGCTTAACTATTAATTTTGGCCCTTCTAATATGGTTAAATTTGAGATTTAATCTTTATATTTTAATTTCTAATATAACTTGATCTTATTTTTTTAATGTTATTAATTAGTTTAATATTTTATGACGTTATTAATTAGTTAAATAGTTAATATAGTTAACTTTTCAATTAAAAAATTACGTGATTATATAGAATTTGAGGGAGTATTTTTAAATTCAAAAAGTGGAGGGATTAAATTCTTATACCTATATATAAAAGGAATGTCAAATTGGCCTTCCTCATACTGACACATGGCATACATTCGCCATGCTAATTTTTTTATTTTATAAAAATGATTAATTTTTATTTTGGTCCTTCTAATGAGTTTGAATTTGAGATTTAATCCTTATATTTTAATTTCTAACATAATTTGGTCACTATATTTTTATAATGTTATTAATTAGTTCAAATTGTTAATATTGTTAACTTTTCAATTAAAATGTTGCATGATTGTATATAACTTGAAATCGGGGTTTTAAAATCCAAAAAGTAGAGGTATTAAATTCTTGAAAAATAGAAGTAAGAGGACTGAATTTCAAATGTATGACGTGTAGAGACTTAGAGTCATGGTTGTTTGAACCAAACCGTTCGGCAAGATTAGAAACCGGCTTGGATATTAGTTTGAAGAGAGGCATTAGACCGATTAACTTGCAAATCGGTATTGACCGGTTGAACCAGGTTAAAAATAGATTGAACTAGTTTTTATTTTTAGTGATTTATTTAATTGAACCATACAAATTAATGGCCTAACCAATTGGCCACTGGTTCGATTCTAGAAACCTTAGAGTATACTTCAATCTTCAAACATACACATAAATAATCAACCTAGAGCGCAGGGGCGAAGCCAAAAAAAATTTTTAGGGGGCCGAAATTAATTTTTAATTTTTAATAGCCTATATATTTATAATTTTAAATGATTAAATCAAATTTTTATTATTTTTAAGGGGTCAAAGTGCAATTTTACTTTTACTAATTTAAAATTTTAAAAGTTCTAAAATCAAATTTTTATTATTTTTAAGGGGCCAAAGTGCAATTTTACTTTTACTAATTTAAAATTTTAAAAGTTCTAAAGGTCCTAAATAGACAATTTTCCATTTTAGGGGGCTGGATATGCCACTACCAGCGCAAAACATGGGTGAACCATACTAGCTGATATTAAACATAAGGCATAATGCTAAAATAGCCCCCTAACATTTGGCTATTTGATCACTTTGGTCCTTTATCTTTTTTTTTTTGGAGCACTTTAACTCCTAATGTTTATTTTTTTTTTTGCCAAATTGATCTATTCTTAACGAACATGCTGATGTGGTCGTTAGTTGACTAATGATTAACATTGACCGTTGCTGTGGTCCAAATGTAATTAAGCACTAACGTGACACTATTTTGTCTTATATGCCATGTCAACAAGTGATTTTAAACTTATTATGTTTTTGAAATATAAAATTATTAAAATTATTATATTATTTTTTTGAAATATAAAAGTATTAAAATTATTAATTTCCAATTTCCACAGTTCCTTCGTCCCCATTATTTATTTATGTTGTTCACCATCATCATCACTATCTCCATTCACCATTGCTAATATTGTCCAACGCAGTTCAAGCCGCCTTGCTCTAGAATACTGTCTTCTTTCCCTTCTTTCAAGTTCTCCAGTTTGTTTTCTCAAAAAACTCTTTGAAAACATCAAAATCCATCCTTGAACCTCGACCTTCCTTGTCTCTGATCTTCTTTTTCGTTCGTCAGATGACCTTTATTTTTTAATATGTATTTCCTTTCGTTGAGCTCTTTTTTCTCACCGTTCAAGTAGTCGAACAAACACCTGGAGACCTTCCGACAATCTAGCCTTGTTTATTTGTTGGGTTTAAGACTTATATTTTTTTAGCTGCTAGTTTTATTGTCTAGTTCTATTTAGTTATTGTATTGTGGGGGGGTTGTAACAACCAGTTTTCAGTGAAATCGGAACAATGGTTTTGGGACCACAAATCTGAGGTCAGAAGAAAATTTATTTTAACATTATTTTATGGTCTACATTATGATAGAAATATCGTATAAAAATTTCGTTAAGAAATTTTACCGATTACATTTCTAATTTGATGAAAAGGACCAAATTGCACAAAGTGCAAAAGTTGAATTATAGTAGCTTAAGGTATCAAATAGCTATGGAATTTAAAATTTGAGGTCCTTATATGAAAAATAGACCATTTTGAGGAGTTAGTAGATAAGGATGATTATTCATCATTGGAAATTAAGAAATTATTAAGGTTAATTTTGGAAAGATGATAAATGAAAAAAAAATAAAATATAATCATTTTCATCATCTTTCCTAAAACAAATTACATGGAAACCGTAGCCATGGATGTTGAGTTCAAGTAAGCTATTTTTGCTTAATTAGGTATGTATTCTTGTCTCATTTTTATGTTTTCGAGATCGTAATAGCTTAATCTAGCTATCTCAGGGATTGATTTGCAAAACTATTAAAGTGTGAGGGTTTTTCCATGGATTAGTATAGTTGAATTATGAAGTTTTGTGGTAGAAAATGAAAGGTTGTTGATAGATAATAAACTTTTGTAAAGAGAATTTTAATGAAATTATGATTTAGGGACTAAATTAAAAAGATGGAAAATTCATAGAAAAATTATAAATTTTATGAAATACATGATCTAGTATTGTTATATATGAAAATCATTTAGGCTTGGAATAAGGATTAAATTGTATGAATTTCATTTTCCGAGCCTAGGGACAAAATCATAATTAATTAAAAGTATATGGGAAAAATAGTAATTTTGCCAAAGATGTGTATTGGAATGAATTGAATGTGAATTTTATTAAATTGAGCTAAATTCATTCGTATAGATCCAGATAGACCTAGTACAGAATTGGATCTAGGAAAAGAAAAAGTATCGGATTAGTAGCTTACAAATCTACGAATACTTGTCAAGGTAAGTTCATGTAACTAAATTGTATATTTATACGTTTAAATTGAATGATATGTATGTGAAATGTATAATTGTCATGTATAAGTATTGATCACATATCAGACAAGTACTAAGTCATTAAGGGTTCCCAAATTGGTTGTGGTCCTGCGTGTGTTGCGGACACATCACAGCTCGCAAGAGCATCCCGTTATTTAGCTCTTATGAGCATCCCGTTATATGGCTCTCATGAGCTTCCCGATTAATGGCTTTCTTGAGCTTCTCGTTTATGGCTCATATGAGCTTTCTGATAATTGGCTCGCAAGAGCTTCTCATTATACAGTTCACATGAGCTTCTCGTTACATGACTCGGAAGAGCTTCCTGATTACATGCTTGTATGGGCATACCTATATATGAATTACCAGATTACAGATTTGTACACTTCTTGTGTACTACTTGTGTATCCAACAATATTTTAAATGGTTCAACGGACAAAGTTCTGATATGAGACAATATGAATTCGAGACGAATTATTACATGTATATACTTGAAATACATGGATACAATTTGTACATGCTATATGTACACATGATGTGGAAAGTATATATATGGAAATTTGATTATTGTTGAGCTCATTCATGTTTATTGATATTCATATGAAATACATGACTAACATGGTTGATGAGGATAAGTGTTTAGGCTATTGGCCAAATTGCTTTAGATATATCTTGTTTGCTTACCTTAAATGTGAATAAATGGTAAGTTAAATTCCATGTTATACGAACTTACTAAGCTTAAATGCTTACTCTGTTTTATTTCCCCTGTTTTATAGTAACTCGGAAGCTCGTTAAGGTTGGAAGCTAGTCGGAGCTACACCATACTATCCATCGGCCCATTTTGGTATATATAGTAAATTTATTTTGGTTATAATGGCATGTATAGGTTCATCTGGCCAATGATGGCATACAATTGTTTTGTTGTGATTAGTCATTTGAATGACTTGAATTTGATGTATATATATGTGGCATTATCATGTTTAATGTCTGCTTGGTATGGTTGAATGATGGATAATTCATAAGCATATTGATGGTTGGATTGGATTGGTATATTAGGTATATGTGTATTTGGTTAATTTGTTAAGTATGAATTCTTGGATATATGTGATGATATGTTATGTTCATGACTTGAGTTTGGCTTGCTTTAAGTAGTTTTATATGGCTTGATGATGTGCAAAAGTGTTGATATAGGTTGAAGACAAATTGGGTGAGAAATATGGCTAGAAAAATGGCCTATTTCGTCCACACGGGCATGTGTCTCAGTCGTGTATGACATACGGCCAGGTGACACGGTCTTGTGTGCCTTGTATCTTTTAATTAGTGCAAAACAGAATATACGTAAAAGTAATGCCAAATATATGTAAAAGTGGTTCACCCAATAATACTTTAATTGAAATGATAAGGTTGAAACTTTAAATCTTATTGTTTTATATTCGAGTCTCATCATATGTAAATATCATGCCTATAAGCAAAGGAGAAGCTAGAACAAGTTTTTAGGGGGGCCAAATGAAATTTTAATTTTTATAGTCTATATTTTTATAATTTTTAAAGGATTAAATTGAATTTTTATAATTTTAGGGGGGCCAAAGTGTAATTTTACCTTTACTACTTTAAAATTTTAAAATTTTTTAAAGGGCCTAAATAATAAATTTTCATTTTAGGGGAGCCGGGGCCCTTACCAACCTCCCTAACTTGGCCTTTGCCTATAAGAATGATGTCAAGGTGGGGCAGACAACAGTCTCGAACCCTAAAATGCTAAAATTTTCTTTTAATTTTTTTAAAAAATCTTAAAATTTATAAAAAAAAATTTAGTCTTGTAAGGATGTTCTGCCAATGTTAAACACATAATTTTCTTTATAAACCGATTAATGGAATCAAAATAAAATTTTAAAAATGAAAATGAATAACTCCAAAAGTTCCTAACTATTTGCTTAACAACTTTATATTATAATAGCACGTGATAGGAGAAACGTTTGAATAAATTTAATGTTTTTTAATGCAAAAAGAAAATCAAAAGGTGGATCCTATGAACGTTCTTTTTCCATATTTTGACTTGCGAGCAGCAAATATAATAGTAGCCTACTATTTTAACTGTAACTATGATAAAAGCTTCTAGAAATTGAAAAGAAAAAAAAAAGAAATAAAATAAAAACCTAAATTAAATTAAATCAAATCAAATTAATATTCTAAATAAAATAAAAATAATATTTACCGATTGAGTCTTAGCTCGATTATCATGCGTATTGTTGTCAACGCAGGAAGACATGAGTTCGAGCGCGTTGAAGCACATTATCCGCCTATTTATAAGTTGAAAAGGGACTATGAGTAGTTATAGGCATTATACCATTTTTATTTTGATACTGATGCACGTTGATATCCACATGTTTGATTATATTGCTTTGAATTATATATATATATATATATATATATATATATATATATATAAAATATCTCAATTACATAAACATACATATATTTATATATAAATATAAATATAAATATAAATTTTAAAATTATTATATTAGTTATTGGGCTTACCGGACACGAAGGATTAGTCATTGGGTGTTCCGGTGGATTGTTAATAAAATCTTTATATATTTTTAGCTTTTTTAAGGTAATCAAACTAGGCTATACTTAGGGTGTATTTATTTCATAAAAAATAATTTACAGAAAATGTTTTTTTTTTCTTTTTTACATTTTTCTACGTTTGTTTTATGAAAAACCACTTAATAAACAAAATCAACATAAAATAATTTTTTTTTGTAAATTGACTTGATCCCTTTTAAAAAACGCAAATTATTTTTTGGAAAAAAAATCTTTTAAGAGTAACTTGATTTTTATATAAAAAATAACTTCAATCAAGCCATATAATAAATTTTAAATTTATAAAATATTTATATCAAATATTATAGTTTATAATATTGCTAATATTCAAATTTTCAATATTATTAAATATGCATATTTCTATTTAATAATATAATAAATTATTAATACAATTTATGATTTCAATAAAATTATTTAATGTTACAATTTTATTTTAATAATATATTTTAAATTTTGAATAACATTCTTATATTTTATTAAAACTATTTACATTAATATTTTAATAATAAATGTATAATAGAATTTATAAATATTTAATAATAAGTGTTTTATAATATAAAATATAAACGTTTTAATAATATAAATTATATGAGTATTTGTTTAAATCATCCTTAGTTTCATTTGTCCCTTCCATCTACTCTCGTATATGTAGCTTTATATTAAGTTTTAATTAAATATTTTTATTATTAAATCCATGCAAGATATTAATTATTATAAAATAAATTTTGATTATAAAAAAGAGACGTTTCTATAATATTTTATAACTAATATTATTTATATTGTGTTTGTTTTACTTAAAACAACTTTCAGACAAGAATGCTAATTTAGTGAAATAAACATAACCTTAAATTGAGTTATTTGCACTTAATATCTTAAAACTATGACCCTAATTTTAAATTAGCCTTCAAACTTTAAAATATGTAACTTACGGTAAAATTACGGTCAAAACATGCAAATTTTAGTTACAAATTTGAACATCAAATTTCTAACAAAGTCAATGATGTATTCTTTGTTCTTGTACGAGTAAACAGATTTCCTTCAAAATAAATTTAGTCGAAAATTAGTAAACAAATTGACCCATTTGTAGGGAAAAGAGAGGCTAAAACAATTATTTAGAAAAAAACCATCAAATTTGACTGATTAATTTAGTAATCCAAATAAATATTTAATTTTTAATTTACACTTTTATTTAAACTTAAATCATATAAATTAGTTAATAAGATCTCGGAAATGTTGATAAAGGTTGAGATCTTGAAACCTTAAGTGATCAAGTATGAATTGTGTGGTTATTTATTTATTTTAGATTTAAGTTTTATCGTGTGTGGACTTTGTTCGGATATATTTTGATTCTCAATTTATTGAGCTTTGTATTGAGTTGGTTGTAATTATAATAAATTGTGAACTGTATTGTACTTAAAAAATGACATAAATAAATATTTTATCGAAAATAAAAAAGTCTATTCGTTAGATTATGGATTTTGTTAGCTCATTAAATAGCGTATGATGGGTTAATTTGAATTGGTTTATTATGATTAAGGCTTAGTTTAACATTGATTCTCAAAAGTGCTTTTAGGATAAAAGGCAATTTTGGAGCCATAAATAATATTAAACAGATAACTTTCTGAGTCAGAAGTACTTTTGAACCCAAAAGCAAAAGCATTTTTTCTAGCTTCTACTTTTGACAAAAACACTTTTAGGAACAAATGACAATTTTAACCATTATAAAGTATTTTATATAATATTTATATTGGGCACGTAATTACTTTTCTATTGAAATTTATTTTAATATTTATAATTTATATATTCGAATCAAATTTTATAAATAATTAATATTAATTACTTAAAAAATATTTAAAATTTATATTTCATATATTAAAATATTAAAAATAAATTATAATAAATTATTTTTATATTCTTACTAAAATATTATAATATTAACTAATTTGAACATAATTTAAATATATATTTGTTACTTTATAATACTATGTTTAAAATTAACTTTTAGATATCAATACTAAACACTTAAATCTTAAATTAAAATTTTCAAAAATATTTTTTCAAATTACTTTTTATTACAACCTGGTCTACGTTAAAAAAAAAAAAAAAAACCAAAAGTTTAGGTGTAGGTTTAGTATGACTTGGTCTACGTTAAAATAAAAAATAGCAATCTAATGCAACAACCCCATATGGAGAAAAGGACAGGCAATCGCCTTGGTGTTCTACAAATAAAAAATTGTTGGTTAGTCCTTTTAGTTTTAAAAAATTACAAATTAACGTAATAGTAACTTTTTTTATTTATTTTTTTAATTTTAAAACCTGATACCGTTATTTCTAAAATCAGACACCATTAGCGTAATTCATAAGTCATAAAAATCTTAATGAATTACTTTTACCCAACCTAAACACATTCTAACACTACGTTATAAAATGTTGACAAAAAGAAAAAGAAAGAACAAAGACACATTGACGTGTTGACCGGAAGTCCTTAAAGTCTTCCTTTTATCTATAGGTTACTAGATTAAAATTGAATAATTTATTTGCTTAAAAATACAAAAAAATTTATATGAACTTAATTGGGAAGTGAAATAATTTATGGGCTTTTAAAAATATTTTAAACAATATGTTATAAAAAGCGTCAATAATTGCTGTAGAATAATCGCAAAGCAATAAGAAAAGAAAAATAAGAACATAGAAACCCTTTCGGGAAAACCCACGGGCAAAGGAGAAGAAATTCATTAACGTTGAAAAACGAATGATATGAGATGGGTTTTGACTAAATCTATTTAAGGGTTGAAAACTCTGTTCTAATCAAAGTTAAATAGAAGAATAATAGTTCTATAAGGATTCAACTTGTATTTTATGGCCCGTACCGCTTAGGCTCCAATGATAAAATTGTGCTTCAATTCCCAAAACTTTTTATTCATTTTTGGCTTCTCTAAAACAATTTTCTAACTCCCGCCACACTAAAAAACACATATTTTGATCATATATGTTCTTTTTGACATAAGTCTTAGAACTATTCGTAGCCTCTCTCTAACCCATAAATGGGAGGATAATACGTTTCAGCACACTCAAACCCACACCCTCCTGCTTTAACAACAATATTTATGTCAATCAAATTAAGACTCAATTAGTAATAATTTAAATTTTTTTTGATTTCATGTAGCTGTGTTCAAAGAAGCAATAGTTTGTCCCTATATTACATTCATTCCATGAGTTAAATCTTTATGGAATTCACAATTTACTTTGAATTGACTTTGCTAATTTCTTGTTTTAAGGGTTATAACATGTTTGAATTCCTTGTAAATACAACATAATTATGATAATGAAAATGCTTTATTTTCCAAGCAGCTCCCAGTAATTTTGGGCTTTTTTGGTTTGAATGGAGAATATTAATGCCACAAAATTTGAGTTTTTTTTACTCCAAAATATAAAGACTTCCTATTTTGGCTTGATTATAAAGTTTAGGGCATAATTAATTTCCACATTTTCAACTTTCTTTTACTAAAATGTTGCAATTAATTTATTCAATTAAGAGAATTTTATGTTAAATTTATACAATTCAAACAGTTATGATTAATTAATTTCCACCGCAATAATTTCACATTTTCACACAGGAAAAAATGTATTATTTCCAAATTCTTAATGTTATATGCTCCACTCATTGGTCTCAAGAATAGCTGACCTATTCAGACCCTTCTTAATCACAATTTATTATTAATTTGAGTATAATAATATTGGAGAGATTTATTATTATTATTATTATTATTATGATATGGGTAAACTATAAAAATAATCACTTTTGTTTGCCTTATATTAGATTTTAGTCACTTACGTAATCGATTTGTTACGAAGTGGTCACTTTACCGTTCAGTTTCATTACCTCCCTAATAGTAATCCTACGTGGCAGTCCAAATGGGTTTTAAATGCCAACTGGAACGAGAATAAGTTTTTTAATTAAATAAATTTAATTAATTAAAGATTTTAAATTAATTACACATTGAACTGGAAAAGAAAAACCATTTATCTCATTTGTCTTTTCCATTTTGACTGAAAAAATTATTATCATCCTAGTTGGACATCTAAGTAGGATTGCTGTTAGGGAGGTAACGGAGCTTAACGCAGAGTGATTGCTTTGTAACAAAATAATAACATAAGTGATTAAAATATAACATTTCAAATATAAGTGATTAAAATATAATCTGAGATAAACAAAAGTGGCTGTTTTTTAAATTTAATATATTATTTTTTACTAAAAGAAAAAGAAATTCATTTACAAAAGCCACCTTCTAGAAGTCGTATCTATCTATATATATATATATGTATATAATAGATATATAAAATATCTTATAACTTTTTTATTTTTATTCCTCTAGAAAGCCATCTTAGTGTCTATATTTTTATAATGTGTATATATATGTGAAATTTATTCTTCCATCAAATCAAAGTTTTTTCAATTTCATCTTCCTTTTTCATTATATTATAGTTTCTTTGATTCTTTGATTTTCAATAGGTGGGTGAATCATGCAACAAATCAAAGATTCATGGCAGGATTTTGGATATGAATCTAATGAAGAGGAAACACTTTCTCTTTGTGATCTTGCAATGAACGGTGATGATCATTCGAATCAGTTCTGGAACGATGATGAATATTTGAGGAATCAGCAAAGCAATAATAATGGTGATTTGTTCGAGTTCTTCAGTGATGATTTTCCCGCTCCTGCTACGATTTTCCCGGAAAATAGCAACAACGTAATCTTTTGTGGGAAAGTTATGTCGTACAGAGAAGACCAACCCAACGTAGGCAACAAATCCCAGAGGCTGAAATGCAAAATCAAGCAAGAAAACAACGAGAAGAAGAAGGATTTCGGCTGTTTGTTTCCCTGGAAAATTTCATCACGGCGTCCATTCAACAAGTCGAGGACTTTTCCTTCATCAAAATCAACAAAGGAATCACGGATCAGGAAGGGTTTTTTCAACAAGTCATGTTCAATGCCGGCATCAGTTTCGAAGAACAAATTTGGGGTTGAAAATGAGAGATCCAACGATGAAAAGTTCAATTTTTCGTTGAAAAAAGAATCAATGTTGGCAACCCCAGTTAAATCTAGGTGGTATTTGTTTGCATTTGGAGTTGGAAGGTTCCCAATGGAGATTGAACTTAAGGATATGAAGATGAGACAGAGTAGAAAATATAAGTCAATGAAGGTTCAATCACCGGTCAGCAGCCGTGACTGCGGCCGCCGATCAGAAAGAAGATCCGGCAAGGGTTTGTGGAGGTTGCTTAAGGTTTTAGGGTGGAAATAAATATTTAATTAACATATGCAATACAATGTTATACTAATTTTCGATTTTTACGATAATTTGTTACTTTTACAATCACGATCATAGTTTAAATTTTTGTAGTGAAAGAGTAAATATTTAAAAATAAATAAATAAATATAAAGGAAAATATTCATATGAAATTGCTAAATTTACTAATTTTTTACTTCTTAAATTAGAAAAAAAAAAGGTTGGTAATAATTCCATGGAATTCAGTTCAATTTTTGAATAATCATTTATTTATAAAATTTTTTAGTGAGGCGGTGACGGTGACGCATCAATCAAGTCCCAATTCAATTAGAGAAATTATTTTTGTGTCCCTTTATATTTAAAATAAATTATATTATATGAGGGTATTTTAGTAATTTTATTTTAAAAAAACCAGTAAAATGTGCATATAAAGGGATATGAACATTTGCCAATTGGATTAGCAAAACTTTTAATTTACTACTCAACTAAAATTTTATTTTAATATTTTTATACATTTTAATTTTATTATGTACACTTTATTGCCTCCTTTAATTGTATATATACACGTTTTATTATTTATTGTATGTTATTTTTAAACACATATTTATGTTCTAAATCTACGGTTTGCACATGCATACACGTGTGATAGGATTTATAGTATTACACTACATCTTATTTAATTATTGCAAAAGACCTAAAAATATCTTAAATTTTGGGACGTCGGAATTAAATTGTATATTTTTACGATAGTAAAAATGTAATTTTATCATTTTAATAGCCTATATCTTTATACTTTTAAAAGGTTAAATCAAATTTTTATCATTTTTGGGGCTAAATTATACTATTACAAATTTAAAATTTTATAAATTATAAAAGAACTAAATTAAAAAATTATCATTACGTTCAATTCATATTACAGAAGAAAAACATAAAATTACATAAATGAACAAAAGCAAAATGTAAAGTTTGAATTACATATTGTAATGATTTACATTTTTTAATTTGTTTTCCTTTTATGAATAATCAATGTAAAGGTAATTGAGATTAACTAAATTTATCATATTAAATTAAAAAATTTATAAAATAAAATCAAAATAAAAATTCAAGTAGGACCAAAGCATAACTTTAACAAAATTTAAATAATGATATTTATAAACAAGACTAAAATGTAGATCGTAGGGGGACTAAAACAGAAATTTTCCAAGAAAAAGTTTAAAGAAATTAGGGGAGCCGGCGCCCTGCCAGGCTGCCATTCCCCTTTGACAAATTGGTATAAGAATTTTGTCCTCCTTCTAATTCTAAGTGTATGACAAATCTTTGCCAAGTGTCATTAAAAAAATTCTTATTTCTATATGAATAAAAAGGTTGGTTGGAAACCTATTTCTTTTGGTATATGTAAAACCATAATAAGGTTAGGCGAGATTAAGTTATTCCGTAGCAATCGTCATGTAGTTTTTGAAGAATTTTATCTAGAATTGCATATATCTATACATGCCCAGATGTATTGTGAATGCCATTATTGTCAAACCATTAGCAAATTGGTTACCTTCTCTAAATACATGTATCACCCTAATTCTCAAAGGACGTTGAATCATTTCTTTAATAGCTCGCAACTGTTGAATGATGTACCTCAAGTGATTTATGCAAACATTCTTGTGATCTAATAAATTTAGAATTTGAATATAGTAACAATTTTTTTGCAGTTTTCTTTTATAAAAGAACAAAATTCATTTAAAACCTGAAGTTTAATTTAATTATTCGTTAGTTTAAGTAAATGTTTTTTAAGAGATGACATTTAAGGATTTTAAGGTTTGAATTTCAGTATTTACAACATTTCTCTATTTCGATACTATAAGTTTAGGGCGAAGCGAGAAGGGGTAGGCAAGGGCCATGATTCCCCAAATGAAAAACAATCTTTTTAGTCTCTTGAGTATTTATAATTCGGTTAACCGAAATATATATATATATATTTATTTATTTAATAAAACAAGTATAAAACATATAAAAATGATAATATTTATTTGACAGAATTAAAACCATATATAATTTGTATTATTAATTATTAAGTTCGGTTAATTATCCGATTTTGAATAGAATTAATTGATAATCGAACTTTTAAAAAAATTATTAACCGACCTCCGACCAATTAACTGAATTAAATCAGTTCAATTGATTAATTCGATTTTAACCGAAATTTTAACAACCTAAATTCCAATTCTATAATCCTTGTAAAAAGAAGTCGCGTGTGCATGTTATGCTTCTCCACATGCATCATGCAAGCTACTACTATTATTATAAAAATAATTATTTAAAAAAAAACAAAAAAAAAATCCAAATCATACTTTTAAGTGCTTTACATGTCTTCTTAGCAATCGAAAAGTAGATATTCATAAAAGAGATATATCATCAATGAAATAAGCCAAAGTTGGGCATCTCCTCCTACTTCAGCACCAAGCTGTCTGGATGGAAATGGTCAACTCTAACAGACAACGGGTGCGAAAGCATACTACTTGTGCAAAATCGCATCTAGCAAATAATTGCTAAAGGAGATATTATAATTTTACGAGCCATACGAATATTTTTGGGTCGAGTTGTTTTCTTATGGATCAAAGTTATATTTCTTAACTTCGTAATACATTTTTAAATGTATCAATTTAAGTTTGAGAGTTCAAGTTTTAACTGTTTTAATGAAGACTGCGAAATATAAATTTTTATACAAGTCAATATGAAATTTTTTTTCGAGTTAGAGACTTTGAAAGTCTTTTTAGCCATCAATTGCTATTCTTTAGGGTTAAGTTTTAGAGTTTTATGTTAAGTAAAAGTTTCTTTAAGATATTAAATATTGCAAGTAAAATTGAGCAATGCTAGGAGCAGTGCTAAGAGAAGTGTCAACTGCTTTAAGCACTGGAAATAAATAAGGAAGAAAAACAATGAACATACGATATGTTACGCAGTTTAGTTTTCCAATGTTTGCAGGACCTTGCCCAGAGAGATAATCCACTATCTTAGTAACTCGTACAACAAGTGATTACAATCTCTAACACTCGCACCCTCCTCTAAGTTTCCTCCTTGAAAACTTAGGATAAAACCAAATACCACACTTGATTTTACACTCAAAACACTCTAAAGAAATACTACTCAATGAATAGGAATAAGTACTTTCAAAATTCGTACATTATCTATACCAGTCTCCTCAATTTATAAAAAATCAAGACTTGCTAATATACCATCCGAATTACAATCAATCATCCCAATAAAGCAACAAGATAATCAACATATATAATATCTTCGAGTCCTAGATAACTCTTGAATCTTCAAGATATGCTTCCAAGTTTACCCGATCTGATCCAACCTCTTCATAGAACGAAGTCGATTTCCTTAATTTGATTCAAACCAATCTTTAGGATATGTTACTATAAACGATTTGGATATCAAAGATGGGCTTGCACACGTCCAAATTAGCAACAAAGATTAAAACCTAAGGATTTTATTACCAAAATTTGCCAACTCCATATATGACATGTTTATGAATTGAGTAGTGTCGAACACTAGTGGATGCTGCTCCTTGGTAATGCTCATAAACAACCTAATTAAGGTGTTTAATTAGAGATTCAATTATATAGGATTTGTAAAGCCAGTTTTTAATTAGTTTTAAGAGTTTTAGTTTCTTGTTTTTTAGTTCAACTACGAATTAAATTAAATTGTTAGTGTTGAATTTTATTTTCTTAGGAGAGTTTATATTTTCAGGTCAAAATGTTTGTCACAATAGATTTAGGACCTTTATATTATGAAAATATTAATATAATATTAACCTTATCTGAGGAAGAAGATACTTCTTCAGAAGAATCATCTTCTACAAATAAAAAACATGAAAAAGGAAAATATACTCATCAACAAGAATATGATTTCCAATCCTATAAACAACTTATAGAACATTGGAAGTATAAATTTACTAAGAGTTCTGATAAAAATAAAAGAGTTGAATATTTAAAATTAATAGAACAACTTTATGAAAAACATAAAGATTTATTTACTTTATTTAACTATCATTATATGTTAAATTATGACACTACAGACAGTAGTAGTTCTAGTAATTCTAATAATTCTATAAACCTAGAAGACCTAAAGGTTACAAGTTATAAATCTGATGAAGAAAATACTTCAACAGATGAAGATGAAAATATAGAAATACCAGAATCTATTGATACTGATCAAACAGATTCTTATGGAAAAAGAAAAATAGAGTCAAATATTCAAAATGATGATTATCTGAGATCTTTTAATAAAGATTTTGAAAAAGTTGAAAATACAACTAGAATTTTTGGTAATAAAATCGAAAATATAGCTACAAATGAAATAAAAACTGAAAATCTAGTAGAATCATCTACTCAACCAGTTCCACATAGAATAGATAATTTAAATAAAAGAAATGTGTGGAATATATTTAGACTTAATTAATATTCCTATAGTAGACTATGAAAAATTCATAGATGACTGGGCACAATCTATGACTATTGTTGTAAACAACAACAATATGTGGTCAAAAGAAAAAAATTTAAACTAATTTGTTGGAACATTTCAAGGAGATGTTCTACAATTTCCAAGAAGATGGGAAGAATCTGATAAATGAAAAGAAAAAAAATGGCAGTTAATTAATCAGATAGGAACTCCCAAAGATCTTTTAAAAGGATTAACTTTTATTCTGAAAACAGAATTTTGTGGCTATTTTGATAAAAGAAGATCAAGATAGTATATCTAGTTATATATTGTCAAAAGTTAAATTATGTGATATAAGATATTTAGAAGAGTTTTCTAAAAAATTTCTTCATGAATATCAAAAACTAAAAAATGAAAAATATAGAATTTTGGAAAAACCAATATTTTCATAAATTACTACCACCTTGGGATGAGATATGTATAAAAAATATGTTTCTTATTTAGAAAAGCGTAGTAGGACCAGAAAATATAAACTCTAGAGGAAATAGAATAAATTTTGCAAAAGAAAGAATAACTTTTTATTGTCTACAAAGTAAAGCTTCTAAACAAGTTAAGCATAAATTAAGTACTAAACATTGTACAAAAATTTTAGAATATGAATGGGAATTTGGATGTAAAACAGTACGTCCTACTACTTATAAAAGATATCAAAAGAAAAATAGAAGATATAAACTAGTTAGATGGAAGCCAGGAAATAAAAAATATACTGGTTATAATAAAAATAAAAGATTTGTTAGAAGAAAAACTTCTAAAAACCTAAAAAACAAATATGTAAATGTTTTATATGTGATGAAGAAGGTCACATAGCACCAAATTATCCTAATAAAGGAGAAAATGCAAAGAAAATGATTAAAACACTTGAAGAACAAGACTTAGAAATATGTTCAAAAGATGAAATAAATACTGAAGAAATATTTTACAAATTAATATTAAAAACAGATTCTGATACGGAAGAAGAAGAATATATATTTATGTCTAATACAGGAAGCAGTTCTAATAATCAATTAGAAGAAATTCCTAAAAATGAACAACAAGATATAAAATTAGGAAATATAATTGGATAAGGAAAAGACTTTTCCGATGAAATGATAGAAAAAAATAAAAATATTTCTAAAGAAGAAATATATAAAATATCTAAATTCAAAATATGAAGTCAAAGACATATAGAAAAAATAAGTGGTAATACAGTAGCTAAAGATACTAGAGGAGGATTAACAGAAATCCCATTATTTACTAAAGATAAAATTAAGAGGATTAAAAAGAAATATTTTCAAGTTAGATATATACATTTAGGAATAATAATGATAACTATTAGAGCTTCATTTAGAAAAGGTCATGATATACCGATAATAGCAGTTTTGCTAGATAAAAGATTTGAAAATCCAATAAAAGCACTTATTGGAGAAATTCAATCAAACTTACATACAGGAGTAATAGGATTTAAAGTTAAACCAAATTACTTTATATCTATTACAGATCCTCTAATAGAAGAGTGTTTATATTTAAGAATTCAGACAAAAAACTTTGAAATTAATGATTTAGCAGAAGATCTAACAATAAGTTGGACTTCTATTAATGAATATACAAATACAGCAGAAGTTAAGATCAAAGAAATTAATAATAAAATTATTGAACTCTTTGAACCTAATAAATTTACTACCGAAATACAACCAAATTTATTACATTTAAGAGATCTATCAATACCAAAAGATTGGATGATAGAAAAGATAAGTAGTGCAAGTACTTCTAAACTTGTAAGTACTATAGAATATATGTCGTCTGGAGATAAATTATATTTTAAAAAATACTGCTATAATAAATACAAATACAAATAACAATTTAATTTTACCCTCAAATACTCAAATAGAGGAAGAAGAGATAATATAAGTATAAGTTCTACTCCAATAGGAATGAAATCAATTCATATTCCTATTTTTCCTACATAACCAAGTAGAAATTCTAGAAACACTAGAATGGAAGAAATACAAACTTCAACAATTATTCAACAAATGAAAATTGGAATAAGTGATGCAATTACATTTTCAAATTTCCAATTCAGGAAATATTAAACATATATTGAAATTACATTTCAATTTGGAGAATATAAAACATATTCCTTGCATGCTTTATTAGATACAGGAGCTACAACCAGTGGTTGCAGAAAGAATGCCATTCCTGTAGAAAAATGGGAACCTATGAAACATCCAATAAAAGCAATAGGAATAGATGGTAATGAAACCATAATCCAATATAAAGCTAGAAATGTACCAATTTACACAAATAATGTAAGATTTGTGATACCCAAAATATTATTTTTTCCTACATGCATGGAGATATATTATTAGGAAATAATTTTATATACCAACATTTACCATTTTCTATATATAAAAATTTAATTATGTTATCTGTAGAAAAAACTTCTGTAGAAATACCAGTAGTTGAAAATCATAAATTTGTGTGTGATAAAAATTTTACATCACCAAGAAAATAATAGATTAAACAACTTGAAACAAATTATTGGTTGTTTAAAATTTTAGAAAATAATTTTAGTGAAGAACCATTAAAATTATGGCAAAATAACCTTAGATATTGTGAAATTAAATTGGAAAATCCCAATAAAATTATTAGAGTTAAACCAATGATCTATACTAAACAAGATATAGATGAATTTGATATACAAGTTACAGAATTATTAGAAAAAAGATTAATAGAAAAAATTAATAGTCCACATTCTAGTTCAGCTTTTATGGTCAGAAATCATGCTGAAATAAAAAGAGGAAAAGCCAAAATGGTTATTAACTATAAAAGATTAAATCAAAATATTATTTTTGATGGATATTTTATTCCAAGAAAGGATGTTTTAATTAATCAAAATATTAGTAAATTTGATTGTAAATTGAAATTTTGGCAAATCATGCTAACCGAAGAATCTAAACCTTTGACAACTTTTAGTGCACCCAATGGACATTATTAATGGAAAGTAATGTCATTTGGATAATGTAATGCACCACAAATCTTTCAAAGATGGATGGATTCTATATTTAATAAATATAAAATTTTTTGTGTAGTCTATATAGATGATATTTTAATATTTTCAGATACATTAGAAAAACATAGAAAACATTTAAATATCATTTCTGAAGAATTCATAAAATATGGAATCATATTAAGCCCTAAGAAAATAGAGTTAGAAAAAACAGAAATAGAATTTTTAGGATTAAAATTATGTGCAGATGATCTTAAACGACAAGATCATATTATTATAAAAATAAAAGAATTCCCTGAAAATATTGAAGATAAAAAGCAGCTTCAATAATTTTTTAGAATTATTAATTATAGAAGAAATTTCTTTCTTAACTTATCTGAAAAAATAGGTAAGTTGTATGAAAAACTAAACAAGGATAAACCTTTTATCTGGTCTAAAACAGACTCAGAAATTATAAAAAATTTAAAATCCGAAATAAATCATATTCAAAAAGTTTATTTACCTAAACAAGGTGATAAATTAATTTTAGAAACAAATGCCTCACAAAATTATTGGGGTTGTAATTTAAAAGCTAAAACAATAAATAATAAAGAATTAATATGTGGATATAGTTCATGAAAATTTAAACCAAATGAAATTAATTATGTTATATATGAAAAAGAATTATTAGCAATAAAGAAAGGAATAAAAAACTTTCTCATATATTTAGCACCTGAAAAATTTATTATAAAAACTGATAATCAGGCAATGAAACATTTCCTTACTAATAAAAGTTTGGAAACCGTACCTAGAAGAATTAGGTGGTACAATGAATTATGTACCTTTAATTTTGAAGTCTTATATGTAAAAGGAACTAACAATATTATTGCTGATTATCTTAGCAGGCCATATGGATAGAGGTAAAAAACCTCTAGAAAAAGTTGGTGAATGGACTACTAACCATAAAAGACCCAACAGAGGGAAAACAACAAATCTTAATCAAGGATTTGTGACGATATCTGCACAAGCACCCTTTTATCCTAATCAAGGATATTATATTCTATATCTAATGGTAAGACAACCAGTTGGAACTCATTTATTACTTATACAAAAAATGGTAAGTCAATTCCCTTTGTCCCAAGATCTAAATTTAACATACCAAGCTAGTTATGTTGAAATAATAAAAGGAGCAGAAAATTTGTTGAAACAACAAAAAATTCAGGAAATAAAATATTTTTATAATCTAGGCTTACCATTAGAATTATATAATTTTATTAATGAAATATGAAAATCCTATATTTTTGAACAAAGAGCTAATTTTAGAAGAGCTCTTACTAAGCTTTCACAATTTTTAGTTGAAAAAACAACTAAAGAGAATGAAGCTAGAAAAATATATTGGATATGTTTATATAATAAAGCTAGAAAAATTTTACCAGTGGAAATTTTTACAAAAATAAATGGAGCTATTTGCAAATAGCAAACTCAATTTTAAAAAGCTTTTTTCAGAGTATTTTCTACAAGCTTATGTTTTTACTAATGATTTAGATGAAAAATTTCCTACTATAAAATTTAGACTTGATCATGAACCATTTGATATAAATAGTATTGAATGGGTTTTTGTTAAAGAAATAATAGTTCAAAATTTTTCTTTTCATCTATTAATAGATTTTCCTACATGCATTAAGTCTATATTATTAAGTATAATAAAGGACGATGACTTTTACTATTATTTTCATCTTGAAATAAACAGTCTTATTGGTATTGATGAAAAAGAAAAATTTTATCAGCCATATCAAATTTGGATTATTCAAAGAATGATTGGAAGTCCCAAACTTTCAACAATCAAAGAAGACAAAGCGCACTTGACAAAAAATATTGACAAGTGTTGTAATAATCCTAATTATTATCAAATCCAAGCAGGAATAGATTTAATGACAAAAGCCCAATATTTACTTCAGTGAAGGACCCAGACTCTGAACTGATGGAAAAAGAATATTGGCATATGAAACTAGAAACATCTAGAAAGAAAGAGATGAAGAATTTGTGCAACTATTAAAAAAGATAGCTAACATGGAGATTGATGATTTTCCATCACACATAATAGAGGAAATCAAAAATACATGGGAGATTTGGAACTCACCACCAAGACTATCAACAGATTCATTACATCTAAATGACATAGAGTTAATGAATCTAAATAATATTCAAGAAGGATAAAGCCAAACAAGGAAGCCATGTGGAAGAATATCCAAGAAAGGAGCATTCAGGTTTGGAGGTTACTTAAAGAATAAGGCATCCATATACAAACAAAAAGATTGCAATATGAAAGCAACCATTAATGATATGACAAGACAAAAGGAAAGCTACGTGGAAAGAACCATCAATTCATCATTAATATCATCCTTATTAGAAACACTGTGCGGGATTCAAAGAAAATAAAATAGAGTTTAAGAATTCTCTTATAAATAGGGAGAGAGGAAGCCTAAATAAGGCATCGAAAAATAGTTTAGAAATATTTCTTTTTACTTTTCATTTACCATCCTTTCCTTGTAAATCTATTGTCTTCCGCATTCCCCTTTCATCCTGTAATTGGTATTCATTGTAAGTTCTTATCTTTTATTTACAATTCCGTTTATTTCATGGTTATTTATCTTAAAACCCATATATCTTAAAACTATAAAATTTAGTCACTATTATAGTGACTAAATTTTATAGTTTTAGTGACTTTTTTCACTAAAAATGCTATTTCTTGCGATGATACCTTATAAACAAACACCTTAGCTACAACATAGTGACTTCTTCGATACCTTCTTGCCTTAGGCAAGTCATTTTATAACCTTCCTTTTTAAAAAGGGAAGTAATTATTAAATGCCTTCTCGTGAGTCTTATGTGTTCCACACCTAGCTATATAAACCCCCTTTCTTGGAGAAAACGAGGAACTCTCATTCTCTAAGGAGGCTCTTTTCCCCTTTTATTAGAATATCATTCATAGCTCCCACACTTTTGGGGGTGTCTCCAACTATGGAAAATTGTAACTATTTTCAACTAGACACATGCAAAGGCTTTTAAAATTTAAATTTTAAAATATATTTTTTAAAAATTATTATCAAAATTTGAGAAGCGGTATAAGTACTATCATATCAATTGTCAATAGTGGAGATATTAAATCTAGATCATTACAAGCATAATTAAATATCATAAAACACAAACCGAGTATGATCTACTTAAACCAAAATAATCTAAGGCTCACATATGACAAGATTTAAACCAAAATAAATATGAACAAAGCTCTATGACTCAAACCCTAACGAAAAAGGTTCAAAGCTTTGACTTTTACCAATTATGTTAAGGTCTCATTGACAAAAAAATTTTAAAATTAAAATATTACAATTGTGAAGTTAAAAACTGTTGTTAAATATAATGGAGCCTCCACTTTCTATACTCTTTGAACATTCAAAATGTAATTTCAAATAAAAATTAAAATCCAATTGCCAATGAGACATTGGTATTGTTAGCAAAGGTTGAGGTTTCGATACCCCAAGTTCGACTCCCACATTGCGTAAATAATGTGTGGGTTATCTCCAATTTTATTCTAACTTAAATTTCACTGTGTAAGTCCTCTTTTTTTTGGTGAAGAAAATAATAGATATAGACTCAAAAAGACTAGACCCTCAAAGGAGAATCCTCAAATAATCTTAAACCTGGCCTTCTATCACGAATCATCTTGGCAAGACTATCTGCAACAATGTTTTCCTCCCAGGAATGTGTTGAATCCTCCATGGCTTTACCTTTATCAGGATCTGATCAATTCTTCTGAGAAGAGTTGAGTTCGAGATTCCAAAGGCACCCTCCTGAATAGCAGTAGTAGCCTCGAGACTATCTGCTTGAATTAAGACCCTTTCAAATCCTCTGTCTAAGATAAGCTTTAACCCATCCAAGATACCCCAAAGCTCAGCCTCCATCACAGTATAATTTTCCAAAAATATGCTAAACCCAATGATCCAACTACCATTTTGGTCACTTACAAAGCCTCTTACTGTAGCGAATCCTTCATCCAACCTCACTGAACCATCCGTATTTAAGCACACTATCCAACGATCTTTTAATTCTACGTGCTGATGACTTGAAAGCGGAAGTATATTGTCTTGCCCAGCTAATAGAAACTTTAAGAACTTCATCAGTGCTCCATGAAATACCTTGAAAGGTAAACAAGTTACGGTTCTTCCAAATATGCCAAGAGATTATCCCAAAAAGACACGACCAATCAATCCCAACCAAATAAAGAGGCTGATGAATCTGAAAGTTCCCCTTAACCATTGCTGAAGAGATCCAATGTAGAAGCTAGAGTGTGCTCTATATGGAATGATTTTGTCCCAAACACTTCTAGCAGTAGGGCAATCTCTGAGAACATGTAGGACCTCTTTGGAACAATTGTAGTTTCACTCTGGATATTAGTCTTAAGAGTATAAGGACTAAAGGTATAATTAGACCAATCTGATTTTATACTTTATAATTTTTTTTTTGTTTTTGTAAATCTATGTAACATCAAATTAGTCAAAACCATTTTATAAAGGGCAAAAAAAAATCCAAATATGAAAAAATGGGGACATTTTTAAAAAATATTTTTTTGACAAAGTAAAAAGGAAAAATCAGTGTCCCACAATAAAAATACTAAAAATGCCATTTGATATTTTTTCTCCCACCACCTTTTCTTTTTTTCCTTTTTGCAATTTGTTCCAATATAGAATAGGAAGAGAGAGGGAACGTCCCAATCTTTTAATTGACATCTACGACTTTTCCCATGCACAGGTTTTGTTCTTCTTTTTGCACAAGTTTATTCATTTTTGTATTATTATTTTTTTAATTTTGATTGTTTGTTTTCATTGATCTTTTGTTTTTGGAATCTGGGTACTTCTTCATTTCTTGGTTTAATAATAATTCAATTTTAATTTTGCAATTTTTTTTCATTTGTTAATTTTTTTTAAATATTATTTACAATATTTGTTTGCGATTTTTTTTAATATAGAAGAAATTATGCTAACATTTGTTTTCAATTTAGAGGGGATTTAATTATTTAAAAAAAAATCTTTTGATACAGTATTTTAAAAATATTTTATTTTATTTTATAAAAAATTAAAAAAATTTATAAATTAAATTAAAAAAAGTTGGATTGGATTTTATTCGAATAATTATTTTCAATGCAATTTAAAAGTTTTATTTATTTTATGTTGTAAATTTTTTAACCTCTAAATATGATTTGAAATGTTAATTCCATTGGTTGTTTTTGGTTTTGAAGGAGAATTTATTGAGGAATGGGCAAAAAAGGAAGCTGGTTTACTGCTGTGAAGAAAGTTTTAAGCCTTGAACCCAACAAAGATGAGGTTTCATTTTCAATTATTTTATTTCATAATCTAATTGTTTTTTATTTAATTTTTTGTATTTTTTTATTTCACCAGAAGATTCAAAAATCCAAGACAAATGGGGTTAAATTACCCGAAAAGATCAAAGGAAGCAAACGTGACAACTGGTTCGCTCCGGCCACCACCATGGTGACCGGCGCGTTGGTTCGCCTTACTTTGTCGCCACACTACTTGGGAAAATCAATGGAGGAAATAGCTACTGTTAAGATTCAAACTGTTTTTCGAGGATACTTGGTATCAAATTTCTTCCCCCATTTTTTTTAATTTGAAATTTCTTGACATTTAAGATAGATTATAGACTTATTCATAGGTTAAGTTAAGTTGTGACTCGAAATTTACTTATCTTTTATCTATGCTTAGCTCTCGAGTTGAGTCACAACAAGAATTGTTAATGCATATAGATAATATGTACTTAGAAGCATCAACCACCCTAAAACGGAATCAACACTCTCAAAAATTTGAAAAACTTACTTACATTAGAAAACTTTTAAAAAATCTTATAAAATTAAAAAATTTTAATTAGACCTTAAAACTTAATGTCATGTTTTGTGATTATTTGTATTTGTGTTGTTAGGCGAGGAAGGCATTGCGAGATTTGAGAGGGTTAGAGAGGTTGAAATCATTGATACAAGGGCAATCCGTGAAACGACAAGCCACTATTACGTTACGATGCATGCGGACACTTGCTCGAGTGCAGTCCCAAACTCGGACAAGGCAACTCAGGGTGTCTGAGCAAAACCGAGCACTTCAAAAGCATCTTCAAACTAAATACGAAAAACAGTTGCAAAATTCCAAATCTTACGTAAGTGAATTTCCATTTTGAATCGTAGTTGAATATTTTTGGTTGGGTTCAGTTTTCGATTTAACGATTATTTTCATAGATGGGAGAAGATTGGAATGTAAGTACTAAGTCTAAAGAGCAAATGCAAGCAAAACAACAATATAGACAAGTAGCAGCCATGCGAAGGGAGAGAGCTTTAGCTTACTCATTTACTCATCAGGTTTTTTGGGTTTTTTTCCTTTCGATTCGTATACAAGTATAGGATCTTTTCATTTTTTATTTACTTAGATTTAATTCTATTTTGTTAACACAGCGATCGTGGAAGGTCACTTGTAGATCGATGAATCACACATCTATGGATCCATTTAATCCTAAATGGAGTTGGAGTTGGTTAGAGCGATGGATGTCAACTCGACCATGGGAGATTCAAAATGCACCGGATAACAATGACCATGGCCCAAGTAAGAGTGTTGGTGCTGAGATAACCAAAGCTAAGTCTCAAAGTGATGTTAACAATGATCACAATAAACAATCTTCAACACCGGCAAAACCGATTCGACCTCCGAACCGTAGGTCCTCTTCGACTCCACCGTCTAAAACGCATTCTATTTCTAGCAAGAAGGGATTGCAAAGCCCCAGTCCGACACGGATTCAGTTGCCTGATCGTTACAAGAGGCATAGCATCGGAGGCTTATCATTGGAGAGAGACGAGGTCTTTGCAAACTCACCACCTAGTAATAAAATACCGGCACGTTCGTCATCAAAGGACCAGTCTCGACCGCCGAGCATTAATAGAAATCCGGTTAATACTAGGAGACATTCTGGTCCTCCGAAAGTTGATATTTTTCTCAATTAAGAAAGAAATGCCAAACAATGGCAAAGGCAGGTAGTTTATGAAGCATAGACACTTTTGTCACGAGTGCCGGCCACATGTTTAATATCGAAATGGCTCCAACACAATCAAATGTGTGTTGGTTATATGACGATATAATTTTTCAAAAAATCAAATACTATCAGAAAAAATATAAAGAAAGATTGGATACCCCAAACATGTAATTATACATATTATTTTTACATTTTTTTAATGAGTTTTGTTTTTAAGATTCGAGTTTTTGAATTCAAAAATAAATTTTGAATTTTGAAAAGTTCTTTACCAATTATTTTTTATTTGAAAAATATCGATTTTATATTGTTATTGTATATAAGAAATTTTTTTATCATCATCTTTTACTATATCTATGCCTTAATTTTCTAGAAAAACTATTACATTATCATTTTAGTATCGTGTCATGCACGTCCTACTTCCTATCGAATAACTCGAGTTTCAATAACAAACACAAATAAATAATAATAGAAATTTGAACATATTTTATAAATTATAACAATAAAAATAAATATTTAAACTAGCTTAAATTCGAATCAAATAGTTTTTTAATAGCTTTATATTCGGTTTGACAAGTTATTTACTGGTCAATCAATTTCTTTAACCCTTTTTATTTTATTTTATGATAATAATTGAATCAATTGAATCACTGATTTTCAATTTAACTGATCGGTATTTAAAAAAATTTGGACCATAGTCTAATCCAACTCTTTTTGACAGATCTACTCGTATTGTATTTGAGTCGCTTTTTATGCCATATTTTCAAGTTTTTTTTTTTTCATCTCATGTAACAATAGAGTATTCGAAATTATTTACATAATTAAAGAGCCATTTGAAAATTTGGATACGAGTATAAAATACGATCCTCTAAAAATCGTCCAAAAATATGAATTTGTTTTTCAAAAAATTAATATAGAAGTACAATATTCATATTTGTTAGGACTATTTCGTTGTCTATAAGTCTAATTGAAGAGATAAATTGTTTTGATTATCGGAGCATGATTGCCTCTTAAGATAGAGGCATAGATGTGATAATTTGGATTGAAAATGTTTTGCACTAGACCCAAGATAAATCAATCCTAAATATGTTTATGAATGAATTAACTTGTGACATTCATTATGTACTTATCTTAATCTTGAGTGTGTAAAAGATTACGTATGTATGATTTGTATGAGAAACTATTGTATGAAACTGTGATTCCACGTCATCTTTATCCCTTTCCAATAGGAGATTGACAAGTCAGATTTTTCTTCCTTATTTTTAGCATTTTTTGTTGGATTTGAATTTTTTCAAGAGGAAAAATCTAATTTGTCATTCTCCTATTGGAAAAGGATAAGGATGACGTGGAACCACAGTTTTATACAATCCCTTTTCGACTTGTATACTTTGATATATTAAAAACAAATGCATCTCAAAATAGTAAGCAAAAGGTTGGTATGATGAATATGGTACTTATACATGATGTAGATTCACTCATATATATTAGAATCGCAGATCGAACAAATAGTTAACGGTATCTTCTCAAAGACATTGATCAATTTATGAAAATGGAATATGACTATGGTTCATTTCTTTTAAACAAATGATTTATTCATCACTTTGGAAAATGATGAACATTTTCATTGTTGGAGATACAATGAAACTTCGAGATAAAAGTTACCAAATTAGGTAAACAGATAAAACCTTAAGAGACCATTGATATTCTACGAGAGTAATGCACGAATGGAAAGGACATTAGACAAAACTTTTCAAATATAGCATTTCATAATTTAGATATATAATTGAGAGTTCAGTCATGATACTTTAGTAGTAAGAGTCCGGGATTTAATAGTGATGTGACACATTAGGTATTTTTTTAATTTTTTACTAAAATTAGGGACTTCTTTATAAATATCCCAATGTTAGAGTCGTATTGTTTTGCTAATTACCCGCCAAAAATTTTCCCTACAATCACCCAAAATCTTTTCTGACTATGGATGTTGATCTCAAAATTTTCCGGCCCTTTCTCCCCTTCTCTCTCATTTTCATGGCAACTTTCCAGGGAAGCCAAACAACTACACATTCACCAATCTACCACTCAATTATCCAAGCAGGTAGGGGTGAGTATTTGATCGAGTCGAGTCAAATCGAGTCAAAATTTTTTGAATTAGTCGAGTTGACGAATCTTATTTTAACAATCGAACTCAATTTGAAATTTATTTGAATCGAGTCGAATCGAGTCACAAAATTTCGAGTTAAGTCGACTTGAGTTAACGAATCCTATTATTTATATTCAATGTTGCATTTACATAGATTGATTATTTAACTAGTAGACGAAGTACAATACTATTTAACTACATAAGTAAGATTGATTGGTAAACATTTATCAACCAACATAGTTTTACCTTTTAACTTAATGGTTTTGACTTTTAACTTTAGAAAAGGTAAACATTTATCAAAATGATTGTAGTTTTATTTTTTCTTATTCGGATAACTCGAATTGTGTAATTTATATTTGAGTTAAATTGAAGAATTTGATTTTTTTTATTAATTGAGTTGAACCGAATAACTTATTTAACTCGAATAACTTAAATTATTTAATTCAAAATTTAA
The DNA here is from genome assembly GCA_008044935.1 of Gossypium turneri. Classification (NCBI taxonomy): domain Eukaryota; kingdom Viridiplantae; phylum Streptophyta; class Magnoliopsida; order Malvales; family Malvaceae; genus Gossypium; species Gossypium turneri. The sequence goes on from CP032576.1 coordinate 5,546,561, forward strand.
AACTTTTATCGAAATTTTCGAATCGAATATGATTTTACTCACGCCTAAAGAGCCACATCTCAAACCTCTTCAACAAGTCCATACACGTATCGTCATCACCAAATTACTTTCTTTTGGTTACGCCGCCACTTCACCCATTAGCTACACTCGCCACCTCTTCTTTTCCATCCCCAAACCAGATACCTTTCTCTTCCATTCTTTAATCACTTTAACCTCTAATTCAGTTTCCCTCAAGAATCCCTTCTCTACTATCGTCGGATGTTATTAGCCAAAATTTCATCTTCAAATTACATATTCTCCAGCGTGATTAAATATTCTTCCAATTTAGAGGCTTTCAGTATAGGTGAAACTATTCATTGTCATGTTTTGATTTGTGGGTACGGTTTGGATACTTATGTTGAAGCTGCTCTTGTGAGGTTTTATGCTAAATCTGGTCATGTGATGATTGCCAATGTCTCTTTGGAATCTTAATAAAAGCATTTTGAATCAGTTTAAGGGTGTTCGAAGGTGTCCGAGACTTCCACAAGCGCCAAGGTGTTAAAGACTTCTTTGATTCAAATAACAGTCATGCAGGGTTAGCCTTTCTTTCCTCATGGCTTGCAGCTTGTAGTGTAAGTACATCTCCTTGGTGTACAGAAAAGCCATAGTATTGTGCTCAGTTGGCAGAAGTTTCAAACCCAGCTAGTTGATCTTTGGCATGGTAAGTGATAAAATGAGTCTAGGATTTATTTTTCACATATTCTGATAATTTTATAAATAAAAGTGATAAAAAAATTGTTAGAGTTTGTGTGACCCGAATCCCGTCACTTCTGAAGAAATAAATAAAGTAGTAAAATAAGGGAATTTGTAAGGGCGAGAGGCCGAGGGTTGTAACTTTTTCCGTATAGAATTACACTTTTTCTATTTGATATTAATTAGAATAGGATTTTTCAAGCTTTAAAAAGATGTAGTCGAAACTCCTCTTGTATCATCCAGTCAATAGTAGCGAATTTCTCCGTCTTTGCCTGTGATTTTTCCCGAAAGGTTTACACATAGAATTTGTGTGTTTTATTTTTATTTTCTTATTACTTTACCATCGTTCTATTACCATTATTGACGCCTATTATAAAAAAAATATATTATCATACTTATTTCAACTAATTTTATCTATAAACATGGCCTCAATTGTCGCATTTTCAATCTAATTTTAGGGATATCCAAAGAAGAAATGTTTTTTACATCAATATAATGTCTAAAAAAAACCCAAACATCAGCGTATGTCTTACAGTTTCTATTGTTATGAAAATTTCCCTTTCTATGGTTATTATCATCCTTTTTTCAAATGTTGATTCATCATTTCTTTTATAAAAATTAGTCATCAGTCAATTAATTAAGACACATGGCTCAATATTGACCATGAAATCATTGATATGGAACAACCAATACTATGAATAACAGGTGAAAATGTTCTTTTTAATGTTCTAACATTTTCAAAGCTCCCCAAAACTCAACCCAATTTTTTTTATGTTTTTATTTTTAACTTTTTTTATTCTTCCACAAAAATATTCACATTCTGGGTAAGTTTTCATTTTTTTTTTCTTTCCTCCATGAAATTATGGTTTAAATTTAATCAGAAAGAAACAAAGTTTCAATTCTTAGTACCCTTTCTTTGTCCTATCAATGAGATTTTTTGAGCTTTAATGAGTTTTCTTCCATTGCTTTATTAACAGATTGTGACCAAATTGAGCAATGGAACTAAAGTTTACACCTACAAAGAATCTACAAATTATGTCAATATTCAAAACCCCACAAAAGTCACCCTCTTTAATATCATCTATACGATGTGGCAATCAAGTTAAGTGCAAGCAATGTTTGGACTATGGTCGCCTTCATCGTTCATCACATTTTAGCTCAAGAAAGTTGAAAGCTGATTGTTGCTCAAGCTTCAATGGCTTCCCCCATGAAAACGTTGTTCACAAGAGGATAAAATTGAATCCTTCGAAGCAGCTTTTGCCATCAAAGGTCGAGTTCCTTGATCCCACATCACTTGGAATTTGTCCCGAGCCACCGAATTGGCCTGAAAGAGATGAGATTCAAAGGTTCACCATCGAACAAAAAGCAAACAACGTGGGGATCTCACATTCACTAAGGTTGATAAAGCGAAAACAGCAAGGGAAATTGGGTAGTTTCGTTGATAATGCAAGTGAATTTGCACATTCCTCAGTTAAAAACGCCATTTCTTCATTAGTTTTGATCATCAGAGAGATCCAAAACTACACGCTGATGATTAGGGATAGTCTTTATTCAGAAGATTTAGTGGTTGTCTTGTCTAAAATCCAACAAGACATGACGTTAACATTTGTATGGCTGTTCCAACAAGTGTTTTCCGAAACACCGACACTCATGGTTTACGTCATGCTTCTTTTGGCAAACTTTTCTGTTCAATCAATGGCGGGAAAAGCTTATTTTGATGCAATCCAACGACAAGGATTCACTCAAAATGTTGTTATAGAAACCATGTTGGTTTCAGACAAGGAAAGTGAAAAAAAAGAAGAAGAAGATCAATGTGCTAAGGTCAGGCAACAATTGGTTTCTCCATTGCATGTGGGGATTGAACCAGATAACTATGAAGTTCATTCCAAAAGGGATCTTGTTTACCAAATGCGTATTGCTGAGGAGCCTAATAATGCTCTTTTGCTATCAAATTATGCTCAATTTCTCCACCTTGTTGTCAAGGACTACGACAGGTAAAATTGCAGGTTTTATTTGTCTTCTCGATCTCAAGGCAACATAATTCATTACTTTCAGAAAAAGTCGGTGATGTTTCACATCCATATCAGATTCATACCATTTATTTTTTGGTATGGTATATGCAGGGCAGAAGAGTGCTTCAAACGTGCTATTGAGGTGGAACCTCAAGATGCCGAGGCATTGGGACTATATGCTGATTTCTTATGGCAAGTGAGAAACAATGAGTGGGGAGCTGAAGAAATGTACATACAAGCTGCTGAGGCTGACACCAAAAACCCTTTTCAAGCATCAAAATATGCAAATTTCTTATTGAGCACTGGTTGCCAAGGCATTTGTTTTGTTTGATGAATCAATTGTTTCTTCAAAGTAGATATAACTACCTGTTTCTACTGGATATTTCCAATGCTTCGTACATATATATATATTTTATATTCTTCATGTGGGGTTCGTGGCTGTCCCTCCTAATAATATTGTTTTCAAAGTTCAAACTTAGGTTCTCCCTTTTGAGAGTGTAATGTATTTTTCCACTGTAATACCCAAATTTTTACCCGGCCCACAATAAACAAATAAAGTCCAGTTTTTACAAGCCCAATTACAAGACAAATTACATGGCCCGATTTCAAAACGGTGGCCCAATTACAAACACGGCCCAAAATAGATGAAGAAACCCTAAGGTTTCTAATCTTCAACAGTGTCGCAAGACGAGTCCTCCGGATCTCCGTGATCTTCACCTGCAAGGAAACAAAACAACAAGGAAAGAAATAAACAGCAAAGATAGAAAGAAAATCAAAGATTTGTAATCAAACAAGATTTGTTTCTTGATTTCTTTTTATTTTTCATTCGGCTATAAAAAAGCCAGGAACACACTGTAAGGGGGATCCGACTTCAAAAAATCAAATAAAAAAGGCTATCACTTTCGCAAAACAGAGAGCAAAATCGAAAAGGTTGATACTTGTAGTTTTTATTTATTTTCTACTGTTTTTTTCCCCTTTTTCGGCCACCGCAGACGGCAGTGTCGGTGACGGAGATCGACGGCCGGCGCGGTGGCCGATGACCGAACCCCTGACCGGACAAAGGGGGAAGGAAAGCTGTTTTTGAAAGTTTTTTTTTTTTGATTTTTTTTTAAACTGAAGGAAATGAAAATTTTAACCAAATTTTGGCTTAAATAGCCCACCCAAAACGGCATCGTTTAAGGCCAGGGTTGACCCGAATCCAACTCGACCCAGCCTTAGGATCCGCGTGTTTTCTATGGAGGGGCAAATTGCACTTTTGGCCCCTCCGCCTTTAAATGTTTTTGCAATTGAGTTTTTTGTTATTTTTCTAGATTTATCCCGTTGATTTATTTTCAATTCCAATCTAGTCCTCTTTGAACGGCACCGTTTTAGAGGAGAAGGGAAAATTTCCCTTCCAGCTCCTCTATGTAATTCGCGCGTTTAAATAGGTCCTCCGATCTCCAATTATTTATGGATTTGCCTCAGATTTTTACTTACAGTTCAAATTGGTTTTTTTTATTTTCTTTATTTTTTTATTAATTAATTTTTTTATTCTTTTTGTTTTTTATTTTTTCGTATTTATTTATTTTTTAAAATATATGTATATATGTATTTTTTATTTTTTTTGTACATATTTATATATACATACGCATATTTATTTTTTAATATAATGTTTTTTATTTGTATGTAATAAATTTTTCTTAATTTATATGTATATATTTATTTTTGTATGTATACATATTAATATTTTTAACCAATTTTTTATTGTATTTATATGTATATATGAATATATTTATTTTTAAAATGCAAACGTATGTATTTTTTTCACATACTTTATAATCCATATTTTTTCCTTTATTTTAATAAATGCATCATGTATTATATACGTATAAGTTTCATAGCCCAAGTTTCATATGTAAATTATGTGTATGTCTTAAATTTCAATGTATATATTATGTGCCTTTATTCTTTATATTTTGTTTATTTTCCTCATTTGATTATTAATTCATGTTTATATGTTAAAAATAATGTTTTTATTTGTTTGATATTTTGCATGTGATTATTTTTATTATGTATGTTAATTTCGCTTATTGATTTATTTATATTATTGTTATGCCATTGTCGTATTTATTATTGTCATTTATACTTGATAACATTACATTATCTTTTTACTGAATTTAAAAATAGAACTTTTCAAAATAGGGATAATACTCGTATTTAAGTTTCTTCAAGGAAATTGAGCCCTAACGTATTGGGTTTCGATTTTTTTTTTTATAAAATCTAACAATCGAGGATTGCTCTTTAAATCAAAACAAAATAAAATTCAATGTGTTGTGTCCTAACGTATTGGATGTGACACGTTGATTTCTCGAGATAAAATTTTTTTTAAAAAATAAAGGAAATATTGAATGTTTGGGATTTTAAGGAATTGTGCCCTAACGTATTAGGCCGCGATTTCTTCATAAATTTTAAACAATTAGATATTTTCTTAAATTTTAACACGAATTTTTGACTAACTCATTGAGAAGAGAATAAAAGATTGTGCCCTAACGCATTGGGTATGATGTTTTTCTTTTCAAAATGAGAAGGTCTTAATAAATAATTTAATTTAATTAAGGATTGCGTTTTTTTTAACTCTCGACTTCAAGACATTAATTAATCAATTTGGTACCAATTTTTTGGGCGTTACGAGGGTGCTAACCCTTCCTCGTACGTAACCGACTCCCGGATCCATTTTTCTAAAACTCGTAGACCAAAGTTTTTTAGGTGATCCAATCACATCTCAATAAAAGATTGGTGGCGACTCTCAATTTTTATTTTTTAAAGTCGACAACCTAAAATTTTTATTTCTCAAAAAAATGGTTTTGACATCCACTATACCCAACTACTTATTGATAATGCTTCATATATATTAAAAGCTTCCTAGTGTAGTAAAATTTTGTATTTATTGGAATTAATAAATATTCATTTATTATTTTTTTATTCTATGCACACATTTTCTCACCATGTAAAATAAACATTTAAGTAAATATCGGTTTATTGATTATCAATGGTTTTTTTTTTTTTTTTTTTTTTTGTTTAAGGTATCTACTAGAGTGAGTCAAATGATTAACCTTTTGCGTTCGGTAGGCCCATTAAGAAGGTAAACACTAGCCACAAGTTTTAAAACTACTCCATACCCAAGACAAAGATCGAACTCTCGACGAAGATCGATCTCTTGACGAAGATCAAACCCTCAACCACTAATTAAGGTAGGATTAGCAATGGTTTTAAACAAATGATAAGTTACATAATAAATACTGTTTTGTAATATAAGAGACAATCTATATTAGTGAATAATCTCTAATAAATTTAACTATTGATCCGGTTGTTATAACATTCACTTATCCAAGTCTTGTATTGTTTTTACGACATTCACATGACTGAACAAATAATAAAAAGAACTCGTATCCGAACGAAATACGATCAGCTCAAATTCGATTTATTCTTTGATATTTATATATTTTTATAATAATTTTTTAATTATTAAATGTCAATTCTTGGAAATCATTACAACATGAAATATTAATATACAAAATTTATATAAATATATGAAAATCAAGGATGAATATAAAATAAAATGAAGTTGGTTTTAAAGTAATTGATTAGCAATGTAGCCTAATAATAACTTTGTTAAAATATGCTTTAATTTTCTCTATTTTTCTCACTTAAAATTAAATTTTTTTATTTTTATTTTTCAAGAATTTAATTTTTTATTTTTTTAAATTTTAAAAATCATGTCCAATTATTAACTACAGTCAAATTGTTCTATCAAATTCATTAGTATAATATTTTAAAAGTAGAAAAAAAAATATTACTTAATACTATAATCATAAAACAAAAAAGAATATTTTAATCAATTTAAATTTAACAAAAGAATTTTAATAATATTTGCAATTAAATTTATATTTTTAAATACTAAAAATAAAGGAACTAATTTTTTTAAAAAAATTAAAGTAAATGAGTTAAATTCTAAATATATAAAAATATATAATATATAATATATTTTTACTTCAAAGCTTTTATATAAAATATTTATGATCTCTTCCATATCTTGTTTGATTATATTGAGATTCCATCTTAAATAATTTTCTTTTGAAATTATATTAACTAAGGTGCCCTTTGTTGACTTTTCATCAATCCTTTTGACTGGAATAATCTTTTTATATACTTTATTTTATCATATTTAGGATATACTTTTTTTTAACAATATCATTATAAGTTCTGATCATATCTATTTTTTAACATAATGTTTAGAATTACCCATAACCCCTCTCCGACCCATAAACAGGAGAATAATGCACTTCAACGCACTCGAACCCATGTCTTCTTGCATTGACAATAATGTCCAAACCAATAAATATTTTATTATATTAAAAAACACTAATAAATATAATAAATATTTTATTATATTAAATATAGATTTAAAATTTTATATTTTGGGTTAAATTATTTAGTTGGATAAATTTCTTTTAAGTCTTGAACAAAAAATTTAATTATTATTAAATTAATGATTCAATATCAATATAAATATATAATTACTATTTAACATATATAATTAATATAATATTATTTTATAACATAATATTCGGGTCGAACACAAAATTAATATCCAAAACTTGACTTGTATAAAAAATAGACTTTAAATTTTATCCAAACAACAAACTTTCATGGAAGTGTCATCATGTTAAATTGAATGTATAAAAAAAATTCTTATGTTCAAAAATGAATTTTGTTAAAATAAAAAATAAAAAAAATCTAAATTTTATTACCATGCCATCTTATAATTCCAATTTTGCCTGTCTTCCACTTTCATTTGAAAAAAAACCCTTTATTCTTGTTTTGTTACTTCAAAAAGAACTCAGACGAATCCATTGTTAAAAACTATTGTCTTTCTCCAAAAAAAAATGGAATCTTTCTCCATAAAGTAGACTAAAAACTAATACCCCATTTGCCTAATTTTGTAAGTACAAATGCTTTAAAAAAGCATCAATTTCTTCATCCAATCATTCCCCAAAGTGAATTCTTCATATTTCCTGCAATTTTAGTGTAAAAAAGGTTTAGTTTTTCTTCTGCGTTCTTATTCTTCTTTTTATTTTTGTGTTGAAATTTTGGTTCTAGCTTGGATTCTTTTTACTTAGTGCAGTGAACTTGTTGAATCTTAAGAGAAGTGCATATTTTGAGTTTATGTAACAGTAAATTGACGGCTTTTTAGGATACTCAGGGAAGTGCATCGATTTTCGATTCGATTTAATTAGGAAAAGAAGTTTTCAATTCAATCTGGTTCATGATTCTTATTTTTATTTTTTGGGTTTTTGAGTTGTAGAGACATGGTTGTTGCTGAATCTCAAGAGAAAAGCAAATTTTAAAGTTTCTATAATAGTAAATTGACAAATTTTAGGCTTTTTCGGGAATGGGGTTGATTTTGATTCGATTCAAGTAGTAAAAGAAGCTATCTTCACCTTTTGAATTGGCTGAAGATCTGGTTTTGGTCAATGGCTCTTGATTTTTTATGCTTTTTGGGTTTATTGCCTGTTGAATCTTGATAGAGAAAATTATGTCGAAAAGTGATCCGACCAAATCGAATCTGAATTGGATTTGGTTCGTAAAAGAAGCATTTTCACCTATTGAATTAGGTATTAAGAAAGCTGCGAAAGATCTTGAAAGTTGTTGGGGAGTGTCTAATGATAAAAGAAAAAAAATCGAATTGATTTCCCCATTGAACGGTAGTGATAGTGATTGGAATGGTAAGGTTCAAATCTTCGGTGTGAAGAACAGGATCGGTGTTAACAATCGGTCGAGTCGTGTTGGTAGTGAAGAGAGAATGAAAGGGTTGTCTATAAAGGTTCCGATGGATGTTTTTATCGGCATGTTTTTGCCGGAAAATGAGCTGAATGATAAAAAGGTCAAGGCAGTTAGGAAAGGATTGAAAGGAAAAGATGTTGATACGGTTGAAGGGACTTGTATGAATCCGTTGCTGTTTGCAGCAAATTGGTCAGTGCTTGTTAACAGATTTGTCCAGGCTATACCGAGCTCGTTTGACTCCGGGAAGGAATGGATTCGGAAAATGGACGAAAATAAAGGGCGTCTAAGCTCATGTATTCATGACATGGAATCAAAGGCACCATTTGAGTTTAAGCCTAGAGAGTCAAGGGCTCAGGTTATCACAAGGAATGAGGGTTTGGAACATAATCATGGTCAGAAAGATGTATCATTTGAATGCTTTATAGGGTTTGCATTTGATCAGTTGACCCAAAATCTTCAAAAGCTTGATTATTTAAAAGCTGTTGCAAGTATTTTGGATGGTCGAAAAGTCGATGTAAATGGATTTTTAGGAAATTTAAAGTTTGCTAGGGTGGGAGGTGTTCCATCTGGTATTGCCGGTGTTGCTTCTTCTGTGAATGCAGGGGGTGAGGATGGTGTTAGTATAGGCAGTAGGGAAGAAACTGGTGGTAATTCATCACAAAAACTGGCCGATCAGATGCTTAGTGTTCCTCTATCGAATGTGGAGCGTTTGAGAACGACTTTACCGGCAGTCACACTTACGGAATTGACTGAGCTACTACCACCATTGAGCCAATCTTCGCTAGACCATCCGGACAAGAAGAAGTTATTTTCTGTCCAGGAGTTCTTCAGATATACCGAGTCTGAAGGTATGGTTTATCAGACAGCTTAGCAAATGATCAGTTTTGCATCATCAATTTCGTTTTTTATTTGGTTTCTTAATAGCTCAATCCTTAAAGAAATGCATGATGTTGTAGATTATGAGTAGCATAATTTGAACTATAGCTTTCTCGATTTCTGTATTGTGTTTATCTTCATGCTTAAAATGTGGGAATTGGTTAGTTTTCAGTTCTGGCTTCTTGTTAGATCCTTTCCACAATCCATATTAAACTCGGAAATTGAGATTGTAGCATTTGGTATTGCATAAATAAGCTCTTTTTGCGTTTGTGACTTGTTGTTGATGCTATCATTCCAGTTTTCATGGCATTAATTTTAGGTTGGGGTAATTTATATTGTCTAATGTGATTAGCTGTACTACAGTATACTACTCACTTACAGCCAAGTCCGAGTTACATAGTTGTGCTTCGACTTTAACTCAGTTATTACTCTTTCAGGGAGGAGGTTCTTTGAAGAACTGGATAGAGATGGTGATGGCCAAGTAACATTAGAAGATCTCGAAGTTGCTATGAGAAAAAGAAAATTACCACTGACGTATTCTCGGGAATTCATGCGCCGGGCTAGAAGAAATCCATTTTCGAAATCCTTTGGCTGGAAGCAGTTTTTGTCCTTGATGGAACGGAAAGAGCCAACCATTCTTCGAGTTTATACTTCTCTTTGTTTAAGTGAGTCCGGGACTCTCCACAAGAGTGAAATATTGGTATCACTTAAAAAAGCCGGGCTTCCAGCAAACGAACACGATGCTGTTGCTATGATGCAATGTTTGAACATGGACACTGAAGAATCTGTTTCGTATGGACACTTCCGCAATTTTATGCTTCTGCTGCCTTCTGACCGACTACTTCAAGATGATCCTCGGTAAGGTTAATTTTCCATTTGAAGGGTCTTATTCCGAAACTATAGTGGAAGCACAAGGTCAAATTTAATTTACTGTTCGATTGTCTTTGGTTTGGCTGCACTTTTAGAAGTTCAACGTAAGATTACATCTCGGTTACTTAATATATATATTTAGCATAAAGTTCCAGTCCTTCCTTTTACTTTCGTTAAACTACGGGTGTAAACAAGGCATATGTGCTCGTAAGCTAACTAAAATTAAATTGAAATTGGCTTGGTCAGTGTCAAGTCGAACTTGAGTTTGAACAGTTTAAGTTATCAAGTAAGCTGAATTTTCTAAGCATAACCAAGCTCTTTTACTCGGACTTGAACTCTAGCACAATTAATCGAGCTTCTTTTTATGTTAAATACAGGAATATCTGGTTCGAAGCTGCAACTGCCGTTGCTGTTGCACCAGCTGCAGAAAAACAGCGTGAAAGTGTTCTTAAATCTGCTTTTGCTGGGGGTCTGTCATGTGCATTCTCCTCGGCCGTAATGCATCCTGTTGATACTGTAAAGGTACATTCTGTTTATGTTATTAGGGATTTTTTATGATTTTTTTTTTGTTTTTTCCTTCTTTTCATTTCTGTTTTCGTACTTTATCAGACTCAGGTGCAAGCATCAACCACCCTGACATTCCCAGAAATTATGTCAAAGATTCCGCAAATCGGATTACGAGGGTTATATAAGGGTTCCATCCCTGCAATTCTTGGACAATTTTCAAGGTTATATATAAACATATATCTTGTTTTTTTATCATTTGTTTTCAGTTTGGAGTTTCATTTTGCTTTCTCTTATTTATTCGTGTGATCGCTTTTCTTTCAATGTTGCAGCCATGGATTGCGGACAGGTATATGTGAAGTAAGCAAGCTTGTATTGATCAATGTTGCTCCGAACCTCCCTGACATCCAGGTACTTGTTGCACTATTACAATTGAATGTCTGTTGTCATATAAGTTTTCTTCCGAGTGCCATTCATGTAGCTCTTTTTCATTTGGACTAGTTTATAAATTCCCTTGATTTCATGGGCATTGCCCCACTAGTCATGGAAACTAAGAAAAACAAGAAGTTACATGTTAAAGGAAATTTCTACTTATTTGTATAAATGATGTTAAACAAGCTACCTTTGTTACTTACACTCGGGTGTAAGTATTTGGAGGGTTCTTGGATGGTCATATCCTCGTACCAATACTTGGATATGCATCAGATATTGGTGTCAGACACAGATACTATAAGAAAAATGAAGAGTCGGAGTAACATAGTAGTGCACTTTCAAAGCATTTGCTATACATGAAGCTAAACAATTACCAAAATTGAACTAATTGTTCTAGGAAATTTTAATTCTTTGATATGATTATGAAAACAGAAATTTTGAACTTCCAAGTTATTGGTTGTCTATTTCTTAGATTGTACCAGATCCCCTTGTTTGTCAGTAGTGTTTTCATGTGCTTGTGAAGTCTCATACTAACTCTGTCGTTCTATGTGAGTGCATCCACATGTGCTTTTGTGCTATGTTGCTCCGATTTTTTATTTTCCTTGAAGCACCCCTTATTTATGCATATCCAAACTTAGGAATGGGAGTATGATCCTCTAGGGATTCTCCAAATATATGATCTTTAAAAATATTGAAAATACCCGTGCCTAGCACTCATACTCGAGTCCAAGTAATATAGCTTTTGAGGGTTTACTTCTCTTTGCGCATGTGCTGAAAGAAGTCTTGCACACTTAATTTCCGTATTCCGGAAAGTAATGAATCATAATATCATATTAAACTTATTTCGATACTGATTTGCAACATTATGTTAAGGTCTCCTTTATGTGCTCTGTAGGTTGAATCCATGGCATCATTCTTCAGTACGGTTCTAGGAACAGTGGCTCGTTTACCTTGTGAGGTACTGAAGCAGCGTTTGCAGGCTGGCCTTTATGACAATGTCGGAGAAGCTCTTATCGGTACTTGGCAGCAGGATGGTCTGAAGGGCTTTTTCCGTGGGACTGGGGCCACACTTTGTCGTGAGTTGCCATTCTATGTTGCAGGGATGGGCCTATACACTGAATCCAAAAAGGTATCTACTTTTGTATTCGCTTTGAGAATTTTCATTTCACCAATTTATTTTCCGGAGTAGTCAAAGCCACTATGGTGCACTTGCCTTAGTAATGCAAGTTCCTTGTAAGATTTTCTATAAGAACCAATATATGCCTAATAGAATACCAGTTCATCGGACAAATCAGTAACAAAAATACTCTCTGATATATTTTATTTCGCCTCCAGCTATGTGGATTCCTTTGAATTATTGGACTTTAATTATAATCATCATTATTTTTTATACAAACTAACATTTTGCTTCTGCATTTTGTTTTAGTTTGTCCAACGACTTATAAGACGGGAACTGGAACCATGGGAAACAGTTGTTGTCGGAGCTATATCCGGAGGGTTAGCTTCTGTTACTACTACACCATTCGATGTCATTAAAACTAGAATGATGACTACATCCGGGGCCCGAAACGTATCGATGTCAGCAGTAGCCTTTTCTATACTCCGTCACGAGGGACCCCTCGCCCTGTTCAAAGGAGCTGTACCGAGGTTTTTCTGGATTGCTCCCTTAGGTGCCATGAACTTTGCCGGCTACGAGTTGTTGAGGAAGGCCATGGATGGAAACAAAGATGTTGCTAGGGATCAAGTCTCCGAAGAGAAATCGGTTAGTTCCGGGTAAATACAAGCTCTAAAATATGAACCATAACCTTCAAATGGCCTCTGGATTTTGTTAGTGGTCAAAAACAATTGAATGCTGCTGGAAATTTTGAGCTTTTCACCACCAAAATTACAGCAAGTTCTTCAATTTTAATTTGTCGACATCTGTTTTTTGCTAAAAATTGTAATTTCTCTTGAAGTTTCAACACATTTTTGTAACATTTAATCCGTTCTTTTAATCTTGAATTAGATGTTGATCAGTTGTTCTTGGGTTAAACTTTCTATCTTGATTCCATTTTTTTCTTGTTCTTTTTTTTTTTTTGTAAATTCTTTGTTTCATTTATATACATTAATATGGTTTTCACCCTGGGTTAATTATTTATTTTTTTGACTAAATTATAATGTAAAAATTCAAATGTTACAATTTATTCAAAGTTTTTATACTCTCTTTATAGTTAGAATTTAATCACCATAATTTTATTTTCAAGAATTTAGTTACTCTCTACTTTTTACATTTAAAAATTTAATAGAATTTTTGTATGTTGATGTGACATTTTGAAAAAAAAAAAAAAACTTGGCATTCATCTAACCAAAAATAACCTTCTAAGGATCTTGAATTTAATAAAGAATTTTAATAGTTGAAATATCAAATTAAAATATATAGATTAAACCTCGGAGGGATTGAAATTAAAATTTACTCGTAAAAATCTCACATAAAAAAAATGAACAGGTATCCATGGTGGAAGGCACTTTTATATATATTTGTATAGATTAAAGAATTTAATTTTGTAAAACTTTCTAATAATTGATTTTTAAATCAAGTACTTGAAAATGTGTTAACACAATTATTTTAGAATCAAATTTACCAATTGGATTAGGAACTAATTGAGGTATCGGTTCAATTGGAGAATTTGAATCGCTTGACTCACGATTTGATTTAAATATGATGAACTAGCAGTTTAACCAATATTTTTTTAATTTATGTACTTTTTATTTTTATGAATTTTTAATAATTCATTTGATCGAATCAGAAATTTGTAATCTAATCAGTTTGATCACCAATCCAATTTTAAAAACATTGATTAACAATTATCAATTTAGGTATTCGACAATATATAACAATTTTATATGAATTTTTCAAAAAAAAATTGAACTGAAATTGATTGAATTACCTAACGTAACCTAATGGACTTTTATTGTTTTGGATTCATTGATTTTTTTTATATAATTAAATTTATAGTACATTCACGGATCATGATGTGGGTGAAAAAAAATTATATAACAATATATTTATTAAAAATTCATATAAAAACTAAATGATTCTTTTATTGAAATGGTAAAGTTAAATATTTGATATGTATATCTCAAGTTCAGATCCTATCATGGTATTATTTTATTAAAAACATGATAAGACAAAAAAAAACATTCTCATATTAATATTTGTTACTTTGTATATAAATAGTTATTTTAGAAATATCTCAACTGAATTGGTGTCTGATTGACTCATGGCTCCAACCCAGGAAAAGACTTAATATAAAATAAATTCTATGGCACGTGTATATGTATAGAAATCACGTATTTAAAACATAGATATGTATTTAAAAGTAACATATCATAAATGATAAAACGTATAATTTAAAATTAATTAATAATAATAGCACATGAAATATAGTATGATATTAAAAGAAAGATTAAATTGTGAATAAAACGAAATTTAAACACATAAATACATCATATTAAGAATATTAAATAAATACAATTATTGATCATGACAGTGTCATCAATTTTAAGTTAGTGTCCCAAGTTAATTTATGATATCAACTCAATCAACGACATTATTAATATATTTGATCAGTAACTTATACTATTCAATATCAAAGGCGAAAGGTGTGGACTACAATAACTTGAGTCCTTATCTTCCTTTTAAGAAACTAGACTGCAATTTTGCATGAAATTCTTCTAAAATATCATTGTTGCTGATGAATGGTTTTTCTTGTTCAGTCGATTGCAATGATCTATATTCCATAGTTCAACAACCTTTCCTAAGATATAAAAAAAGATCAAAATTGCAGAGCCTAAACACAAATAGAAGCAAACTTGAGGCTAAACAAAACATACAGGGAATATTTTTTGGAAGCAAAAGAAAGATAAACTAAAACCCATCAACATTCTCAATATTTAGAAAAAAAAAAGGCAAATTGATGACTTCATTACTATGCACCACCCAAAGTAGCTCAAACAGTAACTGTAAGGGGAAAAAAAGAAGACAAAAACAACCACAATCACCCACATCATCCTCAAAATAAGCATGCAAAAGGCAGCAAAGCCTGAAATTACATGAAAACGAAAGAAGTGAAGAACAACATTCATTCGTAAATAAACCATGCAGTTCGAATGACAAAGTAAGGAGAAAGCAAGAATTATATGTAAGCATCTCAATAAGCTCTGTAAGCAGAGTAAACACTTTTTCAATAACATTATGCCATTTCATGGAAGGTTTTACTAGACCAACAACATCCAAGGACGAAACAGCGACATCGAAGATGAAAACCCAAATATTCAAACAAGGATCAATTTTTTTGCAGAGAAACAGGAGAACAAAGGAAGTTACCAGAGGATTTGCTGCCAAACTTTGGAACAAGGTCAAGCAAAGGTTTCTTAGGAGTAATAATATGCAGAGCAAAGAGTTGAGAGGTGCATAATCAAGAACTGCAGTTAAATATCTTATCGTGAAATCCGGTGTTCTAACTCAATTGATTCATGTTTTACATGATGACATTCAGCAGATCTCAGGTTTGAATCCCTGTACCTGTAATCTCTTATCTTAGACTATGATCTCTTTTGTGAGTGTGTGTATGTATATAACTCATATTATGCAAACAATATAGTTGAAAGATGTGTGATCGACTACAGTTAAATCTCATACTGTAAAACCCAAGATTTCCAATGACCACATAGGGAAATCTCATATCATGCATAGGGCAGCAGATCTCGGATTTGAATCCCAATATCTATAATTGCATATAAAATTATTGTATTCCAATGACCACATTTCCTATCCATTCCATTATCAGCAACATAACAAGAAAAAAAAGCAAATGCTTGCATGAAATGTGAATTAAGCATCTTATAGAGCCTCAAGTGCTGAACCCCTTCAAGCAATGCCACCATGGTTTTAAATCTTCTAACTTAGAACTACTACAAAAATTTATCACGTAAGGCAAAGCAACATAAACAACACAAACAGGAAACTAAAACATATCTTAAATATTTCATTCAAAAGAGAAGGCTTTACTTAACCAGAAACTAATGACCAAAGATTCAAAATTTAGAAAAGAGATTAATTAAAACAAAGAACTTGGGTTTAACAGGAATATAAAAATTACCTAGTTAAACAAGGTTCAATTTTCATTGAGGCAAATGATCAAACATTTACGTTCTAACAAATATGCAAACAAGCAAATTCAAGCAGCAGAGTAATCAACTTCACTACACTATTAAAATTTAACTTCAAACCCAAAACAAACGAAAAATCCAAAATAAAAAAATCAAGAGAAGAATCCAAATAACTGTTTGGGACGAGAATACTCAAACGATTCCTGGCTGATTCGGTGATAAACAATGAACTAAACTAATGAATAACTGGTGCGAATCAGCCAGGAATAGTTTGGTTATTCATGCCAAACGAAAGGTGATGTAAAACTTTAGCTATTGATTTTTATAGATGAACTCAACAGATTCATTCCTAGAAGGACAAAATAAACTAATCTGTTTCAAGTAATTTATATCTTATTTTATTATCCTGTGGTTATTTTTTTAATCTTTAAATATAAAAAACTTAGTCCAACACTCAATAGATACGTTAAGTTCAATGTATAACGTGTATGTACAAGACAAGTAAATATAATTACTTTTTAGTTTTTTTTTATATTTAAATAATCATATTTTTATATTTATATTAAAGTGGTAAAAGGTATTTTTCAGGCATATTGTTTTTTTTTAAATGAAAAAAATATATTTTTAAATTAACATATTCAAATATATTAAGAGGTGTATTTGATTTTCTAATTTATTATATATTTAAAAATATATGGGATATAAATATAGAAAAAAATAATTCAGGCAAGAAATCAAAAGATTAGTTCAAATATATATAATTTTTAAGAGAAAAAAATATTTAAAAAACTATTCTGTTGCTATGAGATGGTGATGGCCAAGTAAAATTAGAAGATCTCGAAGTTGCTATGAGAAAAAGAAAATTACCACAGACGTATCCTCGGGAATTCATGCGCCGGGCTAGAAGAAATCCATTTTCGAAATCCTTTGGCTGGAAGCAGTTTTTGTCCTTGATGGAACGGAAAGAGCCAACCATTCTTCGAGCTTATACTTCTCTTTGTTTAAGTGAGTCCGGGACTCTCCACAAGAGTGAAATATTGGTGTCACTTAAAAAGGCCGGGCTTCCAGCAGACGAACACAATGCTGTTGCTATGATGCAATGTTTGAACATGGACACTGAAGAATCTGTTTCGTATGGACACTTCGGCAATTTTATGCTTCTGTTGCCTTCTGACCGACTACTTCAAGATGATCCTCGGTAAGGTTAATTTTCCATTTGAAGGGTCTTATTCCGAAACTATAGTGGAAGCACAAGGTCAAATTTAATTTACTGTTCGATTGTCTTTGGTTTGGGCTGCACTTCTGGAAGTTCAACGTAAGATTACATCTCGGTTACTTAATGTATATATTTAGCATAAAGTTCCGGTCCTCCCTTTTACCTTCGTTAAACTACGGGTGTAAACAAAGGCTTATGTGCTTGAAATTGGCTTGGTCAGTGTCAAGTCGAACTTGAGCTTGAACAGTTTAAGTTATCAAGTAAGCTGAATTTTCTAAGCATAACCAAGCTCTTTTACTCGGACTTGTGCTCTTAGCACAATTAATCGAGCTTCTTTTTATGTTAAATACAGGAATATCTGGTTCGAAGCTGCAACTGCCGTTGCTGTTGCACCAGCTGCAGAAATATAGCGTGAAAGTGTTCTTAAATCTGCTTTTGCTGGGGGTCTGTCATGTGCATTCTCCTCGGCCGTAATGCATCCTGTTGATACTGTAAAGGTACATTCTGTTTATGTCATTAGGGATTTTTTATGGTTTTTTTCCTTCTTTTCATTTCTGTTTTCGTACTTTATCGGACGCAGGTGCAAGCATCAACTACCCTGACATTCCCAGAAATTATGTCAAAGATTCCGCAAATCGGATTAAGAGGGTTATATAAGGGTTCCATCCCTGCAATTCTTGGACAGTTTTCAAGGTTATATAGATATATATATATATCTTGTTTTTTATCATTTGTTTTTAGTTCGGATTTTGATTTTGCTTTCTCTTATTTATTCGTGTGATCGCTTTTCTTTCAATGTTGCAGCCATGGATTGCGGACAGGTATCTGTGAAGTAAGCAAGCTTGTATTGATCAATGTCGCTCCGAACCTCCCCGACATCCAGGTACTTGTTGCACTATTATAATTGAATGTCTGTTGTCATTTAAGTTTTCTTCCGAGTGCCATTCATGTAGCTCTTTTTCATTTGGGCCCAGTTTATAAATTCCCTTGATTTCATGGGCATTGCCTCGCTAGTCATGGAAACTAAGAAAAACAAGAAGTTACATGTTAAAGGAAATTTCTTAGGGATTTAAATAGCGGTCCGTTACCGAAATAGCGGCCGTTATATAGCGGTAGCGACACCGTCCGAAACCGCTACGGCCGAAACCCGCAATACCCGCAATACACAATAAGTAGTGTAAAATTCACGACCGCGATACCCGCAATGACTGCAATAGCATCCGTTATGTCCGCAACCGCGATAAACGCAATGCGACCGAAAACGCGACCGCGACCGCAATTTAAATCCCTTATTCTACTTATTTGTATAAATGATGTTAAACAAGCTACCTTTGTTACCTTTGATTTTGTTATTTGGATATGCATCGGATATTGGTGTCAAACACAAGTACTATAAGAAAAATGAGGAGTCAGAGTAATATAGTAGTGTACATTCAAAGCATTCGCTATACATAAGTGTATATTCTGTAGGTTGAATCCATGTCATCATTCTTCTGTCACGGGGCTAGACCTTTCGTCTCGTAATCCGTGCGGCCTTAGGCGATCCGTTCGTCCCAAACTCGCCTAAGTCAGCCTTTATGCCCAAAAGTGAGGATTCTTTTAAGAACTCCTCCAAGGCACCAATTTGTATAGCGGAAGCGATTGTGCCAAAAGAAGCTACAAGTGAACAACAGAAAGCCAAAGAAAGAATGCACACAAAGTGTTTGAGTAAATGCTCAAGAATTCTATTACTCTTAAGAATTCAGCTTACAATGGATGAGTACAAATGAGGGGGAGGCTCTCTATTTATAGTTGAGCTCCCCCAAAACCGACGGTCAAGATACATTTACATCGATGGACGGGATTCACTATATCCCTTGATTTTAGGGATTACAAGATTTGCGATATCAAATCTAATCTAATCTTTACAAGATATGATTCTCTCTATCTTCTAAGATTAGTTACTAAAATTAGCCTAAGTTGCCATGTCTTCATCATCGGGCCAACCAGGCTTCAATCTGACAGGCTTCTCCAATAGCTCTCTGAATCGGGCCAGTTCTCGTGGGCTAAATGTTCCCCATCTAATCGATAGACCTCCATGGGGCGCTTCTTGTGCCATGGTCATGGGCTTTGCACTTTGGCCCGTGACATTCTCCCCCACCCATTCTTGCAACGCCCTCGTTGCGACTTCTGGATGACACTGACTGGATTCACCTTGAAACTTTCTTGTTGCCTCGGCTTCTTCCCGACTTGTCTTGCGGTCGGGTTGTCCCTTCCTTCGGAACCTATGCCTCGGCTTCCGTCGCCTCTTATCTTGAACCGTTGCACTCATTGGTACATTCTGTTGGCAAGAAGTCTCTGCTTTAACTTGCCCCAATTTTGACTTGTTCCCATTGGAATCCCCTCGATTCTCACACCTCGGCTTCGTAACGCCCATAGTTCCTTGGCCTCCTTGCTTATGAACTTTGAAAGGGCCCCTACGACCTTGCCAAGCCAACAAGTCAGAATTCAAAACACTATCAGAGTGTTTGCAATGTACCTTACTCGCAGCATTTACTCGTCTCGACTGTTTTTGCATCGCTCCTTTTCCCTCGAAGCTCAATGCACAACCCACCTTTCCCAAAGGTGTCGGCTCCACAGTTGAATCCGCAGGCTTCATATCGGTCCCTTGCGCCACTAACACTTCCGAAGGGGCTTTCGTAGCATTCCGTTCTGACGAATTAATGTTTCTCCCATATGAAACATCTTGACTAGTTGGATTGACGATAACACCTTGGTCCCAACCTTCATATCCCGATGCACCGGCACAACCGTTTTTGTTGACGGACCGGTGACAATATGGATTTGATCAGCCCATGGTTGCAGAGTTGCCTGAATCCTGTCAAGGAAGTTTAAGCCAAGCACATAATCGTAATCATCCAATTGGATTACCTTGAAATCTTCCTTGCTCTTCCATTCGCCGATTTGTAGTTCTACCTCACGAACTACTCCCACAGTTAGGGCTTTCTCGGAAGTTGCTACCTTGATCTTCTTATTCAATTTTCTAATCGACAGACCAAGCTTCTTCGCAGCCTTTTCCGACATGAACAAGTCCGATGCTCCCGTATCAATAAGAGCACTCTGCTTCTGACCCGCAATATTGATGTCCACAAACATCAACCCTTTGCAACCATTCCTCTTCCCAAGAATGAGCACCATCGAATTGACTCTCGAAGTCTTTCCCTCGGTAGGCTTCGCCTCTTCCTTCGGCTCATCTTTCTTTTTGATTGCCGAAATCATCACTTTATTCAGACATTTTCGCGCCATGTGTGGTCCTTGACAAAGGAAGCATTTTATCTTCTTCCTCTTGTCCCTTGGGTTGTCGAATCCCCGCTTCGCATCTCGTGGTTTCCCATTGCCACTTGTGCTATCGGTACTGTTGCCATCATCGCTATGTCCCTTTTCATCTTCTTCATGGTTTCTCTCACCATTGCCCTTTCCATTGGGCTTAGACGCCTCGAGCTTGTCTTTCGCTGGACTAAACTCAACAAAGGACTCTGCTTCGGCCATGGCTGCAGTAAGTTCGGTGATTTCTTGCCTTCGCAACTCATGTTTTGCCCACGGCTTTAACCCATCCTCGAACCAATAGAACGCTTCTTTCTCACTCAAGTCAAAGATTTGAAGCATCAACTCGCTAAATGCCCGAACATACTCCCGAACAGTGCCTTGTTGCATGAGACGACGCAACTTAGCTCGAGCCTCCTTCTCGATATATTATGGGTAAAACTGCTTCTTCACCTCTCTTTGGAACTCCTCCCAAGTCCCAATTGCGTTACCACCACGTTTCTCATCCGTGGACCTACGACGCCACCACAAGAGAGCTACATCAATAAAATAAATTGAAGCAGTGTTTACCTTAATGGCATCATCCTCGATGCCCAACGCTCGAAAGTATTGCTCTATTTCCCACAAGAAGTTGTCCACATCCGTCGCGGATCGTGCACCCTTAAACTTTTCTGGTTTGGGAACATCCATTGCTTGTTGCTTCGGCCTTGAAGACAACATCCCATTACTCAAAGCGGCTTTGTAAATCGTGAGCTCCCCTTTGAGCTCCTCTATTTCTTTCTTCATAGCTAACACCATATCCTCGAGATTCTCATCCCTCTCTGCCAGCTTTTCCGCAGTGGACTCGAGTAATTCTTTCATCTTTTCCCAATTGGCATCGAGAGAATCCAACACAAAATCTCTGAGTTGCTCTTCCATTGAGTCCAACCCATCCGTGCGTCCCCCGACCAATTCAAGCGTCTCCTTCATGTTCCCTACGGATTCCTCGAGATTAACCACTCGATTTTCCAAAGCTGTCAGCATATGCCTCGAGCGACTTCCTTTTCTGGCCCTCCCATGGGTCTCGATTGGCTCACTCTGACCAACGACTTCTTTCAACATCCCAACGGTGCCTTCAAACCAACTCGAATAACACTTGGTTCAAAACTTGGCTCGGATACCACTTGTCACGGGGATAGACCTTTCGCCTCGCAATCTGTGCGGCCTTAGACGATCCGTTCGTCCCAAACTCGCCTAAGTCAGCCTTTACGCCCAAAAGTGAGGATTCTTTTAAGAACTCCTCCAATGCACCAATTTGTATAGCGGAAGTGATTGTGCCAAAAGAAGCTACAAGTGAACAACAGAAAGCCAAAGAAAGAATGCACACAAAGTGTTTGAGTAAATGCTCAAGAATCCTATTACTCTTAAGAATTCAGCTTACAATGGATGAGTACAAATGAGGGGGAGGCTCTCTATTTATAGTTGAGCTCCCCCAAAACCGACGGTCAAGATACATTTACATCGACGGACGATATTCACTATATCCCTTGATTTTAGGGATTTACAAGATTTTCCACATCAAATCTAATCTAATCTTTACAAGATATGATTCTCTCTATCTTCTAAGGTTAGTTACTAAAATTAGCCTAAGTTGTCATGTCTTCATCATCGGGCCAGCCAGGCTTCAATCTGACAGGCTTCTCCAATAGCTCTCTGAATCGGGCCAGTTCTCGTGGGCTAAATATTCCCCATTTAATCGATAGACCTCCATAGGGCGCTTCTTATGCCATGGTCACGGGCTTTGCACTTTGGCCCGTGACACTTCAGTACGGTTCTAGGAATAGTGGCTCGTTTACCTTGTGAGGTACTGAAGCAGCGTTTGCGGCTGGCCTATATGACAATGTCGGAGAAGCTCTTATCGTTACTTGGTAGCAGGATGGTCGGAAGGACTTTTTCCGTGGGATCGAGGCCACACTTTGTCGTGAGTTGCCGTTCTATGTTGTAGGGATGGGCCTATACACTGAATCCAAAAAGGTATCTACTTTTGTATTCGCTTGGAGAATTTTCATTTCACCAATTTATTTTCCGGAGTAGTCAAAGCCATTAAAATTTTAAATATTATAATTTGCTCGTATAGTTAAAATTTAATCACCGTACTTTTATTTTTAAGAATTTAATCATTTTTTTAAATTTAAAAATTTAGGTTCATTTGTTAATACTGTTTGCATGTTGGTATGACATTTAAAAATAAAAAAATAAACTTGATATTTATATAAAAATAATATTTTAACGAACTTGAATTTAATAAAGAATTTTAACAGTACTAATAATTCTTAAAAATTCGCATAATTATTTTAATTAGAATAAAGTATTTAGACTAACAAATGATATTATAAAGGTTGAGGTATCAAATTATGTTAAAATTAAAATATATAGATTAAATCTGAAAGGGATTGGAATTGAAATTTGCCCATAAAGTTCTAACGTAAAAAACAAGAAGAAAAAAATGGTCAGGTGTCCATTGTATATATATATACTTGTATGGATTAAAGAATTTACTTTTATAAAATTTTGTACTAATTGATTTTTAAATCAAGCACTTAGAAAATTTGTTAACACCAATTGTTTTAGAATTTGGTCAATTGGATTGAGAATTAGTTAGAGTATCGATTCGATTGGAGGGTTTGAATTGTTTGATTCATAGTTTGGTATGAATATGAATCATATGATGAACTAGTAGTTTAACCAATATTTTTTTAATATATATTTTTTATTTTTATGAATTTTTAATAATTCATTTGATCGAATAAAAAATTTGTAATCCCATCGATTCGATCACCGGTCCAATTTTAAAAACATTGATTAACAATTATCAATTAAAATATAACTTTGAATACATTTCATTTAAAATATAATTTTGTAGCTTTAATCTCCGGATAATTCAAAGATCGTTACGATATGATGTATATTTGGTAGCTTTTATTAATTAAAACAACAAATTATGTCAGTAAAAAAAAAATTGACTTCGAATTACAAGATATAATTAATTTGTTTATATTTATGAAAACAATTTTTTTTATTAAAGAAATAATACTTTGAATTGCCATTACAAAATAAATATATTTCGAAAAAGTATATTTTTATTTTAATAGAAAATATAAATAAATATACAAATTTATTTGTATGTAAAAGATTGTTAATCATTAACATAAAACCATTATGTAAGTTAAGATCGATAATTAATCATTAATTTGAAGTAAAATTTATATTTGCAACACATAATATCGGAAATCGATGATGTATAAACACTAAACCGATTAAACGATTCGCCCATAATTTATTCAATTACTCAAATATATAAAGTTGTTTAAGAGTTGATTTCCGAATATTAATAGTTTAAAACAATTGCCTTTGCCGAATATCTTGAGCAGAAAATTTAAACATCAAATAATGTAATAAGCTGCAAAGTCAAATGCAAATTTAGCTAAAATGGTAATTAAAACTCCCATCTAAAAATGAAAAATAATAATTAAACTATACAACTAAAATATAACAAAAAAAAAATTTAACAATTTGACTTTTTATAATAAGAAACCTAAATAGAGAAAAATAGGAATAAATACCTTAAATTGCCTCAATTCCGAAGCAAATCCTGGAAAAAAAAGACAGAAATACATTAGTTAGCTAAACTAAAAAAACCGGATAAATTGAACATATATATGAATATATATATGAATATATGTTGAAACATGACAGTGAATTAGATGATATTAGAGGTTTAAAATAGCCAACATATAACTGTTCCCAAAATAACATGTTCCCAAAATTGAACATATATATATGTTCCCAAAATAACATTTGTCATATTCTATTTTGTAATGCAAAGCTATTTATGGACAGAAACATACGCATTTTAAACATTTATAAATTTCATAGCTTTATTTTTTTATATATAACCAAATTGGCCTCATGAACAACATGATAACAGAAATGAGTCTTATATATTTTGTAATCAATTTTTGCAGGCATTGAAGGCTAAATTGGCGAAAAATAATGAACTTCAACTCATCTGCTTCAGCTTGTTTGATTTTCTGTTTTCATTTGCAAATTGAATTCTCTGGAATTCTCTGCAACATTTATTCAGCAAATTGAATTTTCTGTTTTCATTTGCATCATCTGTTTTAATTTGCATCTACCCTCATCATTTGCATCTACTGTTAGATTTCTAATTTTCTGTTTTCATTTGCATCATCTGTTTTCTAATTTGCATCAAATCGGTGTTTATTTTTTCTTTTCTAACAAAATCCTAACCAAATAACTGAAATTTATAATCAAAATAAATCATAAAATAAATAAAATACCAATAAATCATAAAGCACAGCAATGTTATTGTCAACAGAACATAACTAAAGATTGAAAGAAAAAGAACAGGGAATTTGCATCTTCTGTTTTCATTTGCATCTACTGTTAGATTTCTAATTTCTAATTTCATTTATCCAAGTAGCATAGATTAAAACCAGTGTTTATTTAGAAATCCCCAAAATCCCCAAAATCCAAACCGGTGTTCATTTATCCAAACCCTAGACATGCAGAAATCCCCAAAATCCCAAAATTCCCAAACCCTAAATCAAGATACAGTATTTAGAAAGGAAAAAATGCTTACCTTTTAACCACAAATGAAGATTGACTAAACCCTTGCTTCGTTTGCCTTGAATCTGAGTTCTCCTCAAATATTTTTTTTCTTTGTATTTGTTCAGGATCTGGGGAAAACTTGGGGGGGCCTTTTTGGGGACGAAACACGATTTTCGGCTAAGTGCTGGGATGAAATACATCCTTCAAAATTGCGGCGTTTGTAATATAGCGCCACTAATACCGTTAATGTGGTAGATAAACGACAGCGTTTTTTTAAAACTGGAAAGCAAACTTGCGGCGCTTTCTTATAGCGCCGCTAAAACATACCTTTACTGGCGCTTTTACAATTGCGCCGCAAAAGCAAGTAAATTTCCGAACAAAAACTACATCGTTTTGCCCAAACTATTCATAATTTTTTGCGGCGTTTACGAATAAAACGCCGCTAATGCCTATTTTTCTGGCGTTTTTTACAAAAACGCCACTAATAATTTAAAATCTTCTACTGAAACGACACCGTGTTTTAGATATTTTAAAACATTGTTTTTTTAAATTCATATTTAAAAACACAATATATAATTACAAATTGCGGCGTTTACGAATAAAACGCCGCTAATGCCTTTAATATGCAATAGAAAACGACAACGTTTTGATTAAAATACAGAGCAACTTTGCGGCGTTTTCTTCCTAGCGCCTCTAATACCCAACCTTAGTGGCGTTTTTGCCCTTGCGCCGCGAACGCCGTTAAATTCTCAGCCAAAAACTACACCGTTTTTATCAAATTATTAATAACTTTTGCGGCGTTTTTGCTCAAAACGCCGCTAAATCTCACATATTTTACTTAGTATTATTTGTTTCTTTCTTTCTTCTATGTTTCATTAGAATTTTAATTAATTAATTATTAAAATTTTAAGAACTGTTTAAAACTATCTGATAAAATTATAAATTATGTAAGTTTTTTATTTCATTTTTATATTTTTTTATTTTTTCATATATTTTGATCCTATCCAAATTAAATATAAGTAATTACTATATATATATATATATAAAATATCGAATTGTTAATGTTAAATATTTTAAATATAAATTTTAGTAATTAAATGTATCATTTAACAAGCTGTCTAAAATAAACTAAAACCCTAATTAATTTAACCATTCGGTATACATGCATATATAAAGTGATCTATATATATATATATATATATATATATATTATATATCTCTAATTAATTTAATAATATATACTATACATATCTTTGAAATATCTTCAATGATCACTGAACCTCCACCAATTGTAGGATTCTTGACATGTGCTATCAGTGCCCTAGGAACATTGCCAAAATACCGAAATGGGGCATATGCTAGCTAGCTTCCAACCTTCCAAATCCTGTCGTTCATCAATAAATATTTTTAGAACGATCCTTTCTACTATAAATTAGAAGGCTGAACCAGATTTTGTAGGGTAGTGAAAAAGATTTGGAGAAACAAAACCGGACGGTCACTACTTAATATTAAATTTATTATTATATGTTTTACAAACATATAAGAACATATTTAATATATAAATTAATAAAACTAACTAATCTAAGCAACCATGATCCCTAACTTGAGTAGTACCCTTAATTGACACCCTAAACCCTAAATCCCTAACCCCTAACCCCTAAATCTCCTAGCCCCTAAATTCCTAACCCCTAACCCCTAAATCCCTAACCGGCCCTAACCCCTAAACCTTATATCCCAAACCCTAATAATCATATATACCCCCTATATATATACTTCCAAAAAATTCCCTAAATCTTTAATAATCATATATATATATATATATATATATATATATATATATATATATATAGTTGAGTATTGATGAAGTGATATATAACAAAAGGAATGATAGCGAGTTAGGACGTATATATATGCATATATTTTAATTAATTGAATGAGATCAATTCAAATTCACAATTTGATTTAAGTATTTAATTAAATGTTTGTCATGAAATATTATAATTAGTTGAGTATTACGTACTATTTCAACCTTGAATTTAAATTAAATAATATATATTATCCATCAAATTTTTTAATCCTAATAAAAAACATAATTATAAAATTTTAACCTTTTTTTGGATGTTGATCACATCCACAATATATAACCAGATCAGTTGACTTTTATTTTAATTAATCTAAATAATAAACCAATTAAGATAAAATGTTTTTTGCGGCGCTTCAACAAAAACGCCGCTAAAACCTTAACATTAGCGGCATTTATAATAAAAACGCCGCTAAAAATCTTAACTTTAGCGTCGCTTATAACAAAACGCCGGCTAAGACCAAGTATTAGCGGCGCTTCAAAGAAATCACCGCTAAAATACCTTAACTTTAGCGGCGGTTGATTAAAAACGCCACTAAAACCCCGAGCATTAGCGGCGAGATTCTAAAAACGCCGCTGAAAGTAAAAGCATTAGCGGCGCAAATACAAAAACGCCACTAAAGCCCTGCGAAGACCACCAAACGACGTCGTTGGGATTTTTTTTTTGCGGCGTTTTTGACGAAAACGCCGCTAATGCATATTTTCAGCGGCGTTTTCTTAGTAACGCCGCGAAAGCTCATTTTTTAGTGGCGTTTGTTGTTAAGCGCCGCTAATGCCTGACTTTTACCGGCGTTTTTTATAAAAACGCCACTAAAAGTGCCGCTAAAACCCTATTTTGGTGTAGTGTACAACGATTTTTTATGGATTTTTCCAAGAAAATTGAACTGAAATTGATTGAATTACTTAAGGTAACTTAATCGACTTTTATTGTTTTGGATTCATTATTTTTTTAAATTTTTTTATATAATTAAATTTATAGTACCTTCACGGATCATGATTTGGGTAAAAAAACCTTATATAACAAATATATTTATTAAAAATTCATATAAAAATTAAATAATTTTTTTATTGAAATGGTAAAGTTAAATATTTGATATGCATGTCTAAAGTTCAAATCCTATTATGATATTATTTTATTAAAAATATGAAAAGACAGAAACACCCTCATAAAAATACTTTATGGACACTTGACAACATCAACATGCATGGATGGGCTTTCTACCTAAATGGAGCAATCTTGTTCTAAAAATTGATTTCATGATAATATTAATTATTTATCATGCATGATGTTTTGGGTTTAAATCACATTACGATTAAATTTTTATTAATTTATTATATAAAAAGGCAGAAATACCTTCATAAAAATATAAGTTAATTTGCACATGAAAGGATCTTTTAAAAATTTCATAACTATAAAATAAAGAGTTAATGGTATCATATGCAATTTAAACCTTTTGCACCCAATTAAACCCCTAAACTAACAAAATTGACTAAACAAACCTTTTGACTGTTCATAACTAATGGTTACATTGATCTGGCAATTAACACATGCCACATCAACAAAAATAAAAAATTCAAAGAAAAAAAATTCAAACTCAAAATGAATCTAGATAAGGATGCATTTTAAAAAATCATAAAAAAAAATCAAAATTAAAAATATATAAAAATATTAGTACTTATAAAAAATTATTAAAATTATATAAAATAAAAAATAATTAAAAACATAAAAATATTTTATCATTTAATAACTTTTTATATTATTCAAATTATTTGAATCCAAATCAAGGTAGCTAGTACTATAGTGGTGGATGTATCATCTTTTATCTTCGTACTGGTATGTATCGATGCCAACATGTTTCGGTGTACCATTTCAAGTTTATCAATGTTTTTAATTCTTTTTTACACATATATTTATAGTCTAATTTTTAGTTTCTTAATAAGTTATATATTATATATATTTATATGTAAATAAATTATATATTATATCTCCATTTTATTCATGTAAATATATGTTTAAATATATTAATTAGAATCAATAACTTAATTTAATAATTATTAATTTTAAATGTAATTATAAAAAAAATTAAAATGGTTAGGATAAAATAATTTAAGATATCAAAATTTTGTATCAACTTGTACGAGTCGGAACACATTGGTATAAGTTGGTATCGATTAAAATGGACCAAAACACCTAAAACACACCAAAATTTTAATTGAAATGAAACATAGACTACTTGATACCAATTCAAGATCAAAGCGATACATACCGACTGATACGATCAATACCAATATTGTATTGGCTACCATGATTAAAACCATTCTTAGCCTATACATATTATTATTGTAATACACAATTTTAGCCCGGGCTCACAAAAAAATAATAAACCCAAAATAAAAAAACAAAGTCTAAGTCCAGTACAAAATTATATCATTTGGCCCGATCGGAATGGCCCATTACTTGAAAAGGTTAAAGGTCCATCTACAAGCTTATGGAAACATAATCTTCAAGGATATGCAATCTTAGATATGATATGCAATCTTAGAAGATATGATTTTGTAATCTTAGAGATTTAATTTGTAGATACCCTTTAATCTTAGCCGTTGATGTAATTAATCTGTACCGTTAGATTTGGGGAGGCTCAACTATAAATAGAGGCCTCTCCCTTCATTGTAAAGGACTGGAGTTGGGGAGTAATAATAATTCTTAAGAGTATTTACTCAAATTTCTCTCTCTTGCGTTCTTATTTTCTGTAGCTTGTTCTTATTTTGTTGATTTGTGTATAATTTATTTATTGATTTGTATATTGTCTCTAATGAATTTTTTTTATATTTATATTTATATATATACGCACATATCTATGTTTTTTTATTTGCTTAAATACAAACTTATACCTTTAACACATATGTTATAATATATATATATATATATATATATATATAAATATATATATATGTATATTTATATATTTTTCTTTATTTTCATAAATGCATTATATATATTTTGTTATAAATTCTATAGTCCAAAATTTTATATGTAAACCCATGTGTATGTCTTTTATTCTTTATAATTTCAATATATATATTATGTACCTTTTATTCTTTATATTTTTTGTTTATTTCCTTCATTTGTTTATTGATTTATGCTTTCATTTACATTTTAAAAGAATGTCTTTTTTTTTTTTGCTCATTTATTTGATACTTTACATGTCATTGTTTATTTTTTTTTCTTATTTATGTTTATATTATGTCTATATCATTGTTGTATTTATTATTGTTATTTGTTAAAGTGGCATTTATATATACATCCAATGAAAAATTATATTGTTTTTTACTCGAATTTATAAAATAGAAAACTTCGAAAATAAAGTGTAACACCCCTAACCCGTGTCCGTCGCCGGATCTAGGGTTATTAGGTATTACCGGACATAACATAACTCATTAAATAAAAAAATATAATTAAATTTATGTACCATAGCTGAACACATATTAAAACCAAACAAATAAATTTAATCTATTTATTATCTGAAATTCTTAGCAGAATTATTCCTTAACATAGTAAGATTTTTTTATTTATTTCTTTATTAATATT
This sequence comes from Gossypium turneri, assembly GCA_008044935.1. NCBI lineage: Eukaryota > Viridiplantae > Streptophyta > Magnoliopsida > Malvales > Malvaceae > Gossypium > Gossypium turneri. The sequence continues at coordinate 5,577,541 of CP032576.1, forward strand.
TAAATCTTTGTGCACATAATATGCCATAACCAAAATATTATAATTCTAACATAATGAGCACATGATTAAATTTAATATTACATACAACTTCTATACACATGTACAATTACTCATAAATATTAACCTCAAATGGACCTATGCATATACCATCATAACATAGCCAATTGATTTTCATATATAAGTCATATCGATCAGTTCCAACTTATACATAATCAACTTAACCTCATTCAATACTCTCACATTTAGCATGTGATTTATTTTATAATTAAGTCAAATATCCCTATATCACCTATTATATCCTAAATCCAAATGATTAAGACAAACATACTATTTACTTAATCATCTCAATCTAATATGCCAAAAACAATAAATCAAAATATAACCTTTTAAATATCATACCATAGTCGATTATATGTCATACCAAAATCCAACAAACCATGCACAAAATAATATGAACATATACTACATCTTAGTCCATAAAAGCTAATGCATTAATAAAATTTCAAAACAAAAGAGATAAGCCATTTTCGCATGGCTAATAATCTCATCTATATACATTGATTCCAAATCAACATTTCAACTATGCTATACATGCCATAAGATCGGATTCAAACTTAACAAAATACCAAAAGGCGAGTCGATAGTGTGATAGACTATGCTGACGATCCCTGACCTCGTAACGCGTCTCCAAAATCTATAAAACATAAAAATAAATTGAACACACCCAAAGTAAGCGATTAAAGCTTAGTAAGTCATAAGCAAAAATTTACAGATATATTTATATCGATACTTATTTAATCATTAAGTTAAATAAACAAATCATATGACCAAATATACATAAATATTTAGCAAAGTCAAATATTCAATAAATCATTATGCCGAAATATGGATATACTCAAATAGATAACTCATACTTTATATTACATTTGAAACTATTAACAATTTAATACAATCAACTTACCTTATCACTAATTAAACAAATGGTTAATACATACCTGAATCATTTAACTCTCTTAGCACATTTATTTTCTTTTACCATTTCTCACGTAAAACTTGTTAAACATAGAGCCTTATATAAAATACCGGCATAAAGCCTGCTAGGCACAAAGCCCGATACATTTCACCGGCACAGAGCCTGCTAGGCATAAAACCTGATACATTTCACCGGCACAGAGCCTGCTAGGCATAAAGTCCAATACATTTCACCGGCACAGAGCCTGCTAGGCATAAAGCCCGAACTTACAAAATTGTTCTTCACCTAATTCACATCTAAAGTAAATCGTTCTCGGAATACAAACGATTCACTATATTACATTTGGCCATAGCTTATCTAACTTCAAATAATTTATTTCAATGTATAACAAATATATATATACATTCGGCCATAGTTTAATTCATTTCTCTGCATAAAAATTACATATACATTCAGCTATAGATTAATTCATTTCAATGTATAACAAATATATATACACATTCGGCCATAGTTTAATTTATTTCTCTGCATAACAATTACATATACATTCAGCTATAGATTAATTCATTTCTATATATATATATATATACACATTCGGCCATAACCTATGTAATTTCAAATAATTTATTTCAATGTATAACAAATATATATACATTCAGCCATAGTTTAATTCATTTCTCTGCATAACAATTACATATAGATTAATTCATTTTCATGCATAACAAATATATTTATATATATACATTCATAGTTAATTTAACATTTAAACTCTTATTGACTTACCTCAGATGTCGTCGACTGTTAATTCGGCTGTTCGACCACTTTTGTCTTTCCCCGATCCAAATTCGACTTCTTTAATTCTTGATCTAAATAAATTCAAATTAAACTTATTTAAACATTATTCCATCAAATTTAGCCTAAATTCACATAAATGGAAAATTTACAATTTTACCCCTAACATTTTACATTTTTCACAATTTAGTCCTTTTTTGCACAAAACACAAAATATTCCAAATTAATTTTACTATAGTATGGCCGAATACTCCCTAATCTCATATAGGTCCTTGCATTTCATTTATTTCACATTCTAGTCCCTCAATTTAATATTTTCTTAATTAGTCCTTAATAAACATTTTTATCAAAAATTACTAATTATAACATGAAAATCTAACAACATATATTTATTTTCCTCCTATTAACATCATAAAACTCAAGCATTCATCAATGGCACATTTCAAAATTATCCACAATTCACAAAATTAAGACATGGGTTTTAAAGTATACGAAGCAACGATCTCAGAAACGTAAAAATTATCAAAAGCCAAGCAAAATACATACCAAATTTTAGCTTCCAAACTGTCGAATGTTTAAAACACCAAAGGTGTTCTTGGTTCTTCAATTTTCGGCAAAACCAAGCCAAATGCATGTTTTATTTTATTTAATACATATAAATACCTAATTTACTATTTTAACCTTTATTTATTCATTTAAAATCCACTAACATTTGTCTATAATAGTCCAATCATAATTTATTTGGTATGATATCAACATAAGGACTCCACATTGGAAAAACCATAGCAATAAAGTACTTTAACAATTAACTAGCCACTTTTGCATTTTACGCGATTAAGTCCTTTTAACAAATTAAACACACAAATGGTCAAATTAATTTACGAAAATTTCACACAATCAAATTCAAATATCATAGACACAGAAAATAATACTAAAATATTTTTTTTTAGACTCAGATTTGTGGTCCCGAAACCACTATTTTGATTAGGGTCAAAATCCGGGTTGTTACAACTCTCCCCCCCTTTAGGATTTTCGTCCCCGAAAATCTTACCGGTGAATAGGTTTGGATAACGCTCTTTCATTGTATCTTCTGACTCCCAAGTTGCTTCTTCAACTCTGTGTTTATGCCACAGTACTTTAACTAACGGAATTTTCTTATTTCGTAATTATTTAATCTCACGAGCCAGAATGCTAATCGGTTCTTCTTCATATGACATATCAGAGTTAATTTCAATCTCCGTCGGACTAATCACATGTGAAGGATCAGATCGGTATCTACGGATCGAAACATGGAATACATTGTGAATGTTTTCTAACTCAGGCGGTAACATCAATCTATAAGCAACCGGTCCGACACGCTGTATAATCTCATACGGTCCAATGAATCTCGGACTCAATTTGCCTTTACGTCCAAATCTGAGTATTTTCTTCCACGGTGAGACTTTCAAAAACACTTTATCCCCAATTTGAAATTCTATATCCTTTCTTTTCAAATCCACATAAGATTTCTGACGGTCCGATGCTGATTTTAGACTATCCCGAATCACTTTCACTTTCTGTTCAGTCTCTTTAATCAAATCAACCCCGTGTATCTTATTTTCACTGAGCTCGGTCCAATACAATGGTGTACGACATTTGCGATCGTACAAAGCCTCGTAAGGTGCCATTTTGAAACTAGATTGAAAGCTATTATTATAAGCAAATTCAATCAAAGGTAAATATCGTTCCCACGTCCCGTCAAACTCGAGAATGCAACATCTCAACATATCCTCAAGTATCTGAATGATTCGTTCAGATTGACCATCTGTTTGCGGGTGAAAAGTTGTGCTAAAATGTAGTTTCGTACCTAAAGCATCTTGTAGTTTTTTCCAAAATCGTGATGTGAATCTAGGGTCTCTGTCCGAAACAATAGAAATAGGTACTCCGTACAATCTCACAATCTGAGAAATATATAATTCAGCAAGTTTATCAAGTGAATAATCAATACGAACCGGAATAATGTGAGCCAATTTTGTCAATCTATCAACAATAACCCAAATTGCATCTTTCTTGCTCGGTGTCAACGGTAAACCGGATACAAAATCCATCGTAACTCTGTCCAATTTCCATTCAGGTATCATGATCGGCTGAAGCAACCCAGAAGGTACCTGATGCTTAGCTTTTACTTGCTGACATATTAAACATTTCGAAACAAAGTCAGAAATGTCTCGTCTCATACCATGCCACCAATAGTGCTGTTTCATATCGTTATACATTTTCGTGCTACCTGGATGAACAGAAAATCGACTATTATGAGTTTCATTTAAAATCATCTGAATTAACTTTGAATTTTTCGGAACACATAATCGGTTTCTGAATCTCAAACAATCCTCAGCATCAACTAAAAACTCCGAATCAACATTTAAGTCACACTGAGCTCATTTTGCAATTAAATCTTCATCGACTTTCTGAGCTTCACAAATCTGTTGAACAAATAACGGTTTTGCTTTCAACTCAGCTACTATCGCACCATCATCAGACATAGCCATATGCGCGTTCATTGCACGCAAAACAAACAGTGATTTTCGACTTAGGGCATCAGCAACAACATTAGCCTTTCCCGGATGATAGTCAATCACAAGCTCGTAATCTTTCAACAATTCTAACCATCGGCGCTGTCTCAAATTCAGATCTTTCTGAGTCATCAAATATTTCAGGCTTTTGTGATTGGAATAAACATGACATTTTTCACCAAACAGATAGTGACGCCATATTTTTAACGCAAATACAATAGGAGCCAATTCCAGATCATGCGTCGGATAGTTCTTTTCATGCGGCTTTAACTGTCTCGAGGCATAGGCTACAACTTTGCCTTCCTGCATCAAAACACAGCCCAAACCATTTAAAGATGCATCACTATAGATAACAAACTCTTTACCCGATTCGGGCTGAACTAAGACTGGAGCTTCGGTCAAAAGAACTTTCAACTGATCGAAACTTTTCTGGCACTTTTCTGACCACTCAAACTTAACGTCTTTTTGTAGTAACTTTGTCATCGGGGTCGCAATCATAGAGAACCCTTTCACGAACCGTCTATAATAACCAGCGAGCCCCAGAAAGCTTCAAACTTCAGAGACATTTCTCGGAGGTTTCCAATCAAGTATAGCTGAAATTTTACTCGGATCAACCCGAATACCCGATGCTGACACAACATGGCTCAGAAAACTGACTTCGCGTAACCAGAACTCACATTTACTGAACTTTGCATACAACTATTTATCTCGCAAAGTTTGTAACACAAGTCTCAGATGTTCGACATGCTCGGTTTCATCACAAGAGTAGATCAAAATATCATCTATATATACTACCACAAACTGGTCCAGATACTGTCTAAAGATTTGATTCATCAAATCCATGAAAACAACAGGTGCATTAGTAAGTCTGAAAGGCATAACCAAAAACTTATAATGTTCGTACCTCGTTCGGAAAGCTGTCTTTGGCACATCAGAGTCTTTAACTCGCAACTGATAATAACCTGATCTCAAATCTATCTTCGAAAACACTGAATCCCCTTTTAGCTAATCGAACAAATCATCAATACGTGGCAACAGATATTTATTCTTTATAGTCACCTTATTGAGCTGCCGGTAATCAATACACATTCTCATCGTTCCGTCTTTCTTTTTCACAAATAGAACTGGTGCACCTCAAGGAGAGAAACTCGGTCGTGCGAAACCTTTATCAGTCAACTCTTGTAACTGTACTTTCAATTCTTTTAATTCGGTCGGTGCTATACGGTACGGAGCTATTGGAATTGGAGTCGTCCCTGGTACTAACTCAATACCAAACTCTACCTCTCGAATAGGTGGCAACCCCGATAATTCTTCGGGAAACACATCTGAATACTCACACACTACTGGTACGGATTCAATCTTCTTTTTGGTCACTTTACTATCAATAACAAATGCAAGGTAAGCTTCACAACCTTTTCTCACATACTTCTGAGCCGACATTGAGGATATTATTGCTGGTAAACCATTCAGATCATTAGATTCAATCCGAATAATCTCATCATTCTAACACCGTAGATCAATAGTTTTCCGTTTGCAGTTTACTATAGCATCATGCAGAGTTAACCAATCCATACCCAGAATTATATCAAACTCGTCGAATGGCAACAACATCAAATCAGCTAGAAAACATAAATCTCGAATCATCAACGGACAATTCTTGTACACTTTGTCAACTAAAACACATCGGCCTAGGGGGTTTGATACTTTAATTTCAAACTCAGTAGACTCAACAGGTAGAGTCTTACTGAATACTAAAGTCTCACACATATAAGAATGAGTCGAACCAGGATCAATCAATGCAATAACATTAGTATCATAAAGAGTGAAAGTACTAGTAATAACATCTGGAGAAGAAGCCTCCTCTCGAGCACAGATGGCATATGCTCTGGCAGGTGCACGAGCCTCAGATCGAACTGTCGTGTCCTTTGTCCCTCTCTGACTACCACTAACATTACCCGTATGCCTGGGTGGTCCACCTCGTACTGACATATTACTCGGTCTGGTACTCTGTACAGTATTTTACTCGACCACCATCGGACACTCTCGAATAAAATGATCATTTGATCCACACTTAAAGCAAGACCGATCATGTAATCTGCAATCTCCTGGATGCCATTTACCATAATGCTTGCATTCTGATCTATTTTGTCGAGCATTACCCACACTCGCAACTGAAGTAGCTCGTGAACTCACAGGAGTCCATCTTGATCATGTTTAGGAAACCCTACAGTAGCTTTGGATCGGCTATGATCCTCTCTAAATTTCCTTGAGGTCGACTGGAACGATTTACTAAATGATCTTTTACGGGAATCTCAAGCTTCATAGTCAGCTTTTCTCTTCTCTTTCCCGAGCTCCTCGGCTTTACAAGCTCGTTCAACAAGTACTACGAACTCTTTTATCTCAAGTATGCCAACTAACAGTTTAATATCTTCATTCAGCCCATCTTCAAATCTTTTAAACATAATAGCTTCAGTCGAAACACACTCTCGAGCATATCTACTGAGTCTCACAAATTTCCACTCATATTCTGTCACTGTCATCCGACCCTATTTCAGTTCAAGAAATTCCTTACGTTTCTAATCAATGAATCTCTAACTGATGTATTTCTTACGGAACTCAGTCTGAAAGAATTCCCAGGTCACTCGTTCTTTTGGAACTATCGATACTAGTGTATTCCACCAGTCCCGTAGCAAAGATATGGCACATTTCAAGCACTCATCAGGGGTGCAAGATAACTCATCAAACACTCAATTAGTATTATCGAGCCAGAATTCAGCTCGCTCAGCATCATCATCATCAGTGGCTCTGAACTCTTCGGCCCCGTGTTTCCGAATTTTATCAACAGGAGGCTTAAATAATCTCATCAGATCACTCACTTGAGGTATAACAGGAACTGAAGATGGATTAATTGGGGGTGGAGGTTGTTGTGCAGCTGAATTAGTCCGAATATATTGAGTAAACCAGTCGTTCATCATTTGGTAGAAGGCTTGTTTAGCCTCTCCCTCCTGGTTACTCGAGGTCGGTCTAGAATCTACCGGCTCTATCCCTTGTACGGGAGCAGGTGCTATACTCTCAACATCATCAGCTACGGCTCGGTCGGGATCCATTACTATACAAAAACACATTTTTAGATGTCAGAAGTCATCACACTATCTCAGTATAAAATATGGCATGTACAGCTAGACTCATACACGCTACGTTAGTCCTAGAATCGACTAAACTGTAGTTCTGATACCAATAAAATTATAACATCCCTAACCCGTGTCCGTCGCCGGATCTAGGGTTATTAGGTATTACCGGACATAACATAACTCATTAAATAAAAAAAAATTAATTAAATTTATGTACCATAGCTGAACACATATTAAAACCAAACAAATAAATTTAATCTATTTATTATCTAAAATTCTTAGCAGAATTATTCCTTAACATAGTAAGATTTTTTATTTATTTATTTATTAATATTTAAATCCTTGTGCACATAATATGCCATAACCAAAATATTATAATTCTAACATAATGAGCACATGATTAAATTTAATATTACATACAACTTCTATACACATGTACAATTACTCATAAATATTAACCTCAAATGGACCTATGCATATACCATCATAACATAGCCAATTGATTTTCATATATAAGTCATATCTATCAGTTCCAACTTATACATAATCAACTTAACCTCATTCAATACTCTCACATTTAGCAAGTGATTTATTTTATAATTAAGTCAAATATCCTAAATCCAAATGATTAAGTCAAACATACTATTTACTTAATCATCTCAATCCAATATGCCAAAAACAATAAATCAAAATATAACCTTTTAAATATCATACCATAGTCGATTATATGTCATACCAAAATCCAACAAACCATGCACAAAATAATATGAACATATACTACATCTTAGTCCATAAAAGCTAATGCATTAATAAAATTTCAAAACAAAAGAGATAAGCCATTTTCGCATGGCTAATAATCTCATCTATATACATTGATTCCAAATCAACATTTCAACTATGCTATACATGCCATAAGATCGGATTCAAACTTAACAAAATACCAAAAGGCGAGTCGATAGTGTGATAGACTATGCTGACAATCCCTGAGCTCGTAACGCTTCTCCAAAATCTATAAAACATAAAAATAAATTGAACACACCCAAAGTAAGCGATTAAAGCTTAGTAAGTCATAAGCAAAAATTTACAGATATATTTATATCGATACTTATTTAATCATTAAGTTAAATAAACAAATCATAAGACCAAATATACATAAATATTTAGCAAAGTCAAATATTTAATAAATCATTATGCCGAAATATGGATATACTCAAATAGATAACTCATACTTTATATTACATTTGAAACTATTAACAATTTAATACAATCAACTTACCTTATCACTAATTAAACAAATGGTTAATACATACCTGAATCATTTAACTCTCTTAGCACATTTATTTTCTTTTACCATTTCTCGCGTAAAACTTGTTAAACATAGAGCCTTATATAAAACACCGGCATAAAGCCTGCTAGGCACAAAGCCCGATACATTTCACCGGCACAGAGCTTGCTAGGCATAAAGCCTAATACATTTCACTGGCACAGAGCCTGCTTGGCATAAAGCCCAATACATTTCACCGGCACAGAGCCTGCTAGGCATAAAGCCCGAACTTACAAAATTGTTCTTCACCTAATTCACATCTAAAGTAAATCGTTCTCGGAATACAAACAATTCACTATATTACATTCGGCCATAGCTTATGTAACTTCAAATAATTTTTTCAATGCATAACAAATATATATATATATATATATACACATTCGGCCATAGTTTAATTCATTTCTCTGCATAACAATTACATATACATTCAGCTATAGATTAATTCATTTCAATGTATAACAAATATATATATACACATTCGGCCATAGTTTAATTTATTTCTCTGCATAACAATTACATATACATTCAGCTATAGATTAATTCATTTCAATGTATAACAAATATATATATATATACATTCGGCCATAGTTTAATTTATTTCTCTGCATAACAATTACATATACATTCAGCTATAGATTAATTCATTTCAATGTATAACATATATATATATATATATATATATATATATATATATACATTCGGCCATAACCTATGTAATTTCAAATAATTTATTTCAATGTATAACAAATATATATACATTCGGCCATAGTTTAATTCATTTCTCTGCATAACAATTACATATAGATTAATTCATTTTCATGCATAACAAATATATTTATATATATACATTCATAGTTAATTTAACATTTAAACGCTTATTGACTTACCTCAGATGTCGTTGACTGTTAATTCGGCTATTCGACCACTTTTGTCTTTCCCCGATCCAAATTCGACTTCTTTAATTCTTGATCTAAATAAATTCAAATTAAACTTATTTAAACATTATTCCATCAAATTTAGCCTAAATTCATATAAATGGGAAATTTACAATTTTACCCCTAACATTTTAAATTTTTCACAATTTAGTCCTTTTTTTGCACAAAACACAAAATATTCCAAATTAATTTTACTATAGTATGGCCGAATACTCCCTAATCTCATATAGGTCCTTGCATTTCATTTATTTCACATTCTAGTCCCTCAATTTAATATTTTCTTAATTTAGTCTTTAATACACATTTTTATCAAAAATTACTAATTATAACATGAAAATCTAACAACATATATTTATTTTCCACCTATTAACATCATAAAACTCAAGCATTCATCAATGGCACATTTCAAAATTATCCACAGTTCACAAAATTAAGACATGGGTTTTAAAGTATACGAAGCAACGATCTCAGAAACGTAAAAATTATCAAAAGCCAAGCAAAATACATACCAAATTTTAGCTTCCAAACTGCCGAATGTTTAAAACACCAAAGGTGTTCTTTGTTCTTCAATTTTCGGCAAAACCAAGCCAAATGCATGGCCACTTTGATGTTTTATTTTATTTAATACATATAAATACCTAATTTACTATTTTAACCTTTATTTATTCATTTAAAATCCACTAACATTTGTCTATAATAGTCCACTCATAATTTATTTGGTATAATATCAACATAAGGACTCCACATTGGAAAAACCATAGCAATAAAGTACTTTAACAATTAACTAGCCACTTTTGCATTTTACGCGATTAAGTCCTTTTATCAAATTAAACACACAAATGGTCAAATTAATTTACGAAAATTTCACACAATAAAAATCAAATATCATAGACATAGAAAATAATACTAAAATATATATATTTTTTTTTTTAGACTCGGATTTGTGGTCCCGAAACCACTGTTCCGATTAGGGTCAAAATCCGGGTTGTTACATAAAGGCAATACTCGAATTTAGACTCTTCGAAAAGATTGAGCCCTAACGTATTGGGTTCTAATTTTCTTCGTTGAATTTAATTATCGAGAATGTTTTTAAAACAAACAAAATAAAAAGCTTGTCATCGGGAATTCAATATGTTATGTCCTAATGCATTGGATGTGACGTGTTGATTTCTCGAGATAAAAATTTTTTTTCTTTCTAAAAATTAATAAAGGAAATATTCAATGTTTAGGATTTTGAGAAATTGTGCCCTAATGTATTGGGCCGCGATTTCTTCTTAAATCTTAAACAATTGAATATTCTTTTAAATTTTATTACATGAGTTTCTTAGACAAACTCATTTTTGAAGAAATAAAATATCGTGCCCTAATGCATTGGGTGTGACATTTTCTTCTCCAAAATGAGAGAGTCTTAATGAACAACTTAATTTAACTAAGGATCGTATTTTTCAACTCTCGACATCAGGACAATAATTAATCAATTTGGTACCAATTTTTGGGCGTTACGAGGGTGCTAATCCTTCCTCGTACGTAACTGACTCCCGAACCCATTTTTCTAAAACTCGTAGACCAAGGTCACTTTTAGGTGATCCAATCACACCTTAATAAAAGATTGGTGGCGACGCCAATTTTCATCGACAACTAATTTTTGTTTCTCAAAATAAAAGTTGGTTTCGACAATTATTTTTTGAATAATCTCATTATGTGTCTTGATCATATCTGCTCTTTTTGACACAATGCCTAGAACTACCCATAGCTCCTTCCAACCGATAACTAAGAGGATAGTGTGCTTCAGTGCACTCAAACCCACGTTCTCCTGCATTGACAACAATGCCAATACCAATCGAGCTAAGACTCAACCCACTACACTGAAAATATTTTAATTAGTACTTAGTAGCCATAATCACTTTTATTATTTGGCCATAAAACTCCCATTATTTTATGATTTAATGATTGAAAAAGATAAATTAAAAAAGAAAACCCATATAGCAACTCTTGTCTTGACCCTATTAAAGTTCTAAAGTCTAGTGAATCAATGTGGGCCTTCTGAATTTCAGGCCAATTATTTGGATTTTGGCTTATTTGCCTAATTCTGAAAGTCTCAGCTGATACATGTCCCCAATAATTCTGCTGTTAGCTCAATATATAATGAACTTTTACCCTTTAACAAGATCTCATTAATTTTTTTTTATAGATTTATAATAAATTTGTTATATTTTATTTAATTTATAATATTTTTAAATTTATTAGTATATACAACAAATTTTATTAGTAAAAAAATTATCAGTGATAACAAAAATCATGAGAGTATCAAATATTCTAAGGAAGTATCAAGAAACTATGAGAGAGTATAAAAATTATGAGCATGTATCAAAAAACATGAGAAAGCGGGTACCCAAAAACTTGCTTTATTTATTTAATTACTTCAGGATAGCTCAAGCAGAGTTATATGTTAGAGTTTTTTACTTTGGTCTCTACAATTATTTTATTTATGAGTAAATTATCTATATATCGTGTTTTATTTTGTCCTAAATAATGGTGATCGAATTTGATTAATAAAGAGTTTGGAGATCACATACTTTGTCCCATAAGATTGATCGTTTTCCTTTTAAGCCTTTGTATTGAAGATTTATATACTAATTTTACTTGGCTTATAGGGCTTTAATGTAGGGTAAATATTGGAGGTTTTAATCCAAGATTAATCTACTAACATAAATGCCTCATTTTTCCGATAAATAGGCATCCTATTCGTGTGGATGGATGCATCTTTTGGAAAGTGTTTGTGTTAATTTTGTTTGTGTCATTGATACTGATTTACTCTGCACTCATTTCATAACCATTATTGGAGAGATTTGAATTTGTTGCAAGTGAAATATTTGGGTGAGTGGTTGTAGCAAGTTGGGGTTATCTGTTGGAACAGGGATTATCTATTAAAGCTTCATTTTTGAGAATAGATTGAGATTTAATCAATAGGTTATTGGATCAATTATTGAATAAATCATTTAAGGAGAGAGGCATCGTAAAGTAAAATTATTTCTGAATGTATTTATCTCTCTCTTTACTCTCTTTGTTTATTGCCTTGTCCAACCTCATGTCCGGACATCACTTTGAATAAGAAGCAAATTGATTACATTTTCACAAGTTAGGTTTTAGTCCAATTGCACCACAAGTTGCAACTACATGTAACTAGAACCATAATTTCTCCAACGAGTTGAACCAAAAAAACCGATTAAACCAGTAAAAACCGGTTGCATTGGTAAAAAAAATGTTTGAATCAGATTTAAGTTAGTTTAAATATTTAATATTATTGTTATAATTTATTAAATCAATACTTATGTTTCTATTATTATTTATTTGTGCTTATTAACTTTTTGCTATCATTTTTTTTAATTTTTAATTTTTTATAAATTTTCTTATTTTGTAATTATCGAACCAATAATTAACCGATTTAATCGAAAATGAATAATCTGACAAATTCTACCACTTATACTATTGATAAATATATAATTATAATTTTATATAAGTGGGTAGGGATGGAGGCTTGATTTTTTTTTGTTTGATATATAATTATTTTAAATTAATTTGGTCTATTATTAGATATTAATATGGTTGAAGTTGACATAAATTTGTAAAATTTCTTATTAAAAAAGCTAACCATTCATCATTTAATCATTTTTATCCGTACATAAATTTGACCCGTGGGAGAAAAAAGTAAACTTTTAATTTAACTCCTACGTAAAATCAAAAGCAAAATTGAAGTGATTTCCCCGTTTTTGCGATTCCGGAATCAATTAGGGTTTTTAAAGCCCGTTCAATTAGTGTATCTCCAGAATGTTCGCTTTACAAACAATATAACGAAACAGTCGAACACTTGTTCCAGGACTGTAATTTCGCCATGGCGATCTGGTTTGGTTGCCATTTTTCACTACGTCAACAATTGCAGCATTCTGGCACACTTTAATAGTGGGGTTTTTTTACCTAAATATGATGAAAAAAAAAAAATTACTAAAATAGGGTGTCAGAAAAAGTATTTATCAAAATGGATTACTTTTTTCATTAGAGGCTATTAGATAGGGGCCAATGAATAAAAAAATAATAATTTTTTTTGAATAAAATATTTTTATATTTTTTAATAATTTTTTAAAAAAATACGGGTCAAAATACAGTTAACGGGTCGGCTCGGGTCGTGTGGCGCCTATCAGGTAGGCGCCAATGAAGGTGCCTCATAGAGAGGCGCCAATGGTGGCCTTCTGCGAAGAGAAGGAGAAGAAGAAGAAGAAAGAAAAAAAAAAGATAATGTATTTTTTTAGTAAATAATTTTATTTATAATTTAAAAAGTTTATAGTTTGTGAATTTTTTAGAAGATATTTTAGAAGATATTGTGAATTTTTTGTTATTAATTATTAATTATAAATTATCTATATTTAGTGTTTAGGGCAATTTACCAAAAAAAGCCCTTTTTTTTAAAAATTACCGAAATAGGCCGGTTTTTTTATTATTTACCGGAATGGGCCATTTTCCGTGAAATCGCTGCCACGTAAGCCCGATGTCAGGGTACGTGACAGGTCATCGCGTCCACGTCAGCGCGACCTGCTGACGTGGACGCGATGACCTGTCACGTAGCGCGTTCCCGGGGACGCGATTTTTGGGCTGATTTTACGTTTGGGTTTTTTGCCTTTTAGGGTTTAGGGTGCAGGCTTTTTAGGGGTTAGGGGTCTCGGAAAGTTTTTTTTGAGTTGACCTATATGGTCAAATAGTGGTAAATCGCTTCTACTAGGATGCTATTTGAAAAGAAATTGAGAAATCGTGCCCTCGTGGACGCGATTTCGCTACAGTGGTCATGTAAGAAATAATTTTTTTTGACGTGTTTTGAGCAAATAGTATAAAATCGCTGATACCAGGATGCTATGTGAGAAGAAATTGTGAAATCGCGTCCACGAGGACGCGATTTCGCTACAGTTGGTCATGTCGAAAATCATTTATTTTTGACGTTTCTGAGTAAATAGTGTCAAATCGCGCTCTCGTGGACGCGATTTTGCTACAGTAGCAAGTTTGGGCTGAGGCTATAAATTAGGCAGAAATTGTTCTTAGTATGCATAACTAAGAGCAGAAAAATTTTAGAAAGGGTAAGAAAGTTAGAGTTTCAAAATGAATGAACGTATTAGTGCTGTTATTTACTACGATGGTGAGGTTTGCCACACCGAGAATGGTGTTGTGTTTTTGTCGGAGAATACAGTGCGACTGTCATTTAGCCAAAATATAGATTTGACAGAACTCCGTAAAAGAATTAGGCGTAAAATCTTCGGAACGACGCCAATGAAAGTTCTGTCAATAACGTATCGATTTTGTTCTTCTGTTGATCCGGTGACATATGACTCGTTCGACATAAAAGGTGCTCGTAGCTTAGAGGCAATGGTGCAGACTCATCTTGCTAGCGGAGCAACTTATATTGAGTTATATGTACAATTTACGTCGCCAACTGATGTACTTCCGTCCGGTGTTCGAGATGTTTACACGACCCCTGGCCGACACTTGGTTAGCGTGTTACAAAATACGGAACAGCCCATGTTCGGTAGTAGTTTCGAATGCACATCCCCCAAGACACTCTGTCGGTGGATGGGACATGTACGTCGGTGGCTCGACGTTTGACGCTGGAAATACGAGCTGGGGAACTGCATCAAGTTCTACTAGATGGCAATCTACGTCTAATTGGGGACGTTATCAAATGCCCAGAAGAAGGGATGACGTACTACCTACGACATCAACTGGTGAGGGGACGTCGTACGCTGCAGATGATTGTGGGTTAGAAGATGACTCCGATGTGAATCCACCTCGAGAGCCCGGGCCGGATGGTGCAGAGGTGGGATTATTTTCTGAACCGGAGCCTATTCCAATAGAAAGTGAAGATGGTGATAGGAGTGCAAATGATGAAGAAGATGCACGATTCAGAGCATACTCACCTCCAGCCCACATGCATAATGTCGATCTGTCAGCAGATGATGCGTTAGAGTTTCCAGATCTACCACACCGAATGCGCGATCGTACAAGTTCGGGGGTAGATCTCGGTGAACTTGAAGTTGGTAATCAGTTTACCAATAAGGATAGTTTTATTGGTGCTTTGAAACAGCATAGCATAAAAAATGGCGTTAATTACCACGTCGTTAAATCAAAATCTGATAAGTTCGAGGTGAAGTGTGCCATGTAAGACGGCACATGTTCATGGAAAATCGTCGCCTCGATAAGGAAGAGGACAGGGTTGTGGGAGATCAAAAAGTACAAAGGTCCACATACATGTGCTGCAGGTATAGTCTTGAATGTCTCTGAATATTATTTTTAGTGCCTAATGTACGAGTAACTAATGTACTCCCTCCCTCTGTAGGTGTGTCAGAAGATCATCCGAAAATGGATTTAGCTATGTTGGCTAGCTTGATACTGCCCACGTTAAAAGAAGATCCTCGGACTTCAGTGCCGGTGATAATTGCCAATATCTGTAGCCAAATGGGGTACACGTCCTCTTACCGCAAGGCTTGGATAGCTAAGCAAAAGGCATTGGAGAAGATGCATAGTGGGTGGGACGCCTCATATAATGAAATATGGCAATGGTGTCAGGTGCTAGAGAGATACGTCTCAGGTGCCGTCACAGACCTTGAAACGGAACATGCATACTACAACGGTCGATTGCTTCGTGGATGCCAAGTGTTCAAACGCCTATTTTGGACATTTAAGCAATGCCGAGATGCATTTCCGTACTGCAAGCCGTTGGTTCAAATTGACGGTACCTTCATGTTTGGTAGGTACACTCATCGGCTATTGGTTGCAGTGGCACAGGACGGCGGTGGGAGAATTCTTCCAATTGCATATGCAATAACACTGGGGGAGTCGTCTGATGACTGGGATTTCTTTCTCTCTAGGTTAAGGAGGCATGTGTGCCCCCAACCTGATATCTGTGTTATTTCAGATCAGGGCGCCGGTATACTAGCTGCATTTGATCGAGATGGAAGCTCGTGGCAGCGTACACACCATAGATATTGCCTGAGACACGTTGCTTCGAACTACTACAGGCAATATCCATCTAAGACGGAACGACGACAAGTGACCAACATGGGTATTTACTGTATAACTGTATTATTTCATTTGTCAATGTAGGAATTAGTTTTATTGGTAGAAGCGGTATAAATATGACCTATGTTCTTATATTGGTAGGGTATGAAATGAATAAAGATCGTTTCCACGAGATGTTGGCAATCTTGCGTTCCCAAAACGGAGAAGGGGCGGACTACCTATGCAACATACGTTTCGAACAGTGGGCACAAGCATACGACGGAGGTCTACGATATGGCCATATGACATCGAACCTGGCAGAATGCATAAATTCTGTTCTTAAAGGAACGCGCTATCTACCGATAACAGCGGCCGTGCGAGAGACATATTTTCGTTTGGCGGTGCTATTTCCGAAGCGAGCAGCAACTTATGCAGGCCAGATGCAGGGTGGGCATGTATTATGCAGTAAGGTAGTTGAAGAAATTAACAAGGCGAAGGCGAGGGCAAACATCATGCACGCTGTGTGTCACGATCGAGACAATTTATGGTTTCACGTGACGGAGTTCGACATACCGCACCAAGGTGTTGTTGGCGGGCAATATCGTGTACACTTGCGAAACAGGACTTGTGACTGTGGGAAGTTCGATGCACTTCGTTATCCATGCGCTCATGTTATTACAGCCTGCCAGAAACTCCATCTGGATCCGCTAAGTTATGTGGACGAAGTGTACAAATTAGAAAACATGTACAACGTATGGAGACACGTTTTCCCACCGGTCCCAGATGAACGTAAGTGGCCGCCCGTATCTCTTGCTCCTTTTAAGCTGTTACCGGATAGAGAATTGCGTCGGAAGCCTAAGGGTCGACCTTGCTCCACTAGAATACGGAACAATATGGATATCCGTGAAGCAGCCAGCCAACAGAAGTTGTGCGGATGGTGTAGGAACCCAG
Organism: Gossypium turneri; assembly: GCA_008044935.1. NCBI lineage: Eukaryota > Viridiplantae > Streptophyta > Magnoliopsida > Malvales > Malvaceae > Gossypium > Gossypium turneri. The sequence goes on from CP032576.1 coordinate 5,595,237, forward strand.
GCCATACAAGTCGATCATGCCCTAATCGCAATAGTTGAATGTAATTTTAGAAACCATTACATTTTATTCAATTATTAATTCATAATTATATTAATTGTTAGTAAATTTATCAAATTACTACAATTTCGAATAATGTTAGTACCAATCAAAACATTTGAGCTCGTCATATACCTGGATTATGTCAAACTACAATTTCTTAAATGGTTAGTAAGATTATCAAATTAGGTTAGGGTTTTTAATTAAGTTAAATTAGGTGGAGGTGTTTGCATCATGAACGGCGACGGAGTTTGAAAGCCTTGCGTTGCTGGCGATTGGTAAAAAGGAGAGCTCCATGACGGGCTCCCTTGCGACCCTTCTTGCGCCGCTGGCCTAGTTATCGGTGGTCCGCTCGGCATTACAGGAAATAGAGCTGATCCCGGCATCTGGCTCTAACCTGCCATAGGATTCAGAAAAGGATACATGTACAGGTTAGGGTACATATAAGGGCTAGGAAACATACCTGGCATCATGGGGAAAGGCGCTTACGTGGGTATCATCTGTTGGATCGGGGCGTTAGGTGACTGCGTCGGTGCTGTCGTTGGGGACGGTGATTGCATGTCCGCTGATGATGACCCAGGTGAATGTCTGGGCCTCGTTGATGGGCTGCCCTCGTAGTCTTGTCTCCTTGGATGTAGAGGCCCGCGCCTTTTCCTTCCGACACGTATTTGCCGCTGCCTCTCTTCTGGCGTAAGTAAATACGGCTTCCCATGGATCCTAAACCATGGCATGTATTCTGGAACGCACGCTAACTCGGGAACAATGATTTCTTCCTGAGTAGGTATATATTCATTCCGATTTTGCCATATTTCCGTGTACTCTGACCAGTATCTAGGCCAATCCGTACCTAATAGCCGAAGGTCGATTTTGTGGTGCTCGTCAAACTCCTCAGGGTCCGCAGGGATCGGTTGTCTAAATCCAAACTGGCGTAGGACTCTGTCTGTCTGGTGGGGCTCCACAGTTGCATAGTTGATTAACACTACTTTCACGTGCCAAGCGTCCAGATTTTGTAAAAACTCTTCCGGGATTACTGCCCAGATTGCCGGATCCTCGTATGGTGTCCATTGAAACTACATGAACATTATAGAAATATTACTTATACACATAATACTAAATAGTAATTACTAAATATCAATCCACTTGTTCATGTATGGAAATAAATATGGCAATAATACTTACTTCTGCTTCCGACTGTTGGTCCAATAGAAGCCGTATATCTTCAAGTTCAGACGGTATTCCACGATAACTCACCGGATGGTTCCACCTAATTAAATAAATTTTTACCATACTTTTATTCTTACAAAATCTACATAACAATTTCAAAATGTAATATAAAATTTACCTCGTTACGAGTGGGAATGTATATGGGTGGTTCACTCGAGGACGTAGAAATGGAAAGCGAAACCGTGCCCATGATTGCAGTAATGACAGGCATCCTCCGATTTTTGCTCTCCTCGGTTTGGTCGCCCCGCACATCTCCCGATACAATGTTGCCAACACGGCAGACCCCCAACTAAATGTACCGGCTTCTCTAAAATCAACAAGTTTTAGCAGCCACCTTAGATGTACACGGCTCCGTGACGTGTGGGCCATCAGATAGCCTCCAATTATTTGAAGAATGTATGATCAAGCATATCGGATTCTTTCAATTTCGGTTGAATTTTCATTCAAATCGGGGAAGGTGGCACGTAACCAACCCATCTCCACCTTACCTCCATCCATTTTATCCGGAACAGCGCCCAAAAGCTCGTAGCACACCGCCTCCCAATTGCTAGATTGGGCAGACCCGGTCACTGGTTGCCCGTCCACCGGTAATCCCAAATGCAGATGGACATCTTCTAGAGTGATAGTGCACTCTCCACATGGAAGATGAAATGTGTGCGTCTCGGGTCTCCACCTCTCGATCAACGCACTGATCAATTTCGGCTCCAACTTGCATCCCCGGCCTACCGTCGCCACGTGCCAAAATCCCGCTTCCCGCAGGTAGTTCTCTACTAACGGTGATGGAGGAGAATGCATATTCCGAATATTGCATTCCAATATCCGATCTTTAGCCTTTTATAAGAAAAAATAATTTAATAAATATCTAAAATTACATAAATAAAAATATACTAAATAAAACTTAAAATTTAAATTTAATACTTACCATGTTCATTTGCTCCACCGATATGTGATTCCTATCAAGACGAATCAATGATCCGGCCATTGTTGAAAATATTAAAAATTTTAAAATTATTTAAAAAATTTTAAAAATTTTCTTAAAAAAATTAAATTGAATGGAAAAAGAAATTTAATATGGATTTGGAGATTTTTTGAAGGAATTTGAGAAGATTTTGGAAGGAATTTGAGAGTTTGAGGGAATTTTGAAAGGAAATTGAGTGAATTTTTAAGAGAATTGAGAGAATTTTTGAAGAGAATTGAGAGATTTTGTTTGTGAAAATAAAAGGGGGAGGGGGGTTTATATAGTAAAAAAAAAATTTTTCCGTTGGGGGGGGGCAACGGTCATTTTTTTGACCGTTGGGCACTGTTCACACGCGCGTTGACATCGCGTCCACGTCAGCGCGACCTGCTGACGTGGAAGGAAATCGCGGCCTCAAGGAAGCGATTTCCTTCCACGTCAGCAGGTCGCGCTGACGTAGACGCGATGACCTGTCACGTACCCTGACATCGCGCTTACGTGGCAGCGATTTTGCGAAAAAAGCCCATTCCGGTAAATAATAAAAAAACCGGCCTATTTCGGTAATTTTAAAAAAAAAGGGCTTTTTTTGGTAAATTGCCCTAGTGTTTATAGTTTAGATTAGAATTTTGTATGAATATTCTAACTTTTTTAGATGAATATTGTAATTTTTTATGAATTTGTAATGTTGTATGAATATTGTAATTATTTTATAATTAAATTTGTATTTATAGTTTTGGATTAGTATTTTGTATGAATATTGTAATTTTTTGTATGAATATTGTAATTTTGTATGAATATTGTAATATTATAATTTTGTATGAATATTGCAATTTTTTTGTATGAATATTATAATTTTGTAATTTTGTATGAATATTGTAATTTTTTTGTATGAATATTATAATTTTGTATGAATATTGCAATTTTTGTATGAATATTGTAATATTGTAATTTTGTATGAATATTGTAATGTCGGGATATATTGTAATATTGTAATTTTGTATGAATATTGTAATGTCGGGATATATTGTAATATTGTAATTTTTTTGTATGAATATTGTAATTATTTTATAATTAATTTGTTAGTAATTTGGGATTATGTTATAAATTTTTGTGTTTGTAATTATTTAAAATTTAATTTATTAGTAATTTAGGATTAAGCTAAAATTTATGTCTGTGTTGGGAGTATTTATAGGAAAAAATCAAAGCATTGGCGCCTCTCAGTATGGCACCAATAATGGCGCCTCCCAGATAGGCACCACCATTGGCGCCTCTGAGATAGACACCAATACTATGTATTATGTGGGTTATATAATAACCCGGGAAAATATTTAATTATATTTTATTTAAAAAAATTATTATTTTTTATTTATTGACGCCTATCTAATAGGCTCCAATAAAAAAGTAACCTATTTTAATAAATAATTTTTCTTATAACCTATTTGAGTAGATTTTTTGTTTTTTTCACCCTGTAAAAAACCCTTAATAGTGTAACTCAAAACTCCAGTGTAGATTGTTATTTCTACGGTTACTGCTGCTGCGACTACGGGATCACAATGTGACTTGTTGGGAAATGGAATAACATCCTCTTGGAATAAGTGCCAGTGAATGTACAGCTCCAAGCTTTGATGGACCCATGACAACGACAGATTTTATCACATGGCAATAGAAGCTGTTTGGTATATAGTATACGTCATACTTGGCCCTAGCTGTTCTCTGTTGATTTGTTTGGTTTGGTATCATACAAAAAAATGGTACGAATTTTACAGCTTGGATGGGTGTAATGGCTGCCATTACAGCCCTATTCCGTAGGCCCCACCTAATCATCTATTTGGTTGGGTGTAATGTCTTATTATGGATTTGTGTAAATTTTATGTCTATATATATATAATCTGATTAAATTTCCAATAACACTGTGAATAAGAACATTATAAAAATATTTTCCAAATGTGTGATAATTAAACTGTTTAAGAGTTCCAATAAACCAAATTAACGAAAAAACAACATTTGAAACTTTAAATGAGACTATCCAATTAGAACTCAGATGAATCCTTTATAAAAATTGGAATCCTTCACCTTAAAGTAGACTGAAAACTAGTACCATTTGGCTATTTTCGTCAGTACAATGCTTTAAATCAATTTCTTCAACAAATCAGTCCCCGAGGTGAATTCTTCTTTTAGTTCATTTCCTGTACTTCTAGCGTACAAAAGGTTTAGTTGCTGGATTCTTTTTCTTCTTTTGTAATCGTTTATTATTATTTGTTTTTTTTTTTGCGTGTGTGTGTGTTGAAATTTTGGCTCTAGTTCGATGGATTCTTTTTTACTTGGTGCAAAGAACTTGTTGAATCTCAAGGTAAGTGTATATTTTGAGTTTACGTAACAGAAAATTGACGATTTTTAGGCTATTTAGGGGAATGGAATCGATTTCCAATTCGATTGAAGTAGGAAAAGAAGTTTTTTTTTCCCTTTGAATTGGCTGATTTCTTTTTCCAATTCGATCAGGCTCATGTTTCTTATTTCTAGTTTTTGGGTTTTTGTGTTGTACAAATATGGTTGTTGCTGAATCTCAAGAAAAATGCAAATTTTGAGTTTCTATAATAGTAAATTTACAAATTTTTAGGCTCTTTAGGGGAATGGGATTGATTTTTTATTCTATTCAAGTAATAAAAGAATCTATCTTCACCCTTTGAATTGGCTGAAATTTGGTCTTTCAATTTGGCTTATGATCTTTTATGTTTTTTGGGGTTTATTGACTTGTTGAATCTTAAGAAATGTGCAACTTTTGAGTTTGTGTGACATGAAATAGATTTTCGATTCGATTCGAGTGGTAAAAGAAGCTATCTTTACCCTTTGAAGTGGCTGAAGTTTTGTTTTTTGTCAATTGTCTTTTTGGTACATAACTTTTGTCATTTTGGCTCTTGATTTTTTTTTTTTTTTTTGTTGTTGTTGTGTGTTTATAGAGAAAATGATGTCGAAAAGTAATCCGCTTGAATCGAATCCAATTCGGATTCGGTTCATTAAAGAAGTATTTTCATCTCTTGAATTAGGCATTAAGAAAGTTGCAAAAGATCTTGAAAGTTGTTGGGGAGTGTCTAATGATAAAAGAAAAAAATTCGAATTGATTGCCCCATTGAGTGGTAGTGATAGTGATTGGAATAGCAAGGTTCAAATCTTCAGTGTGAAGAACAGAATCGGTGTTAATAATTGGTCGAATCATGTTCGTAGTGAAGAGAGAATGAAAGGATTGTCTATAAAGGTTCCGATGGATGTTTTTATTGGCATGTTTTCGCTGGAAAATGAGCTGAACGATAAAAAGGTCGAGGCAGTTAGGAAAGGATTGAAAGGAAAATATGTTGATATAGTTGAAGGGACTTGTATGAATCGGTTGCTGTTTGCAGCGAATTGGTCGGCGCTGGTTAACAGATTTGTTGAGGCTATACCGAGCTCATTCAAGTCTGGGAAGAAATGGATTCGGAACATGGACAAAAATAAAGGGTGTTTAAGTTCGTGTACTCGTGACATGGAATCAAAGGCACTGTTTGAGTTTAAGCCTGGAGAGTCAAGGGCCCGGGTTATCACGAGGAATGAGGGTTTGGAACATAATCATGATCCAGAGAATGTACTGTTTGAGTGCTTTATAGGATTTGCATTTGATCAGTTGACCCAAAATCTTCAAAAGCTTGATTATTTAAAAGCAGTTGCAAGTATTTGGGATCGTCGAAAAGTCGATGTAAATGGATTTTTGGGAAATTTGAAGTTTGCTAGAGTGGGAGGTGTTCCGTCCGGTCTTGTTGGTGTTGGTACGGGCGGTAGGGAAGAAACTGGTGGTAATTCATCACAAAAACTGGCCGGTCTGATACGTAACATTCCTCTATCAGATGTGGAGCATTTGAGATTGACCTTTTGGATGATCTCGCCTACGGAATTGACTGAGCTTCCACTTCCATTGGGCCAGTCTTTGCTAGACCATCCAGACAAGAAGAAGTTATTCTCTGTCCAGGAGTTCTTCAGATATACCAAGTCTGAAGGTATGGTTTATCCGACAGCTTAGCTATACTACAGTCTACTACTAAGTTACATCCAAGTCCGAGTTACATAGTTATGCACCAACTTTTACTCAGTTTTTTTATTCTTTCAGGGAGGAGGTTCTTTGAAGAACTGGATAGAGATGGCGATGGCCAAGTAACTTTAGAAGATCTTGAAGTTGCTATGAAAAAAAGAAAGTTGCCAGTGAAATATTCTCGGGAATTCATACGCCAGACCAGAAGAAATCCATTTTCAAAATCCTTTGGCTGGAAGCAGTTTTTGTCCTTGATGGAACGGAAGGAGCCAACCATTCTTGAAGCTTATACTTCTCTTTGTTTAAGCGAGTCTGGGACTCTCCAAAAGAGTGAAATATTGGCATCACTTAAAAATGTCGGGCTTCCAGCAACCGAAGACAATGCTGTCGCCATGATGCGGTTTTTGAATGCAGGCACTGAAGAATCTGTTTCATATGGACACTTCCGCAATTTTATGCTTCTGTTGCCTCCTGACCGACTACGTCAAGATGATCCTCGGTAAGGTTAATTTTCCATTTGAAGGGTCTTATTCTGAAACTGTAGTGGAAGCACAAGCTCGAATTTAATTTATGTCGAATTTTCGTTGGTTTGGGCTGCAGTTTTAGAAGTTTAAACTTTAGATTTACATCTCGGTTACTCATTATATATATTTAGTATAATGTTTAGGTCCTCCCTTTTTCCTTCGTTGAACTATGGGTGTAAACAAGACATCTGTGTTCATAAGCTATATAGGTTTAACTTGGAAAAAATTGAAAATGGCTTGGTCAATGCCGACTCGAGCTTGAACAGTTTTAATTATCAAGCGAGCTGAATTCAAGTATTCTAAGCCTAATTGAGCTTCTTTTCTTATTAAATACAGGAATATCTGGTTTAAAGCTGCGTCTGTTGTTGCTGTTACACCACCTGCAGAAGTACCAGCTATAAGTGTTCTTAAATCCGCAATTGCTGGGGGTCTTTCATGTGGATTATCTTCAGCTATAATGTATCCAATCGATACTGTGAAGGTAAGTTCTTCAACCTAGCGCCGTTTTTTATGTAATAATATCCATTTGTGAACATCTAGTAAATTCCATAGTCATCATATCTTTCTTGAGGATATTATCTGGAGTATGGAGAGCTCATCTGGTGTAAATTTACTGGTGCGAGCTATATCCGCAATTGATACACAGCACAAGCTCCATGCTTGACTGGTCCGTGATCTGGTAAATTGAGGAAAACCAACTATTTGTCACATTTAAAAAAAATAAAGAAATGCTTCGTTTTTGTTATCCTTTCAGCACTAAAGGTTGCAAGCTGTAAAATTTCAGAAGTGAGTGTTTATTCGTAAGGTTAAGATACACTTGTGGACTTTATTGCTGAAACTGTTGATGTTCCGGCTCATCTCTGGGTATTATGTCATCAGGGCCTTTTCATGATTTTTTTTGTTTTGTTTTTTCTTTTCCATTTTCGTACTTTATCAGACTCAGTTGCAAGCGTCAACCACCCTGACATTCCTGGAACTTATGTCAAACATTCCGCAAATCGGATTACGGGGGCTTTATAAGGGTTCCATCCCTGCAATTCTTGGACAGTTTTCAAGGTTTTATATATATATATTTTTTGTTGTCTGTAGTTCGTTTTGCTTTCTGTCCTTTATTTGTGCGATCAGTTTTCTTTCAACATTGTAGCAATGGATTGCGGACAGGAATATCTGAAGTAAGCAAGCTTGTATTGATCAATGTTGCTCCGAACCTCCCTGACATCCAGGTAATTATTGTTGCACTATTACTTTTTTTGTGAATTTGTTATTTAATTTCTCCCTTGTCTCTTTGTAATTTGGCTTCCCTAATTTTCCATTTTGAAAGAACGTCCGATATCTTATAAGTTTTCTTCCAAGGGCCATTCACAAAGCTACTTTTTGTTTGGGCCCGGTTTACTAAGAAAAACAAAAATTTACAAGTTAAAGGAAGTCTCTTATTCTTCTTTTGTGTAAATGATGTTAAACAAGCTATGATATATTTGACTGGCGTCCCTGAAATCGTGCACAGTGCACCTTTGTTGCTGGGATTCGGGTGAGAGTCTTGGATATGGTTATATTCAGTTTTTTCTAGGTATTTGGAGAGTTCTTGGATGGTCATGTTCTCATATTGATATTTGGATAGACACACGTATAGTTCACATTCAAAGCAATACATGAATGTAAACAATAACAAAAATTGAACAAATTGTTCTAGGAAATTTTGATTCTTCAATATAATTACGAAAACAAAGATCCAAACATCAAGTCATTGGTTGTGTAATTCTTAGATTTGTGCCGGATCCCCTTGTTAGTCAGTAGTGTTTTTATGTGCTCGTGGAGTCTCGTACCAACTCTTTCTTTGTATATGAGTGAACCCAATGTGCTTTTGTGCTATGTTGCTACTATTTTTCGTTTTCTTGAATTACTCATGTTTGATGCATATCTGGACATGGGGAACTGGGGTGTGATCCTCCAAGGATTCACCAAACGCATTACAATTTTGAAATTTATTAAAAATACCTGTGTCTGACACTCATACTCGAGTCCAAGTAGCATGGCTTTTGTGGGTTTGTTTCTCTTTCTGTGCATGTGGAAAGTTGTCTTGCACACTTAATTTTCATTTGCAGCACCGAGTTAAAATCTCATTTCTGTGCTCTGTAGGTTAAATCCATGGCATCATTCCTCGGTACAGTTCTAGGAACAATGGCACGTTTACCTAGTGAGGTACTGAAGCAGCGTTTGCAGGCTAATCTTTATGACAATGTCGGAGAAGCTCTTATCGGCACTTGGAAGCAGGATGGCCCGCAGGCCTTTTTCCGTGGTGCTGGGGCCACACTTTGTCGTGAGTTGCCGTTCTATGTTGCAGGGATGGGCCTTTACACTGAATCCAAAAAGGTACCTATTTTTGTATTTGCATCGAGATTTTTCTTTCCACCAATTTATTTGCCAGTGTAGTCAAAGCTGCCATGGTGGCATGCTGAAGGGACTTACATAGGCAGTCCTCCCTAACAGTGCACTTGCCTTAATAATGCAAGTTCCTTGTAGTTGTAAGATTCCGTGGAAGAACCGATATACACCTTAATAGAATACCAGTATACTCGCTCATATACTTGCATTTTTGTTTTAGTTTACCCAACGACTTATAAGACGGGAATTGGAACCGTGGGAAGCAGTTGTTGTCGGAGCTATTTCCGGAGGGTTAGTTTCTGTTATTAGTACACCATTCGATGTCATTAAAACTAGAATGATGACTGCATCTGGGGGCCAAAACGTATCGATGTCAGCGGTAACCATTTCTATACTCCGTCACGAAGGGCCCCTTGCCCTTTTCAAAGGACTCATACCAAGGTTTTTCTGGATTGCTCCCTTTGGCGCCATGAACTTTGCTGGCTACGAGTTGTTGAGGAAGGCCATGGACGGAAACAAAGACATTGCAACGGATCAAGTCTCCGGAAACAAAGATATTTCTATGGATCAAGTCTCCGAAAATGAAATCAGCTAAAATATGAACCATTATCTTCAAATGGCCTCTGCTTTTGTTAAGGTTAAATTCTGTTATTAGTTGTTGTACTACGCGTAATTTATGTATTTAATACTCATACTTTAATTTTAATTTGTATTTTTCAATTTTTAAAATTGCGTTAAATTCATTAAGTTTTAATTATTTTTAACGGCAAACATATTACTACGTATGCGATATTATGACAGCTTGCTATTTCTTATTCACAAAAAAGTCAATTAATGGATTTTACTGTCGTCGTTTGCATTAATACTGAAATTTTATAATTTGAAAAGTATTAAACAACATGTACTAAATTACAATTTTACGCTTAGTATAATATTAATGGTAGAATTTTACCAATTGGAACTAAATTATATCAAATTAAAATATATAGATTAAATTTACAAGCAGAATTTTTATAACATTTAATCTATTTTTAAATCTTGAACAAGATGTAGTTGGGTTAAATTTTCTATCTTGAATCCCCTTTTTTTCTCTTCATTTTGTGTGTAAATTATTTATTTCAGTTATATACATTAAAGAATTTAATTTCATAAAATTTCTTCTAATTGATTTTTAAATCACGCTCGAGGATTTTGAAAAACAGAAAAAAATTCAGAAAAATAAAATAAAATTGGATTAAAATGTAGTATTTAATTTCATAATATATTAAAGTTATTTTCAGTAATTAAATATAAAAATTTAATTTTACATTATAAAGAATTAAAAATAATTATTTTTTAATTTGTAAACCGAAGACGGAAGTAACGTTCGAATTGAAATGATCCAAAGTTAACAAGACTAAACAAAAATAAAATTAGGAGTATAACCCTATTTCAAGTTGACCTAAACTCACATAACCATTTTTTTTGCTATCAGTAACAGTGCTTCCCCAGTTTACTTTCTTTGATTTTTGTTTTCTCAAAGAAAGGTTATCGGTTGTGGTTCAATTTCAGGCTGGAGAGAGATCGAAGGAGGATGAGTTCGCCTTTCCTGCTCTTTAATTTTGCTTTATATTTCGCCGTTCTGTAAGCTTACCTTCGGAACTTGTAGCAATTCTCTCTTTCATGTTTTGTCTTGCCTTAATAAATAATACTTGTTTTAGTCCAATTTGGTTGTTCAATCTTCAGTCCTACTTATCATATGGTATGCACTGTGTAGTCAACAACCATGGACATGTTAGACCTTTTATAGCAATTCATACCCATATGATTACGTAATATATTAATAATTAAAATACCATAAAAATATATTTTTATATTATATGAAAATTAAATACCAACAATTTTAAATCGAGTAACATAAAAATCACAATCACGAGGAATGCAAGGGAGGATAATAAAGCCAAAATTTAGTCAAAAAAAAAAAAAAAAAGAGCAAAAAGAATAACAAGCAAGTTTGACAAGTAACTAATGAATGAAACTATTTTAGAAGATAACAAAATGATAATAGTAATTAGGCAAACCAATATTGCTTTTTAATTCAAAAATTGGAGGACTTGGTGATAATGACATTTCATCTCTATCACTATTCTCCTATATTTTTCCCTTTTTCATGATCTTCTAAGTTACAAATTATATTTGCTGAGAAAAATGTTTAATTTACCCTCGGTCCCTGTACTCTTCAGATAATTTAAATTTATTCTTTTTACCTGATTTATTTAAAATTTGAAGTCTAATTGATGATACTATTAATTAATGACGTGACTTATTAATATTCAATTTATGGTTTATAAATTAAAATTTAATTAACAATGCATATTCAATTAACAATTTTTTCAATTGAACTTTAGTTTTTAAATCAAACAAGTAGAGAGGTTAAATTCTTGTAATTAAAAATAGAGTCTAAATTTTAAAAGTCGAAAGAGTATACCTTAAAAAACCCTAAACCCTGAATTTGTAAAGGTTTCATTTGGGGGAAAAAATGATTGATGAAAAAAATTGAAGTAGTTTAATTAGCTCATGAAATCGTTTTTTTTTTTTAAATGGTACGTAATATAATGGAATTTAAATCTACAATATCTCTCTATCTTTTTTTATTTAAACATAGGGGCACTTTTCTGTAATAAAATCAAGGGTTTACTTTTGATACCGAACTTGACGATTAGGTTTATTTTGGTTCTTAAACTTGGATTTCTTCAAATTTTGATGACATGGCACTTTGAGACTGTACAACATCATCAAATCTTTACATTTGTCAAGTTTAGAGACTAAAATGAATCTAACTGCCAAGTTCAGATACCAAAGTTAACAAAAATAAATAAATAAATACCAAAGTGAAATTAATGGTCAAGTTCATGGATTAAAAGTTATATTAACCCTAAAACCAATCAATTTTATTGAAAATGATACAAATATATATTTACAAAAAACAAAATTGTAGGTCTAAATTCTAAATCTCCAAGAGTTCCTTTGGTCAAAAGATTTGACAAAATGCACCAGAATTTAGTTTAATTAATTCATAAAATTATATATCTGACATACCTAAAATTTAAATCATAACATTTTCCTTCATTTTTAAACTAGGAATTTTTTTATATAAAAAATTGAAAAAAGAAAAGCATTAGAGACACATTTCTACTAAAAAAAACTAATTACTTCATTGAAAATTCTCTAAACTATAAATATAAATATAAAAAAATACAATATTTAATTTAATTCTTTGTCCCCCCTTAAATATATCTATAAATATTTTTATAACTAAATTCCATCATCATCTTCAACCTTCTTTTTTTTTTTTTCCTTCACGTCCAAAGAGGCTCCCAAGCCGAACCAAGATTGTTGTCATCCAGAAAACAAGTGGTGTCCATATTATAAGGTTGATGCTGAGAAATATTGGCTTCTTTTGATCGACTCATTTCCAATATTATGGCTAGCAAATTGGCTTGTTGGCATTGCATTGTCACGATCTCCGCCTGGGCTTTGGCTAGTTGGGCTTGGAGCTCGCTCACTTGTTTTTGAAGTTGGCAAATCGCCCCGGCGCAGCCGTACACGGGATCGCGGATCCGAGCGCTCGCCTCGTATACCATGCTGCTTACAGCGTCGGCTCTTTGTGACTCCGGTAGTTCCTAGAAAAAAAATGTAAATGTTGGAAATGAGTAGTGTTTAAGGTTATTGAAACCAGATTGGATTTGACCGAGGGTTAAAATATAATTTCATCAATTTATATCTTTATAGTTTTTGAAACATTAAATTAAAATTTTATTATTTTCTTTAAAAAAATACAATTTTACCATTTATTATCATATAAATTTATAAAATTTAAAGGGTTAAAAGTGACATTTTCTCATTTTAGGAGATCTTGGCTAACCCCTGGGTGCCGTCCTTAAGTTAGAACAATTGTGTTGCAAATTAGAACTGAATTTTATAATTATTTTTTATTTTAAAATTTTTTAAAATTTATTTAATTAAAACCGATCTAATTTTAAAAATTTTTTTTATGGTTTGGAATATAGTTAAACTTATAGAGGTAAATCTTGGAAAAGGATTTTGATTTTTTTTAATAATATTAAAAAATAATTATTAATATGATTTTTTAATATTTTAAAATTTAGCAAGTTATCGGATTGGTCCAAACAAGATTGCGACGAAATACTTGAAAAATAATATTTTTCTCAATTTGGTAATAATGTTTTAATTGAATTATACAGGTATATAAATCTTGATATAATTTTTTTGGTGAGTATTTAATGCTATTTTTTTTATTTACAAGCAATTTTAAAAATTAAATAATTTTTCATTATTTTTTTTATTTTACTTTTTAGCAATCATTGGGCCCAATTAAAACATTGATTCAATAATAATAAGTCACATCGAGTAATTAATTATTTGAAATGTTTACGTAAACTGGAAACGATCTCATTAATATATTTAAAGCGAAATGAAAAAAGCTAACAAGATTGTACGTGATATTATTGAAAAATAATTATTATTATCAAAATTCAAATTTAATAAAATAGATAAATTATTATTTATTGCATTTAACATATAATCATGCTTTTGATAATAAAAAACTGGTTCAGTAATGGCGGTTTGAGGGAGGGGGGTGGAAATTAAAATAGGAAAATTACCTGTAAAGACTTGATGATATTACTAGCTCCAAAAACTCGATGAGCAATGGTGAATTTATAAGGTTCGGTTGGAGGGAAATAAGGAGCTAAAACACACTTTTCGACGCAGCGGCGGCGAAGGATTTTGCAGGCAGCGCAAGGGCTGAGAACAACCGTAGGCGTCGGCGGAGGAGGAAGAGAAGGAGACGCTGGTGGCGGTGGTGGTGGAGGAGGAGATTGAGAGTTAGGGGATCGAAAACGTGGTGAAGAAGAACAGGATTGAGATTGGGCGCATTTTTCGTTGTGTTCCATTGTTAAAAAGCAGAGAGCGAAATATACAGAGGAAAGTTGCTTTAGTTGAAAGTTGGGAAACAAAGGCTATATAAATAGAGGAGAGAAAGCGAAAGTTTTAAAAACATATATTGAAGAGGGTTTAAAAAAAAAAAAAAAAAAGTTGTGTGTTTATATTTGTGTTAAAGTCTGTTGTTATTAGACCCTTTACTTTTTGAATTTTTAGAATTTAGTCCTTATATTTTTATTTTCAGGAATCTAGTCTCTCTAAAGATTTCAAAATTCAGGTTTAACTATCAACATTGTTAAATTCGTTGGTATGGCATTTTGAAAAAAAAAAAACTGTTACACTTGAATTTTAAAATTTAAAATGTAAAAGACTAAATTCCTGAAAATAAAAATATAGACTAAATTTCAATTATTTGAAAAGTACAAGAACTTATAATATAATTTAACCTTATATTTGTATTTCTTGTTATGTATGAAATAATATTTAATGCATTGAATCTCATGGAGCATTAGTCAATCGCAATAAAACACTTGATCAACAACCAATATAAAAAGATATTTATGGACTTATAAATAAATTATAATTTTTTTAATTATGTCTAAATATATTATTCAACACTTATTTATAATTCTTTCATATTATTTTATTCATTAATAAAATATTTTTTTTTATAATTCATTGGTAGTATATAAGACTAAGCATGAAATAATTTTAATAATAAATTTTTTAAAAAATAATTATAAAAATATAAATTTGAGAAAAGGAAATGAGTTGCCGGAGTTTCGACTTTGGCATATTCATGTATATATATATATATATATATATATATATATATATATATATATATATATGTATCATATATATTTTTTGATATAATGTTTAGAATTAGCCACAGTCCCTCCTCAATTTATAATTAAGAAGACAATGTGCTTCAGCGCATTCGAACCCATATCCTCCTGTATTGGCAACAATACCCATACCAATCGAGTTAATACTCAATCGATATATGTATAGTATTTTTAAATTAATTTTGTTTTATTGTATTTGTATTAGAGGTGCTCATGGGCCGGGCTGGGCCCATAAAAAATTTCCGCACGTGTCTTACGCTCGGGCCCGGCCCTGCCCGGCCCGAAATATGGGCCTGAAATTTTGTCCAGGCCCGGCCCAGGGAAAATTTCCTAAGCCCGGGCCCGGCCCGGCCCATTTTTAAATAAACACCAAAAAAAAATTTAAAAAAATTTTAAAAAGTATTTTAAAAATATTTTAAAAATAAAAAGTTTTAAAAAAATATTTTAAAAATATTTTTAAAAATAAAAAAAATAAAAAATATTTTTTATTATATTCAGGCCGGGCCGGGCCCGGGCCCGGGCCAAAAAAGTGGTGCCCGAGGCCGAGACCATTTTTTAAACGGGCCTAATTTTTTTGCCCAAGCCCATATTTCGGGCCTATATTTTTGCCCAAACCCTCCCATATTTCGGGTGGGCCGTCGGGCCGGGCGGCCCATGAGCACCTCTAATTTGTATTATGCAATAATATCATTTCCAAGTTACTAAATCTACAATTAAGTATAATTTTTTTATGATTTTGAATGTGAAAAGGAGACATATGACTATGTTTAATTGGGTGTGCCAAATGATGGAATTAAGTTCAACGCAAGTTGCATGATTGTAGTAATTAGCAAATTATAGAGAGGAAGATAATATGAATAAAATATAAATATACAAAATATATTAAACTTCATAGAATATTAATTAATGGTTTATCAAATTTTATTAAAAATATAGAATACATTAAATATGATAGCATATGAATTACAAGTGAAGATTTATTTTAATGGATATTTTAATGCATTTTTGGGGAAAAAAATTGATTACGTATGACCAAATTGCACCGCTTGTCCACGTTTTCCATGTTTGTACTATGTATGACCAAATAATTGGAAAAACAAGGTAAAAAGAAGGATCAAAGTGGCACGAGAAAGGTTGACAGCCGATCATGTTGAATTTAAACATAATGTAAATAATTAAAGTATATGAAAATTTACATGGATAGAAATTAGTTATGCGACTATTCGATGGTTTTAAGGAAGGACAAAGTGTTTAGGACTGAAGTGAGATTACCGTTAGAAGAGCTATGTTTATTATAGGATAAGGCTATAAGGAATATTGTCGTATTGAATTTGAATGTGATGATGTCTTTTTGGTGGATAATTTTGACTAGAGAAGCTATTGATAATCATTTTATAAAACTACGAACTATTCATAAGTTGATACAAAAGAATTAGAGGAGCCGTATCCGTCATAATCCTAGAGTTCATAACACAATTGTGGATTTCATTCATAGATATTTAGGTGTTTATAGAACCCCACATTCTGTGCGGGAGCTAGTTTAGAAGGATATTATGAGTTTTTGATTTCTTGATTATTTACTAAAAAAAAGTAGAAATATTATTTGGTATAAAGAGAGTGCGATGTAGTATAAAATTGGGGGGAAATTAGGCAGGGAAATTTTCAGGTCTAACCATGAAAAAGCCTCCAAAATAGGGAAAAACAAAGACAGTTTTTGTTCAAAGGGGATCTGTTTCTAAATTTGTAATATTGGCTCTTATTCGTTGGCTCAGTTAATGGTTTCACATTTTATTAGGTTTTGGTCATTCGGCTTCTTCTTTTTTTTTTTTTATAAAAAAATATCATTGTGAATTTAACATATTTTTAAATTAATAAATAAGTTTTTGATAATAAATATTAAATGTAATTATACAATATTAAAAATGAATTTACAAACTTCAAATATAATATTATTAAAAAATAATTACCAACTCCAAATATAAATCATAAAATAGATTAATTTTCGATAAATGGGAGCCATAGATAGGTGGCATTAGTTTGACTTAAAAAGGGACAGGCTGATGCAAATATAGTAGTAAGACTGTTGTCCATATTATCCGTGTTACCAAACATGTCACTTAAATTCTTTGTTTTTCTTATCCACATAAATGCTGTAACAAACAATTGTTGGAATTAAGTCGGCAGTTAAATTGATGTGTTTGACTAAAAAATTATAAAAATAAAAATATTTTTAAAAAATCAATACAATTGATTTATATCGAGTTATGAGTTAATTGGTTTTTTTTTGTCTAATCAATTCGATCAATCAATCTGGTTTCGAAAATTATGATTCTAATCTAATAATTTGTACATCTTTACATATTCTTTGTATCACGAAGATTTTAAAATTATTTTTAAATTAATAAAAGTAAAATTACACTTTGGTCCTCCTAAATATGAAAAAAATTTGATTTAGCCCCCTAAATTATTTTTTTATGGCTTCGCCCTTGTGTTTGATAATTAAGTTTGGTTTTAATGTTCGTTTTGTACCAAAACCAGATGACATCATGTGGATCGATGAATACTTGATAGGTGTGTTCTATTTTTAAAAAAAAATATAGGTACTTAGTCGAGATAAAGGTAAAAACTTATGTGCCAAATTGAATGTTGAAACCAATTTCAACTACCAAATTGGGATTAAAAAAAACTGAAGTATCAAATTGAAAAAATTCATGTACCAAAATGAACATTAAAACTAAACTCAAGTACTGAATTGAGACAAAAAAAACCCCTCAAACACCAAATAATATATTAACCATTTTAGAAAACGTTTTTAGGACAATGAAAGGATGTCTCAAAAGCGTTCAAAATAATAGTCCGAAGAACAGCCATTGTGATGTTCAAACAATAATAAGATGTGAATGACTTTTTTATCCATGTTGTACATGCTTGCATTACCAAACATGATGATGTATTTTTATGGATTTATGTTATTTTCTTGTAGATAATAACTAAAATCCAAATTCATTTAGGTTCATGCACTAAATCAATTAATTGAGAATCTATATATATATAGGGGTGAAAGCGGAAATTCATTTCGAGGCCAAAATTAAATTTTAATTTTTACGATAGTAAAAATGCAATTTCATCATTTGAATAGCTTATATCTTTATAATTTTAAAAGGATTAAATCAAAATTTTATCATTTTTAGGGGTTTAGGGGGCAAAATGTAATTTTATTTTTACTAATTTAAAATTTAAATGACTTAAATAAAAAATTTTCTATTTTAGGGGGTCGGGCCCTAGCTACGCCACTATATATATATATATATATAATAAAACTAGGTTCTTTTAAGAGCTAAATAGGGATAGTTTAGGTAGTATAAAAATTTAGTAGGGGTAATTTAAGTATTAAAATTTAATAAAAAAATTTAGGTATTTTGGAAAAGAAATAATTTTTTATAACTTTTAAATTTTGTTTTTTACATTTAAATTGTTTGTGATTTTACTGCTACTTAATGTTCAAATTTATTTTTTTAATAATTTTTAAATTTTATTGTTCTATTTTAATTATTTGTGATTAATTTATATTTAATGGCTAAATAAATTCATTTATTTCTATTTATTTTTTACTTTTAAAGTTTATATATTTTTCAACCCATCAAGAGTAGGGTAATTTAAGGTTTTTTTAATAAAATTATTAAAACTAGGGTTTTTTTTTTTACTACTATTAATTTAATTTATTTATTGCACCTTAATCTGTTTCTTTTAATCAGTTTCTTAGAGGTTATAATTTTGTATCTTAAATTTTCATTTTTGTATTTTTAATAAGAATATTTTATAAGTTTTTTTTTAATTGTGAGTTATATTTTACAATTAATAAAAAGTCATTATATTTTTTTTAAAAATTATATGCATTTATTTGATGCTAAAAGTTTTTGATAGAAAATATTATTAATTTTAAAATGAAAATTTATTTGGTATACCTCAGGGTAGTTTTTTAGACTCCATAAGTAGGTCGAGGGTTTGACAAGTGTATTATACGGTGCAATAAAAAATTAATTATATAAATAAATGTGACATTTGTCGTACCCTCAACCTGTTTGTAGAATCTAAAAATATCACTAATTGCGTATCAAATAATTACCCTTTAAAAATTTATATTTAATATTTATATCTATCTATATATTATATAAAATTAATTCCTAAAGGAACTATAGGAATAGATGGAGGTATAAATGTCTTTTTAACTAATTTTATAATATATATTTCCATTTCCTAAGAAATAAATAAGAGCATAAAAGACTTTTATTATGTTAAAAAATATATTTATATATCCTCTCTATATATAATATAAAATTAACTCTTACGGGAGCAAAATGAGTACAAAATTCTCTCCATAGTTATCACGAAAAATCTCACCAAAACTCATCTGCAACTACATCTTGTCGCCCCCAAAAGAAAAACCTTATACTACTACATCTTTAATTGTCTTATCGAAACAGGGATACAAGGCCCTTTTAAATAAGCTAGGTTTAAAGGGCTAAAACGACTAAAATGTTCCTGAAGTAATCAGAGTTTGATTGGGAGAAGAAGTCCTACTCGGCTGTATTAAAAATAAATAATTTTTAATTTGACGGTACTTTTGAAAAGAATTTTACAATATTGTAATTAAAACATATTGGTATAATATAGTATTATATTAGACTAGAATTTATTTTATTTAAGTCAAAATCATGTCGGTTTAGTAAAATTCTTTTAAAATCGTGAAATGATAAGTTAATATAATATAATTGTGTTTTAATCCTTTAAAATTTTATTCCTTCACCCATATTAATTAGATCAATACATTCAAACCATATTTTGACTTTTTTTAATGTTTCTTTTAGTGCCGAGTAAAACTTGATCCGATTCAAAAAATCAAAAAGAATTTGAATTTCGAGTTAATGGAATCAAGTTTTTCGAGTTATTTGACTCAACTCGAATTAGTAATTCGAGTTTCATTTGAGTTGAGTTAAATTTTACAATTCCAATAACTCAAATAATTCGAATAAAAGATTGATGTAAATACCCTTGGTTCCTGACAATTTTGAAAATGAACAGATTGGTCTTTTTCACAACAAAAATTACAAAAAGAAAATCAAAATAATTTTTAAAATTCAAAATATTTTTAAAATTTTCAAAATTTATTTTTTTAAAAAAATTATAATTTTTTTAAAAAATTCTAAATAATATATATAAATTAAGTTAAAAATTTTAAAATTTTCAAAATTAATAAATTTGGGACCTAAATAAGTCAATTAATGATTCAAGTTTATAATACTAAAATATTTTTTCTATTTTGTTTTGAAAAAGTTTTCAAATATATATTGTTTCAAATTTATGTGCTGTCGAAACCATTTTTTGAAAACAAAAATAAGTTATTGACTTTAAAAAACAAAAATTGGAGTCGCCACCGATCCTTTATTAAGGTGTGATCAGCTCACCAAAAAAATAAATCTGGTCTGCAAAATTTGAGAAAACAGGTTTGGAAGTCAGTTACGCACGAGGAAGGGTTAGCACCCTCGTAGCGCCCAAAAATCGGTACCAAATTTGATTATTTTATGTCTAGATGTCGAAAATTTGAAAAAGATTTTAAATAGAAAACTTTTAACTCTAATGAATTAAAAATAAGACATCTTAATTTCAAAGAAATAAAACATCACACCTAGTGAGTTAGGGCACAATATTTTTAAATCTTCAAAATCAAGTTTATCTTTTGATTTTAAAAATTCTTATTTCGAGATAACGAAATGTCACGACCAGTAAGTTAGGACCCGACATTTATGGATTCCCGAGAATAAGCTTTTATTTGAAAATTGCAAATTTATTGAAATAAATACTTAGCTTGCTAAATTCATCGAAAAATGATCACGATCCAGTAAGTTAGGACACGATCTTTCTCGAGAATCATGATTGCCAAATATTTAATTTTCTAAAAAAAACAATTTTTAATGCTAACGAAACCAAAATATATTTTCTTTAAAAGTATGATAAAATGCTCGTGCATTTATGCGTATATAAAAATCATAAAAATGAATCAATAATACAATATACACACATTTTTTTTTAAATAAACATAAAAATGTATAAACACAATATATTAACAAATTATGAAAATATGAAAATATATACATAATGCGAAAAGTATTTTTATTGTGACTTTGAATAGTACATAAATACGTGTATCATAAAGAAATATATATGGGGTTAAAAATAAGTAAATATATAAAAATTATAAAATAATAATATATATACGTATGTATATATGTATATAAAAACTATGAAAATAAAATAATAATAAAATATATAAAAATATGCATATGTATTTTAAAAAACGTTTAAATATATATATATATACATACATATATTAACATATATGCGTGTACCTATAGGTGTAATAATAATATATGATATAATAATAATAATAATAATAATAATAATAATAATAATAATATAAACTAAAAAACTTAAAATGAAAGATTATAGATTAAATTGAAAATAATTGAAGTTTCAGGGGCAAATCTAAAATAAACAAAACACCAATGGATCAAATGGAACGTGCAGTTAACAGTGGAGGACCGAAAGTGGAATTAATCCCTCTGTCCAAAACTCCACGCAGCAATGGATTAAAATAAAACTAATTCGACATTTCATGGAAAAATTTGAAAACAAACCACAATGATTTTGAAATGATGGGATAAAATGGAAGGATTAAAAACGCAAATAACCCATCAGTGTTTAAAACCCCTTTTAATCTCCAATTAAAGGCCGACTCTGCAGCAGCAATAGGCGCAAAATTGCTTCATCTTCCTTTTTTCTTTTTTTAAAACAACAGAGGGAAGAAAAGAGGGATCTGCTAGGCCTTCTTTAAAGCCCTACCTACCGCCACGCCGCCTCCGTCAAAGCTTCGCCGCCGACTCCGATTCAGGTAAGTTTCGTCCTTTTCTTTTTGCTTTTTCTTTTGCACCAAAAACAGAGAAGCAAAGAAAAAAATAAGTAAATAAATAAATAAAACACAAAGAAAATTACCTTCAAAATCAACTACTGTATTCTTATTATTTTTCTTTTTGTATTTTGTTGTACACTGATTTCTTTCTCCATTTCTTGTTTCAATCTAAAAAAAAAATAAAATCCTATTCGCTTTTTTTTCTTGAAGTCCCTTTTCTTTTTTTTTTCTGCCCTCTTTGTTTACATTTACTTTGTATATCCCCCCATCTGTTCGTAGTCGATTTGTTGCAGGTATGCGTGTGTGTGGTGTGCGCGGAGTGCTGAACGTGGGGCGGTTACCATGACGTGGGCTGTGCAGCTACGGTGCTGAAGCATGAAAGCTGTTAACCGCTGTTTAGGGTTAAGTTGGGGTTTGGGGTTTGGTTTAGTGACTTGGGCCTTATTGGGCCAAATATAATTGGGTCAGATTGGTTAATTTGGGCCCCGGGCACCAATTGGGTATTACAGCTGCCCCTCTTTGCTCGTTGTCATGTAATGGGAACAGAGCAAAGACTAAAAGCCCAATTGTGCCCGATCTTACCGAGCCTTAACTTCTTCAGTGCTTCTCTTCTTCAAGTAGCCTCGTTCGAACCCATTGCATCTTCAGAGGTATAGGAATTAATGCTTCAACCCATTCCACTGTAATTTCAGGGAAATAGGATTTGGGTCTTCAGTCTGCTCCACTGTAACCTCATGGAGATAAGACTTGATGCGATCTGCTCTCTGCAACCTCAGAGAGATAAGATCTGTGATTTAATCCACTCTACTGCAACTTTAAGGAGATAGGATTAGGTCTTCAGTCTGCTCCACTGCAACTTCAGGGAAATAAGACTTGATGTGATCTGCTCTCTGCAACCTCAGAAAGATAAGATCCGTATGTCAATCCGCCCCACTGCAACCTCAGGGAGATAGGATTAGATCTTCAGTCTGCTCCACTGCAACTTCAAGGAGATAAGACTTGATGTGATCTGCTCTCTGCAACCTCAGAAAGATAAGATTCGTATGTCAATCCGCTTCACTGCAACCTCAGGGAGATAGGATTAGATCTTCAGTCTGCTCCACTGTAACTTTAGGGAGATAAGACTTGATGTGATCTGCTCTCTGCAACCTCAGAGAGATAAGACCCGTATGTCAATCCGCTCCACTGCAACCTCAGGGAGATAGGATTAGATCTTCAGTCTGCTCCACTGCAACTTCAGGAAGATAAAACTTGATGTGATTTGCTCTCTGCAACCTCAGAGAGATAAGATCCGTATTTCAACCACTCTATTGCAACCTCAGGGAGATAGGATTAGATCTTCAGTCTGCTCCACTGCAACTTCAGGGAGATAAGACTTGATGTGATCTGCTCTCTGCAACCTCAGAAAGATAAGATCTGTGATTTGATCCACTTCACTGCAACTTCAGGGAGATAGGATTAGTTCTTCAGTTTGTTCCCTGGGGAACATGACCTGTATAATTCATATTCATGAACCTAATTATGCCTAATGATTAAAATATCATGATCAAAAAATGAATCGAGTGCTCCTAACTAGACATGTATGAATGAATGCAAAATGCCATTTTTATGAGAATAACCCCTCTTGTTGTCATCACTCAAAATTCATTAAGGCCGCATCACTGACGTTCTACAACGCCTTCCTGCTCGGCTAGCATCTTTAAAAAACACTTAATCCGGTTGCCCCTACTGTAAACTTCTAAGTTCAATCCACTGGGACGCAAAATTTGTACCATCTTTCTCCCATTGTAACCCAAGGATAGAAAAAATCTGGCCTTTTTAATCATCTCCTATCATAACTCAATGATACAAAATGTGAAGCTCTTTGACCTTTTACCCCATACCTAGGGTGTCATACCAAATGTTCATGTAAAAATGAAGAAGTTTCTTCTCCGAGAAAACCTCCTCTTATCACTCGGTGATCACTGCTTATTTATTCAATGAAGCTTTGTCACCAACACGACATCTTGTTATTTTGTTCAATCAATGCTTTTGACAACAAAATCCAAAGAGATAGCCTTAATTTAGACTCTTCCTTCTCAGATTTCCCACCTTCAAACCAGGTGCGTTCTAAACAATAGTCCTATTTCAGGTTCCTGTATTATTTAGAAACTTCTAGAGTAATATGTAAAACTTCCTTTGTGAAAGTTTTATTAGTCTATTAACCGTTATTCTAATGCAACATGCTTGCAAAAAGAACAAAATAATGGATAAAATAGAATTGATTTGAGAACATAGCTCGAAATGAATAAATTATCAATAATATTGAGAATAAAAAGGAATTAACTCGTATCTTGAAAAAGAATAAGGTATTCCAAGAATAAGCAATAGTATGAAGACTAGGTGCCCCAGATATCGCAGCTTGAATTTCTCTGTACAAACTTGCTGAAGACCATTCTGAGTTTGACATGTGTTTAGGAGATCTACAGTACTCTATCGATGCCTCAAGACGTTGCATACCCCTTCCTTCTAATTCAGATATAGCAAGATCACCGCATGCCACATTTGAGCTGCCCTGATCACCTCATGCCCCATTTTGATTAATATTTGAGCAGTCCTTTTCGGGTTTTCAACTCAAATCCCCTTCGGTCTAAGGCGCCCTTTGCGGGTTTTCACCTTAGCCTCTCCATTTTTACTCTTTATTTTTCCTTTTTTCATCATTTTTATTTTTCACATCTTTTTTCTTTTTCTTTTTTTTAAGAAAAGTATTTTTTAACTGAATCCGAGTTTACAGGATTTGGCAAATCTTTGCCATCCATCTCGCTCAAAATCAAAGCTCCCCTCTGAAAAGGCTTTCTTTACAACATATGGACCTTCCCAATTCGGCATCCATTTTCCTCTAAAATCCTTTTGTATAGGAAGGATCTTCTTCAACACCAGCTCTCCCTAATGAAATTCTCTGGGACGAACCTTTTTGTTGTAGGCTCGCATCATCCGCTTTTGATACATCTGACCATGTCGAACAGCCGCTAGCCTTTTCCCTTCAATTAAGTTCAATTGATCGTAACGAGATTGAACCCATTCTGCCTCATCCAGTTTCAACTCAGATAATACCCAAGAGAAGGAATTTCTATCTCAATAGGTAAAACTGCCTCCATCCCATAAACCAAAGAGAAAGGTGTTGCCCCAGTCGAAGTCCTAACAGACGTTCTATAAGCAAAGAGAGCGAACAGTAATTTCTCATGCCAATCTTTGTAAGTCTCAGTCATGATGTTTGATCCCAAATTGACTGCAGACCTCTGCTATTGCACTATTGTTCAAATTCAGCGCATTATCAGATATGATCCTCTCAGGCATTCCATATCGACATATGATTTCCTTTTTCAAGAATCTGCTAACTGCTGACTTCGTGACGTTTGCATATGAAGCAGCTTCCACCTATTTGGTAAAGTGGTCAATAACCACAAAGATGAAGCGATGCCCGTTTGAAGCCTTTGGCGATATTAGCCCAATGACGTCCATACCCCATATAGAGAAAGGCCATGGAGAAGTCATAACATGAAGAGGTGAAGGAGGTGCATGCATTTTATCGCCATAAATTTGGCATTTATGGCACTTCTTAGCATAGCTGATGCAAACCTTTTCCAAAGTAGACCAATAATACCCAAATCTCATGATCTGCCTGGCTATTATGAAACCATTTGCATGCGTTCCACAAATACCCTCATGAACTTCTTCTAGAATTTTTCTAGCTTCTACTGCGTCCACACATCTTAGCAGCACTTGATCCTTCCTTTTTTTGTACAGGATTTCTCCATCTAGAACATAGTCAATAGCCAATCTTCTCAGTACTCTCTTATCATTCTCCGTTGCCTGATCTGGATACTCACGATTCTTTACATATCGCAAGATATTCAAATACCAAGGATGGTCATCCTTTTCCTCTTCCTCAACATTACAACAATGAGCCGGGGTTTCAGAAATACTCATCCGAATAGGCTTCATACCCTCTAACCTATTCACTCGGATCATAGAGGCTAAGGTAGCCAATGCATCAGCCATCTGATTCTCATCACGTGGAAGATAACAAAAAGTAATGTCATCAAACTCATCCATCAATTCGAGAACCATCTTTCAATAACTGATCAGTTTAGAGTCCCTTGTTTCCCATTCTCCTTTGAGTTGATATATCACCAGTGCAGAATCCCCGTACACTTCTAACACTTTGATTTTACACTCGACGGCTGCACGAATGCCCATAATGCACGCTTCATACTCTGCCATATTATTTGTGCAATCAAAATCCAGTTTGCTAGCGAAAGGATAATGATCTCCACTTGGAGATATCAGGATTGCCCTAATTCCATTACCTACAGCATTTGAGGCTCCATCAAAGTTTAACTTCCACACTTGATCCATTTGGGAATTTTTTCAGTGGTTGCCACGTACATCAAATCCTCATTTGGAAAATTAAAGTTCAAAGGCTCATAATCCACTAGGGCTCTGCTAGCTAAAAAGTCAGCTATTGCGCTCCCTTTCACAGCCTTCTGACTCACATACACTATGTCAAATTCAGAAAGCAAAATCTGCCATCTAGCCATCCTCCCATTCAAAGCAGTCGACTCCATCATATACTTTAAGGGGTCTAACTTTGAAATTAGCCATGTCGTATGATACAACATATATTACCGTAATCTTCGAGTTGTCCAAACCAGAGCACAACACAACTTATCAATAGCCGAATATCTCACTTCACAATCAGTGAACTTCTTACTGAGATAGTATATTGCCCTTTCTTTTCTCCCTGTCTCATCATGCTGGCCTAACACGCACCCCATGGAATTGTCAAATACTGTTAGATACAATATTAATGGCCTATCCGGATTAGGTGGTGATAGCACTGGAGGATTAGACAAATATTGTTTTATTTTGTCAAAAGCCTTCTGGCATTCTTTATCCCATACACCTGGATTATGCTTCTTTAGAAGACGAAATATGGGATCACATTTCTCAGTTAGTTGTGAAATAAACCGAAAAATATAATTTAGTCTTCCCAAGAAACCCCGTACTTCTTTTTGAGTGTGTGGTGGAGGCAAGTCTCGTATTGCCCTGACTTTATCTGGGTCAACTTCAATCCCTTCCCCACTGACTATGAAGCCCAACAACTTCCCTGATCTAACCCCGAAGGTGCACTTTGTTGGATTAAGCTTGAGCTGGAAATTCCTTAGTCTCAAAAATAACTTTCGCAGAACTTGGACATGCTCCTCTTCCGTTCTGGACTTTGCAATCATATCGTCAACATAAACCTCAATCTCCTTGTGCATCATGTCATGAAACAAAGTTACCATAGCTCTTTGATAAGTTGCCCCCGCATTCTTTAATCCAAAGGGTATTACTTTATAACAAAACGTTCCCCACAAAGTGATAAATGTGGTCTTTCTCATATCCTCTAGATGCATTTTTATCTGATTGTACCCAGAAAAGCCGTCCATGAAAAAAAACAATGAATACCCTGCAGTATTATCTACCAAAGTATCAATGTGAGGCAACGGAAAATTATCTTTTGGACTAGCCTTGTTCAAGTCCCTGTAATCCACACACATTCGTACCTTCCCATCTTTTTTAGGGACAGGGACAACATTAGCTACCCATTCTGAATACTTGACTTCTTGCAAGAACCCAGCGTCAAACTGCTTCTTGACTTCCTCTTTTATCTTTAGCACAATGTCAGGCCTCATTCTTCTGAGCTTATGCTGAACTGGCTTGCAATCCTCTTTTATGGGAAGACGGTGCACCACAATATCAGTGCTTAACCCAGGCATATCTTGATATGACCATGCAAAGACATCTTTGAATTTCCGGAGTAACTCAATGAGGTCTTGCCTTGTTTTGGCAGAAATGTCAGTTCCGATTTTTACCTCTTTTCCCTCCTCTAGACTCACAATCTCCAATGATTCTTTATGAGGTAAGATTTGCTTATCCTCCTGTTCTACCATTCTCAATAAGTCCGGATATACATCACAATCTACGTCATCTCCAAAATTCTGTGATCCCTCTAAACACCCGTCTTGTTCAAAAGGTGATTCTGAGTCTAGAGCAGCGTAATTCATATAATTGATATCCGGGGACCTATGATAGGTGCCAAAGAATATACAAAGAATATATGAATTTATGAACAAAATATGATTATGAAATGAATAAAAGAATGATGTAGAAAAAGAATAAAAGAATAATTACTCGAAAACAGAATAAAAGAATACTGGCTCAAAAATGCGTACGAAAAAGTATATTTATTGAAATTATAATATTCAAGATGTGCATAATCCATAAAGAAATTATATTTTAAGTCGAAACAACAAGGATGTTCTGCATATTTACTCTGAACAAGCTCTAAAAACTACAGGAATCTCTTCCGCAGTCCAATTGTCCAGATCACTTCCAGGCTCGTAAGGGTGAATCCCTAGCCAAGTTTCTCTTTCGACTGTGTCTAGGGCATTGATGTGGACATCTCCCAGCAACTTTTCAACTCCTTTCACTTTAAGCACTTTCCGTTCCAGATGAATAAACCCTCCTGATACGAAGGTCTTGGATATGTGAGGAAAAGCCATAGGCTCCCACCTCACTTCATTTCCACTCAGGCGTGCCCTTCTTCTCTCCTGTCTTCTCTCCATTTCCTTTCTTCTTTGTTTTACATCTGGTCTATAGCCCAGACCAAAGCAATCAAACTTTTCCTTCATCACTGGTGCTTCAACTCATCCTTGCAAATCTCTTCCCAATCCTTTTCCCGGTACAGCTCCTTTTGCCACCATTAATTGAAGGCCCATTCTTGTAGTCCTGGATATCTTCGGTACTGGAATTCTATTCCCCTCAGCAATGAATGTTGTATTTACGAATTCTAAAGATCAAAAAGAGCATTCCACCGCCTCCTTATCCGTCTCCACATATGGTGCATTACTGGTTACTGATGCGATAATACTCTCCTCAGCATTTATTGTCACTAACCGTCCTTCTGACACTAATTTTAACTTCTGATGCAGCATTGAAGGTACGGCCCCCGCCGAATGTATCCAAGGTTTGCCCAATAAACAATTATATGAAAGCTTGATATCCATTACAATGAAATCTACTTCATAAGCACTCGGGCCAATCAACAACGGTATCTCAATTCTCCCCAAAACCTTCCTTTCCGTTCCATCGAACGCCCTTACCACGTTTTGACATGCTTTTATATGTGAGCTATCTACAGGTAGCCTATTGAGAGTAGATAAGGGCAGTACATTTAATGCAGACCCATTATCGATTAAAACTCCCGAAACCAAACTTCCTTTACACCGAGCAGTAATGTGCAGAGCTTTAGTGGACCCCATACCTCCAGATGGTATTTCGTCATCGTTGAAGAAGATAAAATTATCAGCGCTTATATTATTGACCAACCGACCCAATTGGTTGATAGAAATATCACTTGCCACATATGCTTCATTTAAAGCTTTCATCAGCGCATTTTGATGTAACTCTGAATTCATGAGCAAAGACAACACAGATATACGAGTTGGCTGCTTATGCAGCTGCTCTACCACGCTATACTCACTGTGTTTCAAAAATTTTAAAAATTCAGTGGCCTCTTCTTCCTTTATTGGCTCATTAATTAATGGCCTTAATTCAATCTTCTTCTCTTTCTTTTGCTCAGCTGCAAAGATTTTTCCCTCCACCGATTCTGTTTCAGCATTGATCCGACCACAGTACTCCTCCGTATTCGTATAAGAACCTGTCCTTTGGTTTTCTTTCTCAATCCTAACTGAAGCTTCTTTCCCCAAAATCGTTACATCGCATTCATAATTCCAAGGGGCCTTCTTGTTGTCCTTATACAAAAACTTCACCGATTTTTGAATAACAATCTTCAGTGTCACTTGTGCCCTGACTTCAGTAACCCTAGGGCGCGAGATGATTATCTTCAGAGTCCTCATCTCTGAGTCCGATGCGCATATATTTTTTTCTTTCTTCCTCCTAAAAAAACTCCACTTCTCCAATATCCATCATGCTCTGGATCAGAGCTCTGAACTTCTCACATCCTTGAATTTCATGTCCCACCTCATGATGGAACTCACAATAATTTTGGGTCTTGTCACCCTCTACCATATCCGAAGCAATCAACCATCTTCTTACCATTTCCTTCCAAACCCTTCTCAAAGGGATCCTTACCTCAGCAATATTCTCCTTGACCTTCTTCCCTGTACTTTCACCCATCATGTTTACCCCAGCATCAGTATGTTTGGGTAATGGATTTTCCGTACCTGATGAATCATCTATCTTGACAACACCCATCTGAATCAGCTTCTCAACAAGCTTTTTAAAAGTAGTGCAATGCTCTATGGAGTGCCCTGTAACTCCTGCATGGTAATCGCATTGTGCATTTGCGTCATACCATTTAGGATATGGAGGCTGTAAAGGGGTCAAATAAAATGGGGCAACAATGTGTGCGTTGAATAAATTTTGATACAACTCTTTATATGACATAGGAATGGGTGTAAACTGAGGCCTCTCATTACTTGGCCTCGTACCAAATTCCTGTTTTGATGAACCCTGTTGACCTGCCACCACCTTCCTGGGCTGATTCACCGTAATTGACTTGTTGTATGTATTTACGTTGTTTACCTCACCTTCTTTTTTCTTTGAATTCTGCCTTCTACTGTTATCTCCAACATCAATCTTCCCACTCTTTACAGCACTTTCAATCATCTCACCACTCATGACAATGTCAGCAAAGTTTTTCGTGGCACTGCCTAACATGTGTGTAATGAAAGGGGCCTTTAGCGTATTTACAAAAAGCATCGTCATTTCTCTTTCAAGGAGCGGTGGTTGGACCTGCACTGCCACCTCCCTCCACCTCTGAGCGTATTGTCTAAAACTTTCATTCGACTTTTTCTCCATGTTCTGTAAAGTGATCCTATCAGGAACTATTTCCGCCACATGACCATACAGCTTCATAAAAGCCTGTGCTAAATCCCTCCAGGAGCTAATCTTAGCACGGCTTAATTGATTATACCACTTTGACGCAGCCCCCGTGAGGCTATCCTGAAAACAGTGTATCAATAACTGGTCATTATTGACATACCCAGTCATTCGCCTACAAAACATAGTAATGTGGGCTGCAGGGCAAGTGGTCCCATTATACTTCTCGAATCTGGCATTTTAAACTTGTAAGCTAGCACTAAATCTGGTACCAAACTTAAATCCTTAGCATCAATCCCATGGCATCTTTCAGTAGTTTCCATTGCTTTAAATTTCTCCTCAATCCACTTCCATCTTTCCTCCAATTACTTTGGTAATTCATCTTTTGTTTTCTCTTTTTCAATCGCTTCATCGAAATCAGGAACAATAGTATTGGCAGGATTATTCTCAGGACTGGAGCCTGATCCGACTTAGAAATTCATTGACC
The DNA here is from genome assembly GCA_008044935.1 of Gossypium turneri. NCBI lineage: Eukaryota > Viridiplantae > Streptophyta > Magnoliopsida > Malvales > Malvaceae > Gossypium > Gossypium turneri. Next base: position 5,626,589 of record CP032576.1, read on the forward strand.
TTGAAGCATCAGCCTGAAATCGCTGAGGCCTAATCGTAAGAGAAGATTTACGCGGGTACACTTCTACTTGGGGCTGTAAATCTGGAGGAGTGAAGCCTGGAGGATACAGGGGTCCGTCCTCGCCTTCCTCTTCCATATTTGTTACAGGGCTCTTTCCCTTATTTTTCCCTTCGGTCAACAATCGCGTTAACTTTGTCATCATACTTCCTTGTGATTCCTCCATTTTATTCATCAAACTTTGTTGAATTTTCTCAAGTTGTTCCTTCATTTGCTGCTGAAGCTGATCTTGCATTTCTTTTTGGAACCCTTCAAGCTTGTCCAACCTTTGGTCCATATTTTTTAATTTCGCTCTTGTACCGTAACGGTGCTGAGTTGGCTGGTTAGATTCCAGGTTAACTGAGGAATGATTTTGATTAATCAGAACCCTTTAATAATTTTTAATGCATGTAATGCGATGTATGAAAATGAATGCAGAAAAGGCGTTAATTCTAATTTCAATTACTTTCAGAAAAGCTTTATTAGAAAATAAATCTCTTTACATAGAATGGGCTACAAATATAGCTTTGCCCTAATACTTAAGACCTTGATCTTTTTAAGCAACGATGCTAATTCTTGTCCTCGATCTGACTCTAGCTCGTACTTTACGCTCAACGTGTCGGCTTGTACTGCTAAAGTTTGCAAGTGATCTGCCACTTCTCGAATCTGGATCACAGCTTCTCCCATAATATGATCCCTGTCTCTAACTTGATTTTGGAAATACTGAAGCTGCTCATTTTGGCGACCTTCCTTTGCCTCTAGATGCTCAATCCGAACCTCACAATTCCGCAATGCTGCTTCTAGCCTTTCTATTGTACCCTTCGTTTCTTCGATCTTGCTAAGGCTTGCTTTCAACTCTATTACAGAATTTTGACTTCGATGTTGACGGAGAGACCCTTCTAACTCAACTACTCTGTCCTTTAGTTCTCCTTTTTCCTTTTGGCTCTCCGATAAGCTTCTTCCTAATGCTTCATTTTGTGCTTGCATTTCTTAAAATTTTCTTTCCCACCGGTCTGACTTGTTTCTTTCTTCTCAAACCTCTTCACGCCACTGCTCTGAAGTTTTTCCAAGCCCAGCAGTTCTCATCGACAGACGCATCTTCTTGTAATCCATCTTTAAGCTATCTAATTCTTCTTCGGCCTTATTCTTCCCCTTCCTTAGCTTATCAGCCTCGAGCTTCTAAACATCCACATCCAGTCGCAAATTCACCTTTTCTTCCTCCATTTGCTCTATTTTCTTCTCTAATTCTGCATTCTTCCTTTCAAAGTCTTGTTTTATGATCTCCAGCTCAGTGGGGACGACACGCAAATGCTCCTCTATCGACTGACTATTCTCCAGACTCGGCTCAGGAATGTTATCGTTGATCCTCTTAACCCACCACTCGTTGTACTCGAGAGTTGCCATTGGACCCACAGCTAATCTCTTCATTCGGCGAGTCTAATTCCATGCATTGGCCATCTCACGAGCCTTCTTTTTGTAACCATCATCTTTATACGAGAATTCACACTCAGCCAGTCCATGAGTTACGGGCACAAACTGTCTTGACCTGTATTGCCTTAGCACAAGCAACGGGGCATAACCAACAGCACCCCATATTCCAAGCAAAGAAACCCAATCAAAATCCCCACATCGATATAAGATCTCGTCTGGAAGCAACCACGGAGCTCTCCACTCGATATCCTCCTCTTGCAAATTCTGAAAAATTACCATCCATTTCTCCTCTGAGATGTCATCTCTCCTTGGCGTAGCCACTATCTCCTTCAATGGTGAATAACCTTCAGAGAAAACCCGATATGAAACTTTATCAACCTTCCAAAAGTGACTGTGGAACCATACAAGTAGGAGCTGCGCGCATCCAATAAACCTACCCTCTCCCGCTCTTCGGCATGCATTCAGTGACCTGAAGGTTTCTGCCAAAATTACCGGGACAGTGAAACTCTCTTATCAAGCCTATCGAATAAGTCAGTAACCACCTCGTCAACATGCCCCAAGGTCTTAGGGAACACAACCAAACCATATATACTTAAAGCAAAGATATCTACCTTCTTCCTCGCATCTGGGTGTGCTAAAATAAGGTCCTTCAGATTTTTCCAAGGAATGCACCTACTATCTCCCTTTTGCTTAATCCGAGCTGTAACCCACTGCTCGCTCATCCCCGTTATATTCATCAGCTTCCTTAAGAAGGTTGGCACATTTACCGCTTTTGAATAGATTCTGTCTACTTGGATCCTCGAACACCGAAGTAATGCCACGTACTCCTCTATTGTAGGCACCAAATCAACCTTTCCAAACGTGAAGCAACTGTAAGCTGGGTTCCAAAATTGGGCAAGAGCTCGAAAAAGACGCTTGTCTACCTTCATATCAAGTAAATAAGGTAAATCCCCATAATTTGAATAGAACAACTGCCTAACCTCATTATTCCACTGATCCCAAATCTCCTTCAACTCCTACAAGTTATTTTGAGCTACGCTAACACGGGTGAAGTCCCATAATTCTGATACGTACCCCTCGGCCAAACTATCACCTTTTTCGCGCTGTGTTATCTCAGCCCAAGTTCGGACAGCCGCATTGTCCTCCACTCTATCAAGAAACCCATTTCCCATGATAAAACTTTCTATCTAGCAACCGAAAATGAACCAACGCCTTTTGTAATGAAATGCCATGTAATTGTAATGCCATGCAATCAGAGTAAAACACAAAAAGTCAGTAACAATTAAATACAAATACAGCCAAGAAATAGAAAAAAACTCTTAATTAGGTGTCTACTAAGGTTCAAAGTAATTCTACCTAGGGTAGGTTCCTAAGGTTCACTACATTAGGTTTTGGCTTCTAGAATAAGGTACCCGAACCAGCAGATTCCTCGATCCTCACCTATTATAGGCTCATATAGACCGAGTTCAGTTCAGGGGAATACATTTCCCTATGGCTGCACGGAGATGAAAATCTCACGAAGACATAGGTACGGATGTATCCCGAAAGCGATCCACTACCCTACACGGAGGTGAAAACCTCACGAAGGACTAGCTTCTCACTCCCACCTAGAGGGGTAAAATTGACCATGAAATGCAAAAATGCAAATAAACCAACAGACTTAAACCAACCAGACAAGCATATGACAGTTAAAACTAATGAATGCAAAGGGAAAATTCGGTTTAAAAATAAATTTTGATTTTCGACACAAAGATAAATAAAATCAATTTATGGCTCGACTCTCTAAAACGTCCCCAGCGGAGTCGCCAAGCTGTCGAAACCATTTTTTGAAAACAAAAATAAGTTATCGACTTTAAAAAACAAAAATTGGAGTCGCCACCGATCCTTTATTAAGGTGTGATCGGCTCACCATAAAAATAAATCTGGTCTGCAAAATTTGAGAAAACAGGTTCGGAAGTCAGTTACGCACGAGGAAGGGTTAGCACCCTCGTAGCGCCCAAAAATCGGTACCAAATTTGATTATTTTATGTCTAGATGTCGAAAATTTGAAAAAGATTTTAAATAGAAAACTTTTAACTCTAATGAATTAAAAATAAGACATCTTAATTTCAAAGAAATAAAACATCACACCCAGTGAGTTAGGGCACAATATTTTTAAATCTTCAAAATCAAGTTTATCTTTTGATTTTAAAAATTCTTATTTCGAGATAACGAAATGTCACGACCAGTAAGTTAGGACCCGACATTTATGGATTCCTGAGAATAAGCTTTTATTTGAAAATTGCAAATTTATTGAAATAAATACTTAGCTTGCTAAATTCATCGAAAAATGATCACGATCCAGTAAGTTAGGACACGATCTTTCTCGAGAATCATGATTGCCAAATATTTAATTTTCTAAAAAAAACAATTTTTAATGCTAACGAAACCAAAATATATTTTCTTTAAAAGTATGATAAAATGCTCGTGCATTTATGCGTATACAAAAATCATAAAAATGAATCAATAATACAATATACACACATTTTTTTTTAAAAATAAACATAAAAATGTATAAACACAATATATTAACAAATTATGAAAATATGAAAATATATACATAATGCGAAAAGTATTTTTATTGTGACTTTGAATAGTACATAAATACGTGTATCATAAAGAAATATATATGGGATTAAAAATATGTAAAATATATAAAAATTATAAAATAATAATATATATACGTATGTATATATGTATATAAAAACTATGAAAATAAAATAATAATAAAATATATAAAAATATGCATATGTATTTAAAAAACGTTTAAATATATATATATACATACATATATTAACATATATGCGTGTACCTATAGGTGTGTAATAATAATAATAATAATAATAATAATAATAATAATAATAATAATAATAATAATATAAACTAAAAAACTTAAAATGAAAGATTATAGATTAAATTGAAAATAATTGAAGTTTCAGGGGCAAATATAAAATAAACAAAACACCAATGGATCAAATGGAACGTGCAGTTAACAGTGGAGGACCGAAAGTGGAATTAATCCCTCCGTCCAAAACTCCACGCAGCAATGGATTAAAATAAAACTAATTCGACATTTCATGGAAAAATTTGAAAACAAACCACAATGATTTTGAAATGATGGGATAAAATGGAAGGATTAAAAACGCAAATAACCCATCAGTGTTTAAAACCCCTTTTAATCTCCAATTAAAGGCCTACTCTGCAGCAGCAATAGGCGCAAAATTGCTTCATCTTCCTTTTTTCTTTTTTTAAAACAACAGAGGGAAGAAAAGAGGGATCTGCTAGGCCTTCTTTAAAGCCCTAGCTACCGCCACACCGCCGCCGTCAAAGCTTCGCCGCCGACTCCGATTCAGGTAAGTTTCGTCCTTTTCTTTTTGCTTTTTCTTTTGCACCAAAAACAGAGAAGCAAAGAAAAAAATAAGTAAATAAATAAATAAAACACAAAGAAAATTACCTTCAAAATCAACTGCTGTATTCTTATTATTTTTCTTTTTGTATTTTGTTGTACACTGATTTCTTTCTCTATTTCTTGTTTCAATCTAAAAAAAAAATAAAATCCTATTCGCTTTTTTTCTTGAAGTCCCTTTTCTTTTTTTTTCTGCCCTCTTTGTTTACATTTACTTTGTATATCCCCCCATCTGTTCGTAGTCGATTTGTTGCAGGTATGCGTGTGTGTGGTGTGCGCGGAGTGCTGAACGTGGGGCGGTTACCATGACGTGGGCTGTGCAGCTACGGTGCTGAGGCATGAAAGCTGTTAACCGCTGTTTAGGGTTAGGCTGGGGTTTGGGGTTTGGTTTAGTGACTTGGGCCTTATTGGGCCAAATGTAATTGGGTCAGATTGGTTAATTTGGGCCCCGGGCACCAATTGGGTATTACATGTGCTTTAATATGAAATTAGTTACATTGCAACAAGATTTTGATTTGACATGTTTAATTTTTTAATTCCACTCCATTTGAAAAAAATTCAAATCGAATTGAGATGATAAAATATGACTCGTTAACTTGATTAACTCGAAATTTTTTTCACTTGATTCGATCAAACGCTCACCCCTAATTTTTTTTAAGGAGTAAGGATAGCACTAGAGAGTCAAGAGGGGCATTCCCAAAAAGTGGTAATATTATACTTTTAAGTCCTTTAAAAAATTATAAATTCATAATATAATATAATAGTAAAATTATATTTTAACCCAAAAATTTAATTTAATTAAAATGCTAAAGAAAAATTTTCATTCCTGATTTCTTCTTTTAAGGGTGAATTTAGTTCACCAAATATAACATTACACCCTGCTATCTCACATTCCGAAATAATATTATGTTGTTTCAATTCTCAATATTTTTATTGTCATGTAATTTCAAATTTCTAAATAGTGTCAATATGCCGGAATATAAGATGTAATCTTAATACCATCAATTTCTTAGGTTATTTTAGATTACAGGTGTAATTTTAAATTTTGGATCAATTTATTATTTTGTTTTTATTATTTTAATCAGGTCCTTTTTCTCAAATAAAATTGAAATCTAATTAAAAAAAATCTCTTTTTTTTTCTTGATAGTGAAGCAGTAGATGCCATATTTTAAAATTATAATTATTATATTTACTCTAGAGTTTTATTTATATGTATATAAATTATGATTATAATTATGATTTAAAAATTATCGTTGATGATGTGATCACTTTTCATGAATTACTATAATTATAATTGATAAATTTATTTCAACATTATAAATTTGTTTATTAATATATAAATTGTAATAAAAATAATAATTATCTTAATTAATCATAATTTTATCAAAAATGAGATTAAAAAAATTAAAGGAACTAAATTTGTTAAAAAAAGATAAATTCTATAACACGGACAATTTAATAAAAAATACTTTTTAAGTAATTTTACATTTTACAAACCAAATACTAAGATCTTACATTCTAACCAAATAAACTGAACAAAAAAATGTAACATATGCGAGACATTCCACTCAATAATCTTACATTTGTTAAATCAAACCTTCCTTAAATATCTTTATTGGACTAATACAATAATAATGCTTTAAAATCTTAATAAATTATATTTTAATGAAAAATAAGTCAAATTTGAGTTTTTTTTTTCCTTGAGTCTAATATATTTTTTTTGGAATAATTTCATTATAGATTTTGATCATATCTTCTTCTTTTTTTACACAAAACTTAAAATTATCCATAGTCCTTCTCCAACACGAATAGGAGAATAATGCATTTTAACGCACTCAAACTCACGTTCTCCTATATTAACAATAATATACATGCCAATCGAGCTAAGACTCAATCGACTTGATGAGGCTAATCATTTTACAATATAGGGAATTTTTCTTTTTTCCTTTCACTCTTTCTTATGTTTCATGTGTACAAGCCCAATAATGCCCGGGCCCAAGCAAACAAATATGCCCGGGCCCAAACCAATAAACAGGCCCAAAACCCAAATTAACCTAGCCCAAACATTAACCCAACTAGCAACCCTCATACCCCAAACCCTAGTGGCAGCCTCCAGCAACGCCAGCCGCCGCACAATGCAGGCCAGAATCCTCCCTCCGTGCGATTTGCACCTCCACGGGCGTGCGCACTCCCCAACAGTGCCCATACCTGCGAGAAAAAATTGGCAAGATCTGAAATCTTCAATCTATTCCACTGCTGCCTAGGGAAGTAGAATTACTGGCTTCAATGTACTCCACTGTAACCACAGGGAGGTAAAATCTGCCATCTTCGATCAGCTTTACTGTCTATGCAGGAAGGCAAGATCTGCTATCTTCAACCTGCTCTACTGCAACTGAGGGAGGCAAGGCTGGTGTTTTCGATCTGCTTCACTGTCGATGCGGGAAGGCAAGATCTGTTATCATCACTGATCTGTTCTCTGGGGAACATGACCTGTATAATGAACCTAATTATGCCTAATGATTAGGATGGCATGATCAAAATGAATCAAATGCTCTCTCCCTAAGCAGTAGTGGGGCAGATCAAAGATGGCGAATTTTACCTCCCTGTGGTTACAGTGGAGTACATTGAAGCCAGTAATTCTATCTCCCTGGGCAGCAGTGGAATAGATTGAAGATTTCAGATCTTGTCTCTCTAAGCAGTGGTAGAGCAGGTCAAAGATAGTGGATTTTACCTCGTACATTGAAGCCAGTTACCCTATTTTCCTGATATTGCAGTGGAGTGGATTAAAATGATGAATCTTATCTCTTTGAAGTTGTAGTAGAGCAGATCGCATCAGACTTATCCTTAAAGTTGCAGCAGAATAAGTTGAAGCTACAAGTCTTATCTCCATGAAGTTGCAGGGGAGCAGACTAAAGATAGCAAATTTTGTTCTTTTGAGAAGCTATAAGGTACAAATCATATCTCTCTGACGATGCAGTGGAGTGGATCGAAGCACTAGTTCCTATACCTCTGAAGATGCAGTAGGTTGGAATGATGCTACTTGAAGAAGAAAAGCACTGAAGAGGGTGAGGCTCAGTAAGACCGGGCACAATTGGGCTTTTAGTCTTTGCTCTATTCCCGTTACACGATAATGAGCAAAGAGGGGCAGCTGTACAAGCCCAATAATGCCCGGGCCCAAGCAAACAAATATGTAAAATTCGCCATCTTTGATCTGCCCCACTACTGCTTAGGGAGACAAGATCTGAAATCTTCAATCTATTCCGCTGTTGCCCAGGGAAGTAGAATTACTGGCTTCAATGTACTCCACTGTAACCACAGGGAGGTAAAATCCGCCATCTTTGATCTGCTCCACTACTGCTTAGGGAGACAATATATGAAATCTTCAATCTATTCCACTGCTGCCCAGGGAAGTAGAATTACTGGCTTCAATGTACTCCACTGTAACCACGATGAGGTAAAATTCGCCATCTTCGATCTGCTTCGCTGTCTATGCAGGAAGGCAAGATCTGACATCTTCAATCTATTCCACTGCTGCCCAGGGAAGTAGAATTACTGGCTTCAATGTACTCTACTGTAACCACGAGGAGGTAAAATCCGCCATCTTCGATCTGCTTCGCTGTCTATGCAGGAAGGCAAGATCTGAAATCTTCAATCTATTCCACTGCTGCCCAGGGAAGTAGAATTACTGGCTTCAATGTACTCCACTGTAACCACGAGGAGGTAAAATCCGCCATCTTCGATCAGCATAATTAGGTTCATTATACAGGTCGTGTTCCCCAGAGAACAGATCAGTGATGATAACAGGCCTTCCTGCATAGACAGTGAAGCTGATCGAAGATGGCAGATTTTACCTCCCTATGGTTACAGTGAGTACATTGAAGCCAGTAATTCTACTTCCCTGGGCAGCAGTGGAATAGATTGAAGATTTCAGATCTTGCCTTCCTGCATAGACAGCGAAACAGATCGAAGATGGCAGATTTTACCTCATCGTGGTTACAGTGGAGTACATTGAAGCCAGTAATTCTACTTCCCTGGGCAGCAGTGGAATAGATTGAAGATTTCAGATCTTGCCTTCCTGCATAGACAGCGAAGCAGATCGAAGATGGCAGATTTTACCTCCTCGTAGTTACAGTAGAGTACATTGAAGCCAGTAATTCTACTTCCCTGGGCAGCAGTGGAATAGATTGAAGATTTCATATCTTGTCTCCCTAAGCAGTAGTGGAACAGATCAAAGATGGCAGATTTTACCTCCCTGTGGTTATAGTGGAGTACATTGAAGCCAGTAATTCTACTTCCCTGGGCAACAGTGGAATAGATTGAAGATTTCAGATCCGGCGGCTGGCGTTGCTGAAGGCTGCCACTAGGGTTTGGGGTATGAGGGTTGCTAGTTAGGTTAATGTTTGGGCTAGGTTAATTTGGGTTTTGGGCTTGTTTATTGGTTTGGGCCCGGGCATATTTGTTTGCTTGGGCCCGGGCATTATTGGGCTTGTACAGCTGCCCCTCTTTGCTCATTATCGTGTAACTGGAAAATGGCAGAAAATGTAGCAATAACAAAAAATATTTCTTTGATTTTGCATTTTTTTATTATTTTTTATTTTTTATTTTTTGGTTATATATAAACCGATTTGTAAAGGGGATTGGAGAGGGTAGATCTGTAAAAGGGGGATTCGAAAAAGTGATACAAATACGAAATACGAAATACAGAAAAAAAGAAAAGAGAAATACATTTTTTTCTTTGAATATAAAATTTTTGTTTAGGATTTTTCCTTTTTCTATTATTTATTATTAACTTTTTAATGATGTCATCATAAATTATCATTACCATGCAAAACCAAAGAAGTTTCTTCTAGATAAAGGCAAAATCATGACTCACTTTAATTCAATTAGCTGGAAAAACCTTACATTTTTTTATGATATTAAAAGAAATTAATTTTAATTTTTTTAAGATGAATGGGTTTAAATCTCTTATTTATTTTTAATTTATTTTAATTGTATCATAAGGGTACATGTTATCTTATCAATCCTATTTTAATTTTTTTATTGAGATAATTCCTTGAGTTTTTATTTTAATTTCACAAATGAGTTTTTTTTATAAAAAGAAAACCTTTTTTTAGGATCTTAAATTCTCAACACTTAAAAGCAATAAAATATAGAAATCCTAAAATTAAGGGAGAAAATTCCACAATTTTGTTAAAATGAAACAACAATCATTAATTAATCTTTAATTTACACTTTAAATTTTTTCCCAATTTAATATTCTTTCTTGAATCTAAAGTCAACTAAAAAAATATATCAAAAGTACTTATCATTTACTTTGTACTATACTTTTCAAGTGGGGCAAATCATGGTGTACAATTTGTTTGCAACCAAGGGAACCAAAATGAATTGTGTTTGCAGCAATTTCAAACTTTGAAAAAACAAATAAAATTTATTTTCTATTTTAAAAAACATTTTAATTAATTCTCTAATAAAGAAAATAATAATTCAAAAAAATTCAAAAAAGATAGACATTACTTTATTTTTTAGAGTTGTTATACAATGATAGAAAAAATAATTCGACTCAAGATCTAACTTGCAACTGACTCGAAAACCCTCCTAAAAAGACAATTCCAAAGACCCCTAGAGAGGGGAAACTCCATTTTGAAGGGCATCTCCCCTTGACCTCTACACCCGTTGATCCAATGTATCAACCGGAGTCATTAACAAGATAAACATTAACTGGTTGTCAGTTTTACTAAAGTAACATAATGTATAAATATTGAAGACTAAATTCATTATGTCAAATTTTGAATTGCCATATCATCTCTCCATCAAAATGTTAACAGAAATAGATTAAAAAGTATAAACGTGATTAGTTGATTGACATTTTTTAACTCTTTATAGTTGGATGACCAACAATGTAATATACCCTTTTTTATTTTATCTTTTATTATCCATCATTAGCTCACAACTGGATTAATCATCAAATTCCATATGATTATTCCCAAGTGATGTTGAAAATCTAACGGTCACACACACACACACACACACATATATATATATATATATATATATATATATATATATATATATAATAAAAGATAAATTTGGTTCTCATAGAAAATAAATTATTAGATTTCTATTTACTTTACTTTTGATTCTTGTTTTATTTTTGTTGTTAATTTAGTCTAAATTTAACACAAAAAAATCATGTAATTCATATATATAATTCAAATTTCTAACTATCCATAGTTAGGGTAACATGCATTTTTTTCCCTATAATTAAGATAATTAAGGTGAGAAAGTGCACTATTCTACATGTTTTCCACGTTAATAAATTATTTATTTTAATTTTTATGTCAAATCAAATAAATTTCCAATAGATCTTGATTTATGTATTTTATTTTCAACATTAGGCACTACCACTAATTCTTATTATTATTATTACTATTATTATAGAATCTTCATTAAAATTTAATTTCATATAAAGTTAATTTTACCAAATAAAATGAACTTTATAACAAAATCAAACTTTAATAAAAAAATTTTTTATCTAAACCCAAAGTAATCCATAGTCAATAAACACTTCTAATCAAAATTGCACTTAAGAGAAAAGAAAAAAAGAAAGAAAAGTTGGACTTTTCTTAAGAAAAGAAGGTTTGATTTTTAAGAATTTGATAATTTATGGTACTAATTGTAATCATTTTTAATGAAAAAAGGAAAGTTGAAACTTTTAAAGAAAGTTGTTGTTTTTTTCATGAACTTGATCATTTAATTCATTTTATTAGATTACTTGTAAGCATGTTTAGTACAAAAGGAAAGTTGATTTCTTAATGAAATTTATAAATTATAATATATTAATTGGTGTCGAGTTTGACACTTTTTTTTAATCTAATTTGATATATGTATTTGGTAAATGTTACACATTTTTGTACTTAAAAATAACAATCGGATTTTATGGTTGATTTGATGAAAATTCATAATTAATTAATAATGTTAGCAATTAACTTTCTTTAAATCAATCCTGAAACCCCCAAGGAAGTCTCACAACCATCAAACACAAAACCAAACAAGTTCATAATTAACACTAAATTTATTCTATTAACAAAAGTACGGAATTTCAAACATAATGAGATTAGCAATTAACTTTTATTAAATCAACCCCAAAACTCAAATTATGTACTAAAAAGTTAACATCATTATTTTTAAGTACTAAAATACATAACATTTACTAAATACAGGTACCACATTGAACTAAAAAAAAGGTAAATTGGCCCACTTTTGATCGTTTTCCCTTTCTTCCCCCACATGAATCAAGTATTTTTCTCAAGGCTAGAAGCTTTTTATTCCATTGAAAAGATGAATTGTGGCCATTGGCCAACTTATATTAATTATTAGTTTGGAAGCTTGGAAAGGAATTTGAGAATTATTGGGTGCTTTCTTTTTTATTTTTTTCTAGGAAAATTCATTTTGTCATAAGTCCCTGAGAATTTTAATCACTGCTTCAAAATAATTGTATGTGTATTGGTTTATTTATTTATTTTGTATCTATTTGTAAATCACTATTAGGTTTGTTGGGCATTGTGCATGATATACGTGAGTAGGATCGTAGTAAGGGCTTTTTTTGTGGGATAAACTAAAATTATAAAAGTTTTAGAGGGATTAAAGTTTGAAAAATTATTAAAAGGGTTAATTTTTGGAGAAACCAAAAATACAAATTTATTTTCATTAGTTAAAGAGTTGAAAAAACTTAAATTAAATAATTAGATTTTAAGAGGGCTAAAATTGCAATTATCACATTTAATCAATTGATCAAGGCCCTTGATTGTCCCTAGCTTAAATAGAGTTTGATTATTTAATGAGTCGAATTTTATGGGAAAATCTTGTGTTTGAATTATTATTTAATATATAAAATGTATTTATTTAAATTTAATTATAAAAATACTTTAAAATTTTGAATTGGATCATACTCGATCAATTTTTATGCACTTTTTAAAAAAAAAAAAAATTATCTGAAAGCTTTGTAGCTTTTATAACTAAAAAAAGCCTAATCACTAAAATTAGAAAATATTATTTTTCCATTTCTTTGGCAGACAAAATTATTTTTTCTTTTAAAATATCTCCTATTTGACTTAAAAGTTGTGGCCTATTCGATTTTCTTTTGCAACATCTATAAATTAAAAAAAAAAATTCAAGGTGAGGTTTTATAATTTTTCTTTTATAATTTAAAGAAAATGAAGTTGAGATAGAGGTGTTTATAAGTTAGTCAAGGTAAAATTATGGTTCGATCTTAAAATAATTTCTAAATTCAAGTTTTAATTTGATTTAATTGGTTTAAATGATCTATTTTACTGTTTAAAAATAACGAGTTGAAGGACGAAAGTTTTAAAAGAAGACTTTGTCCACGGTTGATTAAAAATCCTTTTTGTATTAATTTACGTAAATTATATCGTGTCTAAAATTATCGAAGCAAAGTAAAAATAAATAAAGAAATAGATAAAAAAATAAGAATGGTTTTGGCAAATATAAACTGAGAAACAGAAATGATGAAGGCTTTTAAACTTTTGTAAAAAGCAAAGGGGAACTTTTCTTCTGGTTCATAAAATGGATAGAAAAGAGTTTGATGTACAAAGTTTAATAATTTTACACAAAAAGATTTAAAAGCCAATATTCGCTGCAAATTGCTTCAAATGCACCTTAAGAATCAAATCATGTGTTCCCTAGATTTTTTTTTTCTTTTAGATTCATCTTGTCTCCTAATCATTTATTTATATATAACACACTAGGTTAATTTTCAAAAGATTTCGGTAAATTTATTTGCTGTTGATTTTTTTGAAATAAAATATATTTTATTAAAAAATAAATTACATAAGTTTTGCCTTTGAATTATATATTTTTTCAATTTAGTTGAAGTTTGATTAATTTGTTACACATAGTCAATGCTTTTAATAATTTATATTATTAGGTGACTGTTTGAATTGGTGTCACGACTCTGTACCAATTTGGTTAGTGAAATTATATAATAGCCTTTGTTTAAGTAGGTTTTGAATAGTAATATTGTTATACAACCTTCGCAGGCACTTATATGTGTCTCTTTTTATGCAAACATCATATTGGGCAGACCTCTAATGTCAGGTTGCTCCATAGTAGATCGCTTAACTAATGAACCTTGCTATAGACTACCTTTGTCACATGAAACCTTATGCCTATTGATTGTTTAACCATCCTAAGATGTCACGTCATTGATCTAGATGGTCACATTGATGCCCTTGCAAGGAGACAGGATGTGACTTTGTTGCTAGTGGGACTCTAACATGTGGTGAACCCTTTATTCCATATTTAAGCCTTTTCATCACACTAATAAAGGGAGCCCATTCAAACACAAAAGGACATTCTGTAACGACTCGGTAGTCAGGGGTGTCAGAAAGTGAGGTTCAGGACTCTATTCCCATAAAACGAACCTGTGAATATCTTTTTTAAATATTTAAGAGGTTAGTTTAGAGATGAATTAAATTTTGGATAGGTAATTCTTATGAATTGGGAGTTATTAAGGTACAAGAACTAAATCGCGTTAAAGTTAAAAGTTGAATTATAGATTAAAATGAACTAAATGGGTTAAAGTAGCAATTAAACTATTTAATAAATGGTTGTGAATAGGTGGCCGGTCATGGGCTAAATGTTATACATGTGTATATTATATATATTATATATATTAAGTAATAATAATTGTACCGCCCCAAAATTTTATGAATTTAATTGTGAGAATTAGCAATAATTAAATTTTTGTATCTGTGGTTTTGTGTTCTGCTTTTGTGTTTAAGGTCTGGAGTTCGAGTTGTATCGTTAAAAGTTTTATCCTTTTTGAACAACCCCTATCCATGCAGTATATGGTTAAGTGTAATTCTGTATGAATCTATGTTAAGAATGTGCGTGCTGGTTCACTGGTTAACCATCTGTCTGTATTTTGTCTAGTCCCGAGTTCGAATCCCGCAGTATGCGTTAGGAGAATTTTTGCTTGTTGTCGGAAGTACGTGGGTGGTTAAGACAAAACCGTCATTAAAATTTTGTTAACGTTCTATAAATTTTTCTTCTTTTCCTTTTTCTTTCTTTTTATTTTCCCTTTCTTTCTTCCTTTTTACTTCTTTGATTTCTCCTTTTCGATTGTGTTCAACAAGTGGATATCAGAAATTAGTGAGACCCTTAAGTTATTGGAAGACTTTGGTGTAAGTTCTGTCGAAATCCTTCAACTTCTGTGAAGTTTTGTTAGATTTCTGTTGCGTTGTTAAATTGGGAATTCTCTGATTGTTTCACTTAAACTCTCTGATAACTAGTCGTTTTGTTCCCTTAGGCATAAGTACGAAGGGAAGTGATCCTTCGCGTGTTGTGCCGAATTAGCACAGTTGAATCGTCGATAAGCGTTCGTTGTTGAAAGTTTCCTCGTGTCAATTTATTCGACATAATTGATTGAGTATTAACGTTGCGTCATTTAGTCGTTTAGTCAAATGATTGATTGTCGAATGATTAATTAGATTCTGAGTAGTCTCCACATTTTTTTCGTCAAAGCGAGACTAGGTGCGTACCGAAAACCTTAGTTTTTGCAAGTTTTAGTCACCGAAAATGGTGGCTGTCGATGCCACACGGCCAAGCACATGGGCATGTGTTTAAGCTGTGTAACTCATACGGCCGTGTGGCAGGCCGTGAAGGTGGCCCTGTAACTCACTGTTCATCAATTTGGAGGCACACGGGCGTGTGTCCGGGCCGTGTGTGACAATATTAGTGCAAGGTTCACACGGGCATGTGTCTAGGCCATGTAACTCTCTAATTTATGCTTTAAAACCGCACGAGCAAGGACACGGGCGTGTGCCCAGGTCGTGTAGCGTATATAAAAGGGCCCAAAATTCGTTTTTGAGGCCGTAAATGTTACTTAAGACTGATATTGACATCCCCATAGTATGAATGGTCTGAATTTGACTGAATGAGAATTCTCTGATACTCTGTGATATATGCATGAATTCTATATCTGTATGTGCACTGTGATACTTAGTCTTATATTGAACTGTGCTATCTACTTGTGGAACAATTTAGGATAACTGAATACATATTGTGGATATTGGTTCTCTGCATATGCATGGGTTGGGATATTATGAAGAAAGAAGTGATCTGTTCTAAATTAGTAGCTAAGCCACCATATATATAACTCTGATCCCTACGTTTCGTCACATTACGATCTAACAGCTAAGCTGCGTTTCTGTAAACGTGTCAGACAGACACTCTATGGTGTTTAGGGTTGGTTGGGCCTTGAACACCTTTAACGGTGAGTTGGGATAGCCAAAGATGGTGTGTAGCGGATAGGGGTTAGGAATATTTGCATCTAACTTTGATCTGTTCTGTATATGAAACTGAAATTGTTTCTGCATCTGAAATTAATCTGCCTTGGATCTGAACTAGAAATGCTTCTGTCATCAGATCGAATCTTTGAATACAGACACTGTTTGGTAAATGTGTTTATGTGAATAAACTTTTTTATGCACGGAGTGCACAACTCACTTTATTATTGGTTAAATTTCAGGTGGTTTCAAGTTAGTATAAGTGGTTTGGTTCAAAAGGCAAGTGGTTATTGAAAATGAGGTACTAGGACATTGTTTCCGTAATTTAAAGCCTTAAATATTTACAAAGTCGTATTTATATGTGAAGTGAAGTTTGACCTAGTAATTTTGATGATTTACTACTTAATTAAGGTAAAAGGATTAAATTATAAAATAGGTAAAAAGTTAATTACTATAGATTTAAAATAGTAAAATGACCAAAATGATAGTTAAACCATGGTCAAAAAGTCCAAGCGGTGGTGGATATGATTAAATCCACTAACTTTTGGCCTATTTTCTCATATAGTCCTAATTAGTTTAGGGTTAAATTGAAAATAAGCTTATTTAGTTAAAATTTAAAATAACTGAAAGACCAGTTGTGCAATTAAACCTTCCTTAGATTGTAATTACACCATGTTCTTATATGATGGACAAATATGGACATGTTTTATTTATTTTATAATTCATAATGTAAAGATTAAAATTGTAATTAGGTAAATAAGTAAATTATAATTAAAATAAAAGTCAAATTAATGTGTTATCTTCTTGATTCTTCTTCCAAAAGGTTGAAACACCATTTTAGACTTGGGGGAATCTTCGGCCAAGCTTGCTCTTCAAATTGGTAAGCTGATTTTAACATGTTTCTTGTAATTTTTATATTTTTGATATTGTTGCAACTAGGCCCAGCTAACATGTATCTCTGTTTTCAAAATGGTAAAAGATTAAGGATTGTGCCATTGATTAGTTTTGAATATTCTTGAAGTTTTATGGTATATTATTAAATTTGGTTGCTGAATAGAACTACTTTTGTAAAGTAGTTTTTGATGATTTTAATGTTTAAGGACTAAATTGTCAAAGTGCTAAAATTTCAAGGACTTGATGTGAATTAGCTATGAAATGGGCTGTAGCGAGGTTATACATGATTCGGCAAGGTTGGGTTTTATATAAAATTGGTTGAATTGAATGTTTTGGGCTTATAGACTAAATTGTATAAAAGTAAAATGTTGGGGGCAATTTTTTTAAAATGTCAAAAAGGACTTAATTGCATAAATTTATTTAATTTTACTGTTGGAATTAATAAATTGAATGAAATTGTTATTTTAAATCAAGAACGAGTAGAAAATCGAGGAAAAAAATGCTGAATAGTCCCTGTACTTTTGTCATTGTTGCAAATTAGCCAGGTAAGTTCGTTTGGTTTAATTTTAATAAAGTTTTAAATTTAATATATGAACTTAATTGTATAAAGTTGAATTATATCGATGCATGTAATTAAAAATAGAAATAATGAATTGATATGACATTGAACACTGATTGAGATATTCTGAGCCGATGAATGTTTGGTTGTTGAACTAATGGTTGCATAAGGAATATGAGATAGTGAGCTATTTAAGTATTGTTCTGTGATGGAATGCCTTGAACCGATGAACATTGGATAGAGTACAATCGGCATGCCAAGAGGTTATGATGCGTGTGGTACGGGATTGATCTGAGTAGTGAAGATGATTTCTGTTTATTCTCTGTTCACTGGAGATGATGAGATCCTATATTTGTTGCGGACTATCGTGTTATATTATAGTGTTACCTGGTGTGTTGGATGGTACTGGATCTTATGAGCATCTGGTGTGTTGGATGGTTAACCGTGTACTCGTATCCGTATATCATTCATCAGGTTTTTTTTAATGATCACTAAATGCTATTGAAATGTGGAAATTAATTTGTACTATTGTTTGAGTATTACTCACCTGTTGTGAGTTGTTATTGACAGAAACTCTATTAAGAACCTTATTGTCGGGAACACTGTTTATAAATTTTATTATTTGAATTATTATGCGTAATTTGGTAAGATTTATCGTTCAATCGATGAACTTACTAAGCTTTACAAAAGCTTACTCGTATCAATTGTCTTATTTCTTGTAGATACATTCGTGAATCGGGAGATCGGATCAGCACAAAGAAATCACACTATCCGGGGATCGTGAATACACCTTGGCTTATATGGCATGTAATAGGAACATTTGGTCATGATTGTAATGGTTCATAAATATTTTGTAATGAGTATGTGATGTGCTTTGATGTTGTGGTATGAGTAACTAATGTGGTATGCATGTTAGTTTCAAGATAAAGTAAATGGATGAACTTGAAATGGTAAATTAGCATGAATTAGATATGGTAGGTGAAATCGAATGCAAAGTATTTTGGGTGTGTAAAGATGCATAATTACTTATATAGTATAGTTTGATATGCTTATATCCTTGATATATTTATAACTACTTGATGCATGAATGTATGGTACTAACTTAGGTGCAAGTGATATGGTTGTGTGATGTAATAGGGCAAAGGTTATAATGCCATATTTCATAGATAAGTGGAAATTTGGTATGCTTGATGTTTGAATAATAGTCTTTATGGGATATTTGTTAAACTTTAAGTAGGTTTGTGTAAAGGGGTCATGAATTAGAAGTAACATGTTAAGTTGGTATGGTTTATAAATGGTTGTCTTGATAATGAAAAGTGTGAACATTGTAATGTGATTGGTATGTGATACTTTAGTGTGTTTTGATGAATAAAAATGACATATTTTAGCTGTCCTAAAGTGTACTTATAGACTTGTGAACTTGTAACATAAATTGGTTTAGGTACTTGTGCATTTGGGTAAGATATAAGAATGAATTTGGACATTTTTGGGCACACACGGCCTAGGACATGGGCTGTCACACGGCCGTGTGTCGCACACGGTTAAGCACACGGGTGTGCCTCTGCATCACACTGACTGAGTTGAGTTACACGGCTGTGTGAACCCTATTTTGAAATTTTTCAATTTTTCCCTGAACTTTCTATTTTGTTTCAAATTGGTCCTTGATTGTTTCTAAAATAATTTTAAGGCCACATAAGCTCAAGTTAAGGCCCATAAATGTATGTATTACTCTGATCTGAATAGTTATGAAATTTTGTTACATTAATTTGGCAACATGTTGCTATCTATTATTGATTGTTCTAAATTGTATAGTAATACGCCGTAACCCTAGTTCGGTGACGAAATCGGGTTATGGATGTTACAGAAGCATATTCTCTCCCCTAAGGTACTTTCTCCCTTCCTCTCAACCATTTCTTCCACCACTTGATACATGCACGAATGGGATGAAATTTATTAAAGTCAATTCAACCAAGCTGCCAAATTTCAAGTTTGGAAGATCAGTCGAATTGCGACAAATTTTTGGATGGAATCCAGGCATTTTTGGACTGAAATGTTTGCATAGCGTTTGAAGAGTTATCTCTTAACTTCGAAATGCACTTTGAATCACTCAATTTCGAATCTAGGAACTCGAGTTATGAACATTTTACTAAATACTTGGCAAGCATAATTTTTGGATGGAATTATTATGGGAAATTATGAGTTTCAGGCTTTAATTCAAGTTTAAATCATATTAGGTTCGAGTTTAAAACCTAATTTTGATTATATATGAGACCAATACTATATCTATTAGGTTTTATTAGTTTATTATCTATTTATTTCAAATTTTAGGATATTTTTAAGTATTTAAAGTTGTTTAAGAGTTTTATATTTAGTCAACAAGAAAGTTTAGTTCTACTAAAACTACTTCTTGTTTGGATTAATTAGGGTTTTATCATATTTGAGAGTTTTATTTGGATGTAATTCTAGCCTATATAAAAGCCTCTTCATTATTCATTAAAGGCATTATTTCATTTATTAATAAAAATTTTAACTCTTGTAGTTAATTTCTTTCGTGCAAGATTGTTTTCTTGTAATTTTTAGAAGCGTTTTTTCTTGTCAATTTTCTTCAATGAGTCGTGAAAATCCATTATTCATCATTCAATTTACCAAGCATTTTTTTCTTTGAGGATTGATTAGAATCATTCATTAAATTTGTTGGGATTTATATCTCAAAGAGTTTAGTTAGACAACTATTTTTTATCCATATCCATCGGTTTATTCGATTCATCTTCTACCTTTCAATTTCCATTTTTTTTTATTTATCTATGTTTTGATTTTTTATTTTTTTATTCTTGAATTTCTTCTTTTAGTTGTTTTCATTTTATTTGTTTCTAAATTTGTTTGTTGCTTCTTTCAGGTCAAATCCGAATATTTTTTCGAGTTGAACAACTTGAATACGTCTTGATCTGCTGCCCCCTATCACCACTCGTACTCAAATATAGACGACTCTTTGCCCACTTCCAGGGTGAACCACCACCACTATCCCCATTTACTCCTCCTTATTGATTCCTGTTGTCAACAAATATAATGATATTTTGTTTAGAGATTGAACCCAAGATTGGCAAAGATTTAATCAAAAACATTTTACAACTTTATCAATGATTTAATTGTGGAACTTTTTTTTATAAATATATTTTTAAATATTCTGCTTTTCTTTCATTTACATTGTAGATACGACATAATAATAATAATAATAATAATAATATGGGAGGCCACATTTTACTTTTTCTAGCTTTCGTATTGTCCATAAATGTACTAGCATATTAGGTAAGCACAACAACTTTTACCTTGTTTAGATTCGAAGAAAATAATTGAGAATTTTTTGCTATATAATTCACCTTCATTTCTATTGGGAGACCATCATAAAAGTGAATGTAAGTGAAAATATCATTTTACAAATTACCCCCTTTTTTAAATAAAAAATCCAAAACTTAAAAAGATTTATTGAACTAATGAAATTATTGTATCTATCCTTAATATTCAATTTATTAAAATATAAAATAAATTACACCGGTAATCATTCAATTATTAGTATTTTTTTTATAATTTTATTTTAAAAGTTATAAAATGGTTACTCAACTATTAATCAATTCCTTTTTCAGTCATCCAAGTAAGAAAAATTACAAAATAGTCACTCAACCATTCAATTGTCTTTTTTGGTCACTCAACTATATTGAATGATGACAAGAAAAGACAAAATTAAATATTAGGTAATCATTTTATAATTTTTCATGGTTGGGTTACCAAAAAAGATATTTAGTAATAGTTGGATGACCAAAAAAAATTTAGTAATAATTAGATGGCTACTAGTGTAATTTATCTGAAAATATATTTTAAAAAAATCAAAAAATTCATTTTAATGTGATAAATTCGAACTTTATTGTTAACCCATGGTACAATAATAAATTCCTGAAATAGACCATTCGTAATATGATATCAAAATTTAAGTTTTGCTTAATTGATTCAAAACGATTAAATTGCGGTGTTGACTGCTTCTCTACGTTAAAGTTGTTGAAAACATTTCTTGGCATTCTAGGGTAAATTTTTTTTTAAGAATATAAATATTTTAAAAGTATTTTAAAACGAATAATTTATATTTAAAATATGATATAAATAAAAAGTAAATTACGTTAATATCTAAAGTGATATCTAAATTTAACCTCAATCTTTGGCATTTGAAATTTTAAAATTAATATTTTTTTTCCAATTAAACACTAGAATTTTGTACCAAGTTAAATATTTATTGAGCCACATAATGTCCTTTAATCCGAGAAGTAAAACATTAAAGTCAAAACTCAAATTGCAGAAAAAAAACTCAAATACTTATTCGATAAAGAAAGATATATTTCAAAGCCCGAAGAGAGCGGGCCTATCAACCCAAGCGGATAACTGGAGAAGTTTAATGGTAGGGTAAGAGATATTACATAAAAAAATAAAATTTTAGATTTCAAAAGCTAGATGAGGAAGAAGAAAATGTAGCATGTAGATTATAAAATAAAATAAAATAAAATATACACATCAAATAAGTGCATTCATGCTTTTCCATATCAAACAGAATTACTTAGAAACCTTCACTTAGGGCAACAAAACCATGTTTTAATCAAATCCACTTCTTCCCTTTTACCAGATAAATACAACAGCAAAGATGGGAATGCCAATCATTTCCGGACTCTGTAAAGCTTATTTTCAGTTCATCGTCACACATCGGAATCCATTGTACGTACTCCTAATTAAAGACTAACATCTAGTAAAAGCAGCAGGTTAGATGTATTACGTACCTTGCCTATATGAGAAAATCGATGCAACAGTAGCCATACTGCAGGAAGGCATGATTGCGGATTTGCAGTTACAGGGCAATGTAACATCAAATTTCCGTTTCAAATCAGACCAGAAAGAGATCATTCAATCATCTGGCGGTGCTCTGAGAGCCCAAGCCAATGTTTTTCTCAATCTTTGTCTAATGTGTGGAAATGGAGGCTCAATATGATGCCCAGTCTTCCGAATTTTCCATTATTCTACCATGAATCTCACTTTTTTCTGCCATAATAAGACCCACTTCCTGAATAACTATGATGGCGATGACGTGATCCTCCACTCCTGCCGCTAGATCCTTCCCATGAGTTTCCACGGCCATAAGCTCTGCTATTTCCACTTGGCCAATTCAATGTCTGTGTTCCAAGTCCATTATTCTCTTCCTCTACCCTGTCATTATACTCCAAGACCAGCCTCTTAATGTCTTGTTTCTCTTCAAACTCCGCAGCTTCTTTCTGTTTCGTGCTTTGGACTAGCGTACAATCACGGGGAATATACATTTGTTTCGTCTGTTGTTTGTTCCCCCGCTTCACGAGAACTTTCACCTGCACTTCCCGGCTTCCTCCAGCCTCTTCATCCAATGCTTCATCACCACTTTCCCCTCCCACTACCCTTCCATGATGATCTTTGATAGAACCCTCAAATACATTCATTGGAATCATCATGTTTAATGTAGGTCGGCCCCGCAGCTCCAACTTGCGTTGCTCCATGCTCTCCTGTAATTAAAAAATTGTATCAAAATGGATAGCAAGCCAACTATTTCTTGCGACCTCAATTTGAACTGACCAATCACATTAGACAGAAATTTCAAAACCTTGGCATAGCATATATTTCAACAAGTATATTTCAAGTACATCAATATTAAAACTGAATTGGATTTTGATATAGGAGAATGTAGAATAGAGCTGATTTCTTGGAAACGAATCGAGTCTTGCCTTTGTATTTTATTATCAACCGTAAGAAACCGGATAATTTCCCTTTTTCCAGAAAAGAAATTATAAATGCAACAACAATAATTAAAAACAAAACAAAAGCTTGCCTGCACTACAGCCCGGAGCTCCTGGTCAAAACTGGCTACTTCTAGAGGATCAGGCTCAGCTACCTTCTGCCTGACATGAACTTCATCATCCTCATCCGAAGCAGGTCCATCATCTTCATCTTCCTCATCAGTATCACATCCATCATCATGATTCTCATCATCCAAATCATCTTCATTATGTCCCTCTGGTTCAATGGTTTCACTCCCTGATTCACTGCAACTGTCACCAATTTCCTCGTGAACCCCACCATTTTCCTCGGAACCATTCAAAATGCTAGGTTGGTCAGTTGAGATTGAATGGGAAGTCGTCCTGCTAGAAGGCTTTTCGGTATCAGAGTGCTTCTCATTAACTGTCTTGTCAGTTGAAGCACTATGTTCATGTTCCTCAAGTTCTACTAAAGCTGCATTAACTTCTTCCATAGACGAATACCGGGTCATGTTGGGACGTAATTCGGCAAATAAGTCCTACATATTAGTCAGTTTGTCAGCTTATCACATTTATATAGCTCCAAATTACAAATTCTAAAACATAAAATCAATAATTCAACCTTGCTTACCTGCAAATCAAATTCAATGTCCAGTGGTAAGGCACCCTTGCTAAGAATGTACCTCTGGAAATGTACCAAGAACCGATCAAGTTTTCTCTTAGAAGAACCTCGGTCAAAGTAGTGCCCACATGTCTGAAGAAGAGTAATAACCATCCTGATTCGAAAACAATCCTCAGGTGGATCGAGGATATCTTGCTAACAACAGAGACAATCAAATCAGGTTACTAAAAAAAATGAATTAAACGACATCTAATGCAAACACTTAATAACCACAAAATAAGAATGTTCTGTATTTTACTCTTCAAAGGTAATAAAATAATTTCCGCCAGTTATCTAACAATATACCTTAGATTTTCAGTTAACAAGAAATCTAATTGAAAATTTTCTTGAAATCCAGCCCTCGTTCAAGAGATCATATCTCAAGCCTGAACAATTCCGAAACCTTAACCCTCATAGCCTTTGACCCTAAAATTCCTAAATCCTAACCCACCATAAGTCCCCATATAGGCAGCATCAGTAGATATGTTCTATAACACTAACTCCTCTCTCTGAATGCATTTGTAAAGAAGTTCAAGGAACAAAATCCTAAGAATCTATCAGAGAGAGAGAGAGAGAAGGGGGAGGAGGAGCTTAAGCACCTAGAAAGCACATTGCTGAACCTAGCAAGTATGCCATATAACATCAATAAATTAGATATGTAGATACCTCTGCTGTATCATGGCCAAAAACAAGAATCAAATAGAGTGTTTCAAAGATGACGGAAGAATCAACATGCTCATAGTTGTATAGCTCCCCGAGAAAGCGCATATGAGCAATGCGCCTCTGCTGCATCCCATAATCATTTAACTCCAGGCCAAGTCTAATCTCCTCCAAAACCTGAAAGTACAGAATATAACAACTGAACATAAACCTAGCGGGGGGGGGGGGGGGGGGGAATGGGGAATTATAGGTATGTATGCTTCCAGTCTTATCTGCAAGGAAGATTACGCTTGAAAGACTTTGCCATAATCATCAAGGGGAAAGATGATACCAGAACAAAATGCGCACAAATATCTCAGAAAACAAAAGGGAACACCTAATAGAATGGTAAGTTCTGATGTTAGAAGCTAACTTTTTATAGCATCCCAATATATTTCCATCTTGGTTAATAAGAATCTCAGGTTGAAGTCATCTACACTTGGTCGGGCAAAAAAATTTAATTTCATGAAGGCCTAGTCAAATCCTAAAATATCAAAACCATCTCAAAAGGCAGCATTCTCCAAGCATATTTACCAAACGAGTTAAGGATCTCACAGAGCAATACCTAAATAGAATCATGGGGAGGAAAACAAAATAACAGTCCAGGCCATGAGAAATCTATTTTTTTTGCATCCTGCCATCCTAAGGATAAAAAAAAAAAACAATAGTCTTTCAAGCATAATGCAGGGAAACCTCCTGAAGACCATTATATCATGTTGAGGAGAATTTCTCCTTAGATGAAATCCGAGGCCGATATATTATGGGAAAAAAAAAAGGATAGGTGTTCTACAGTTTAAATAATACATTGAACTTGAAAAATAGAACCTAATTGGCAGATTTTTTTTTTTTTTTTGTTCAAATCACTGCCATAGTGTTAACTGTTCACAAAACGTATACACCAAACAGAATTTTAATATGTTATGAAGAATGTATTTCACAGAATCATAAGTTACACACCAGCATTTCTCACCATATCAACACAGAATCAAAACAAATTGTGAATGCTAAGGGAATACAAAGTTGACCATACAAATAAAAACACAATTATATACAGTAATGATTCCTTTAAAAACCCAGATAACATAGATATAGGAAAAATAAAAATCAACTCAAGAAGAACTAGTTCCAAATTCAAGAAGCAAACCTCATCAACAACAGCAACAGCAAATTCATCATGATAGCGACTCAAACCAGCAGTGAGAGAAGCAATCAAGTGAATTTGACCATATTTCCCCTTGTGAACCTTCATGAAGCACTTTAAGAGATATGATTCACATTCAATCCATGGTAATTTACGAAGTTGCCTCAGCACATGCTCAATGGAAGACTTATCAAGATCTGTAAATAGCAATTTCCTAATGTACTGCAAAAAAGTTTGAAATAACTGAGTAAAATGGTTTAACACCAAAACAAGAAGAATATTTGACAGAAAAATCATATAATACCTGGTGCAATGGAGGACGGACTTTGGAGACCCGTGCAGATCTTTCAGGTGGTTTGCATAGGTAGTAAGCATTTTCCACAAGTGTGCTGTGCCGAGGATCCAAATTTTTTACATTTTTCAAGCGCATCAAGATCTCCAACATGTTAGCCATTCTTATGGTAGTTTCAGGAGAACGATACAGAAAACGACCGCACGTCTCAAGAAGATTGCAAGCGACATCAATGTTATGATGAGTGAAATCATCTAAACAAGTCTGTTACAAAAAGAATATTAGAATAAGAAAGCATATGAAACAGGTTTGCATCTATGGCATACAAATATAAGACAATGAAAATGAGAGCAAAAAACTGATTGCTCCTCATTTCTATAGTTCTATTTGTTTCAAAAAGCTCATAAACTCCCATGAGATGGAAGTATCATCACAGGAACAAAAACTGGATAGAATTCAACATTTATCAGTTAGCTGCTTTGCACATACCTTCAGACAACTGAAGACAAGGCCAGGTGATGAAATTTTGAACTTACAAAGTTCTCCAATAAACCTAATATTCCTGATCTTTGTTTCAATGTTCATCTGATCCTGCAGTTAATTTCAATTTTAAGAAATCAGTTACCAGCAAAAAGGAAATGAATGTAGAGATGGAAGACAGTTACAAAGAGAACGAGGGGACTTGTAAGGAAGCAAACCTTTTTATTGATTAGAAAGTTGAACTCTTCCTCCAACATCTGCAAGAGCATAGAGGGAACATCCTTCATACAAGTTGACAATGTTGCAACCATGCGTGAGTAGTATGGAAGCAACTCCAAAGAAGTCCTTGGTACATTAAACAAAGCTCTCACAAGTCTTTTCCGATTTGATTTTGAATTCAAATAACAGAACTCCACCTGAAATTTAAATACAATTCAATAATCTTCTAGACTTGCATAAAACCCCATCGAAAAGTGTCATTCAACAGTAGGACTGAAAACAGAGGTTTAATTACCGTCAGTTGATCAATAAGGTCACGACTCACACAACCTGGGAGTCTTTGCAGTAGAGCATCCAAATTTGTCCCTTCACTACCTTTGAGCTTCTCCTTTTCATTTTCTCCTTTTTTATCTGTATCCTTTTCTTTCTCTTTCTCTTTCTCTTTCTCTTTCTCTTTCCCTTTCTCCTTGTCTGGATCTTTGGTTTTTTCCTTATCCTTTTCTTCTTTATCCTTCCCTTTTTCTACACTCTTCCCTTCTTGCAGAGTTCCAGAGTCTGCAGAAATGTCCACGGCATCTTGTGCAACTGGTGTACTTTGATCAGCTTCAGAAGAGGATTCCTAAAAGGTAAACCAAAAAACAATTTAGATAAACATTAAATAGAGAGGACTATTTAGGGGTCTTAAACCAGCTCTGTCAGAACACAAACACCAAATCAAACAATCAATAAGTCCAGAAAATTACTCTCTCTGCCCTACCATGCCACCAAAAAAAGAAAATAAGTAATAGGTTTCTGGCATAAGATCGGATGCTAACGATTTAAGAAATGATTCATTCAGCCTTTGTGGTTTGCCAGATCAAAATGCTTCACTTTTCTTATTTTTATTTCTTTAATTTAGCTTTTTTTAGCAATTCCATGTCAGAGCAAAGAAGCAGTATCTGATGCTTGAACTCAACCAAAAATTTAATATGTAAAACAGAAAAGGATAATGTATCATTGGCAGTGCAAAACCACAGATGAAAGCACGAAGGAATTGTTGGCTTTGAATTGACCCTAATTCAGCTAACAATAATGTTCAAAATTTTGATCTACTTACAGTTGGTTGCTCTTGTGCCTTTGACGTTTGCTCGCTTCCTTTGGACTCAGACTCTCCCAATAATACTGCTGGGACAAATGCTCTGTGAAGAACATGTACACAATGCTCTTAACAGCAAGCAAATACATCTTTGATTTCCAAAAACACCATCAATGAAGGGCCCTATTAATGAAGTCTCTTTTTAACTAATTGAATAATGGCCACAACATACCTAAGATCAGGTAAGCATTCATAGAAAGCTCTCGTGTCGTCATCATCCCATATAGCTTCAAGGTTTGAAGACTCTTTTCCGGATGTTGATGAAGCATCATCCCCAGTAGTAACCCTAGTTGTGTGACTGTCCTCTGGCATGACTGGAGGCTGCATATCAAGTGCTTCAGCTAAACTGCAATACAATAATTTAAAATGATTGAACGATCAATATGAGAGAGAGAGAAAGAGAGAGGCAAAATCAGTTATGTATGATTTTCTTTTGTAAGTAATAAAACCTCATATGAAAGTTACTCCTGATGCAAGAGGCATGCTAGACAAGCAAATTTAGTAACACCAACTTCTGTTTTCTTCTTTTTTTTTTTTTTTTTTTCAGGGACAAGTTAGTCACTGACTTTGGCAAGACCAAAGAGACCCCAATAAAACCGGGGTACAGAGTTCCAACATAATAAAGTTGCTGTTAAGTATTAAATAATTAATGTTTTACCAAAAAAGTAACAAATAACTCAACTGATTCTTCACTGGTCTAAACAAATAGGACAACACTTCATCACAATTATATTTCACTTCAAACTTTGTACAACTATATCAGTAAATACAAAATTTCACAGAAGAGACCATTGAATCGAGCCCAAAAACAGCATATGTCACAATTCTTGATAGAACTGCTCATCCATAAGAAGGAAGAGAGAGTAGTACTAGGCGGATCTCAATTTCATAAGGGATCTAGTTCCTAAACTCAGTGATGCAAGAGCCGTATCAGGATACATGCAATTACAATTATCTGAGTAGCATTTAATATCCAAAGAAATCATAGAAAAAGTCAATTACAGTTTATGCTTTGCCAACAATCACACTCTTGATAACCATTAATCTGATACAGATCTCCAAATTCAGGAATGAGAGCATTCACTCCAACCTCAGGAGCAACAGTCTTACTTTGAAATTACCAGAAATCATCTTTGTTTACCACATGGGGCACTAAACTCAAGAACTGAACTTGAAGCTAACCATACCAGTAGACCTATTCTTTTAGGTTGTCGTCACAGATACCAGCTTTTGCACTTCAGAAACAATAGAAATCCCAAACATATTATCCTTAGAATAAGTGATCTCAAACTCTCCACTGAGCATCCAAAGACTAAGTTTCTACCAAATTAAATGTGCAACTTTCCCAACAAACACTTTAAAAGACAAATCTTAGTACATATGTAGTGCACATAGCAACTAGTAGCAGTTAAAAAATTTCGGTTTTGAAATGCGAAGAAGTACAACTGGTTCCACTCAAGCCAATTGGTAGTATTAGAAGAGGCTCAGTCTTCAAAAATTTTCTGTTAACATAGAAAATGGAAAAACTAAATGCTTATGGTATGAATGTGGCAATTCCACAATTATACTGTTATATTTATGCTGATCGGTAGTTATGTAACAGATGTTTGGTCCTTAGCACACATCCATTCATCCGCAGAGAGCAAAGATATCAAAATGCAACTCCATCATTACTCAATGCTAATAAAGGCATAAAATTGTCAATCATAACATCACCAATCATGGTTCAGGCATTATACATAAACATCTATGATTATATATAGAATAAATTAAATGATACCATATTCACTACAGAAATGTTGATATCAATTAATTGACCATTAATCTAGTTGCCACTAAATACAAAGTCCATGAAAATGACATCATAAAGCAACTTACGATGAGACATTGCGGTACAAATGATCATAAGATTTGCGTAGCTTTTCATATGAAGATGCATTTTCTTCACTGAGCTCTCCTTTAGCATTTAGAATCTTGGCATTCTCATGCTCCATTTGGCGAAGCGACTATAAAAGAAAAACCCCATCAATTAGGGGAAGTGGGAAACAAAGCAAAGGATAATGAAAGAATCAAGCATTCAAACTTATTACACAACACAAGATATGGCTAAAGATAAGTCCAAATAAGAACCTCATGACTTATCGCCCCTAAAAGATAATATTTTCAATTGCAAAAGCTTACCGCATGCTCAGACTGAAGAAGTTCAGTTACAGCATCATAATATAGATTAAATGCCTTCCTAAAAGTTTTCTTTTGATCCGCTGTGATACCAAGGCCCTTGAAGAACTGTAGCAAATTGCCAACAGAAGCTATGTCAAACCATCAACTGTCATTATCAAAATTAATGCTACAAATAATCTAAAATAAGAAATACAGTCATAATAGCTTTACATATAATAAAATAAGATGAAAATATCAGGCCATCTAAAGAACAAAAATCAACATACCTCTTCTTGAATTTCTTGACCAGACACTGGAAGTCCTAGAAACACTCGCCCTTGTCGAGCAAAACTAGCAAGAAGAGTCAAATTTGTCTGAGTAGCATCTCGGTCCTTTAAGTGCTCTGTGCTAGTAAGATCCTTAATGATATTGATAAAGATTCCATTGTCCTCTATAACTCCAACAAAGTAAAGTTCCAGAAGAAGTTTCAAAGTGCTACGCTTCTTCATTGCCTTCAAGTTCCTGTCTGCATCTAAATCATCCCCAGATTTTCCAGGAAAGAAGACTTTCAGGAGCCCTTGTATTAGACTTGGTGAGAAATCTTTGTACCTTTGATGAAGCAGAGAGCAGATCTTTGACAGATAGACAATAGTAAGATACCAACAAACTTAAAACGACTAAAAGATTCAGTGTATAATAAAAAGCTAACAAACGTACAGACGCACAATGTTGCTAATAAGTATATTCTCATCAGTGCAGAGAACAAATCTGAATAATCCATTAACGCATTTAAAAATTTCAAGCAGGTGACTTCATCAATCATAGCAATGAAAGAGAACTCAATATTAAAAAACCAGCAAACTTAATACACATGCAGATACAGATGTCATAGATATGTGCATCATTAATGATACTAAGGAATGCATGCCTACATCCATAATCACATTTACAAATATTGAGCAAGCAACTTTACCAAAAATGATGAGAATATATATAAGAAGAAACTGGGAAGGTCATGGATAATTTCAAACTAGAAATTCTGTTATACTTAACATAAATTAGGGCAGCTTATTATAAATGTGTATATGTATATGTATATGTATATGTATATGTATATGTATAATTAAAATAGTAAGAGGAACCAGACTAGGATACTCTATAAATCTTTGATTCGTATGGAATAAACAATTTTAATAGTTATATTATTGAATGCTCATTAAAACTTGGGTCTGCTAGCAAAAGCTCAACAATTACCCACGAGGGCATTGGAGGAGGTAAATAATGATTCAAGAAGCTACTACAACCCATTTGGACAAAAAGAGAATAGGTTCTTTTTCTTTCTTATTTAAAATTCTGCTTAATCACCTTGCTTACACAGCTATGATTCATTCAAGTCTTTGGGTTTGGCTCGTGAAACCACGTATCATTTTCAGCTGAAGAGAACATAAGAAACTTCACATTTCAAATCTAAACAAAAAATGCTACTATAAACTTTGCATGTCTGGATAGGAAATAACATAGATCTTTTTAAGACAATGTCCTCATAGCAAATTAACTGAGAAAACAATATGTATAACCATACAATCTAAATAAACATGTATTGAAACATATAATCATACAATTTGTAGACCAAACTCATTCATGAAAGCTACCTGCACTGCAGCTTGTATATCCGAACTCTTAAGTTTGGCATCACAAATAGCAGACACAGCTTCACTAACAAATTTACTTAAATTGACACTACGTAGCTCCTCCATCAATCCTTCCTTCAGCTCTTCATTTATCTGCTTTAATTTTTTAATAACAGCTGTATTGCGCTTAATGCTAGAATCCAAAGTCCTGAGGAAGCCAGAGTCTAGAACCAAGAGAAAAAAAATATTAACATTTATGTGACAGTTATTTAAGTACCAATATTCATAGAAATTGATTTCATGTTAAAAAGATAGATATTAAATGCTTCCGTGGCTATATAATAAGAAGGGACTCCATAGATAACCAGTATAAAATATATAACAACAACCAATTCAGATGAATTGGAAAGAAATAAAATATAGTATGGACAAAACTTAAGAAGGGCCAGCTGTCCAGCACTTTAAAGAGCTATCAGGTCCACTTGAGTTAGCACCATAGTAGGAAACATAAAGGAACATTTTTTTAGATGGTTTGGTTATTTGCAATAATAGGCCCATGGCACCGAATAGAAAGTCTGGGTTGATTCAAGTTGAAAGGAGAATAGAACAGGAAAAAACCAAAAATCTCATGGATGAAATGGATGAAAAGGTCAAAAGAAATAAAATTCTAAACAACGATGATAACAATAATTTGATATTTGAATGCTCTAAATCCTAAGACACAATCTCTCTACAAGCTTCAATATCTGAGTTTCTAACATGCAAACCTCAATCCTTCAACAGAATCTGATATGATAAGTTCACAAGCCACTTAAAGCTTATCTCAGGACTGATCTATTTGTTACTAAACATACTATAAGCTATAGTCATTATAGGCCAACTATAAGCATTTACATCTCCTCAAAAATATTTCCAGCACTGGCTAAAATCACTATAAAATAAACAAATCAAGTTCAAAAATTTAACCATTTCCATAACCAGCAATAACCATACAAAACCCCCAAAATGTGGTAAAATTTACTAACCAGGCCTTTCAGGATTCAAATTGGTTTGACGAAGAGCCACTTTTCCCTCAATAGATTTCTTAATTTCCTCAAGACGTGCAACGGCTTCCTGCAATTGGAACAAAACATATATGTGTTTCATATCAAAGTAACTTCTTATAAAGAAAAACCACTCCAAGGAAAAGAACAAATGACCAGACAGTAAACCTTTTTCATCCATTCACGTGAAATTAACCAGGCCATCAATCTTACCTCATCATCTTGTTTTCCATGGTGTTCACCTCCAGCCCGAGATTCATCCTCTTGGTTATCCATCTCATATACTTATAGCCACAATAATCCCTGTATAAATAAACTGATTTATCAATAATCAAGAAACACACACAAAAATTATGAATAATAAGGAGCTAAACAGAACCTTCAAAAAGTGTTATAACAATAGTTAAAGAAGCAATACTTGAACATAGCATGGAAAAAAAAAAAAAAAATACCAACTAACAAGATCTTCTTCTAAGTTTTCCAGAGTAATGCATTTTGAGGTAGTACCGATATAAATAACTCTCCTCCATGTTAAATATCACAACCTCAGCTAGCATTAGTACCCCCTAGCTATGTTGCACAAACAAGGTATTCAACCCCATAACACAATTTAGTTTCAATTACTACTTGGTAAATCTGTGTTGCTCTGACTCTTCATTTTACTTGAAATATCTATGTCCAACACCCGTGTCCAAATCATATCCAGACGTTGGCATGCAGGTATGATCCTCCAAAGGCATTCAAATATATAAAAACCTTAGGGAAAACTAAAAGAACCAGAAATCCTCTAAAAAGGACCCAAGATACTGAAGCACTAGCCCTCCTTCACCAACAATTAACAGCATGTAAACACGAAGAAAACCATTTCCTAACCATTCAAAATACATGCGCTAAATCATAGAAAGAATACAGAACAAATGCTTTATAATCAGATTTCTAAAACCACAGTTCCCCCTTTTTACCAATTTCCTAATCTCGGACAACTAAAAATGAAATCAAAATTATTTTCCTTCCTTTCCTTATAAATGCTTTCCAAACAAGAAAGATAAATAAATTGTCAACTGATAACTAAAAACTAAAGAGAAGAAAAGAAAATTCACATAATTACTCCTATAACCTATCTTAAAAGTTCCAAATCTTCTCACTTACAACTTCAGTGGACCAAATAAAAGCATTTCATGGTAATGATGATAATACTAAATCGTTAAAAAAATTCAAATCATAGGCTCGTAGTTCACTCAAATCATAAACATATGCAAAAATTCAATCTGATTTTTTTTTTAAAAAAGAAGGTTAAAATTTCCGTGGATCTTAGAGAGATGGAAAGAGGGAGAGTTAGGGTTTGACCTGAAAATTTGGGGAAGAAGCTAAGAATGATAAAAGTAAAGGAAAAAAGAGAGGAAGGGAAGGGAGGTGTGTATGAGGCCTTGGAAGAAAATTTTTCTGGAAACCAACCCGAATTGTTTTTTGAAGAAGAACCGAGAAAATAAAAATAAAAAATAAAGTGAAGCTTTGCTCTTCAAAGCCAAGGGGCTCGAAATCGGATATCGGGTCGAACTTGAGTCCGTATTAGAACTTTGTGGGACCCAATTTTAGGGTTTGGGAACCTTTATTTCTTTTTCTTTATAGATTGAGAATGATGCGTTTTTGGTACGTCTAATACGTACAGCTTTTTTTTTTAAGGAATACATGCAGCTATTTTATTATATGATTTTTGTGTTTAAAATATTTTAAATTTAGACCATTTTATCAATTAAGGATCATTTCCAACTTTATTTATGGAAATAGGCCACTTTTTTCATTATTTATCTAAATGGGTCAAAAATACCAAAATGCATCTATGTAAAAGCATTTTTGGAGAAAATTCCAGCAAAATGCATCCTTGAGGGAGCAATTTTACCATGTCAGCACAAAACGTGCTGACGTGGACGTGCTTTGCTGGAATGTTCCCCTAATACGCTCCTACGTGGACGCGTTTTGGTGTTTTTGGCCCATTCCGGTAAATAATGAAAAAAGTAGCCCATTTTCATAAATAAAGTTGGAAATGGACATTTATTGGTAAAATGGTCTTAAATTTATATAGATATTAATTTTTTTGAAAAGATTTCTTTGATCGCTCTTTTTGAGATAATGTCTAGAACTATCCATAGTCCTTCCCAAACCCATAAATAGGAGGATAATGCGCTTCAGCGCACTCGAATCACATCCTCTTGCATTGACAATAATGTCCATGCCAATCGAGATATTAATTCTTAACCTTTAATATTTTTTGTCTATTGAGTTTTAACTTGATTGACATCAATATTATTGTTAGTATAGGAGGATGTGAATTTGAACACGTTAAATTGTGTTTATTTGTCTATTGAAGAGTTGGGGAGAGATTTGAGTAATTCTAAGTATAATATAAAAAAGTTTAATAATTTTAAAAGTATTCAATTTAAAAAGATTATATAAAAATTTAACATTTTAATAGATATTTTTAATATTTTAAAACTAGCAAAATGATTTTATGAAAAATGAATTATGTTTTGATTTTTTTTTTTAATTTCAGCAGATAATATGTGTTCAAATCCAAGTTTTTTTACAACATCAACAAGGTTAACTGAATTAATGGTCAATAAACATAAAAAAAAGTTTAGATTTTAACAAATATCTTTTTTTAAACTTTTATATGGTTTTCACTCATTTGAAATAAAACATTTTGATATTATAGAAATGAAAATTTGAATTCATAGCTACATCTTTTTTTAAGACCAATGCTAAATTACTTATTGAATTAGTGTTACGAATCAATTCAACATCGATTAGAAAAAAATTTAAAAATTAAAATTAAAAACTATAACTAAATATTATTGTTGGAATGTTTATATCATTTTTATAAAATATTATTTAAACCTTAAACATTTAGTTAAGATAAGCATAACAACGTTAAATAGCCCATATAGTTAATTACCAATTTTGTCACTTTGACCTTCTTTCTTCTTCTATTTTTTTTATCATTTTAGCCTTAAATATTCAAATTTTAATTAAATTTTTAAGACAAAAAAATTGATTGCATTGTTAAAACTTTAATGGCATTTACAATAAGAGCTTGCATCACTATCCGTTTATAGCCTTTTAACCCTAATATTATAAAATATATATCTTAAATGATATCCCAATCTGATTAATTACGGAAATGATATGAACGCTACAGTGACTGGTGGTGGTGCCTGAGAAGGTGGCAACACCACCCTAATTTTTTGAGCCAATCATTTGACCGTTATGAACTTAAAAATATATTTTTAGTGGTGGAGGGTAGGCATACGGCAGCACCGGTATGAAAATTATATTGGGTTATATACAGGTTAAAGGTTTATTATTTTTTTAATTGGGTGGAGGAAGGGTGGCAGGCGGCACCCCTGGTGGACGTGACCTGACGATCACGGGACAAAAAAATTATGACTGATTTTCAGTCAATCAACCCAATTTTTGGGCCTTTTCAGCGGTAATTTTTACCCCATATAAGGACCTTGGTCCCATGGCTATTGAAAGAAAAAAAGAAAGAAAGAAAGAAAAGAAGAGAAGAAAGATTTAGGTTATTTTACCTTTTATGCTTTAAAGGTATCTTTTTAATTATTTTTTTGCAAATATTATTAGTTTGTTTGTTTTGTTATTCTAACTATTTGTCTTATTTTGTGACTTTGGAAGGATAGGGGAGCAGTAGATTAAGGTTTAAAGGTGCATTTTTTTTTGTAATTACGTTATTATTTATCTTTTTGTAATTTTTATTATTTGTAATTACTTTATTTATGTTATTTGACTCGTGTTACTATAACCATGTTATTAATTATGCAGTTTATCTGGATGTCATATTCCTTCTGGACGTTGCGACTGTTATTCCCCCATTTGCTCACATCCACTCACACTTGTGGTGCATTAAAGCACCCCTATTAAATTTCTCAACAGTCGAGTGGTACAAACGGGATCGAGTACTACGACAGTTTAGGTGCATACAATATATTTCGGATATTCCATAGAGTTTGGGGGATGTCCACAAAATTAAAAGAATGAGGGAACAAACAAAGAATTGGACATTAAAGCATCAATAATTGGGAAACATGTAAACATCGGATGGGGTGGAAACCTCGGATGGATTTTGCTTTTGATTTACGGCCCTCAGAGGAGTACCAACGTTGGTACATCGAGAATGGAAAATCATATTTATTTGGTGGGCAATCGATGCTAGTCCCTCCATACATGCAACGACTAAGGCACCTCTCCCACTGCCTGCTACACGCCTCCTGCACTTGAACAGGAACTGGCACCCGAACCTAAGCGGTCTTATACAGAATCTGGGGGTAGTTCTTATAATCCAGACTTGGGGGTAGGTAATTATTTTTTGGGCTCGTCAAGCTACGCAGATCAGTCGGAGATTCCCAGTTCCAGTTTTGATAATTCGAATTCAAGATCATTGATGATGTTTGATATCTTTAGCCCATTACCACCCAATATTCCACCCCTATTAGGTAAACCTTTGGGACATACGATTTCTCGAGTATGTTTATGAACGATGTTCCGAGAGAGTGTAACAATAACCGTCGCGAGCACCCTCAAAACCAACGTCGGACACCACAACGGTTTATCCTTCGGAGTACACCATCGAACTATCAATTTTAGCATGTGTTGCATTATATTTATTGGATGTGGTTTGTAATTGTAATTTAAAATTTCAAGTTTATATTAATTAAATTATACTAAACTAATCATTTAAATCTTTTGTAATTTTTAATGATTATGAAAAGGAAACATATAATTTTTTGACTTAATTTTTTTTAATATGTTAGATATGGTGCCCTGAATATAGTACTTTCGTCTAAGTACACTTGTAATTTTTTTCAAATAGATTGGTTAATAAAATTATTCATGAATTATATTAATACTTTATATATTATCCTCACATGGTTTTTGCATGCAAAGCAAAATAGAAGCAAATGTTGCTCATTGGTTGTCTAAATGTTTAACTAATACTAAGTTGTATTACGTGGTCGGATCATAGTATAGAAAGACAAATTTTATCAGTAGACGAACTTAAACATGTCCTTAGTCTAATAGAAAATGAACAAAATCATTGAAAGACTAACATGTCATCTATCATGTCTAATTGGAGAAATATCTTATCATGGGCATCGAAGCGGATGACTCCCAGAAGATAGAGACATAAATGTGACTGACTGGACTGTTAATACAACGGACAAAACCCAAGCAAAATAGATTCTGAATCTATTTATGGATTTATTTACTTGCGACGTTTATAGTGTGGCATACCTAAACCATGAGTGGATGGCGGACTATGTATGCGTGACTTGTACACTTTGATGTAAGTAAAAGCCTGAGTTCAAATAGATAAGAAACCGAAAGCTGGTGAGTTGGATGTACGACTTTTGTAGTATGTAGCAACATTCACAATAATGGAATTCATATCCCAAAGAATGGGTAAATGATGTCATTTTATTGGCATTACATGGTTGATGAAAAGTAAATGTGGTTACGGATCCGTCTTTGTGATGGATGACTTGATCACTATTTGATAGTGATTGACTTTTCATGAAGGAAGATATAATGATTACCATAAGATAAAATATGATCATATTAGGAGAATGAATATTATCCCAAAGAGACTAAGGATATCTTATGAGGGTAACACATTTATGACAATGTCATTGGACGAGCACTAAATAGTTGTTTTTGTAATGTTATGTAACAGCCCGATTCTGGGCCTAGTCGGAATAGTGGTTTCGGGACCACAAATTCGACGAGGGAAAACATGGTTATTATTATATTTTTATGGTCTACAATTTCACGGAAAAGTTTCATAAAAATTTCGTTCGAAAATTTCGACGTTTGGGTACTCAATTTAGTCAAAAGGACTAAATTGTAAAAAGTGCAAAAGTTGAGTTCTATATGTTAGAAGTGTTTAATTGCTATGAAATTATAAATTGGGGGTCCTTATGTGGTAATTAGACCATTAGTAATTGGTAGACAAAAATAGACATGAGAAATGAGAAAAATAGATTTTTTTTAAAGTGGGGGCATTTTAGTCATTTGGTTATAAAAAGAATAAAATGGGAAAAAGATGACAAAAATCATCATCTTCTCCATAGTTGCTGCCGAATTTTAAGGGACACCATAGCTAAGGTTTCTTTGCTTTTTCAAGCTCATAGTAAGTGCATCTTAGCCCCGTTTTTAATGTTCTTCGCATTTTTGGAATCCTCGTAGCTCGGTTTAGCTTATTTTAGCAATAATTCGTGTTAGGGTTCATATTTGGAAAAATACCCATAGGTGAAATGTGTTTATTTTGCTGTTTTATGGTGGAATATGAAACTAGAAATTATGTTAAACAATTTTTGTTAAGCGATTTTAAGCGAAAACGGGTAAATAGGCATAATCGGCAAAAATATTTATTGTTCATAAGTGTATGTTAGAGTGAGAATTTGATGTTGCCATAGAAGGGAAAAGTGTTTAGCATGCTGTAAAACATAAGAATAAGGTGTGAAATTTAATTTCCGAGCTTGGGGACAAAAGTGTAATTATGCAAAAGTTTGGGGGCAAAATTGTAATTTTTCAAAAAGTTGGGTGGTGGATTATTTTAATAAATGTGAACATTAAACGAGTTAAATTTACTATTATAGATCAAGAAAGACGAGAGGACTACCTCAAACGGGGAAAAGAAAAGATAGTGGAGTAAATTGCAAAATTACGATATTTTGCACCGAGGTAAGTAAACAAGTGACTTAATGTATTATTTTGATATTATTTGATATGTGTTGAGATTTATTTGGAATTAAAATAAATGTTTGGCAATATCCCAAAAATGTTGTTAAATCGGGAAAGGTGGTAAAGGGTTGCAAAATATGGTCTTTGGGTTGAACACTCGGAATAAGCCGGAGTATGTTATATAAAAGGGTTGCTGTGTGCTGATTCCCCTATTCATTGGTGGTTGCTATGTGCTGATTCCACTGTAATATCAAATGTGAAAGGGGGTTGCTAAGTGCTGATTCCCCCGAGGGGTTGCTAAGTGCTGATTCCCCGACTCATTGGTGGTGCTAAGTGCGGGATCCACCATATCTTTGAAATGAAAAAGGGGGTTGCTAAGTGCTGATTCCCCCAAGGGGTTGCTAAGTGCTGATTCCCCGATTCATTGGTGGTGCTAAGTGCGGGATCCACCATATCTTTGAAATGAAAAAGGGGGTTGCTAAGTGCTGATTCCCCCAAGGGGTTGCTGTGTGCTGATTCCCCAATTCAGTGGTGGTGCTAAGTGCAGGATCCACCGATAACGGTTAACATTTCGAGTGTTCAACGAGAAAATTTGGAAGGTGAATATTACTATGTGGTGGATAAGTTTATGAGGTAAATATAGAGTTGAATACTAAATCGACCCATGTATGAGATGGGAGAAAATATCAAAAACGAAAAAGGAGCGATTTAAAATCAAAACTGTGTTGAACAACAGCAGTTGGGTAACTTTGAAAAATCACCATAAATGGTGGGAAATGAATGAGAAGTTGAATAATATATGAAATTGAAGCTGAATGTGTCTATTTTCATGTGAAAGAAATAGACTAAGCAAAAGAGTTGCATTTTTGGAGATATCTGAATTTTACTGAAACAGGGCTGGATTGATTTTGAAATCCTCTGTTCTAACTTTGGAAAATCACCAAAATTGTACAAAAATAATTATGGCCTGAAATTTATATCCTTGGATTCCTTATTGAATCTATTTTTAATAGAAACAAACGAGACCACTGTTTGAATTTTGTATAGGGAGTTAATTAAATTTTAGTAAAGGGAGGTTAGAACGGT
The DNA here is from genome assembly GCA_008044935.1 of Gossypium turneri. Taxonomy (NCBI): domain Eukaryota; kingdom Viridiplantae; phylum Streptophyta; class Magnoliopsida; order Malvales; family Malvaceae; genus Gossypium; species Gossypium turneri. Next base: position 5,667,379 of record CP032576.1, read on the forward strand.
GGGGAGTGAAACAGGGGAAGGTTTAAAGAATAAACTGTACTAATTGGCTAAATAAAAATTCTGAAATTTTTATGGTGAAAAGGTATATGAGTCTAGTTTCAAGGAAAATTTACAGAACTCAATTTGGAGCTCTGTATCTCCAGATAAAAATAAATTAGCGACTATGATGCAGAAAAACAGCTTGCTGGAAATTACCCAAATAATGAAATTATTTGTGAATAAGTTTATATTATGGTGTAGTTATGTGAGTAATTACTTGTTTATCATGTGTTTACTTACTAAGCTACGTGCTTACTCGATTTTATTTTTCCCTTGATTATAGTGACTTCCATCAACTCGGAATTTGGAACGGAGTCAGACAATCATCTACACTATCCTTCACATTTGGGGTATTTTGCTACTAGCGTTCCATAATTTTATGGCATGTATAGACGACTTATGTAATATGGAATCATCATGTAAATATATGTTAAGGTTCGATTTAAAATGTGGTGTTTATTAATGGTTAAATTGTGTATGTTTATACAATTGAACTTGGTTGGAATATTGAATTGTGTTTGAAAACTTGCAGGAGGTTTAAGCAAAAATAAGCAGAAATGCTGTCGAAATTTTTTTTAAAAATTTAGTGACACCTCATACTCTGTTTCGTTAAGGAATACGGGTAAAGGGTGTTACATTTTAGTGGTATCAGAGCTACGGTTTAGTCGGTTCTCGGACCAATAAAATATGTGTGAAAGTCAGTCTATACATGCCATAAATATATTGTGATAGTGAGATGATTTCTGACAATTTAAAATTTTGTTTTTTATAGTAAATGGACCCTGACCGAAGTGTGGCAGATGATGTTGAAAGTAATGCGCCGACTCCCGCACAAGGGACCGCGCATGAAGAGAGTAGACATGAGACACATGGACAGGATGAGGCTCGGGAAGCCTTCCTCCGGATGATGAGTGATTGGTATACAGAATATGTCCGTGTAAATCCGAATGTTCCACCTCCTCCACCCTCTCCTAATCCTCAACCGGTCCCCGTAGCTCCGCGAAGTGCTGAATTGGTGAGATCAAGTAAACCACCCGTTGATAGGATTCGAAAGCATGGGGCTGAAGATTTCAGGGCCAATGTTGATGATGATCCGGAAAAAGCTGAGTTTTGGCTTGAAAATACTATTCGGGTATTTGATGAATTATCTTGTACTTCTGAGGAATGTTTGAAATGTGCGGTGTCTTTATTGAAGGATTTGGCATACCGTTGGTGGAAAACATTAATATCGGTGGTTCCAACAGAAAGAGTTACTTGGGACTTCTTTCAGGAAGAATTCAGAAAGAAATATGTAAGCCAGCGGTTTGTTGATCAGAAGCGTAAAGAGTTTCTCGGATTGAAACAGGGCCGAATGTCAATAGCAGAATATGAACGGGAGTTTGTCCGGCTTAGTAAATATGCCCAGGAATGTGTGCCTACGGAGGCTATTATGTGTAAAAGATTTGAAGATGGGCTAAATGAAGACATCAGATTGTATGTTGGAGTTTTAGAGTTAAAAGAATTCGTGGTATTAGTTGATCGGGCCTGCAAAGCTGAAGAATTGAGTAGAGAAAAGAGAAGGGCAGAGATGGAAGCTCGAGATGTAAGGAAGAGGTCAATGGGCAGGACATTTCAATCTCACCCGAAGAAGTTTAAAGGGATGGATCCACGACCGACTGGTTCGGTTGGGTATTCACGCAGAGACCGAGGGAGGTCATATTCCGGAGTTACAACTCGAGCTACCTCAGTAGCAAGTGTGGGCAATGTAGGAAACACCAGACCTGAATGTCAACAGTGTGGCAGGCGACATACTGGTGAGTGTTGGGGATTTAAACGATCTTGTTTCAGGTGTGGTTCCCAATAGCATTATGTAAAAGATTGCCCTGAGAGAATAGAGGAAGAAAAATTACAAAGAGCTGGATCGGGTGATATTGTCAGTAGAGGCAGACCACCGAGAAATGTGGGAAGCAAAGCCAGTGGTAAGAGTGTGATAAAAGATGCAGCTGGAGGATCAGAAACTAGAGCGCCTGCCAGGACTTATGCCATACGCGCTCGAGAGGATGCCTCATCTCCCGATGTGATTACTGGTACATTTTCTCTTCATGATATTGATGTTATTGCTTTGATTGATCCCGGCTCTACTCATTCATATGTATGCATAAATTTGGTATCTAGTAAGAAATTGCCTGTTGAAAACACTGAATTCGTAGTTAAAGTATCAAATCCTTTAGGCAAATATGTCTTAGTTGATAAGGTTTGCAAGAATTGTCCCCTGATGATTCAAGGTCACTGTTTCCTGGCTAATTTGATGTTGTTACCATTTGATGAGTTCGATGTTATTTTGGGGATGGATTGGTTGATACTGCATGATGCCAAGGTGAATTGTAGACAGAAAATTCTTGAATTAAAGTGTGAAAATGGTGAAATTCTCCGGATTGAAACAGAGGAGCCGAATAAGTTGCCTATGGTGATTTCGCACATGTCTGCTCAGAAATACTTGAGAAAGGGATGTGAAGTTTATCTTGCTTATGTGCTGAACACGGATATAACTGGGTCGAAGCTTGAATCAGTGCCAGTAGTCTGTGAATTTCCAGATGTATTTCCAGAGGAGTTGCCTGGGTTACCTCCGATTAGAGAAGTTGAGTTTTCTATTGATTTGTTACCTAGTACTGCACCGATTTCTATTGCACCGTATCGAATGGCTCCGACTGAGTTGAAGGAATTAAAAGCTCAGTTACAAGAGTTGACAGATAAAGGATTTGTGAGACCGAGTTTTTCTCCTTGGGGTGCTCCGGTGTTATTCGTGAAAAAGAAGGACGGCTCTATGAGACTTTGTATTGACTATCGTCAGCTCAACAAGGTGACTATAAAGAACAAGTATCCTTTACCGAGAATTGATGATTTTGTTGATCAATTAAAAGGGGCAACAGTGTTCTCTAAGATCGATCTGAGGTCTGGTTACTATCAGTTGAGAGTTAAAGAGTCTGATGTGCCGAAAACCGCCTTTAGAACGAGGTATGGACACTATGAATTTCTAGTAATGCCTTTTGGGTTAACAAATGCTCCGGCTATTTTTATGGACTTGATGAACCGAATTTTTGGCCGTACTTGGATAAGTTCGTGGTGATGTTTATAGATGATATTTTAATCTATTCTCGGGATGAATCGGAACATGCAGAACATTTGAGAACTGTGTTACAGATTCTGAGAGAAAAGAAATTGCATGCTAAATTCAGTAAAAGTGAGTTTTGGCTTCGTGAGGTTGGATTCTTGGGACATATAGTTTCAAATGAAGGTATTCGGGTTGATCCAAGCAAAATTTCAGCAATTGTTGATTGGGAGCCACCAAAGAATGTGACTGAGGTTAGAAGCTTTCTAGGCTTAGCTGGGTATTACAGACGGTTCGTCAAGGGATTCTCGATGATTGCTTCTCCTATGACAAAGTTACTGCAGAAGAATGTCAAGTTCGAATGGACCGATAAATGTCAACAGAGTTTTGAGAAGTTGAAGGCATTATTGACTGAGGCGCCAGTGTTGGTGCAACCTGAGTCTGGGAAGGAGTTTGTAATTTACAGTGATGCATCGTTGAATGGTCTTGGGTGTGTGTTAATGCAAGAGGGCAAAGTAATAGCTTATGCTTCGAGACAGTTGAAACCGCATGAGAAGAATTATCCGACGCATGATTTAGAATTGGCTGCCATTGTTTTTGCTTTAAAAATTTGGCGTCATTATTTGTATGGTGAAAAGTGCCGAATCTTCACTGATCATAAGAGTTTGAAGTATTTGATGAGCCAAAAAGACTTGAATTTGTGGCAACGAAGATGGCTCGAGCTAATTAAAGATTATGAGCTAGTGATTGATTATCACCCCGGAAAAGCTAATGTAGTTGCTGATGCCTTGAGCAGAAAATCTTTATTTGCTTTGAGAGCTATGAGTACGAGATTAACTTTATCTAATGATGGTTCAATTTTAGCTGAATTGAGAGTTAGACCGCTATTTCTTCAGCAGATTCGGGAAGCTCAAAAGAATGACAGTAAATTGCAAGCCAGAACAGCTCAGTGTGAAGCGGGTGTTGAATCAGATTTTCAAATTGGTTCAGATGATTGCTTGATGTTTCGGGACAGAATATGTGTACTGAGAAATGATGAGCTAATTCAGACCATTTTATGTGAAGCACACAGTGGTGATTTATCAATCCATCCAGGTAGTGTGAAAATGTATAATGATTTGAAGAAGAAGTATTGGTGGCCGGGCATGAAAAAGGATATCTCAGAATTTGTAACAAAGTGTTTAATCTGTCAACAAGTGAAAGCTGAGCATCAAGTACCATCGGGTTTACTTCAACCGATAACGATTCCAGAATGGAAGTGGGACAGTATCACGATTGATTTCGTGATGGGACTGCCTTTAACTCCAAAGAAGAAAGATGCTATTTGGGTAATTGTTGATAAATTGACAAAGTCAGCCCATTTTATTCCGATACGCATTGATTACTCACTTGACAGGCTGGCGGAATTATATGTTGCTGAAATAGTGAGATTACATGGGGTGCCTAAATCTATTATATCGGATAGAGATCCGAGATTTACTTCGAGGTTTTGGATAAAGTTGCAGGAAGCTTTGGGTACGAAATTGAATTTCAGTACTGCGTTTCATCCGCAAACTGACGGGCAATCAGAAAGGGTGATTCAAGTTCTTGAAGACATGCTCCGGTGTTGTATTTTAGAAATGAAAGGCAGTTGGGAGAAATATCTACCATTGGTTGAATTTGCTTATAACAATAGCTATCAGTCAAGTATACAAATGGCACCGTATGAAGCATTATATGGGCGTAAGTGTAGAACTCCTTTATATTGGACTGAGCTCGGTGAGAATCAGATTCATGGAGTCGACCTGGTGAAAGAAACTGAAGAAAAGGTGAAAATAATCCGTGACTGCTTAAAGGCTGCCTCAGATCGGCAAAAGTCGTATGCCGATTTAAAAAGGAAAGAAATTAAGTTTCAAGTGGGTGATAAAGCGTTCTTGAAAGTATCTCCATGGAAGAAGATTCTGAGATTTGGTCGTAAGGGCAAATTAAGTCCACGTTTTATTAGACCATATGAAGTTACCGGGAGAGTTGGCCCTGTAGCATATCAGTTAGCTTTACCGCGGGAGTTGGAAAAGATACATAATGTATTTCATGTGTCGATGTTGCGACGTTATCGTTCGGATCCTTCACATATAGTTTCCCCTACAGAGATTGAGGTTCGACCAGATATGACTTATGAGGAAGAACCAATAAAGATTTTGGCTCGGGAAGTCAAGCAGTTAAGGAATAAAAGTGTATCCTTAGTAAAAATGTTGTGGCAAAAACATGGAATGAAGGAAGCTACGTGGGAACCGGAGGAAATTATGAGGAAACAGTACCCAAACCTCTTTTTCGGTAAGATTTTCGGGGACGAAAATCCTTAAGGGGGAGAGTTGTAACAGCCCGATTCTGGGCCTAGTCAGAATAGTGGTTTCGGGACCACAAATCTGACAAGGGAAAACACGTTTATTATTATATTTTTATGGTCTACAATTTCACGGAAAAGTTTCGTAAAAATTTCGTTCGAAAATTTCGACGTTTGGGCACTCAATTTAGTCAAAAGGACTAAATTGTAAAAAGTGCAAAAGTTGAGTTCTATATGTTAGAAGTGTTTAATTGCTACGAAATTATAAATTGGGGGTCCTTATGTGGTAATTAGACCATTAGTAATTGGTAGACAAAAATAGACATGAGAAATGAGAGAAATAGATTTTTTTTAAAGTGGGGGCATTTTAGTCATTTGGTTATAAAAAGAATAAAATGGGAAAAAGATGACAAAAATCATCATCTTCTCCATAGTTGCTGCCGAATTTTAAGGGACACCATAGCTAAGGTTTCTTTGCTTTTTCAAGCTCATAGTAAGTGCATCTTAGCCCCGTTTTTAATGTTCTTCGCATTTTTGGAATCCTCGTAGCTCGGTTTAGCTTATTTTAGCAATAATTCGTGTTAGGGTTCATATTTGGAAAAATACCCATAGGTGAAATGTGTTTATTTTGCTGTTTTATGGTGGAATATGAAGCTAGAAATTATGTTAAACAATTTTTGTTAAGCGATTTTAAGCGAAAACGGGTAAATAGGCATAATCGGTAAAAATATTTATTGTTCATAAGTGTATGTTAGAGTGAGAATTTGATGTTGCCATAGAAGGGAAAAGTGTTCAGCACGCTGTAAAACATAAGAATAAGGTGTGAAATTTAATTTCCGAGCTTGGGGACAAAAGTGTAATTATGCAAAAGTTTGGGGGCAAAATTGTAATTTTTCAAAAAGTTGGGTGGTGGATTATTTTAATAAATGTGAACATTAAACGAGTTAAATTTGCTATTATAGATCAAGAAAGACGAGAGGACTACCTCAAACGGGGAAAAGAAAAGATAGTGGAGTAAATTGTAAAATTACGATATTTTGCACCGAGGTAAGTAAACACGTGACTTAATGTATTATTTTGATATTATTTGATATGTGTTGAGATTTATTTGGAATTAAAATAAATGTTTGGCAATATCCCAAAAATGTTGTTAAATCGGGAAAGGTGGTAAAGGGTTGCAAAATATGGTCTTTGGGTTGAACACTCGGAATAAGCCGGAGTATGTTATATAAAGGGGTTGCTGTGGGCTGATTCCCCTATTCATTGGTGGTTGCTATGTGCTGATTCCACCGTAATATCAAATGTGAAAGGGGGTTGCTAAGTGCTGATTCCCCCGAGGGGTTGCTAAGTGCTGATTCCCCGACTCATTGGTGGTGCTAAGTGCGGGATCCACCATATCTTTGAAATGAAAAAGGGGGTTGCTAAGTGCTGATTCCCCCAAGTGGTTGCTAAGTGCTGATTCCCCGATTCATTGGTGGTGCTAAGTGCGGGATCCACCATATCTTTGAAATGAAAAAGGGGGTTGCTAAGTGCTGATTCCCCCAAGGGGTTGCTGTGTGCTGATTCCCCAATTCAGTGGTGGTGCTAAGTGCAGGATCCACCGATAACGGTTAACATTCCGAGTGTTCAACGAGAAAATTTGGAAGGTGAATATTACTATGTGGTGGATAAGTTTATGAGGTAAATATAGAGTTGAATACTAAATCGACCCATGTATGAGATGGGAGAAAATATCAAAAACGAAAAAGGAGCGATTTAAAATCAAAACTGTGTTGAACAACAGCAGTTGGGTAACTTTGAAAAATCACCATAAATGGTGGGAAATGAATGAGAAGTTGAATAATATATGAAATTGAAGCTGAATGTGTCTATTTTCATGTGAAAGAAATAGACTGCGCAAAAGAGTTGCATTTTTGGAGATATCTGAATTTTACTGAAACAGGGCTGGATTGATTTCGAAATCCTCTGTTCTAACTTTGGAAAATCACCAAAAATTGTACAAAAATAATTATGGCCTGAAATTTATATCCTTGGATTCCTTATTGAATCTATTTTTAATAGAAACAAACGAGACCACTGTTTGAATTTTTTATAGGGAGTTAATTAAATTTTAGTAAAGGGAGGTCAGAACGGTGGGGAGTGAAACAGGGGAAGGTTTAAAGAATAAACTGTACTAATTGGCTAAATCAAAAATTCTGAAATTTTTATGGCGAAAAGGTATATGAGTCTAGTTTCAAGGAAAATTTACAGAACTCAATTTGGAGCTCTGTATCTCCAGATAAAAATAAATTAGCGACTATGATGCAGAAAAACAGCTTGCTGGAAATTACCCAAATAATGAAATTATTTGTGAATAAGTTTATATTATGGTGTAGTTATGTGAGTAATTACTTGTTTATCATGTGTTTACTTACTAAGCTACGTGCTTACTCGATTTCATTTTTCCCTTGATTATAGTGACTTCCATCAACTCGGAATTTGGAACGGAGTCAGACAATCATCTACACTATCCTTCACATTTGGGGTATTTTGCTGCTAGCGTTCCATAATTTTATGGCATGTATAGACGACTTATGTAATATGGAATCATCATGTAAATATATGTTAAGGTTCGATTTAAAATGTGGTCTTTATTAATGGTTAAATTGTGTATGTTTATACAACTGAACTTGGTTGGAATATTGAATTGTGTTTGAAAACTTGCAGGAGGTTTAAGCAAAAATAAGCAGAAATGCTGTCGAAATTTTTTTTAAAAATTTAGTGACACCTCATACTCTGTTTCGTTAAGGAATACGGGTAAAGGGTGTTACATGGTATGTCGTTAGGGAGAACTTAGTTACGATACTATAGTGGAATGACTTCGTGACTAAATGAGTTTTTAATTAATAGGTGAAAAGCCAAAACTTGATCATACATCATTTGAGCCTCAACCACATATGTCCAATCAGTCCCTCCGATAACTCATTAAAACCAGAAATAAATTGCGTGTTTGAATAAAGATGAATGGAATGAATAGAAAAAGATAAATGGGAAACATTCAGGAATGATTATAGTTTTTTCCGAAATGGAATCATTTGGAAATGAATGTAGGTTTCCAAAAATAGAAATGGAAATGAAAATGAAAACTTACAAGCCTATATAGGATTAATTAAAAAATTATGGAATAATGAGTTTATGTTTTTTGACTGTTTTGAAGCCTGAAAATGAAAATAAATCATTCGGTCATAGTAAACATGTTGAGTTGTAACATATTGAATGAATTTTTAATTTTACCAGAGGTAAAATAGTCAAAATTTTATCAGGATAAAATTGGGATAAGAAAATTATTTAATATGTAGATATTAAATTTTATTTTGAGAAATAGAAAAACTGAATCAAGTTCGATCATATTACAAAGTACCGGGTCAAAAAGATCTAGGAAGTACTCGTTATTGGACCCGATATAAGAGAGGCCTAAAACCCATCATGTAAGGAGGTGGGACGACAAAACCCTAGTATTATTAACTAGGGTTGCCACCCACTATATCCTAGGCAAACTAGAATATTACTTTTCTAGTGGAAATAAACTTCTACAACTCTACAAGGGTTCTACCTTATCTTCCTATAAATAGATGATACCGATAAAGCTATTTACAAATTTTAGAGAGATTGTTATTCTGTCGAAAAATAGAAAGTTTATTCTCAACTTATAAACATATTTTTCAGAATAACAATTTTATTGGTTTCTATTAAAAAAGAGAGAATTTTCATTTTCACCTTAAAAGAAATTTTTTTTTCTAGTTCTGTGTTTTGATTCAATTTGTTCGAATCCACATTCGAAGTAGCTCCTGGTATGAAAACTACGGGGAAGATCATTTGGTTTAAAACCGAAAAACATCAAGGATCTGTTTATCCAAAAACATATGTACGAACTCGGTTTAGGTTTATTGCTATAAATATAAAAAAATCATGTTGATTTTCAAAATTTTAACTTTCTACTATGCAAGAAAACCGTTTTCAAATCAGACTTTTTCCAACAAAATAAAATTTTGACTTTTTTGAAAACAATATAATGTTTAAGTGGTGTTGAAAGATGTAATATGGTTGTGTTGTTCCTAAAATATAAATATGAAAATTCCATCATAATAAAAATTTAATAAAAGTCTAGACATGGAATACATTAATTTATATTCAACTCAATTGAGTCGATTGTCCAATATGGTAAGTTCGATATGGGCATTTAACCTGATTATGACTAGTTGTTCTGCACAGACCACAAAGTTTTGGGTTGGTTTTCTCTCTTATGTCCATTTCACCATGGATCCTAGTGACTTGCGGGTGACCTTTTGGCTTCCTACGTAACCCATTGTCTGGGGCAAGCTTGAAAGTCAGCGAAGGCACTTTCCATGTAGACAAATCACGTAAGACAGGGAACTCGTTTCCCCAAATACGCAATGTATGTTCCAGAGTGTACACCTCATCGATATATTGTTCAACATTGATCAATGTGTGAGCACAAGCTGCAACGATATGCGTACAATGGTAATGAAGTGTTTGGAACTTCTTGCAATCGCACCGTCTGTTTCAGAGATCAACTCTGTAGGACCTAGGTGGGATACTGGGTCGACGGCCAATGGACTTTATAACTTGGAAAGTCTCTAACTGTCGAGAATATATTTCTACATTCATCGACATCTCTCTCTGATGGTTCGCATCCATTACTTGTTTTAGCCTCATTATTGGCATTAAGGTTGCTACATATAGAGCGTAGCTGGAAAAATTGATGAAATTGGTAGATGTCGTGTTCTCTTCAAGACAGAGTAAACCATCTTTGCCAGGTTTGTGGTTATATGAGCATATCAAAACCCATCATCGAAACTTTGAGTTCATTGCCAAGACTTCATGGTACCCAACCACTCTCGAAAAGTAGTAGTCGTTTCACAGTGCATATCACCCTCAAGCCTAGTTAATCGTTACCTGAAATGGTGTTGTTCTAGCTCGTACACTATGTATGTATTTTAAAAAGACACATTACATTTTCAAATTAATTTGTGGAAGTATTAAGAACGTTTAAAAAATATGTTGAAACCGAAAATTACCCATGTTCACTTCTTGTTTTCGCCAGTCTACATTTTTGTAGTTTCAGTAGAAGTTAGAGGCAATGTGATGCGATGTGTCGGATGCTATAAACGAATCTCCACGAAACACCGGAATTCCTAATTGCGACAATTAGTCTTTTTGATCTACAAGATATGATGCAAATATTATTGTCTCCAACAACATATGTCCGCAAGTTCATCAAGAAGAATTCTCATGATTCCATGTTCTCCGACTCCACAATGACAAACGCTATCGAGAGCTAGTTCCGATTCCTGTCTTGAGCAATCGCAATAAGTAGGACCTGTATATATTTTCTGTATAGCTAGGTTCCATCAACTTGCATAAGTGGTTTGCAGTGGGGAAAGACTCGCACACATGGATCGAACGTCCAGAACATCTAGTGAAAAATTTTTCTTCTCGGTTGTAGTTGATCGTCTGGGCCATAATAAGTTCGTGTCTGTAAATCAATGATAGTCCCTGCCACATACTCCCTCATAGTGACTATCCACCCCTGTAGTTCATTGTATGATGAATCTCAATCTCTGTAAAACTACTCTATGGCCATTTGTTTAGCTATCCATGCTTTCTAGTATGACACTCGGTATTGGAATCGTTCTTACATTTCGCAATTAGTACCGAAACAGGAATGGTCGGCATGTCCTTCACCATTCGTATGATGCAGTTGCAGATAGTTTTTGCATCAAGTTTGCGGTGATCTTGCGTCATACATGTAGAAGTGCATGTGTAAGGCCCAACAAATCTCCAGATCCCCCACATTTGCGACCTCTGGATAAATGCGGCTCGTACCCATCAATTGCACCCTTATGTCGACCTCCAACACTTTCCAATATACAATGTCGGTTTAGACAGGATGACTTTGTAATCAATCGACACATCCATGTTATACCGCTTAATGGCAAATACGCAGTCTTCCTTGGTCACAAAATTTTGGCCCACGAACAACTCCTTACATTCAGGATTTGCAGCCAATCGGTGAGCAAATGGTATATTGGGGTACTCTAGAAACTCAGATGCATGCGCCATATCGGGATCTACGACTGACATGTGGACCCCAAGATTATTGCATATGATAATGCCTCGACTTAAGTTCCCGACTGAAGACGCGTTAACATTTCCATCGTCATTCGCGTCTTCGTTGTCGATATCATTCAGGATATTGTCTAGATCGAAATCACTATAATCTTCAACCTAGTGATTAGAAGGACCATTATTATCATATCCATCATTACCATTTGCATCAGTCTTAATCACCACAAGATGTATTTATAAACGGGGACCCGAGTTAAGGTTCTCAGACGCAAGTGGAGCATTAAGATTGATGTCGAACCCACGTATAGTCGATTGCCTATCAGCAGACGCTCTCGGAGCCTCCATTCACGAATCTTGAATTCCATGTTCTTCACTTAATGGAGTGAAATTTTCAGCTGACTCCACATTAGCTAACTCAGCAAACAACTGAATCGATTCAGTGTAGCCACTTAATAACTGAATCGGTTCAGTGTAGCCACCTAACAACTAAATTGATAAATTTTTTATCAATTTTTAAAATTTGTTGGATTTCTAAATAAATACCCACTTAATAACTCTACCATTCCCGTAAAAAAATACCTACAAATAAATTAAAATTATTCTAAATCTATATTTACCTTTTTCTTCTTTACAACTATTAATCATTTAAGTCCTTTGCTATTTTTAATAATTTAAAAAAATTATTACAAAATACTCCTATCTTTTATTAACCATTAAAATAATTATTTATTCATCATATTTTTAAAAATATTTTTTAGTCGAAACCAGGATATCTACCATTAATAGTAATGACTAATCTCTTCGCCACGAATCCTCTTCGAAGAAGTAAACAACTAATCATAAAATATACTCCATTCTCCTAAATAAAGATCGAATCCCCCAATCTTATAATTAAAGGATGAGATAAAGAACCATCATACCATATCTCATGGTTCATTTTTAAAAGTTTTTAATTATTACCAAAATAAAACTGAATCAAATTCAATATAAATTAAATCGAAATCGAATTGATCACTATAGTTTGAACCGCTTTTCAATTTTCTCTTTTCTTATTCTCAACCATAATTATAAATATATCAAAATTTATACAAATATAAAATACCTTAGACGTGATTATAACCCAATAAAATACACAAACATAATAGGGATTAATGAAAGCCGGAACCCACATCTTCAGCAAAACTAACAGATGCAACAAAAGGGCTGAATTTCTTTCCCAACAAAGGGAACTTTTTCATGATATCTTCTCTATTACCATCTAAGGTTTCCTTTGTTTCATCATCTACGACTATCGAATGAAAAACCATAACCTTCAAGCCTGTTACTAGTTTCAGGTTTCATCAACCTCAGCTTCTTCCGGGGTAGAAGCATTCGACAACATTTTCCTTGACCTTGAAATGGAAATTACTAACCTTGTTCCGACCCTTGTTCGAAACTGTCAACTGCAACATGATAAAAACCACATTCAGGGGTAGGACATTTCCTATTTTTATAGGAACTTTTAATAAACAATTGTATTTCCAATTATAACCTTGTTACTCGAAACCATCAACTGAACATGATAAAAACCTTGCGATGAGACCCTAATTCATTACTTCTAAGTTCTAATATAGTAAATCAATAGTTTAAATGACAGACAAAACATTTCCCATTTTTATAGGAACGTCTATATTCAAGAAACAATGGCATCTCCAATTGTAGTCTATGTTACTCTAAACCGTAAACCACAAAAATAAATACATAATAGAAATGACACAATTATCCAACAATGAAACAGGAATAGCATATTGGTACCTGTCCATGCACATCGGTTGCTAAACCGGTAGCCAAAGGCTCTGCCTTTATCAAAATGTCTGCAAGGTACTCCATTTGTATAAAAAATGTTGGCCTATCTTCACTTGAATAAATATCTTCATGATTGAGTGTGATTAATGAACAGTCCTAACAACAACGTTCAACAAGAGAAAATTTAAGAATAGAGGGTGAAAGATAGACAAAATTTATGCTACTTAAATTCAAGTGAGAGTGTCGGATATAAGTATGTGTTTCTGATGAGTATATTCGGGGGGGGGGGGGGGGGGGGGGCGGGTGGTGGTTCCCCATTTTTCTATGTATTTGGAGCACCCTTAGAGGATCAAATCCCCATATCCATTTCTGAATAGGCATTGGACACAAGTATTGAACAAGGATACTTCAAGAAAAATATAAGACAAAATGAGGGGAAACAAGGTATTATCTTACAAACTCAGATGTTAAAGTGCGGCAATAGTGCAAGAAATCCAAGACATAATCTGAAGAGCCATTTGCAGCCACCTCCATAAGAGATAAGTCATCAATGATAATGGAAACGTTTTTCCAACTAATCTCAGGCAAAGCTGAAATGGTTTTATGTATTTTCCCATACAATGCAATGAGTCCACCTTCAGGAGTTATTCCTTCATCTCCATCTAATCAAACAAATTGAAAAACTCATCAAGATAAAACAATAAAGAAGACCATAAACAGAAATCACAAACATAAAAAGATAAATTAATGCAGTCCGTGAACTACTGAACTATGATCGAATATGTAATTCAATCCATGTATCATAGAACTGAGTGATTTAATCTTTATACACTTAACATTAGCGCAAACAAGTAAAATTAATGACAACGTTAATGGAAAACCATCTATTGCAGTCTTGAAATCCTAAAATCTGACAGTACAAACATGTAGACAAATAAAGCAACAAAAGAATTTCTTATATCAAAGACATATGTTCTGTCAAATTTCAGCTCATATACTTTGTCCAAATTCAGAATCAACATCAGCAGTTAAATGATTTCTCATTTAAACAAAGAATATTCATGCAGAAAGTTATGCAAGAATCATTTTACCAGATTTTTTTTCTCACCTGGACATTGCAACTTAAGCATGTCAAAGAAAAAGAATCTACTGTTATCCCTTTGTGATACCAAGTTGCATCCCTATTTCAACAAATGGACAACAAAACCAAATAATATTAACAACATTTCCAAGAAAAAAACAACTGCATGATAACCAAGAAAACATGGTTTTCATCCCTCACTTCATATCCTGTCTGAAAAATTGGACCCGGGAACTTATAAATTGTGTCAAACAGAAACCGTAATATAATTAATTCAAGACTTATGCATTTAAGTGCTAATGCAAATCTTATGAACTCACAGAAAAGGTAACCAGTTTCCGAAGGATACGATCGTAATGAGAGAAAATTAAGTAAAGCTTCAATGGAGGAAGATACTTACCAGTTTCCGAAGGATACGATCGTAATGAGAGAAAGGCTGAGAGAAAGCGATGAAGATGGTAACATTAGAGGAATTTGGAGAAAGAGAGCGTTTAAGTAGATGGTGAAGAACGAACGACCCACTGGTCTCGACTTGGTCTTCTATTGCCACTACTCGACCCCTTAGAGGCCATGGCTCGATGACCTGGTCTAGCCCTAAGGCTTCATCCAGTAGGTTCGAAGATCTCTGGTTCATGATTTTTTGGCAAATTTGATATGTTTTTTAGAGAGACGTTAGGGGTTTAGGGTTTTTTTTTTTTTTTTTAAGAATTGCGAAATAGACTGCTTGTGGGGTTGAATTTTGGGCTAATAATATTTGGGCCTTGATGAAGTTTTAAATTGGGCTTCAAATTTTTTAGTATTTATTAAATTTATTTTAATAAAAAAATTGAATTTTATAATTGATTAATTTAATTAGATAAGAAAAATTTAGGCATAATGACTTTTTTGACCCTCCAGTTTACAAAAGAAGTCATTTTAACTCTCCATTTAATTTTTCACCTCTTTTGGCCCTTGAATGGAAAAATTAACATTTGTTAATTTTGTTGATGTGGCATATACGTGGATTGCCACGTGAGTAACATGTCAAGATATAATTAATTTTTAAAATTTGAAAAATATTTTAAAAAATATTTTTATAGATTTTAAATAATTTTAATGAGTTTTAACTTTTTTTAAAAAAATTATAAATTTCTTGAATTTTTAAAATTTTTAAAATTAATTAAATACTGACATGTCGTCTATGTGGTAATCCAAATATATGCCACATCAGCAAAGTAAAAAAAAAATTAATTTTTTTCATCAATTTTGGAATGATTTGACAAAACTACAAGTTTAATTGTTAGAAAGGACAAAAAAAATAAATAAAGAACTAAATTGACTTTTTTTTTAATAAAATTGAAGGATCAAATAAATCATTATACCAAAATTTTATTAAAAAAATCGATTAGATTTGATGGACCAATAATGTTAATTCAAAAATTTTGCTTAAATTTGATTTAATTCAAAAACCAATTAATATTTAGAAAAGAAAAAATAATTTTATATTAATATTGATATATTTTTATTAATTTAAAATAAAAATGTTGATTTAGTAATAAATATTACACTACGTTTGGTTCGCTATAATGTAATAAATTTGTAATCAATAATTCAACTATTTAGTTGAATGAGATGGAATAGCTGTAATAATATTTTTATATTTGGTTGAATGAAATAATCTTGTGATAACATAAGGGAAAAAATTAAAATGATTAGAGTACACTTAGCAGAATTTTTGTAAGTAGATGATTATTGTTATTAAATTTTAATAAGATTATTATTCAAATAAATTAAAAATAAATAATAAATAATTTAATCGTATTTTAATATAATTATTATTAAATATAATTTAATAAAAATAATATATAATTTAAGAAATTTTAATATAATTATTTTATATTAAATTATATTAAAATATTTAGAATATTTTATTTTAAATTATATTTTGAAATTAGATATTTTATTTTTATATTTTCTAAATCTAAATTTTAAAGGACTAATCTGGATTTTTTTTTTTTTTTTTGTTATTCAATGTTGCATGGAATAACCATTTTTTGATAGCTATTACGGGAAGACAAGTAATAGGAAAATAATAGTCATTCCATTGGATGAGTATTACATTCAACCAAGCAAAGAAATGATTTATCATTGAATGAATAAGGGAGGAATGCTATTCCATTCCCCCAACCAAATGTGGAGTTAATCCGAATTAATAGTAAATAAAATATGGAT
This sequence comes from Gossypium turneri, assembly GCA_008044935.1. NCBI lineage: Eukaryota > Viridiplantae > Streptophyta > Magnoliopsida > Malvales > Malvaceae > Gossypium > Gossypium turneri. The sequence continues at coordinate 5,684,035 of CP032576.1, forward strand.
ATTTCAAGAAAATGAAAAGAGAAATTAGGGGCAAAAAGTGAATAAATTCTCTAAGGAAAATGGAAAAATACCACAGATATTAAATGAATTTTATATCTTTCTTTCAATTATATGATATGTCAAAGTCCCCAAGATTTATAACTTGAATGGATTCTCTAAATGCATTCTCTAAAATAATTCTATCAAATCATTTATGGATATCTTCTTAATACAAAATGAGAGGAATGGTGGAGTAAAAACGATAGAGAGGTCTACGACCTGTTTCGGTGGCTAGTATTTGCTATTTCCCGAGACTCCGGCACCGCCTCGGATCGAAACCAGGGGTCTACACGACGAGCCGTTGCTTATCAGATGGAAATCCAGAAACAAAACGATGACCGTTATATCGTCGTGAAAATGTCTCCGCACCCCACGGTCAATCTTTTTCAAGTCTGAGTATCTCATTTCTCTCTTCTTTGCAGCTTCACGAAGCGCAGCTTTTATGAGTCTCCTTGCGATACCCTGCATGGATGTCTCGTATAAGTTTATCCATAGGCAACTTGATCATCAATATAAAGATCAGTTCTTTACAAACTCGGTATGTAACTCATGTTCGTGGAGGAAAACAAACAAAAACAAAAACTTTTAAAAATCAAGGATTAGAAGGACAAGAAACCATTTCCGGGTTGCATGAGATAAACTCATAGTTGACATTTAAGGAAGACCACACTACTCAACCATTATAGTTGGAAAAATACTCAAACCCGTCAGATTTCAATCTGATCCAACCCATTGCCATCCCGAACTGATCACCTTTCCTTCATTTATCACGTATTGGGAACTAAGCAAAAGGAACCCAGGAAGGGTTGGCTACTTTTGATAGCATGAAAGTTGTTCTCAGTTGTAAGGCATTATATGCATAGAAAGATTAAATCTATATTGCTCCGATTTTTCATTTTCGTGAAGCACCGATGTCTAGCACCCATGTCCAATGCCTATCCGGACATGAGATTGAGGATATGTCCCTGACCCTCCAAAAACCTCAAAATATATTAAAAAAAAAACCATGACAATTTAAACATACCGTGCATGACACATATTCATATCCGACACAAACACCCGAAAAGAAAATCACAAAAAGAGAACTTACATTGCGTGGACAAGTGTTTACAATGTTAACAGCCTCATGATTGCTAAGGTGTTCCCATAGACCATCCGATGCGAATATAAGAAACTGATCTTCAGGACGCAGTTTCTGTACTGATATTGCTGGCTCGGCTTGTAGGATCGGCTTCTCGAACGAATTTGGAACTCTAAACTTCGGTAATAGAGGCTCTCTGTTGAATTCTGGCTTCTTTAGATACGCATCACCAATGGACCTAGAAATCTATCACATAAAAAAAGTTGGGTCAATGGAACAATCAATTTGCACATACTTCTTGTGTAGATCACTATGCTATTTCGACTTAAGTATCATACCTGATACCCATGTTTGAAACATATCAAACATGACTACGAGATATGACCCTCCAAATACATTAAAAAGTAAAACATACATGTGTCCAATACTCACACCTAAGTCCGAGTAACATTGGTAGATCACACTAATTCAAGTAAAAGTTCCTTCGAGTCATAAATCATATTTAGATTTTCAAAATCATGACTAGATCAAATTTTATACATCAAAATAACCCAAGTTGCTATTTAATCTGAAATCATTCCCATGAAGACTACAAAATGATCACTTAAGAAGGTGAAATTTGAACTCTGTAGAAATCCACAACATTGTCGCTAAAATCCATCTACATCCCAAAATAAGTTTTTACGGCAATTATCGAACAAAAGCTAAACTAGTTCTCACGGCAGCACAATTCAATGCATACAAGTTTTCATCGAACAATTTCGAATTCCAATATAATCTGTATCAAATATACAAATAAATAATTATCAAATAAAAAGTTTCAAGGCTGTTTCTTGGATGGTAAGGAATTAGATAGGCTTGGGATTGCGATAGGTCGTATGCCTTTATACGAAAGCTGGAATTTGTACAGCAATATGAAGTTTACTAAGAAAATAATATCCCGAAGCCACGAAAAATACCTGTATTATACCCTTCACACGCCATACGTTGTGCCTGAGGACCACAATCTGCGGATCATCGGGATGAAACGATCGCAACTCCTCCCGCACGGACTCGAAGCTTGCATTGTGCTCGGATGACAACTGAACTGCTTTGACCTCTTTAAAGGCTTTCTCCAGTCTTCCTAAAACAACTCGAGAATCTCCGGCATTTGCAATGTAAAGCAATCCACTACAAATTATTCCTACCAAACAACAGGAACCAACAGAAGCGATTTGTGGCTTAGTTTCGAACTGCTCCCTGACAAGATTAAGAAAATCTTCTTCGGTAGCTAAAAACGCTTTGTTGATTACATCGGCTGACATTCCGTGATTCTCAGTTGTAAACTCTGCACCATTAAAAGATGTCAAGTCAGTAAACATATGCGTTAGCTATTAAAAATTGGCAACTAAAGCTCGGGGAGGAAATAACTACGATGTATTTAAGGGAGGCAGGAAACGAGGATCTGAATAAGTCCGAATTTGACATTTGTCATCGCCTGTAAATCATTGAACCATGAGATATTGATGACGACTTTCGAAACTCGTAAGAACTTTGCAGTTAAGGAACATATAGTTCCAATATCTAAGTTCTAAGTTCCTGAATCTGTATAAGAACCGAACTATCTTCGTTTCTTCCGAAAATTGCTTCTACAACTTTTGAAGGAAATAAAAATATAAATGCTTGTTTACTTGTGAAGTTCCGGGTTTCCGGCCTCACTCAAGCATGCATACTTTATCCTCATTAGTCATGTAAGGTACATGATACATCTCTAAATATCTTATAACTAAAAAAATACGAAGTTTCCGGATTCAACTGATTAAAATAAACCGATAAACCACTTGTTAAACAAGAAAATAATAAATTCCAATATGATTCAGCAAAGAGGAGAAAGAATTGCATACTCTTGATATGGCTGAAAAGGTGTTTGTTTATAAACCTAGCGGTTTCTGGACCTCCATGACCATCATAGATTCCAACAAATGTCCCATGGGGACCCAATTTAAACGAGCTGATTGGACCGGATTCGAGTTGGCTGTGATCTTCCAATAGATTGTTTGCTTGAATTACCGCCATCGAAAACTCACCTGCAATGTGTTCTCCTGAGTCTTCGTACCACAACAATCCATCAACCCTACCATTACCAACCCCACCTCTACTAGAATTTTCACCCTCAACCGAAGGCTTCCAGCAGGGCGACACGATTCGCCTTAATGTTGTTGATACCATGACTTACATATTCTTAACCGAATATGCGGATTTTAAAAGGAGTCCGACAAAATGTTCTACGTCAAGCTTAGTCTGTTCTTATCTTCGAGGAATGAGATGCTCTCTCCTCCTTATTTACCGAGCAGTATAGGTGCTAGCGACACTTCTTACTATGATTTGATCTTTAACCCTTAGGCAGGCAATAAACATCGTCTAAGTCCCTAATCCGAGTTTGATCTACCGATTGGTCCAGAAAAAACAGATTCCTGGAAGAAGAGAAGGATTCAGGGCCAGCTCCAATTCAACTAAATTTCCAAAAAGCAAAAGTTTTAGAAATCAAACATATATAGATAAATTCAGATAATATTAAATTTCACAGTTGCAATAAACATTATCTAAGTCCCTAATCCGAGTTTATGCGAACTCACGCGTGAATGTTGGATATGAATATGTGTTAATATCTATTCCTTAAAGACATCAAATAAAAGACATGAACTTGACCTAATTAAAAACTCCACATTTCCAATCTTCAAACGATTTAAAATGGATAAAAAATTATGGATTTAAATAAAGACTACAAAATATTTATTTTTCAGATAATCAATTTCAATAACTATTAGATTTAAATACTTCAAATTCACCTCTCTACATACAATAAAAAGGGAATAAAATAGAATCAAAATTACGGGTATTTCTAGAAGCTGCAAAAAATGAAGAAAACCATAAAATTTCAGACAAAAACCCATCACCTTAAAAACATCAAACAAAAATAAAGAACTGAAACAAAACACAAGTATCAATAAAAAAAAAAAAGATGAAGCAGAGATTTTCTTCTTACATACCTTATAAAACAATGAAGAATTTCTTATAATCTTTCCAGGTTACAAGCCCTGTTTAGGAATACACCCAAAGACCCTTAATTCGAAAGATTAAATAAACAAAAAAAGGGGGGAAATTTGTTTTAAGGAGGTTGAGACAACAAACAAAAACAAAAACAAAAGAGAATTGAAAAGGTTGTAAGAAAGTTTGAAAGGTAGATTTGGAGAGAGATTTGAGAAAGAAAAACAACAAATGATTTTTTTTTTTTTCTTTTTTATGAAAACAAATCTTGAAATTTTTGGAACGATCGGAAACTTTATTTATTTGATTTATATATAATTTTTTTCAGTTTTTATTCTTCTAATTTATTGGTTGTAAGGGTTTTGACTTTGACTTTTTAGGTTTCGAGCCTTTAAACAAACCAATATTTTAGGCAACTTTTACTCATTTAGCTTTTTCCATTTTTAGCAAAATAAAAACTTCCTTTAGAGTAAGGTTAAAGAAAAATGGAGTAAATTGGTTAAAGGTTTAATTTTTTTTTACTTAATTGGTTTAATCAGTTTAACTTATTAAAATATTTTAAAAAATAGTGTTAATTAAGTATTAAATAATTAAATAAAAATATGTTTTTTTTATTTAATGATATTTTTTAATCTAAAACCAAATCAAGCAATAATCTATGGAATTAATCTTTTACTGATTTATTCAAAAATAATTATTCGATACATTGGTAATAATTTTTTTTAAAATTTTATAAATAAATTCTTAATTGATATTTAAAAATAAATAAATAGATATACCTATCATAATTTTTTAACTCACTATTCCCAATATAGAAACCTTCATTAAACACTGATTTCATTTTCATATTTTTATGAATTTATAATTAAAATATATGATTATTTTATATTCATGCTGAAACACTAGTAAATTAAGAATACCAAAAAATTCAAAATGAATAAATAAATAAAAGCACCAAAATTTTATTGCTTGAATCAAAGAATTACTTCTACATTTGTGCACAAAGATGATTACAAATTTAAAAAAAAAAAAAATCATGGAGCTCCCCACACTCCAAAACTGGAAAAAAAAAATCTCCTTACAAAACACATAAAAGAGTATAAGAATAGGACTCTTCTTTTTGGTTGAAATATTTTTATCCAACATATACATACATATATGTATAAATCAAATATACTCGTAGCTGACACTCATGTGAAATCAAGTAACATATTGTATGATTATCAAAACTGACCTCTCAGCCAATGGTCATTGTAGAAGGAATTCAGATATAGAATCAACACTGCCACAAGAAGATCAAAGCTTTTGTTGTTGTTGTTCAAGGTGTCTTTCAAGATTGTAATTTGGCCTTCCTTTAATAATATATCTTCATCTAAACCTTCAATCTTCTTCTTCAATGCATTAATTTCTGAGTTCAAAACCATGTTCTTCTCAGCATATTGCTTCACCTCTTCCCAGTTCCCACATCAAATCTCTCTCTTGAGAAACCTTTGGCAATACCCCTCTCAAGATGGCTAGTTCTTTCATGGATTCTTGTATGTCGTTCCGAAGACGGCTTTCAATCTCGTCTTTCTTTAGCATCTGTTAACATCAAAATGTAGTTAAGGAATCAAACATGCGGCTAATAGAACTCAAGGTTTAACTCAGTTGGTTCGGTGGCATTTAGCAAGTTTGGGGTTCGAACCCTGACATGATTGATTCTTGTAAGTCATTCCAAATACAGCTTTCATTCTCATCTTTCTTTAGCATCTGTTACCATTGAAATGTTATTAAGGAATTGAAAAGATTAGTTAACCATGTCTACAAGTTTTTACAAGGCTGTCATCTTGCTATATTACTTGGATTCGGAAATTAATTTTGGGTAAAGGGAACATAGATATGTCTTACTATGTGTCGAACACGAGTGACAGAAACAAATACTTCAAGAAAAACGAAGAGTTGGAGCAACATAATCTTTTTGTGAGAAGTAATGCATGGTAACAACAAATAAGTTACTGATAGAACTTAGGGTTTAGTTCTATTCATACAACTATCCTAACGAGGTGACATTCAACAAGTTTGAGATTCAAATCTCAGTTTTTGCAAACTCCTCCCTTATTCATAAAAACATAAATAAATAAACAAACTTAAGTAAAATATATGTTCAAACTTCGCAGTATCAGAAACATAAAGATTGAAATGCAGCATAAACATCAAGTAACTGCAAGGGTGCACTCATATCAACCCCTAACATACATGTGGTTTCTATTGAATTTGTATGTACATATACATACATATGAATTTGGAGGTATCAAAATACGAGTATGTCTCACAGACTCACACAAGTATGCTCATTTTTTTTCTAAGGTTTTTGATATATTTGGAGGATCATATCTCATACTCATATCCAAATACATGTATAACATGTGCGTTAGACATAGACATGTTAAGAAAAATAAAAAATATAACATAGGTGTAAACAATTTGTCATCATCTCCCTTACCCCATACAACACATATAACACCCAAAGCAAACCTATTTCGGTAGGTAGTTGCTTGTTTATTCCTGCTATTCACATGCAAAATAAGAAAATACTTTGTGTCAGATACAGGTATGTATCTGACATGGATATACTCAATTTTTTTCAAGTTCTTTTAGTATTTGGAGTATCATACTTTCATACACATCCAAATATGTGTCGCAAATAAATATAAAGCAGAGATACTTTACAAAAAATGAAGAGTCTGGATAACATATTCATAATTTGGGGTGAGTGCAGGATACATGTATGTGCCCAATGCGGATATACTTAGTTTTTCTCAAGTTTTTCTAATACTTGAAGTATCATATTTTTTTAAACATCCACATATGTACAATATAAAAATATCAGACATGGGTACTTTAGAAAAGTCTGGTTATTTTAGAAGTTTACCTGTAGTTCGAGATCCTTCAATCTGTGGGTGAGGAATGAAATGTTGTCCATTGCGTTTTGAACTTCACATCTAAGGATATCATTTCCTCTCACAGCTGCTGAAACCTCAGCCTGCAACTGTTCTACTTCAAGCTCTTTTGAATATAGCTTTTCCCTCAATAAACTTGTTAGCAACCTCTCTGTTTTAATTTCAGTCCTTGTAAGCTCCTAAAAAAGTGTAAAGTGTAACAAAAGCAGTGAATACCAACTTAAAAAAAGAAAAAAAGAAAAGATTTTAATGTACATCAGCCTATGTTGCTCTGACACTTTTTTTGCTTGAAGTATCCGGATCCAAAACATATTCGGATATGAGAACAGGGATATGACCCCCCAAACACATGAGAAAACTTCTATTTTCTACATGCTTGTGTTAGACACTCACACTCGAGTCTGAGAAACATATATACTAGCTTCAATGGTAGATTTCAATAAACATACACCTCTGAAGATTGCTTGTTGAGTTTGGTTGAGACTTCAGGATTCATGAATGTCAGGTGAGAGTTTGAGGCTACTGAACTGGATTTTTCGTGCACCAAAGTTGATATTGTCTCCAGATTTCTTTTTAGGTTTTGAATTCGACGTTTAAAGCTCCATACTTTCATATCAGATTCAATAAGAAATTCGCCATCTAAACCTTGTTGAGTTACTCGAAGCTGATTGTGACTGGCTTTTCCTTTGATGAACTCAATTAACTTGGAAGATAAGTGGGTGCTTTCATTAAGCATTGAGAGTCCTTGATCCTGCAAGCAGCATATGCGATTTCGGATTTCCTTGTCGAGGTTGAAAGTTAAAGCTCCAATGTCATTTGTGGTACCATTCAAGCTATTCAATAAATCGATATTCTCATGTCGCAGAGAATCAACTTCCAGCCTACACGACTCCAATTCCCTTCTCAATTCCAATTCTACTACAGTTAACCTTATTTGCTCCATTTGCAGTTTTTTCACCTTGTCTTCATTCTTTTCACCTGATTTCTTCTTATCGATCTCGTCATGATATCCTTGTTGCAACCCTTCGATTGTTTTCTCTTGCTCGCTGCAGGTTCGCAACAATTTGGTAATGGACTTTTGCAGTTCCTTGCACACTTTATCTTTCTCTTTGATACTTCTTCTAATGCAATCTTGATCTTCCGTTTCTACTCGATAATTCTCTCGCAGCTGAGAAAGATTTTTCCGTAGATCTTCATTCTCATTACTCAAGTTTTCCACCTTCTTAGACAGTGATTTAAGTTGTTCTGCCGAATAAGTCATAATGCTTCTGTTTCTGGTTTCCTTCTCATTAAAGTTTGAAACCTCTCGCTGAAGTGAAACGTTATGCTCCGCTAGCTCTCAAGCTCGTTCTCGAAGCCTTTGCTCTTCTGACTGATACTTCTCAAGCTTAAGCGACCAATCACTCAACCTTCTAACTCCTTTTCAAAACCCAACTTTATCTCATGCTTTTCCTTCTCTATTTTTTCTTTGTCTGCAACTCAAATTCAGCCCTTACCATTCTCAGTTCCTCCCTGGCACAAGCTCTATCAGCTATTCTAGACCGTAGAAGTTCCGAAACTTCAAGTGTCAGGTTTATTTTCTCCTCCATTAGGTACCTAACAGTTTGAATAAGTGACGAAACAGCGAACCCACTGTCACGAAGAAAGCTTTCCTGCTCAAGAGCTTCCGAAAGAAACAAGATTCTCTCCTCAGTTTCTTTAGATCTTCTTTGTAATTCCTTATCTGTATCCTCTACTGTTTCAGAAGCGAAGTCCAGGCTCGAGAAATCTGGACATCTATTCAAGCATCCACCATATACATCTTCAGTTGTGATCGGAATACAACAGTCAAATTCTTTCGAACTTGATATTGGGATAGCATGAATCTGTGAAAGCCTCCCAATCACATTCTTTTTTTTATCATCTGTGGTGACTCATTCTCGAACCCAGTTTCCACTGATTCAGACATGTTTTTCTCTTCTGCACCACCTGTTGGAGATGAAGGGGCTGCATATCGAACCCGGGGCAGAAGCCTTCCACCTCCATTTCCAATATTTCTTTTCGAACAGTCCCTACACTTGCAACGTTCTGGCTGCCGTTCACCGTCAATGTAGCAGTCAATAACTTTACTGGACACATTGCTAGAACAAGAAGAAGAGCTTCCAGATGAATCATAGTGCAACCTCAGAGAAACCGAAGAACATAGCTGCCCCTTCACATAGTTTAGTCTTTGATTTCTTCTCCAGATTTTGAGCCATCCACCTAGAAAACCGCAAGAACATGAATGGCATGCATCTAGATTTATACTCCATGAACAAAAAAGCAAATCAAATTCCTTACAGTGAGTGATCATCCTGCTGATGTTGATTAACATTAGAAAGCTTGTTTAGATCATCAACAATAAATGTTGCAGATGAAAAAGAACCACTCCGTTGAAGACATGAATCATTACTAAAGCTCAGGCTACCCGATATCTGCTTTTGAGATTTTCCAGACAAATGTTTAGGACTACAAAAACTGTGTTCGGCCTCGTTGCCACCATGTTGGTCATCAAATCCATTTTCCAAAGTATTTTCCCAGTAAACATACTTGTTGGCTGAAGGTGAAAAATCGACATGGATGTCGTCATTGCTTGAGAAAGATTTGAAGAAAAATAGCTTCTTCATTTATACATGCGATAATATCATCAAAAGAACTGGTAGTTTTAGCTCATGAAATTTTTGGGAACCTCAAAGTACCTGGAGATTAATATATAACCTGTAAAAGTTAACAATATAATATATATATATATATATATATATAAAAGGACATCAAGACATGTATAAACATCATTAAGCTCACTTGAGACAGTGGGAACAATCTGTAAAGCAAATTCCAGAGAAATATATCTTGGTTAAGAAAATAAGTACATCCAACTCATATTCAAGTTTCTTAAAATGGGTATTGGATACAAGTATATGTTCGGCACAAATATATTCAATCTTTTCAAAGTTCTATATGTATTTGGAGCTATCTTCTCTTTATACTAGTATCCAACACTCATGTTTGATGTATGCACAGACACGAGTATAGGATACGATTCTCCAACAACCTTTCAAATACATGAAAATCATTTAGAAAAACTAAACATACTCAGGTAGGACGTATACACACACCAGAATCCAAGTAACATAGATTTGGAGTCCATATTTGATTACAAAACAAAATTAGAAACTAAAGATTTGTTTTAGAGGGGAAAAAACCCTGACAACAGGACAACAACTTCAACAATAGAAACTAAAGGTTTCAATAACCAAATTGTTTTATAATTTCAACAACTATCAGTTGCCTGCAATTTCTTTTAAATACTAAACAAACAAAATTATGTGTATAAAATAAACAGATGTTAGAACAAAGATGAGGTTGAACATATAAAGACCAAAAATTACCCTAAAGTCATCATTTTTCAATTCCCTAAATCTATTATAAACTCTTAAAAGGAATATAGAAATGAAATAAATTTCATAAAATTCTAACAACATATAAGGATCCCAAAAAATAGCTGATCATCAAACAAGTAATTCAATTATGAGGGGAAATGAAAATTTGAAGTAAATTAATTCAATACAACATAGTAATGACATCAATCTATTAAAGAAAATTTTGACTTAAAAGGAAATTAGAAGAAAATAATTGAACTTGAGAAACAAAGCATGAGAAATCAATCAGTGAACACTTCATTGTCAATTCTAATTTTCCCAGCAACCAAACAGATCGGTATTAATTATATATGTATGTATGTATGTATATATATATATTAACAGAGACAAACTCACTAATCACAAAATTTCTCATCACGTCAAACAGTCTACAGAGATTGCGGTAAAATCAAAACCATGAAAAAAAAAGTAAAATAAAACCCAGATAATGAATTCTTGAATTCAACAAAAAGAAGAACGCTATTATTTAGAAAACTTGAAAAAAAAATTAAACATTTGCATTGAATTACTTACCACTAAAGGATAGAAATATTTTCTCGGGAAAATTCAAATTATTCTCAAAGATCGAAAATTAAAAAACAAAAAATCTGTCGAAATGATCAAGAAGAAAGTGAAGCACAGACAGCAGAAAGGAGCGTTTCTTTGTTTTGGGTGGGGTGGGAAATATGGGAAAAGGATGAGGGTATTATCGTCATGCGAAGGAATGTTTTTGAAATACTCTTTTGCGGGAGCGGGGAGGTAATGATTTGGTGAGCTCGCGTATAGAGAAATTTCGGTGGGGTAGGGGATCTGACGGTGGAGGGTAAAAGTCAAAACCCCTCTATTATATCTTGGATTGCATTTTAGTCCCCTACTGAAAAAATGACAAATTAATCTCTATACCTTACATGAGTGACCAAAACAGCACTTTTGTTAAAACTTGGTGTTTGTATAAGGTATAATTATAAATTTAGTTCTCGACTTTATGCATTTATTCAATTTGACCCCTATTTTTTTATTGGAAGCAAATTAAAAATGTTTGAAACTAATAACACTAAAGGGGAAAAAAGGTCTTAATAACAAATTTAAAAAAATCAATTAAGTCCTTTTAAATTTTCAAAATTATTTAAAAACAAAAAAATTATAAAAATATAAAAATTTTATTAAAAAATAACAAAATCGACCCATTAGAATCTAATGATTATAAGATTTTAAAAAAAATTGACCCTACTCTTTTAAAATTATAAAGTTAATAGGATTTATTAGGTTACTTGCGCACAAAGTAGGGCTTAATCTTTGTTTGATTCAATTCTTTCTTCATCCAAACAACTTGAATGTGATTAATATGCTGCCATCTATTATTTGAAATAAATAAATAAATAAATAAATAAAATTTAATAAATATAATATTGTGCTCGTATATAATCAAAATTAAGTTTTAAAATAAAAATTAATATGATTTAAACTTGAATTAAATAACGAAATTTGTAATTTTCGATAATAATCTTGTCCAGAAATTTTGCTTGCGTAGTTTTCACTAAAATAATCATAATTGGAGCTCTCGAATTCGAAATTACCAAACCGAAATTCAATACATCACTAATATAAACTCGTAAATATTAAGTAATAATATTTACGAACTCAATCGTCGGAGTACGGGGTTCCAAATTTCTCATACTACTGAAAAACAGTTGTTACAGTTTGCCTAATCACTCTAAAGAGACGGTTTAAGTAGTACCCTTCAGATAAACCTAGAAGCCTTATCCACACCACCTGAGAATCAATTTCATTTTGGGCCATCAAGAAGTTCGACAACCATGGTCGGACAGTCAAGTAATGGCCAAAAATTACCTATGGCCCCCAACCAAAACCCTATTAAAATCGTCCTCATCTTCAATCAAACTAGAAAAAAAGTAATTCTCGAGGTCTATCATTTGAATTGAGTACTTGGTATTCCACAACAAAGAAACCCTACTCAATAAAGCATTAAATCCTATTCTACTTCCCAACAATTTCACGATGATTGTTCTCGTCACCCTACGTTCAATGTACTCATGGACATGATTCGAGAATGTTATCGATGGAACACCATCCACCATCTCTATGATCACATCGTTGTCCATGAGTGCAAAATCCTCCTCCATGGACACATTCTGCGCAGGAACCAGTGAAGCCTCCAGTAATGTTGATTTGTACGACACCCTAGGTATGCTCGAACTCTATATATTCTGTCTGTTTCCATCCACCTTCGGGTCATTCGTATCTGGTGGTAAATCCAATCTTATACAGACCTTCTTAATTTCTCGACCGACATTGCTATTTGAACCCGAAGAATTCGCACCCATCGCGAATTCCACCATAAACATCGTTTCACTTAGCATTTTCTAATTTATTTTATGTTAATTTTAATTTTGAAAACATAAACTTTCGATAATATTGTTAATTTATTTATGTTAAATTTAATATGTTATGAATTAAATTTTGATTTTTAAATCAAACTTTTTAATATTAAAATGCCACATATTCAAATGTGATAGAAGCTCGTTAATAGTGTTACCAATTAGATTTTAATTTTTAAATTAGAAAAGTAATTAAAGAGACTAAATTTTAAAAATAGAAAGAGAATAGGTAGGGACTTAGGGTTAATTAAACTAAATTTTTCATATTAGAAATTTGACATAATAATAAATTTAGCTTTCAACGTTTACATAATTTTGTCAATTTGGCTCTTATTTTTTTTTTTAGCTAAATTTGTCCACATGCACTTCATGCTGATATAACACTATTTGTCTTATAAGTCACATCAACATATAATTTAAAAATATAAAAATAAATAAATTCAAAAAAATTATAAAAAATTCATAAAATTTTAAAAATATTAACATGAAGTATATGTGAATTGTCACGTAAGCTGCTATGTTTAAAAATGTAACATTTTAGTCAACATTTCCATTAAAAAATCAATCCGATTTTTTTTTCAAAATGTTGATGATCAAATTTGACTCTTTTTAAAATATTGATGATCAAATTTAGCTTAAAAGATAATAATAACCAAATTAACAAAAGATATAAGTGTGAAAAGTTAAATTTAAGAAGCATGTGATGGGATATGGATGAAATTAGTGATAATTATTTCCAGGATGGTAGGCTTGGAAGACTAGATGAGTCAATTACGAGGAATTTAGGGCTTTGAATGTGGGTTTAGATGTTTTGAAATTAGCGGTGATTATGAGTAGAACTAGAAACTTTATATTTTTATGGATATTTAAAATTATGAAAGATGAATAGAAGTCCTACGGTTTAATTTTACTATTAATCTTAGTTTTCTTTGATATTTGTCATTATATATAAAAAATATAAGTAAATTTATCATTAAACTCTTATGTAATTAAATTTTACTATTTTAATTTTGAATTTTTACTAAATTTTGCCATCAAATTTGATTTTTTTTAATTTAATATTACCACTCAATATCTATTTTGATTATATGAAAGTATAATTAATAAGAAAAATTCTTTCAAATATTTTAATTTAATACTTATAAATATTAAAAATTAATAAATTAAGTTAAAATTTCTATTTAATAAATATTAAAATTTTGGTATTGGAATTCATACAACAAGAATTTGGTAGTTAGCTTAATAGTTTAAGTTTATGCATTACTTAAACATAATTACATAATACCCACAAATACAAATTTTAAGAATTATGATGAACACAAAGACATTCATATCATTTGCTAAATTAACAACACTCCCACTTATCTCAAGGAACTGAACATGCTGAATCTTCCCATCCAATTCAATTCCGAGTTCCAATGCCACTATCACAAATCACAAAAACAGAAAAAAAAAAAAAAAAAAAAACATGTTTTAAATTAAATATTAGATTAAGAAAGAGGAAACTCATGAAATACTTGTTAGAAAAGAAACTCACCTAAGCAAGATGTTGGATGCAGAGCTAGTTTCTTCTTACTCTGATTCTTTGTACCCACCTCTTGAAGTTGTATTGCCAGTCTCTCTCCACCTTTCTAACAATCCACCATGGTCTTCCGGTTGTAAATACAATGTAACCCATGCTCAGTCCTAGCACCACTCCACTTCCATACCCCATCATTACAACTTGCCAAAAGAAGGGTATTTCAGAACCTTTATGTTCCACCACCAATGGTGAAGGCAGTTCGTCCCCCCCGTGATTGACACATTGCTTGGACAATGGTAATCCACACAATCCCAGGTTACCGCTGTAGGAATCATTAGAAAAGGTATTGAATTGATTCCCATGAGGAATTGGTCCAACAAGATTATTTTCCGAAAGATTCAACACTTCAAGAAATGTCAAAGTTGTCATTTCAGATGGAATCCTACCGCCAAGCTTATTTGATGAAAGATCTAACGATTCAAGTGCTACCAAATTTCCAAACGATGCTGGGATAGGACCGATGAAGTTGTTTTGAGAGAAGTTGAGCATTTGTAGGTAAACAAGTTGCCCGACTTCCTCAGGAATTTTTCCACAGAATTGGTTGTTTGACAAGTCCATAGATACAAAAATGGCCACGGCCTTCGTCAATTCGAGCTCCAATCTTTTCGTTGTTACATTCACAGGAATTTCATAAATATCACTGCCATATATCATCATATTTTTGAAAGTTGTGGAGTAGAACCACTCTTGTTTACCTTTCACTGCTCTCAAATTTTGAAAGAGTTTTGTGGGCAATGTACCCGTGAACTCATTTACAGAGAGATCAATTATTCGCAATGCAGAGAAACTGGATGAAGCTATGGAATGAGGCAATGATCCATGAAATCTATTAAATCTCAGGATTAGAATTTGCAATTGTGGAAGCGAAGCTAACCAATAGGGAAACCTATCTGTTAACTTGTTTTTCCCTAAATTTAAAACTTCCAATGAAATAGAATTAGCCAAAGATGTTGGTACTAATCCTTCCAACTGATTGTCCTTGAGTAAAAGATGGCTCAACTCACTTTTATTCACAAAAGAATCAGGGATTTTGCCATAAAAGTTGTTCATCTGCAAATTCAAGAACTCGAGAGACCGTAAATTTCCAAAACAATCAGAAATAGTTCCACTCAAGCTGTTTTCGGACAAGTCCAAAACATCAAGTGAACTTAAATTATGATGATGCTTTGAACTTGGAATTTGAGGATTCAAGCCAGTTGAGAGAATTGGTCCTTGAAGCAAGTTGGAACGAAGGTTGAGATATCCCAAATTGTTCCCCGGAAATTGCTCCAAAGCAGTCAAAAAGTTATGAGAAAGGTCCAACGATACCAATCCTTCCCACCCTTTAGCTTCCCATTTAGAAATTCCACCAGAAATCACGTTATTAGAAAGGTCTAAAAATGTCAACTTCGATGTTCGAAAGAAATTCGGGAACTGCCTTACGCTACAACCAGAGAATATCACAGTTGTAAGCTGGGGGAAAGAAGAGTTCACATCATTGCCGCTTGTGCTTAATGATAATAAACTATTACTTGAAACATCAAGAAATTCAAGACTCGTGAGTTTCGAAAGCATATCTGACTTGATGACACCACTCAAGTTGTTTGATGACAAATCAAGTGAAGTAAGGTTCACAAGATCAAAAATGGAATCTGGTATTGGACCACTCAAGTTGTTCGATGACAAATCAAGTGAAGTAAGGTTCACAAGATCAAAAATGGAACACGGTATTGAACCACCAATGTTATTATAACTCAAATAAACCTCTTGGATGGGACTAGGCTTCTGAATTCGATCGATCGGACCCACTAGTTTGTTATAACTGAGGTCCAACTGTAGAAGAGATGGCAGAGTAAACTGCCAAGATGGTACTCCACCACTTATAGAGTTATATGATAACCAAAGTTCCTCTAGAAATTGAAGCTCACTAACATGATTTGGAAAGGGACCTTCCAAGTGATTATATGACAAATCCAAATGGGTAATTTTTGTGAGGTTGAAGATAGTTATTGGAAGTGGACCACTCAAATTGCATGAAGAAAAGCTCAAAGAAGTTAATTTTCTAAGGTTTCCAAAAACATCTGGAATCTGTCCTTCAAGCGAATTTCCTTCTAAACCAACGGAAATGATTTGAGTGAGATTTCCAAATGATGCTGGAATTGACCCCCTAAAACCACATTCGGAAAGGTCCAACAACTCAAGGCCACTACTCCAGTTTGTGTTAGGGAGATAACCTGCGAGATTCTCATTCCCACTTAAATCTAAAACTTTGAGGTTTGGAAGCTGAAAAGCTTGAGTTGGAAATTCCCCATGCAATTGACACCAACTGAGACTCCAATGTTCTAGTGATGAAGACAAGTTCAGGAAAGAAGTAAGTGCAACATCAGACATATCTACAGTGTCAAGCACAAGGTTTCTTAATTTGGTCAAGTTTCTTGCAAGCATGTCGAAACCTTGGCCATCAAATCTCAAATATGATTCAGTATCATCAAAGAACCCATTATAAGAGAGATTAAGATGGGTTAAACTCACCAACTGGCTAAATAACTTTGATGAGATGATGCCATCGAAACCATTATCAGCAAGGTTGAGTCGTTGGAGTCCATGAAAGTGAAACAAGCTGCTAGTGTTCTCAAGAAGAGAGCCTCTGAGGTTGTTGGAGCTCAAGTCAAGCCATTGGAGGTTGTGAAGCTGAAAGAGGCTGTTGCTTGCAAAGAGAGAACCAACAAGGCAACTGTGACTAAGATCCATGCCGATTACATCACCAGTCACGTTGTTGCATTTCACTCCCTCCCATGAACAACAATCAATGCTTTTGTTCCATGACTCTATGCCTATCCTGGGATAAGGATCATCTCGATAACCACCATCATGAAAAAAAACACAATCAACAGAAATGGTGGTTTTAAAATGGAGCAAAGCATCTCTCTGGTGTGGGAGACATAACTGAGAGGATGAAGGAGGAACAGAAGAAGACATACTCCATGAAAGTTGCAACACCACCAAAACCAGGCAAAGGCTTCCCATATTTTTTTTTTCCTCCAAAAAAGTCTCGTCTATTGTAACAACAACCAAGTAAGTCATAATTCCAAGTCTATCTCATTTTTAGACGTTTGTTTCAATTCAATAAAGTAGACAATTCAGCCCCACAAAATTAGCCATTGACTAATCCTTAATATCATTTATGAACTTAGTTAATACTTCAATTACAATTAATATTAATCATAACTACTTTACCATGGATTTAACTTACCAAAAATCTACTGGCTTAATAGCAAAGTATGGGTTGAAGGATAATTTGCCTGAAAGCTTTATGAGAAACAATAGTTCTTTTCTTTGGAAAGCGTTGTCGAAGATATGGCCTTTGTTTAGAGACGATCTAATATGGTCGGTGGGGGATGGGAAATCTATTCGTTGCTGGCTGGATCCTTGGATACCACTGATTGGACCTTTAATAGATCGAATACATTCGCATTGGAATTTGGAAACGAATTGCTGACTTGAAGATATGGTAACTTTGGAAGCGAATTGGAATATTGATTTCTTTCGTATATGGGTCCTTGAAACAATTACTAGACGTACTGTGAGTATTCCTCCTCCACATCCTGTTGATGGATTGAATAGGATTTCATGGGCACCTAATTTTAAAGGGAATTTCTCGGTGAAAAGTGCCTATTGGTCATTGAAGGAAGATCATTGGAATCCCAAGGATCCGATGTGGAAATCTCCATGGAATTTCAAAGGTCCTTAAAGAGTTCGACTTTTTCTATGGCTCACTTTCAAACAACGCCTTCTCCCTAACATGGAGCCTGTAAGGCGAGGCATTGGTTAGGAAGCATCTTGCCTGTTTTGTGGTCATGTTGAAGAAAGCACTTTGAATGTTCTTAGAGACTGTTTGGCGGCAAGAGAGGTTTGGAGACAGGTAATTCCTTCAAGATTTGATAGCAGGTTCTTCACTTCCAACATTTCGGATTGGTTAATTTCAAATTTACAGTCTCATAAATTGTTGGATTCCTTAGAAGTTAGTCGGGCAAGCTTAATTGGTCTTATAGCATGGAGAATATGGAAGATCATAAATCTTGTTCTATTCCAAGGTTTAATGTGGGAAGCAGATGAGATTACCAAAGTCTCTACCACGTGGGCGAAACAATTTTGAAGAAGCTGTTAATTTGAGTACAGGATATGCTTTTACAGGGGGAGTGATACGAAATCATCAAGGGAATTGGATTATGGGATTTAATCACTCTCTGGGGATGTGTTCGATTTTTTACGCTGAATTGTGGGGTATCTTAGATGGATTGACTCTTTTACAAGACCGTGATTTTAACAAGATTTTCATTCACACTAATAGCCTTGAGATAGTCCATGCTTTGCAAAGGAGTGTATCCACTAATTCAAACTCAGCATTGGTTAGACGGATTCAACAGAGGTTACGGAATTTCAAGCATTGGGTGGTTAGACACGTTTCAAGGGGGGCCAATATTATCGCAGATCAAATTGCAAAGATGGTAGTTGTTGATATGGAGACCAATATATTCTTTTCTTTTCACCAAAAAAAATCGAGTTAAATCCCTATCTTATTAATTGTTAAAAGAATTGAGTGAATATATCAAAAAATTTTAAAATCATTTTTTAGTCAACCATTATTTTCAATACAACAAGTCAAATATATCTCATTTTAAATATTATTAAGAAATTTAAAATTTTTTTGGAAAAAAAAGAAATAGAATAAACACAACATTACCAATTCAACAAAAGTCATAATTATTTCCTTAAAAAAAAGTTTAGTCAAAATTTCTATTAAAAAGCTAAAATGTTGACGCTTGAATTTATCTCAAAACAAAGAATAATGATCAAATTAACAAAAGATATAAATGTTGAGAACTAAATTTGACATTATGCTTAATTTTTCTTTACTTGTGTAATTTAAAATTAAAATTCTTTTGATAATACTATTAATTTATTTATGTTAAATTTAATGTGTTAAGAATTAAATTTTTATTTTTAAAACTGATCTTTTAATACTAAAATGCCACATATTTAAATGTGATAGAAATTTATTAATAGTGTATCAATTAGACTTTAATTTTCAAATTAGAATAAAGAGACTAAATTTTAAATATCGAAAGGGTATAAGTAGGGACCGAGGGTTAATTAAGCCAAAATTTTCATATTAGAAATTAGGCATAATGATAAATTTAACTCTCAACGTTGACATATTTTTGTCAATTTGACCATTATTCTTCTTCTTCTTCATTTTTTTTTTTATATATATAGCTAAATTTGACAATAAACTTTTTAAAAAGTATCAAGTCACTTCTCTTTAATAAAAATATTGATTAAACATTTTTTTAAATAAAGTTTGCGTGATAATTTGCATGGCAATTTATATGCACTTCATGTCGATATGACAGTAGGTGTGAACATTCAGTCGAGTTGAGTCAAATCGAGTAAAAAAATTCGAGTTAATCGAGTTGACAAATCCTATTTTAGCAACCAAACTCAATTTGAATTTTTCTGAATCGAGTAAAAAAATTTCGAGTCAAGTTGAGTTAATGAATCATATTATTTATACTCAATGTTACGTTTACATGGATTGATTATTTAACTAGTAGACGAAATACAAGATTATTTAACTACTTAAGTAAGGCCGATAGGTAAACATTTATCAAAACGACGTAGTTTTACATTTTATTATTTGGATTTTTGGGTAACTTAAATTGTGTAATTTATATTCGAGTTAAACCGAAAAATTTGAAATTTTTTATTCGAGTTGATCCGATTAACTCGAAGAACACAAACTATTTAATTCAAAATTTAAATTTTTTATCGAATTTTTCGAATCAGATCGAATTTTGCTCACCTCTAACTATTAAATACATTAATGATGATAAATAAGTCAAATAATATCTTAAGTAACGTAATGAAACAACAATATTGACTATAAATTTGCAAAATTAATATTGACTATATTCTGTTAATTGATTGGTAAATGGTAACATTTATTTTAATCTTATATTTTTCTCCTTAATATATATAAAAAAAAACTTAAAATTATTAAACAATATATTTTAAAGGTATAAAATACTAAAATATTATATAAGCTTAAAACTTATAAAAAATAATTTTAAAGCTCATAAAAAAAATCTTATAAATTCATAATTCAAAACACCTTCTAATAAATTATAGAATATTGGTTCTTCATTTCGGAAATTATATTAAACACGTGACATTAGATAGTTAAAATATTTGTTGGAATATTGGATAGAAAAACTAGTTTATACTAGCAAAGACACAAATCCAATATGAATATATCCAATATAAATAAAAATTTAACTTTTTAGGCATACTTTGTGAAAAACAAATTCATTATCAGCTATTGCAAGACAAGATATAAATAGACTTAAATAAAAAAAAAAGTGTTTTAATATTCCAGAACACAAAATTATCCATCAAATATATATTAACTCAAAAGTTTCTAACAAACACAGACTGTAACCAACACCTACCCCATTCAAACCACTGCAGCTTAATTTGATTCGCTTCGTCTCGGAGATGCATGATTGTCATCATCTTCTTCATCATAAATAGGGCTCCGATCATCCTTGGGGAGTGGGCTAGGACTGCGGCTGTTCCCATTTTCCTTTGCGGAGCTCTTATAATCCCTGTCTTCAGCATCAGCTTCACGATCTGGAGTTCTGCTCCTCCTCCTGGGACTCCCACTGTAATCCGAACCATTGGCATGTCTGCGATCCCTTGGGGATGGGCTACGTCTCTCTTGTGGGCTTCTTTCATCACGTGCTGGACTATGCTTCCTCCCTCGAACTGGGGACGGAGAACGCCTGTGGCGCTTAGGACTCCTTGATCTTCTATCGTCACGCTCAAAACTTCTTTCTCGCTTCACAGGTGATCTTGATCTACTGTACAAGGCCCAAAGATTCAACACAGAGGCATAAACAGTTAACCAAACCAAAATAATACACACATCAGATCCGGAATCTTGGATGTGGAAGGCTAAATACAAACCTGTCACTACGCCCTCGGCTGTAACTGCGGCTTCTGCTTCGACCACGTCGGGCACTGGGTGAACGCGAGTAACTCCGTGGTCTACGGCTGAAACAATAGAGTCATTTCCCAAGTAAACAAAATAGAAGCTTTCATATGATAAAATATGATTACGCTCCTTTTCAGACCAAACTAGTGAGAACAACAAAAAGTAGATGGGACTTTGAGAGAGGAGGACCTCAGTTTCTTTGGACTGTTTTGACAATCCCTTTCTATGTGGCCTCGTTCCCCACAGCGGTAACACTTATTCTTCCAATCGCCGGCTTTGCAATCACGAGCCCAGTGACCATCGATTCCACAATTGAAGCAGCGCCCAGATCCAGGAGTAGGACCTCTTCCAGCATAATCACGAGATCCACCAGGGCCACGGGGCACCTAAAATGCAATTCAATTCAGATTCAATATTCAAACACTATCAGCTCAAGTCTAGGGCAACAAGGAGAAAGAGGAATGACACAGTATACGTTTACACATAAAAGGCAAGTTTTAACACTTTCTACCCCACCAGCAGTTCTCATATTTTGTTTCTAATATAGAAACCAAGTGGCAACAACAATATTCTAATGTGTAGTTACGTAAACGGCTTTAAACTCTTTCTTCTAGGCAGCAGTATTTAGACATATTCATTGATTTAAAATCAAACTCATAATCGTAAGGCATAAACATGCAAACATTATTGGCTTCACTAGCAAGTTGCACCTAGTTCCAAAGTTTATTGCTAGACCACATTTTGCTGGTTTAATCCCATCTATAGGTCTCTACTACCAGATTTCAAAAACCTGTGTCAGCATTCAGACCTTTTTTTACTAATACCTCAGCAGCAACTGAACTGAACATACAAATTTTTCATTACTTATACCAAAGGCATAAAGGAATAGTGATATATATACATGATAAGATTAACCAATGAATGGTTAAATTTGTCAATGGGTTTCATATAGCATTGTTTCTAGAAAATTGTGGCAGTCAAGTAATCAGCAAACTTACTCCCTTGGCAAATTCCACAATGATACGGCATCCGTCTAGGTCTCGACCATTCAATGAATATCTTGCATCATCAGCATCTCTAGGGTCACTGAATTCCTGTTATCAAGGAGGCAAACAAAAGCACACACAAAACGAACAAAGAATAAAAAATCCAAGGAAAAGATCATATTTTCAATACATAGTGAAAAATCTATAGATATTATGAAGAAAAGTTTTTCAGATAAAATTACGAGTAAAGATATACGTACAACGAATGCATAGTCGCGCTTCATATCCACATCACGTACTCTGCGTAAACGGGTGCCAGAAACAGTAAGGCCATCAGGACACAATTATCGAAGGGTTGATAGTTTGCCCCTCACAGATGAACCAAAAACACCCACTTTTGAGATTGTTGCCATTTCGATAAAAACACGCAATAACACTATAGAAAGACTCGCCAAATCCACCAAGGTCACCCTCTCACCATAGACCTCCAGGTTAGGCAAAAGCCAAGGGACCTTCAACAAGATCATTCAAGTTAAACCACACAGACAGGTGGAGGGTTGCAACACTCTCACTCGTATTTTAATAGGAGGACCAGATGTCAAGTGCTACATTAAGGGTTTTGGCAATGACTATTTTCTCCTACTTCATTGTCACTACACCCCAAACTAGGGATGGCAATGGAACGGGGCAGAGGCAAATGTTGCTAAATCCACCACCGCTCCATGGTTGGCACGCTCTACTCCACCGCCCACCTTGCTCCACTATGGATGTAAAATCTTGAAGACCACTACCACCTCCATGGATGTTAGATGCATCCATCCCCACCTCACCCACTTTGTTTCAGTGTATTTTGCTACTTACCTTAAATGTTTTCAATCTTTTTAAAGTTAAGAAAATATTTAAATACGATTCTTTACAAATTATTTAAACATAAAATACATGAACTATAATACATTATTACATTTTTACCCTTTTAATAGTTAAATATACAAGGATACAATGTAATTTCACATAGTGGAGCAGGGTGAAACGGGGTAGACAATTATCATAACCACCCCAACCTGCCCTGCATCCACTTTTCAAAAAAAATAATCCGCTCTATTTGGAACAGATTGGTTCGGAATCCATCAAGCGATTCAAGTTTTGCCATCCCTACCCTGAACCCATCCTAAAAGGCATCCATACATAAGAATCAAACCACCACTAACACCCAAACAGAACACTTGGAACAAGCACATTAAATTAAATGCAACTATAAAATAAATTTAGGAATTCTTCAACATAAAAAAAAAAAAGACTAGATTACCTTCCATATCTGCTAAACATGTCCTCAAGATCACGTGATCTTGTCCTTGAAGACAAGTGACCGACATAAAGGCGAGTGCCACCACGGCGATCATCATACCTAGGCATTTTTTCTTCCCCTGCAGTAACTTCCGTTAGAAAGAAAATACAACCACACAAATTAAAATAATTAGAACACTCCAATAATTATAACAAAACGTAATAGAAAGATTTTGTCTTAAATGATGGAATCAACAGTCGAATTTAAGCTCAATTCATCTTAAAGCTCTTCCTTTTGCTTCCCTCGTAGAACAGAAAATACAAATCAATTTTTAATTTAACAGACAATTAAAATTTAATGCTAATTCTAACAGGAACCTTCTGTATAAATAAAACCATGCAGTTTACTCCCCATAAAGTATTACCATTTTTATTTTTAATTCTTTAAGAGCATCTTTAAATCAAATCGCACAAAAGAAAAATCAAGCATTAAAAGTAAAACAAATTCATAGTTCATGTTATCTACTATTACGAATCTCATAAATAAACAAGAACAAATAAATAAATTTCTCTGAAAAACTAGGTTTTTAATTTTAATTCTTTAAAAGTATCTTCTCTAAATCCAATTGGACACACACACAGAAAATTCAAGTATTAAAAGCAAAACAAACTCATTGTTCATGTTGTCTACTATCATACATCTCAAAAATAAACAAGAAAATAAATAAATTCCTCTGAAAAAGTAAGTTTTTAATTTTAATTCTGCAAAAGTTAACTTCTTTATATCCAATTAAGAAATAAATAAACTAACTCATATTTCATGTTATATATCATTATACATGTCGTGAACAAACAAGAAAAAAAATACAATTAATTTCTCTTGAAAAAAAACACAAAAAGGGACAAATTTGAGGAAGAGATTTAGTTTTTTAGTTCACAATAGGAACAGGCTAAAGAATTAAATTCATACATCTCTAAATTACAATTATAAATCATAAAAACGGGAAAAAATATAATAAAAAAAAGCGGAAAACAAAAAGCTCGAGAATATTTCAGATCTACAAACAATAATAAAGAAATTAGAGACGTAAGAGCATGAGATTAAAAACGAAAAGCAAAAATAAAATAATCAAGATACTAAAATGAGAAAAAATAGAAGAAAAAAAAAGCTTACGATTAAAGTTTCAAAAGAGAGAGAGGCGAAGGAAAGGAGAAGATGAAAAACCCTAGATAATTTTCGAAGACAAAGAGGGGAGAGTGAAAGGAAGAAAAGTGGGAGAAGTGAATTAAACGCAGCGTTTTCTTTATAGGGGCCTTACGCCCTAAGGATAAGGATGAGTCAACACACTCAAAAACACTCAAAAATCAGAGAAAGCATAATTACCGAAAGACCCTCCCCTGGGTATGGAATGACAATAATAGGCTCGGAAAAAGATGTGGCATGTTTCAAACTTGGACTAAATACAAAAGAACACTACTGGCCAAAAAGAAATTATAAAAGGAACACCTTAGCCAAACCATAAAAGAAATCACAGTTTGCAGGTAAGGACAATCATATGTAATTTTTTATTTTAATTTTTAATTCGATTATATTATGCAATTGGTTGCCAAAGAAGAATGCGACTCAAACGATGATGTTTTATAAATATAGTCGAATTAATTAAGTCATCAATTTTTAATATATTTGATTAAATAAATTATTAAAATATTCGTAAAATTATAAAAAAATTAAAATAGAAACTTTTGGTTAAATCGTAGATTCAATTAGTTTTTTAACCTGGCATTTAATCCTAATTCTTTTGCTTGGATTATTAAAATTTTGTTAAATTGCTTTCTGTTGGATGGAAAACATGATTAAACTAATAAAATCTTAATAGCACTATCATAACAACTAGAGTGATAGTTTATGTATTTTATCGCTGACACAAATATTTTAATAATCAAGTGAATTGCCAAACCAAAGAGTTACTGTTAAAAAATTTACCCTAAGCTTATTGGTTTCGTCAGAAAGTTTCTTTCCGCCTCATTTTCCATATGTTCCAATTTTCTTGCCGCCTCAAGTTTTCGTCAGAAACATGTTTTGTTAGTATACCACGAAATACTAATTCAAAGAAAATTGAGTCTCCGTATATGCTTTATTAGGACTGATTCAGACTTTTCAATACTTATTTCTGAAACTGAAGGAAATATGACCCAAACATATATGATAAAAATTTAGAAAAGAAACTGAACCAAATCCTTTATAAAGGCATTTCAGGAAGAAGAAAATAAGGAAGATTGAACAGCTTGTTAGATTTTCGATTTTGTGTTTCCCATTTGCTCTATTGGTTTGCATCTTAAAATAAACAAAAAATGGAGCAAATTTGACCAAATTTAGTTCCTACAATTACACTACATAAAAAAAATTCTAGACTCGGACGATATGGGAAATTCAGTCTGATGGATGAATTAAAAAATCAAATCGATAAAACAAAAATGGTAAAAACCTGCAATTTAAATTCATGTCCTAAGTAACAACAGCACACTTTTGGTGTGACATGCATCGGATTCAAGCGAAATTTCTTATTCATATTTCAGATTGAACTTTGGTCTAAGCAGCTGTGGATAATACGATGCTCAAATTCGGGCTGAATCCAATCATTCAACAAACAGACCTCGATAAAAGTATTTCGCAATGAACACAACCGAACCAAAAGGCTCGGAGGAAGTAGTTAAGTCTAGCTGTTTTCCTTGAAGCTTTTCAATAAATCAAAAATCATTCTCAGAGAAATTAACCGCAAGGTCCCAGTAATGGGCAACTCTTGCATCAGCAAATACCTTTTTCGCGGCTGCTTCGGTGATGCACTCGTGAACCGAGAACCTGTTGAAACTTGATTTTGAAACGCTACCTTGCCAAACCAGCACACACTTGTTAGGTGGTTTCTCTTCGTCTTCATCTTCATCTCCGTCCTTGTCATCTTTTACAGCTTCAGCCCAGTTGATTCGCCGAAGCATAAGCTTCCCATACCTCTTAATGGATTTGCTTCCACCTTCCACTACTACAACAGTAATGCCCTCGGAAATCACAGCACAACCAGTCAACCGGTTTTCTTGGGCATTAACATCAACTTTGAAGCGGGTCTTGGGATCAGAGAGGTCATTGATCCTGTAAACCGAAACAATAGTCTCCACCGTATTTGGATCATCAAAAAGCTTTCTCTCTTTCTTTTCACGGCGTTCGGCAGGAGTAAGCTTGCGAGCAATGTTCCTGTCGACATGAGCTTGTTCCCGCTCAGCAGCAGCACTTCGGATTTCCATTTCAAGCTTAGTAGGATCTTGGGTAGCTTCGGAGCCTAAAACTTTCATTAAATTGCTCAACTTAACTTTTGGCTTTGGAGGTTCTATCAAGCCTTGTCTAATCATCTCCTGTTTATCCTTCTCCCGGGCCAGACGTCGCTGAGTCCGAAGTTTCTTCTGCTCCTTCTTGGTTAGCTTCAGGGGCTGAGGTGGTGGGGGAGCTGGCTCAGCAGGAGGCTCAATCGGACCAGGATGTTCAACATATATTGTGATTTTCTCCTTCTTCAGTTTATCTTCACACAGCACACCATCAGGGATATCATCGTAGGAACCCGAAACCAGAATAGGTAAATCCCTGCAATACAACAATAAATATTTCCCCAAACAAAACACAGTGAGAAAAAGGGAACTTAAAAATATGAAATAACCTAGCAGTTCTAATCCATGTCGCTCCGGCTCTTCATTTTTCTTAAAATACCCATGTCCAACACATATCCGGACATAGATATGTGAATATGGTCCAAAGACCCACCAAATAAATGGAAAACTTTAAATATATATACTCATATCTGACACTCATACCTGAGTCCAAGTGACATAGATTTTAGGGCCTCCTTTTAATTTATTTATACGAAAATTACATATGATGCTGAAAATAAATGCAAAGGTTTTCGGCTTTACACATGTTGAATAGCGTTGCATGCCTCGAGTCTCAGTTTGAATATTACTAACAAAATCAAGAAGGCAAGAGTTTCAAACTTTTGCTTAGCGAACAGTTTGGTATCAAAACAAACTCCTCTATGGGAAAAAGAAGACACAACCCAATAATTACAGCCTAACCAGTGAGAAGGAAAAAAAAAAGCAATCATTGCAATGAACTGCATTTTGGCAATAAATGAATCTTTCTCACAAATAATTCCCAGCTGATGGATTTTTCAGGTTTAATTTGAAGACATGTTGAATCAACCAAGATCTCCAATGTGATTGAATTAATTAAACATATGTGAACTTAAAATTAGATGATAATGAAAGGAATATCGACTTACCACCACTCTATTTCAGGAATTGGGTCTTTCGGTTTCTCCTTTGTTATAATTCTTTCCGACACCTCAATTAAATTTGGATTTATATCAGCCTTTGCCTTTGCCAATTGTGCTTGCTTTGCTTTTAGCTCTTTCGCTTTTGCTTCTCCAAATTGACTCTGTAATAAAAACACAATAATCACAAAACCAAGCAACTAATAAAATGATCAAACAAATAAAAACACAATAATACCTTCAATTTGATGACCTCTGCATCTTTTGACCATTTCCCTTCCTCTACAAACTGAAAAGTCATCCTTTTTGGTCTAAGAAGCTTGTTCTTATCGATTCCCATCCGTGCATCAAAATGTGGATTTGATTCTGGATCCACCTCCAGTTCAGGTTTAAGGATCTGGAATGCATCTTTCTTTTGCTTGTTAATGTTGACCTGAAATATCAAATGGATTGAGTTAAAGAACAGCACATAAATAGAATTGAAAGTAAGAATAACAACGATTGCAACAAGACAACAAATTTCACGAACCTTGAGGGTGCTAAGATTACTTGGTTTAGTCACATTTATGATATTACCGTGCTCATCAATTTCTCTACCGAGTGCATCAACACGGAGAAGAGGTGCCTTCGTAGGTTTCTGCGGAACTGGAACATCTACTTGCACCTGTCCGGGAAACAAGTTTATTAGAGGAGCAAACTGAGGGTCCTGGCGGAATCCCATCTTAGCAGCCAGCTCTTGAGCACGTTTAACAGCTTCTAAATTGGGTATTGACTCAAGGCCCGGAACAGCAGGCATGCCAGTAGTAGGTGGCTTCACAGAAGCTACTGCCGCAGAGGCAGGGGGAACTGATGAGCTTGATGGTCCAGTGGCAACAGATGTAGCCACAGTTGAGACTGGTCGTTGAACTGTTCCAGTAGTCACTACTGAACTCGAGCTAGGGCCTTTGTTCAACTACACCGAACAATACCAATACAACATGAATATTTTTAATTTAAAACATCCGGACAAAACGGAAAAATAAAAAAGATGAACTTACTGAGGGTATCTTCTTCAGTTTCTCAGCTAATTCTTTCTGCATTTGTAAAGCCTTTTTCGCTTTGGCTAAGGCATCAAGAGAGAGGTTTGCACCACTTTTCCCAGTAGAAGAAGAGCCATCTGTACTAGATCCAGTAACCTCATGAGATCCGGTAACACTATATGCTTTATTTTCAGCAGTAGAAATCGAAGATACCTTGGTAGGAAGGGGGTGACCAGTCTTCGGTAATGATGCCTGAGCAGCACCCTTCAGGTATGAAAAAAAGCAAATTACATCAGCATGCAAACTTACAACTTGGCAATATGATATAACTTCAGATCAATTTTAAATTAGCATATTATCAAATAACTCCATTAAAACCTGATAAATCCCATATTTTTGTTCAAACAACATTGTGCATCATTATACATTTAGATCTCATGCTAGCATGTGATGTTAGCCAATATCTAAGCTTTTTAGTTATGCTTGAGTTAGCATATATTCTTGAGCCAAAAATGGTGAAACATTATATTAACAATAGACAACAGAAGATGGATAAGTTCCTTGAAAGTTCATCAAATCTAAGTTACTTGAACTCGAATGTGAGTATCAGAAATGGTATTGTGTGTCATCATTATATTCAATTTTTTCTAATTTTTTCCATGCACTTGAAGAGTCAATCTTCATACCCATATCCGATATGCATCAAACATGGTGCCAGTCAAACACTTCAAGAAAAAAGAAGAGTCCGAGCAACATGCATTAAATCATGTAATATGAACTTCTATTTTCTACAAGCCTTGGATTAGCTGCAAATGTAAGACGGCAACAACTATGACTCTGGCCACAAATCAATGTAACCAGCAACACAAGGAAACAACTAGGAAAAAGAAATTCCAACAATCAAGTTAAAAAACTCATGTACTAAGTACTAACTCACCACGGTTTAAACACAATGTATACCATAATGAAAGTATGTAACAATTCACTCCTAGTAGGAATAGCCATTTGAAAGAAATGCATAATATCAAGGGAATTCAATGTTCAAATGTGCATTTAAGCAGTGCCCACAATGTGACATTACAGCCGCTATCTCTCTCAGCCACCAATATTCATGGCCAACATTTATCACAATTGACTGCAATAGCATTTATTATGTCCACAACAAAGGTGACCAAAAAATGCATCCGCAATGTCAATTTAAATCCCAGAAAACTACATAAAATCAACTAAACAAGTTTAAGCTTCCTTTATAATCCCAGAGAAACTTAAACTGATACAGACTAGATTACTAAACATAAAGCAGGAAGGTTAAATCTACAATCGAAGTTGTCATACTTGCTACTTATACTATTTTCTTCTTATTACATAAAAATTTGCTTCAAAGCAAAAGAAAATGATAGAAAACTAAATCATATTAGATTCAAATTTATAACAAGCTCGTCATAGAATGCTTTCGAATTGTTATTACCAGTTAAATTTTAAGGGCATTTTTTTTCTATTCATCTACCAAAACCAAGCAAACAAGAAAGAACAATTATCGCAAAGATAAAAGTAGCAAAAATAGAACATAAAAGACTCACATTTTGAACTGGATCACCACCATTGGCGCCATTGGAGAACTCAATTTCATCATCTTCTTTAGCCTTATCCCCAAATCTCCTCCTCTCTCTCTTTTCTCTTCTATTTTCTTCTCCAAGTTTACTCCTCTTCTCCCCCCTCTCCTCACTCTCTTCCCTCTCTTTCCTCTTCCTCTTCGCTTCAACTTCTTCATAGGAACCCTCGCGATGCTTCCTATCTCTCGATCCTTCCCTCTCAAAAGATCTCTCGCGCTCGTCACGGCGCGATGTGGAAGATCTATGATCCGATCGCCGGTGGGAATCGCGGCTGTCGTGGTGGTGATCGGAGTCACGGTGATGCCGGCCGTCGCGGTCTCGGGAGCGTTTGGTTGCGTGTTTATCTTTGTCCATTCTTTAGGGTGAGTAATTTTCGGCAAGGGTTTTGGCTCTCCTTATCTCGCTCTCTTCTCAGGTTTTATTTCTATTTCCCTTCTCTAAAATTTTGGTAGGAAAAGAAATGCTAGAAAATCATATCTTTGATATGGCACGACGCCGTTTGGTATCTGTTTAAAAGTTCGATTAAACTAGCTCCTTCGTCACTTAACTATGGACAAATTTTCATTTTGGTGACCCAATTATTCAAATTTTACTTAGGCCTAGCCGTTAAATGACTAACGATGCTGTCGTTTTTTAATTGTCATAATAAATAAAGGGATAAATTATACCTAAAGGTTACTAAACTATTATTAAGTTTACGTTTTGGTCACTTAACTTTAAAAAGTTACAAAATGATCGTTGAATTATTCAAAAGTTTTCATATAAGTTACTAGGTTGTTAAAATCGTTGTTGTATGATATTCTCTATTTACATCACCTGCACCACTCAAAAGCTCTCATTCCCCTTATCTTCTATAGTTCAATATTTTTCATAAAACAGCTTTGAACACCATGAATCTGCAAATCAAAATCTAAACAACTTTTTTTTCCGACCTCCGACACTAGCCATCAAAATCTAAGGTATGTTTTTCTGTATGTCAATAGGTATTGATCTACCATACCAATCGTCTCCTGGAGCTATGAGTAAGTTTTGTTTTGGTCACTTAACTAAAAAAGTTACAAACTGGTCACTAATGTTTCTAGATTTTTTTTTATCACCCGACTATTAAGTGATATTTTTTAAATTGGTATAATAACAATTCTAGTCCTTAGTTTTTATATTTTCTATCTAAGTTAATGTTGAAAAAAAAAATTTTGAATCTGCTTAAGTCTTCTTCATGATTTTCCCCCTTAAATTGATTTATTTATAAATTATAGTTTTAATAAATAAATGTCATATTAGAAATTGAGAAAAATAGGTATTCATAATTTTTTTAAAAATTTTTTTATGTATTTTTCTAAAATTTTAGACATTTTTATCAAAAAATAATTTAATAATTTAATATGTGCATATGATAATAATGATTATAATTATAAAATAATCAATGCACCTTTAATTAGTGAGGGGAAATGGTGTTTTAAGGCATTGAAAATGGAGAAGGGAATGAATGAGAAGGTTGTAGTTGAAAGTGCAGAAAGAACGGTGATGAAAAAATGAGGGCAAAAATGAAAAAGTAATCTTTTAACATTCTTACTGTGCTCTGAATGGGCAATTCAGAGGTTGGGGCAAAGAATGATATTCAGACTCTATTCAGTGATTAGTAGAAATAAAGAGCTAAACAACAACACATGTAATAGTATTACACTAAACCAAACAATGGTTTATGGTGGACCCATAGAATTGACTTGTAATCGCATATCATTACATTGAATCAAACATGTGTTAACTAATTCATATTTTTTACATATAAAATATTTACACATACTATAATTTAGTGCATTTATAAAGATTTAATTAGTTCATATTTTTTTTATATAATATTTACGCATACTATAATTTAAGTGCATATATTGAGAATTAATTAAATTTAAATTTAAATTTAACTTTTAGTAAAAATAGTGAAGAAAGTGGTATTTATTTATAAAGTAAAATACTGAAGACGTTGACAATTATTTATAAGGTAAGTTTGAACATGAGAGTGTTAAATATAATTAAATTTAAATTTTTAATAAAAATAATGAAGAAGTTTACACTTATTTATAGGGTAAAATAGTGAAGAAATTGACACTGATAGGGTAAGTGTGAACATGGGAGTATTAAAGATTTAATTAAAATTAAAATTAAAATTAACTTTGTAATAAAAATATGAAGAAATTGACACTTATTTATAGAGTAAAATAGTGAAGAAATTGAGGGTTAGTGTGAGCATAAGAGTGCTCTCTAGCCAATGTGGATTAAAATTAACATTTTAAGGGATTAAAATTAATTTTCAATGAAAAAATAAAAATAATGAATAAGTGAGGTATGAGAGTATTATCTAGTCAATGTGGGATTAAAATTAATTTGTTAATAAAAATAGTGAAAAAAATTGTCACTTAATTATAAAGTAAATGTGAGTGTTTTCTAGTCAATGTGTAATTAAAACTACTTTTTTAATAAAAATAGTGAAGAAACTAACACTTATTTACAGAGTAAGTCTGAGCATAGGAGTTCTCTAGCATGTGTGGGATTGAAATTAAATTTTTAAGGTATTAAAATTATTTTTAAAGAATTTTTAATAAAAATAGTGAATAAATTGGCACTTGGGGTAAGTGTGAGCAAGAAAGTGTTCGGGAAATATTTAGGGTTCAACTGCAAGAAATAAAACTTTAAAAATAGTTCGGGGACTATTTAAGGACTAATCTGAACAATTTATAAAATCTGGGAAAAACTATAAAATTTGAAAAACAGGGGTCATAAGGTCGTATAGTCAGGCTGTGTGAGAGGGTTGAAGCCATGTGGAGGGGTTAAATGGTCGTGTGGCCAGACTGTGTAACAAACTATGGCTATGTGGCATTTGAAAAATTATCCTACAGGAGGGATATAGCTATGTGGAGGGTTCTTGGCCGTGTGAGATTCGACCTATCCTAAGGTTCCAAAGGCACATGGCTGTGTGAGGTTCTGTGCGCAGACCGTGTGGTCCTAATTCTAGGCACGGTATGCCCCGATACGCTTGTAAAAAACATACACTTTTCACTGGTGTCCCGAACAACGTCCCTCTCGATCAAATCTGGACTGGTTCACCTAAATCAAGTCCTTCAATCGACAATTTCACACGGGTTAACGTTTGATTTCTAAGATTTGTAACACCCCTAACCCATATCCGACGTCGAAACAAGGTTATGGAGCATTACCAGACTTATGATTTAAACAATCATACATTTCATAATCAATTAATGCCAAACACAATTTCACAAGCAAGACATTCATAAAGCAACCATACACCACATATCAAAGGGCCATTTGAACATTTATACATATCAAAATATGTGACCACCTTACAAGCCATCTCAAATGGCCAAAACACAACAAGACATATAAGCCACATTAGCCAAAACAACAATACATGCCATTTAACCAAAATATACAAAGTCCAAAATACCAAAATGAGAGTTTGATAGTGTGACACGATCTCCGACAACTTCCAAACTGAGCGAGCTTCTGAATCACTATAAAACACGAAAATTAAAATGAGTAAGCAATTAAGCTTAGTAAGTTCGTATGGCTAATTAATACAATTTACTATTCATCCACAATTTAGATAAGCATAATTAAAACATAGGTAAATTTCAATTGGCCCAAAGCCTAACACAGAATCACAATCATGTTAGTCATGTATGAATACATCAACTATGAATTACTTTCCGTATTTCACATGAATACCTGTACTGGTTCGTATCAACTCTTATAACCTCGTATCATCATCTGTGCCCGTTGAACCATTTGGAATACTATCGGATACTCGGGTATCTCGCACACTAAGTGTCAATACGTGGTCAAAACCACCTCTATCTCATATCTCATATAGATGCTCACTCTCGAGCCATCATTGGGTCTGCTCACACAAGTTGTAAGACGTAGCTACAAGGCGATGCTCACACAAGCTATAAAGCAACACATGTCGAAAACTCAGCCACCGGTAGGACGTACAAGACCAGTACCCAAAACTCAATAACCCTTAATAACATGTCATTTGTATCCTATCTATTCCTAAGTTCAACCGGGATCCATACATTGCCGATACCTCGTCGAGAATTTTCGTGGTGTCATATCATCACAATTATATCAATTAAGCATTTAAACACATATAATTTAATGCTTATTAAACATACGAACTTACCTCAAATTTACACGGAGACAATCGACCGATCAATCGACCGATCAATCCACTACTTTATCTTTGCCTCGATCTAATTCCGAACGTGGCTTTTCTTGATCTATATATTCAAATTTAACTAATTTCATATTCATTCTATTCAATTCAATCAAATTTCATGTTATGGCAAAATTACCATTTTACCCCTAAACATTTGACTTTTTTCAATTTAGTCACTAGGCTCGTAAAAAAATGAAATTCATGAAATTTCACTACATCCAAGCCTAGCCAAAAAATTATATATGCTCATATCAGCCCATATATTCCATAAATTCACACATTTATCACAAAATTTTCTTATTTCTCAATTTAACCCCTAATTAACAATTTCATCAAAACTCACTTAACAAAAGTTGTTTATTTAACAACAATGGTTCATTTTCTTCCATTAAACTTCAAGAAAAACTAATATGCTCTCATGGAAAAATCCTATACTTTCAACCATATTGCAATTTAGTCCCTTATTTAGCTAGATTAAGCTACAACGGTTCTGAAAATATAAAAATCAACGAAAACATGATGAAATAACACTTGCATGCAAAGAAAAAGCTTGAGCAAAAATTTCTTCCCTCCTCCTATGGTGAATTTGACTATGGCATGAAAAATAGAAGAAGATGATAGCTTTTTGTTTTTTTTCTTTTATTTATTTTTATCATTAATTACGTTTTTACCATTTTACCCTTACCTAACTTTAAAAATTACTCAATTACCACGCCATGCACATCCACTAACTCATTTAATGGTCTAATTACCATATAAGGACTTTCAATTTAAAGTTCTATAGCTATTTAACACATTTAGCTAATAGAACACAAATTTCTCACTTTATGCAATTTAGTCCTTTTTTCACAAATTGAGTATACAAACGGTAAAATTTCTTAACAATTTTTTTATACCACCATATTATCATGCTATAGACCACAAAATAATATTAAAATAAATTTTTTGATTTCAGATTTGTGGTCCCAAAACTACTGTTTCGATTTCACTGAAAATAGGCAGTTACAAGATCCGTCAAGATTATCGAAAGATTAGATTTTAAACCAAGAAAGATCGTTTAATTGATCATAAGATTATCGTTAGATAGAAATTCTATAAGGATTCAAGATCAAACATTGGGATTGAGTTATACTTACCGGTTGTTGGTAAAGATTAAGGGTGTTACAGATAACAATCACGAATCTTGTAGAAAACGCTTCAAACAGAAATTAATTTCGATTCAGGAGAACAAAATAATTCTCAGCAATGGAATGAAATTTTGATGAAAAGAAAAGGGAAAGAAAAGAGAAAGAATAAGATAAAGAGAGTTGTGGGAAATTTCTAATTGAATTGGAAAAGGAAACAAAATCCTAGTGTGATTAGGAAAAGAAGGACTAAATAGTTAAGAGTTTTCAAATCTTTACGGTTGCATGGTAATTTCCCCTACTGTTGAAAATAAAATGGACTTGGGAATAATGTGGCTCAAACCAAATTATGCAAAGGGGAGAAACAAGTGTGTTACCATTAGGCCAAGGCCTATTTCTTGTTTAATTTCTACTCCAAATAATATTTGTTTTGAAAAGAGACGAGAAAGGAGTGATATGAACCTAGGACATCTAGAAAGTGTACTAACTACCTAACCATCAAGCTTAATTCAATATTTTGTTAAATATTTCAATTAACTATTTCAAGTAGCTCCTGGAGCGTGATAAACTTAGAAAACTGTTACATTTGATGAGTTGCAACAAGCTTAAAAATACCTTTTTGCTGATTAGCATCATTGTGCTCAATCTTCCAATTTACGTACATGTGCTCAGCACTTGTGAAGAATAAGTTTAAAATAATAAACTTTACACATCTTTTGCATATAAAAAATAAGAGAGATGTCCTAACCATATTGCAGACAAAGATCAATTTGAAGGAGCTTGAGAAACCAAACCGATGTCTCCCTATTTTCAACCTCAACTAAAGTCCAAGCTATGGGGAAAATCTGGTTGTTCCCATCCCTTCCAACAACACTCAATATTTCACCTTTGAAACTACCATTTAGAAAGCATTCAACCAAACTTACAACATCTCTTAAGTATTTCCTAAAATATTCTTTCAAAGCCCCAAAGCGTATATACAACCTCTTGAATTTTGGTGCCTTATTAGGAGTAGGTCTCTCAACCATTAGCTTAAAACTATAGTTATGATCTACTTGCCTTAATGCAAAAACATAATCAAACAACCTATTGAATTCAAATTGAACCCTTCATCTAATTTGTTTTACACACCATTTCTTATCCCTCCAAGACACATTTTTAGTCAACTCAACCTTCAATTCCTCTTTAGCCACTTGAACTTAGGAATAATCCTAATCTTACTATGAAATATCTGCATATAAACCTATAATTAGCTCTTTGGTTGTTAAAGGATTTGGAACATTTGTAGCCACTTACAAAAATCTAAATCTTATAAGACTCATCTGCATTAACCCTAGTTGTATATGCTAAGATGGACACCCTTCGACCTTACACTTTAGACTTGTTACCCTTATTTCTAACAAACCTAAAGTTACACCTATTCTTAACAACATAAGCTGAAAGTGCCTCTTAAAATTGCTTAGGTCCCTTAAATATCAGCCTTAACTCAAACCTTAATGGAACAGGCTTATCGCATCTAAATTTCCTAGATTTTTTACACATAATCTCCCCCATCTAAATCACTAGGTATAACTTCGTATATCATTGCTAACAATATAGTTAGCATCCTACACACTATCCTCACTATCCCCAGCAGTTGCATTTTTCTCCCTAATAAGGCCTGTAACATCTACCTCGGGTTGTATTTCTTCCTCCCCTAAGTTTTGACTCATTGCTACCTACCTTACTGTCAGACTCATTTACCCCTTCAGCTAACGCTACACCCTCCTTGTTTATCTTTTCCCCTAAACTCACACCCTCCTTATTTATCTTTTCAGCTCACTTTACACCCTCATTAACTACATTAACTAGGTCCTCTTTTTTCTTTGAAAGATGACTAGGTCCTCTAAAAAGGTTAAAGGTCAGTTGTGGGATATCTTATTGCAAAATAAGTACACTAACATAATGCTCTATAGAAATATGTATATGGCCAACATTAGTTAAGTGATTAGTAAGGGTAATAAAGGATGAATTGTCATAACAAACCCTAAGCTCTTCCTCTAACACTAAACTTGATTTTAAATATACAAAGCTCTGAACACTCCCATCTCTTGATTCTTGAACTATTTCTGCAAATGTTCCATATTATATAAAATAATATCTAAATCCCATTCCTCCTCTTGCCCCCAACATAGCTTAGCCTAAAAATTTTAACTAAATTACCCCCAAATGTATAATGACCGTGTTTAATCCATGTCATTTCCACCTTCTACAAAATCAACAAAAAACTTTTATTTTAATATATCCCTAAATTTAATGCAACGCTAAACACTATTATTTAATTTCTCCAATCAAGCCCAAATATGTTTAACAAATATTATATTACCACATGCATGGACAATAATTTCATAACTAAAAAATCATTATTAACTACATTATAGAAAACCAATAAATAAACTTTTACCCATACATATTTGAACACAATACACACTATTGTTATGTAAAAGTGTCTTTATAGTGTGCAAGTCTTTGGTGTATATGGTAGAATGTTGCATGTCTTTCTTGTAACTTTGAAAACACACACGTTATATATATAGGTAATATATATTTATATATTACTATTTCACAAGAATTTTAATGGAAAACATGTTTTCTTACCATGTTTGGCTAATGAATTTTATTATTCACAAGTTCTTTTTTTACTAAGTTTGGTCAATGAATTTTATTGTAAATAATTCTTTTTACCTTTTCATAGAGGATATCAACTTTTAGGAAAATTTTCACCAATATATTTCAACACGGTATCTAGATGGTTTATAGTGGTGACTCACATTGTGATGGTATGAAGAGCCACTAAAACGAAAGCAGTTCACATCGTGAACAGTGTTGAGAACTGCTGAATTCAGGGGTTTGAGAGAGTAAATTGGGTTTGTTTTATTTTCTCCTTTATCTTGATAGAGTGGCTTGTGTCAGTCTAAGACATTATCGGAGCAAACTTAAATGAAACTGGAAGAAATGTTTGTTGAATCCCTTGAAAATAGCTTCCGAACAATGCTAAAAAATTGGGATGTAACACTGCAATGCATCGCCTATTTCTTGCGGTGGTCAGCTGTTCTATGGAGAGGCTTATTAACACAATCTTATTCTATTCTATTTCTATTTGACTTTTAAAAATTCCAAAAACTGCAAACAGTAAATTTAAAAAACAATAATAAAAAAGGGGCAAATCCAACAACCATCACCCCTGTGGGACACTGTAACTAAACAAAAAACAAGCATGTATTGCAATAAAAATACAGTTTAATCACAGCAAAAGTTAATCATTCATACATTTCAAGGCCAGGGTTTTAATAGATATTGACACTTTCGAAGAGTTGGAAACATATGAATGGTTTGAATCGGACAATTGATTCAGTGTTTACCAGACTTGACTCCAAGAAACGTCGAGTCATATTCAAGCTCTGATATCGTATGCAAGTGAGAACGATGGACGGAAACTCATTCCATTAGCCACCAAAGAACTAACATACGGTTTCAACAAACTTGACAGGACATACAACAAATAACCATATTTTCTTCCTTACTTCTTAACTAAGAAGTCCATGATTAGCTGTCCGAATTGCTCATACCTC
Source organism: Gossypium turneri (assembly GCA_008044935.1). Lineage (NCBI taxonomy): Eukaryota > Viridiplantae > Streptophyta > Magnoliopsida > Malvales > Malvaceae > Gossypium > Gossypium turneri. The sequence goes on from CP032576.1 coordinate 5,723,756, forward strand.
GTGATCCATGGCCATGAATGCAGGGTGTGCCGGGTGCATATACTAACTAACAGGCAGATGCTGAAAGTTATTATCCTTATTTAATCTTATTTTCATCATTTGCCATATCGGGTCTCATTTCTAACATATCTTCCATTTTTCCATTAACAGAAGCTAGAGATTCAGAGATTAGAGGGCATAAATCCTATCGACTTCGACTTCCGAATTAGTGAAGTCGGAATGAAGCAACGAGTTGGATCCGCTCCTCCTTGAATTCTTTCCCCTCTTCCTTCTAGTCCTCTTCGATCTCACCACATAATAAGTCATGGTGCCAAGAACCCCAGCCATAATCAGACCCCCTACAACGGTAACCAAAATAGCAGCCCACTTATGTTTCCGGCCAACCACTATATACGAGGAGGCCATAAAGGCAACTGAAGTACACACAGAAGCCAACCACATCAACTTGTTAATCACTTCCACTACCTGCTTCTCGGCTTTGGTTTCACCCCGGACCAACGTAATTTGAACAACGACAACAGCCAAAGAGGTGAAGAGAGCAATAGCATTGAAGATGAAGAAGATTTTAAAAGAACTTGATTTTACCACCACGGCAACTCCACTATCTTGATCTCCTCCAGGCACGGTAAATATAGCCGCAAAAGCAACAGTTGCAAATAGAACAGCTACCACGGTCACGGAATTGGTGGCATTATTGATTCCTTCTCGGTGGAGTTTTCTAAGTTCCTTTGAAATATTATGAACATTTTTGTTGGTTCTTTTGGTTTGTTCAAGCTGCGTATGGACATCTTTCTTAATTTGTGTCACAGTCTGCCTCAACTCGTCTCTCGGTTGATTCAGTTCATTAGCTCTGAGAGCACCGCAACGAGAAAGGCAGCTCTTTATTTCTGTGGACTCTGCAGAGAGGGGAAGCCCTTCAGCTAAGTCAAGGGCTGTTTTATGGTCTCTGGTGAGTGCATTGACATTTGTATCAGGAAGGGACAACAACTCATGTACGATCTGCAAAGCAAATATGAAGATTCATTAATATGAGACAGTTTCATAAAAATTGTAAGGAATGTCAAAATATAGGAAATCTATGTTACTTGGACTTGGGCATGAGTGTCAAATATGGCTATGCGCTCAACACAGATATGTTCAATATTTTCAAAGTTTTCCTATGTATCTAGAGATCCTTCAAGGGTTATATCCTCATACCATGTCCAGATATATGTTGGAAAAGAAAAATGAAAAGTCAGAGCATACACAGCCATATCCCGTAGACCTGGATCCAAATAACATAGCTTCTATAAACCATTCACTAAATAAACTGATGTCTAGAATTGAAATTTTCAGTTGAATACATATTAACATGACATCCTCGTCTCTCGCTGCATTCAACCTTGTCTTTCTAACATGCCATACATGTTACTAAAACTATTTCAAGGATGTTACTGCAGCACAAAATTGCGGTTGGGTTTTAATGAACATAAATTTGTATTACTATATAATCTCCTACACACCATTTGAACGGCATCCGAATTATGGAAAAATAATATGCAGCATCCGTGATACATATGCTTCTACCTCTATAGCAAGAAGGAATGAGAGAAACGTTATACCTCTGCTCTCTTTTTCCTAGTGGCGACATGCAGTGCAGTGTTACCGAACTTGTCCGGGAGCATCACAATAGCCGCATCTGCCTCAAGAAGCAACTTCACCACTTCGCAGCTCTGTCCTTTAACAGCCATGTGCAATGCCGTTTGTCCTTTCTTGTCAGTTCTTCTCGCCAACTGTGCGTCTTTGCTCAGCAATGCTTTTACGACATCTATGTGCCCCTGTCGAGCAGCTAGATGTAATGCGTTTTTCCCATTTGATCTTGTACCCTCTAGCAAGCCACCATCTCTCAGTAGCAGCTCATTGACTACTGCCGTATGCCCTTTGGTAGCTGCAGAGATAAGAGGGGTTGCATTTGACGGCCCGAATGTTTGGCATAGGCTGGGATCATAATCCAGGAGTACCTGTACAATATCTGCAAGGAATGGACCCGGGTCACCTTTCCAAACTAGAATCTACAAAACAGAACTGAAATGGGACTACTAGTCTGTAGAAACAGAAGCTAATAATACGATGAAAGATTGCTCCGAAGGTTGAAAGAGGATGGCACCTCATCATTCTGCATAGTCGATAAATCATATAGCAGATGGCGATAAGCATTTCATAACATTAGTACGACAATGTTGAATATGTTGTTTTGCACTTCAAATCTCCATCATAATTCCCAAATAATCATAATTTCTTTTGTTTTGTTGTAGATAAAAAAACTTGCTGAAAGGAACGGATTATATATGACATTAATCAAAGGCAACCAAGTAAAAGTAATCCATTTTTACTTTTTGGTTCAAAATATTCTCTCCCCCATTTACCAACATCTTTCGAGCTATCAAAAATAGCTTTATCATCAAATTTATTCATCAGACTTTGAGACCAACTTGAACCAGTACTTTTACTAAATACCATATTCGCAAGAACTTGACTAACCAATTGAAATCAAATAACAGCACAAGCAAAATCACAAAATGAAAGCTAAAAATCATTACCATGGTGCCCTTGGCTTGCAGCAATATGCAATGGATCAAACCTAGATTTGTTCTTCTTAGTAACGGTCTCTTTGTTTGAGTATTTTAACAACTCCTTGACAACATCAAGATGCCCTTTCTCTGCAGCAGTAAACAAGGCAGTCTCCCCCAACTCATTCACCTCGTTTACCACACTAGCCTGTATCTCCGAAACCTCCATATCGAAATCTTCCCCACTCGCAGTCTTCATCATCTGAGAATCAATGTCGGCAAGAATCTGCTTTACAGCAGCCAAATCACCCCGCTGCGCTGCCAAGTGCAGCTCAGTGTCATTATGGCGTCCAGTTACCTGCTTCACGTATTTCTTTTTGGCAGCCTGATCAATGCGCTTGCCGGAATTCGACAGGACCAGAGCAGGGGCATTTGCTGTTGATGATGGTGATGGAGTCGCCGAGGGTTCTCCAGTACCAGAACTGGAACTGGTGAGGGTACTGGACATTCTGTCAATTCGCTTAGCAGAATTCGATAGGATCAAAGCTGGTGTCTTTGCTATAGACGAGGGTGATGGTGTTGCTGAGTGGTCTGTAATACCGGAACTGCAACTAGTGAGGCTACTTCCCATTCTATCGATACGCTTGCCGGTATTTGTTAGGATCAAAGCCGGAGTCGGCGCTGCTGCAGTTGAGGACGGTGATGGTATTGGCGAAGCTTCCATGCCAGAATTATGACTCGGATGTGGACTCTCCAGTCCTTTCTCCAGATCCATATCTCCACCTTAACAATCAACAATCAATCACTAATCAATATAATTACTAAACAAACCATACTTTTGTTATAATCCTTAACCCCACCACCAAAAATTAGAAAATTCGATTTTTCAGCTCCTATCAAAGAATCAATTACCAAAAACGATGCCTCCTTCCAATTTCTTCATCTTTATTCTTGATTTCTAACTAAAACCACCACATAATTCAAAATCAAAGAACCCAACATCCCAAATTATTTCTAAAAAACTAAGCTCCAAGGGATCTCGATATATACTAAGCTAAAGTTCAGCTAAAATTCAATTAAAAAACAGTAAGTCAACTGAACTAAGCTGTTTTCCTATTTTAAAAAGAACCCATTAAATATTTTGAAGAAAGAATGAAAACCCATAAATCAAAAGTGAATCTTTAAGCTAGAGGATCCGTTTCAAACTTTGTAACAAAAAAGAATGAAAAAGAAAATAGTGAAAACATACAGATGAGTCAAGGAAGAGTCAATAGTGTTACCTTCTTGGATTGAAGAAGAGGCCATTGTTGGTTGAAGAAAGAGAGGAGCAAAGGTGAGAAGCAAATGGAGAGAGAAGAAGGGAATATTTATTATTCTATAAGAATTAAAATAGTAAAGATAAAAAGGACAAAAGAACACAGAAGAAAGTTCAAAGAAAAAAAAGAGTAAAAACAACAGAAAATCATGGTGGTTGGCTGAGGAAGGTGGGGGGAAATTTCTCTACCTACATTCAACCGAGTGAAATTGACATCTTAATTTCTTTTTCTTTAACAATTTTGACAAAATTACTAGAATTATCATAATTTTCGTAAACATAAGAATAATACACTTCAACAAATTAAGACTTGATCAATTTAATATCTTAAATTTTAAATCAACAATATTACCATTTTAACCTAATATTTATTTACTTTTTATATAATCTTTTTTCCATTTCCTTTTTTGGTTAATAATATTTTTTCGTTTTCATTAGTGAGACAAATTTATATGATATATTCTCAATTTTCAATTTTATCATTTTAACTCATATTTGATTTTAAGCTTAATGAACTATACTCATCTTTAGAGGTTTCTAGAATTTTTTCCAAATTACTACTTAAATTATCATTTCGTTACTTGGTTTAGTCATTCTCTTTTTAACGGTGTTAAAAAATTCAATTGTCACATGGCACCAATCAAGTTGTACTATGTGGCACATCCAACCAATCACGTTGTGCCATGTGATAATTAAATTTATTTAAAATAAAAACATTAAATTTAAATTAAAAGAAAAACCTTGTTTATTGGTCGTTCATCACTGTTGACCATCCACGTGATTCTATTAGAACATATCATCTGTACTTTTATTTTTAATATTATATATTATATTGCTTAAAAATTATAAAAATCATATATAATATATAAGTAATTCAAAATTTTAAAAATAATTTTTTATAAAATTTTAAAAAGTAAAAATGATATATAAAAATTGAAAAATTATAAAAAAAAGTATTTCAATTTTTTTAAAAATTGCAAAAAAATTTAAATTTTCAAAAACTTCAAATTCTAAAATTCTAAAATGACGTGACTTCATTTACGGTAGTGGTATTTTTTCATTGGTATTGCAAATGGAAAAGAATTTTGGCTACATGTCATTTGGCTAAAGATAAATTATTTAATTATTATTTGTTAGTAATTGACTTTTTCATAAATAAATATGTAATGGTTACCGTGAGATAATATTGGATCATATTGGGTAAACAGATTTAACTCAAATAGGTTAAGAATATCTTATAAGGTAACTCATATGACAATGTCATTGGACACGTACTTAATGAGTTGCTTTCAAAATGGTATATAATGGGAAGAAGTTAGTCATGATACTTTAATGGAATAACTCCATAATTAAATAATGTTATAAATTAATAGGCGAAGAGTCGAAACTTAATTACATATCATTTGAGCCCTAATTATATATACTCAATCGGTCCCTCTATTAATTCAGTACAACCTTTGACAATTTCCATTTGAATTGATGTGATGAATAAATTAAAACGAAGAATTAGAGAAATAGATAGCATGTATCACTATCCCTAGTAGATACGTTTTCTTGCAATAAGAAGATGACTTAAAGATTAAATTATTTCTTTGAATTATTATTTTGATTATAATTTAATAATTAAAATTTAAAGTAGAAATTAAATTAATTAGTCATCTCAGTCGTATTAAACAAGAAAAGTAAACTTATTTACTTATATATTCTAGTACAATAAATTAGTCATGACTTTAACGTAATTAGAATTAGGTTAAGAAAATAATTTTATTGGGAAAATAATTAAATTTATTTTAATTAATTAAATAAATAATATTTTGAGAATAGAAAATTTTCTATTAGGTTGGTTAAATTCTATGAATTGGTTAAAGGATCAGATAATACATATAATTATATACATGAGACAGACCTGATGGCTCATCTTGGTACATGATATGCGACACCCCTAGGCGGCAACCCTAGTTCCTGGGTGTCACACATAGCCTATCCCAGTAAAGATAAGTGTATTTTCAATTAAAATATTATTATTTAGTTACCCCTTATTAAGTAGATATCTTGTAGCTTTTCCCTATAAACAAAAAAAAAAAAGCACATATCGAGCGTTGAAACTCTGCTAGAAAATAGTGATAATTTATTTAAAGATAAATTTTATTTTCTTGAATTATCAGTTTTTGGTTTTTAGTCCATAAAGAGAAATTGATCTCCCTACTAAACTATCAATAAAGTTTTGTTGTGTTTATTGATTCGTGAATTAGAGTCTACACTCTAAGTAAGCGGTGAAGAAAATCATATTGATAAAAAGCTAAAAAATGACCTAAATCGCCTATTCCAAAACACAAGTACAAATTTGATAAAAGAATTTATTGTTATAAATAACACAACCGTTCAATTTTAGAAAAAAATTAAATTTTCACTATACAATAAAACTATTTTTTAAACCGAATTTTTTTTTACAAAAACATCTATTTGACTTTCGTTTACAATTTATTTGCCCTTGTCTACTTGGACCACTCATACTCGAATTCAATTTAAAGTCAATATTGTAGGTCCTTATTTTCATACACCTTTGTCGCCGTAATCTTCATTTAACCAACATCAATCCCCAAATTCTTCTTCTACGTGTCGATTGATAACCTCCACCATAGATGGTTGTCACTTTTTCACCGGTGCATCATCTCCATTATTATGAAGGGTTGGACAACCTTCATTCAATTTTAATTTTAGGATATCAATGAATTTCTCACATTTATACAAATCATCATCTTATTATATATTTTGATCATAGCTGTTCTTTTTCACACAATACTTAGAATTATCCATAGCCCCTCCCCAACTCATAAATAGGAGGATAATATACTTCTGCGCACTCAAATTCACGTCCTCCTGCATTAACAAAAATGCTTATACCAATTGAATTAAGATTCAATTGACATGTAAATATCCATATTTGAATAGTTAAAGACTGTCCAAATACCACTCAACGTCCCTCATAAAGAACTTTACTATAATAATTGCACCAAGTCAAAAGTCAATTTTTAAGGGTGGGTTTGGATGGGCATTGCGTTTATTTACAATTAGTGTAAAAATAATCGTGATGATAAGATTAGATAATTCAATTATACTGTAACGTGAGACTGAAAGTAAACTAAACACACCGTACCGCACCTCACCGTCTATCCAAACCTACCCTAAATGTATGAGATGCGACAATTCTTATACAAAACCTTAATCACCACCGCATGTGTGATGGTCTTAGTCAACTAACCTCCTATCCCTCACCGACCCATAAAATTATCCTTAAAGGACATAGATTCCTCCATTAATGCATCAATCGGTTCACCTCCAATGGCAAGAGGATTCCTCATAGAGTTTTCAGGCTACATTCATTTAATTTTTTTCTTGTCTTAATACTCAGAAGAAATTCCTCGTAGAGTTTGGTCTTAAGATAATCTTAAAAATGCTTGGTTCACTCATTATTTTATACGCATGTGGACTACATGCTGTTTAATAGACTTATCATAGAAGCGGGTAGGTACCATCGGATATTGAATAAAAGTTTTAATAACTTCCAATTATATTTAAATAATATATATTAGAAATTTTAAAAATGAAAATTTTATATATTTAGTTCTTTTATATTTAAATTAAATGATATATATTTTATAATCATTTCTAAATTTAATAAATAAACAAAATTAAAATTATAAATTATAAAAATATAATGATAATAATTTTAAATATTAAGATATATTATTATTTATGAAATTGTTATTTATTTTTATGATAATTTTATATATTTTTATTTTCTTATATAAAAAATTTACTTCCACATGTTAGTTAAGTAAGTTGTTTCTTTGGATTTTAGAACTTGCAATAATATATATATGATTGTAGTTGTTATGCATATAAATTTTTGAATCGATTTCATATATCTATCATATTAATTTAAAATATAATAAATATTAATTTATATTGAATGGATGAAAGCTTTTTTTTACTTAAAACAAATAGTTAAAATTTTTTTATTTTACAACAGAATAAACATTTATGGTTTATATGAATAATATATGAAATATAATGGTTGAATCATTGAAATGATTATCATAGAAAAAGTTATGAAAATATGTAAAACTATTTTAATTTTTACACTAATATAAGTGGATTCCTTTCAAATATATCTATACTATTATTTAAACCCTTGACTAAGTTTATGTTGCGAGTCAAACCACATCAACTTGGTTAAAAAAACTTACGAAAATATCTTTTTGTGTTTAAAATAAGTTATATTATTTTAGGGTATTTTAATCTTTTTGATTTTTAAAAAAACTAATAAATAACTTGTATATGTCAGGATTTGGACTCATGACATTTGAGTCGATAAAACTTTAGTTTTATTCATCAACCAAATCTTTGTTAAACTAAACTTTATTTGATAAAATATTTTGATATAACAAACATAATGTTTTTGAATAAAAATTGCTTTTAAACAAACACTTAATGAAGTCCGAAGTAAAAATCTATTTCAAAATATTTTTAAACTCTAATCTATCTTCAAACACTTTGAAAATTATTTTGAATGCTTAAAAAATATTTTGGACAGGTGAAAAACTGCTCCCTAACACTTATAAAATTGTTTTAAGCTTCGAAGTTCAAGAATATTAAGCAAAAACCAAACATATTGATACCTAGACATTTTTATCGATTCCATACCTAGTAGTGATACGAAATTGCCATTTTGACTTGAAGGAATTTTTTAGCAAAAGAAAATAGTACTGATACTTATCATTAAGTATCGATATCTTCATATTTTTATCAATACATTTTTTGGTATCGATATGAAATCGGCATTCTAACTTCGAGGGAAAATTGAGTAAAAGTGTTAAGTATTGGTATTTGCAATTAAGTATTGATACCTGTCAGAAATTTATTGATACCCTCTCTTGGTATCGATATCATTTTAAGGTTCGATGTTTTGAAAAATATACAAGAAATTACCCGAGTATCGATACCCATAAAAAAGTATCGATAAATTTCTCCAAATATCGATATGAAAAAGGGGCCAACGGTCACTAAATTAAACATTAAATACTATAAATATCAATACCCATATGTAATACCCTACACCTGACCCGACTATCAGATCCAGGTATAGAACGTGACAAATAAAAACCAACTGGTGTAATGAAAAACATTTGAAAATTTTGAACACTTTAGCTGGGTGGATACTTTGCAAGCTGGGCCGTTAACCCAAAATATCGAACAACATATGGTACTTTTAAAAACACTTGAAAACAATATTACACCAAAACACCGTTTGGCGGAATCCTTAATAACATTTACAGGATGTATAACAGTTTAGTGCATTGCCTCGCAGGACTGCTCATGAGAATCCAAAAATACAATATCATCGGCTTACTAACAATCATCCTATTCCGATTTAAAATAAATTATATTATTTGATGATATTTTAATCTTTTTATTTGAAAATAAATAAATAAATATTTTGTATCTAAGGAAATTTGAACCCATGACATTTAGGTCAATAAAATTTTAATTTTAATATTCAACCAAAGCTTTAATTCAAAATATTCCTATACATTTTAATTTTATATAAGCAATTATAGTGCATTTCATATTCTTAATCTAGTGTATTTACGTGTTTAAATTTTATTTTACTCACAATTTAATATAAATTTTTATTTTAATATCGTACATATTACATGTGTTATTATTAATTAATTTCAAACCAAACTTTCATTATCTATTGTATATTATTTTTAAACATGCCCATATATTAGGTTAAAATTTTAATATTTATCAAATAATCAATAAAATTACTAGCATTAAGAGTCGACATTTTTGTCTTAATTTTTTATGGAAACTTGATAATAATTGGGGAATTTTCTTAGGCACAACATTTACTTTGTTTTTTTTTTTTCTCTTTAGCTTTTCTTCATTGTCTCGCACTACAAAAGGAGAGGAAACATTTCATGCATCCAATTTAATCATTTTCCTTTATTTTAAAAATTCATTATAAATATTTAATGAATTAATTATATAAAAATGAAATAAAAGCTACTTATATATATATATATATATATATATATATGCAGATTATACAATAACAGTTCATTAAAAATAAATCTTTGTTGATAATGTACTTCTAGTGGAAGCATTGTTGATTGGTGGATCTGTCAATAGAAGAATGGTGGAGCTACGTTTGATTCATGGTATCTTTAATCGTAAATAGAAGGTACGCATTCGTCATGTTCCTAGATCCAAAAACGCAATTGTTGATCATATGGCAAGGCTTGCGGAATCTGGTCCTTCAAATTTGGTTGTTTTTCATTAACCTCCAATTTCAGTCCAAGGACTTCTATTAGCCGATAAAAGGAGCTTTCATAGTTCTTAAAAAGTATGTTTTTATTTTGTTATCGCTTTGTGTTGTTCTTTTCTACCCAAAAAAAAAAAAAAAGTTCTATCTTTTTGCTTTTCTTTTAAGGTATAGTATATATATATACTTGTAAATTTGAACTTAAAAATAGAAAGATGAGTAATAATTCTTATGAAAAATAAGACCTCTTCAAAATAAGCGAAAATTTTCCTATATATATATATATATATATATACTTGTAAATTTGAACTTAAAAATAGAAAGATGGGTAATAATTCTTATAAAAAATAAGACCTCTTCAAATAAGCGAAAATTTTCCCTCCTCTTGTTAAAAATAATTCATGGAAGTGGATAAATGTTATCAATTGAAGTAGTTTATTGCTAATCGATATATAAAACATATGTAAAAGTAATACTCATACCAAACATAGCATTAAAAAAAAGGTTGAAAAGCAAACTAAGTGAAAAATGAAAATTGTTGAAATTTGATGGAAAAAGAAAATTTCACATGGTTAAAAATTTAATAGTTGAGCGATCAAAATGTCAAATTTTGAATGTACTAGTGATAAAATTAAAAGATTTTGTAATTGAAAGACCAAAATAGAAATACCTTAATAGTTGAGTGACCATAAACGGAATTAACTCTTTTTTTTGTTTGTTTGGGCTAAGATTAATTGCTTGTGGGCTATAACTATGCCCAACAGTTCTTTGGGTTATGATATTAATAGGTAGACATGTTATCCTGACTTTATTTGGGTATAAAACTGTATAATATTTTCTAGCATTCAATTATAAAAATATTAAATTTTAATAATATTTTTATTTTAATAAGGCACAATGTCAAATTTAGTCCTTAATGCTTGCATTTTTAGTCAATCTAGCCCTAATTATTATTATTTAGTTAAATTTGACCCCAATCTTTTAAAAAGAATCAAATCTGACTATCAACTTTTTGAAAAAGAATTGAAATGATTTTTTTTACAAAAATACTGTCTAAAATATTAAAATTTTAAATGTGACTGCTTGCATGACAATCTACTTGTACTTCACGGTGTTCTTTTAAAATTTTTATGAACTTTTTATATTTTTTAATTATTTATTGACGTGACATATAAGACAAATAATGACATGTTAGCATAAAGTACACATAAACTGTTAATACTTAACGTTTTAGGCAGCATTTTTATTAGAAACAATAATTTAATATTTTTCAAGTTGATAATTAAATTTAACTCTTTTTAAAATATTGAAAACTAAATTAATAAAAATCCCTAAACACTTTTATTTATAACCAATGCTAGGGCTCACTTAAAACAGCAAAATGAAGGTCTATTTTGACGTGCTGACACATGAAAGCTAAACCTATTGATTTAGGTCAGTAACATGACACTTGGGACAGAGTAGCTTGAAGATCATATCATGTAGGCTGTTATTGTTTAACTTATTGTCGGATATACTTTAAATTTGATTAATTATTAGTCAGTCCTTACAAATTTAATAATTCACATATTAATTTCCTATTCTGTATGGTTGTGGCAAATAAGACATAAGTTCAAGTGCAGGGTGACACAAATTTAAACGTAATTAGTTTCTCTATTATTAAATGGAATAATTTAGTTCTTATATTAATAAAAAATTAAATAAGGCTAAATTGAAATAGATTTAACATTTATTGTTAAAAAATTATTTTTTATGGTTCTGGAAATGACAAATTGAACTAAAATTGAAAAAAAAATTTAATTTCAAGATGTTTTTTATACAGCAAATGTTAACTCTGTTACAATTTAGACTTATTTGATTCTTTTTAATAGTATAAGGATTAGAGGTTGTCATGGACCGAATTGGGTTTGGGTGGGGCTCATGCAAAGTATCTAGACCAATTTTCTAAGCTCATGCCTGACCTAACCTGAAAAATGGGCTTACTTTTTGTCTAAGCCCGACATAATTTAAGAAAGGTAAAATCAGGCTCGACCTAGCCCATCCATATTTAGTTTTTTTAGATTAGTTTTTATTTACTTTAAAAAATACACTAAATGCACTAAAAATATGCTAAAATACACTAAAATAAAAGTTTTCTAACACAAATAAATATAATAAATATTTTATTGTATTAAATATAATTTTTAAATTTTATATTTTGAGTTGGGTTATGTAGTTGGGTAAGTTTTTTTTTTAAGTTTTGGATAATGAATTTAATTATTATTGAGTTAGTGATTTCATATAAATATAAATATATAATTATTTAACATATATAATTAATATAATATTTTTATAACATAATATATTTGGGTCGGGTTAGACACAAGCCAAAAGATCTTCAGTAAATATAGAAAATGGGTATTAAATTTTACTCAAGCTCATTTTTTGGGTTTTATATTTTTGCTTAAACTCTCTCGTTTTACAAACGAACCATCAGACCTAAACGAATAATCCGATCTGTTAACAAGTCTAATAATAACTAATTAGATAAGTCCTTATAATATAGGGACCTCTCAGATACTTTAACCCAAATTTAAAGCAAAGGAGACAGGTAATTGGGGTAGTTGGTTCATTTTAATGTGGAGGCTTTATTGTGGATCTGAGGAGGTTATGGTATCTCTTCGGTCATAAATGAAATCTGGTCTACTTATGTACTACACGTAGGTTTATTCGTTTGTCCAACCGCGTTTCAATATTTTATTTTTCCGAATTTTTAGTTTAAATTTAGGTGCAGACTTTAAAAATTATTATTCTCTCTCAATTTTTAATATATATTAAGCAAATTATTCTCTTTTAAAAAATAAAATAATTTAGTGTTTCTTAATTTCAAAAGTGAGGAAGTAATAATGTTCACTTTTCGGTCAATTTATTTTACTTTTGATTATTTTAAAAATAAATTTAATATTTAATCTCTCAATCTTTGCATTTTTATTAATTTGATCCAGATTCTAAAAGAAATCAAGATAAATTTATAAATTTTTATATTTTTAAATAGACTTTATTTAGTTATTTAGAATTGAGATCAAATTGATAGATTATATAAATATTAAGAGCTAAATTTATTAATACACTAATTTTAAAAAAAAAAGTAAATTGATGGAAAAGTGAATGTTACTAATTGTTTTTAGTTACTCACTTTCAAAATTGGTAAATACTAACTTTCTCCGCTCTTTTGAGAAATGACAAATTACTAATTATCGAAATTGAGTGGAACCGGAGAAATTTTAAAAAAAGCAAATATTAATTTTAGTCCTCAAATTTTATCTCTATCCCTACCTAAACATTGACTTCAAATTAATTGTACGGATAACCGGAGTTTTGAAGAAGTGGATGGGAAAAGTTAAAAGTAGGCACAAAGATGATAGTAAGTCAAGTGGCCAATGTGAATAAAGATTTTCCTATCTCATTAAATTATAACTATTTAATGCTTCTTCCTCTTCCATTTTTTTCTCTTCTTTTCATATTGATGCTTTCTAAGCCTAAACGTGATTGGGAAAAAAATTGAAAAAAAAAAAAAAACTCAGAGAGAATGTTTTGTAATCGGTCACATTAGGGTGAGTAAAAACATATATCTATTTAATTTTAAAAAAGTTTTGGAAACGATATAACTTTATAGTTTTTCAGGAGGATTCTTTTGATTTTGCTAATATAATACATTTTTTGTGGTGTTGGGCAACATATATTAAGTTGAGGCCTGGCAGGTCTAGTGGAGCTTCGAGCATTAATCGACATAGGAATTGTAGGTGGAGTCCATCATTTACTGGTTCTTTTAAATTAAATGTTAATGGTGCTCACAATCCATCTTTGGGTCTTGCAGGCAAGAGATGAATATGGTAGGTGACTATGGGGAATTGGGAGAAATATTGGAAAATGTAGTGTTGAACAAACTTAACTTTGAGTTGTTTATGATGGCATTCATCTAGTATGAGATTTTAAATGGAAAGAGGTTATCTTGAGATTGATTGTGTTCAGGCGCCTTAAAGGACAAGTAAATAGAGATTTGAATTTACGAATCTAAGAACTGTGTAGATGTGACTGGCAAGTGGTCATTAAGCAGATTTCAAGATAAGCAAATTTTGCTCCCCACATTCTGGTGAGTTTAATGAAAGAGTTTCCGCTTGAACCCCGAGTTTTTCATGTTACTCCTGCTAAAGTCACTGCTCAAATCCGATTAGATAATCAATCCTTGTTGTCTAATTCTAATAATGTTTCTATTTGATTATAATTAATTCTCTATTATTACTACCAACAATAATAGTTCGAATTATAGACCAAATGTTTTCAGACCCCTTTTTCAGCAATTCTCCCTAAAACCCTAAAATAATCCCATCTTCTAGAAGTAGTTCTCCCTTAAATAAATAATTGAAAATATTATACAAACATGACATAAATATACAAATATTTCAAAAATCTACATAATAAAATTTATTAATCTTTATAAATAAATAATAGTAATGCAATAAAGAGAAAAAAAAATACAAAAAAGGGTTCATCAATAAGCATACTAATCATAAACAAAATAATTCGATTTAATTTTTAAAATATTTTTATGATAAAACTATAGTATTCTATTTCTTCTTTTTTTTTAAATTCAAACTATTGAAAAATAATTCAACTCAATTTTTGATTTTTTCGATTTTTTTGTTCGGTTGGGGTTCGAGTTCATTGACCCAACTGTACTTCTCCAAGAACGACGTATTGGCAGTAGATTTCACAGGATATCGACTGATACAATCTTTCCACACGTTAACGTCATCCATGGCGTCCTTCATGACTTCCCATACACAATTATTACATTTAAAACCTGCTCCAAGATTGATCATCAATATCCTATCACCTTTCTTAAGCCTCTTCTTAGCTTCCATGTAACTTAAAACATACCATATTCCGGCCGCGGACGTGTTCCCGAACCGATGAAGTGCCATCCGAGTCGGTTCGAGGTCGTATTCGTTTAGCCCTAGACTTCGTCCCATTGCATCAATCACTGCCCTTCCACCAGGATGAATACAGAAATGTTGAAACCCGGATTTCATATTCAAGCTTGGAGTTTTGCCCTTGTTGTTATTCGTTTTCGAGTGTACGAACGAAACCGTCGCGTACCGAACAAGTTCGCGTAACGGTAGCGTCTTCGGGAGTAAGACTCGAAAATTCATCGTTACGGCTTTCGCAGCGGCTTGTGGCAGGCTTTTCGAAAGTGAAAAGCCGCAGTAGCCATGGGAATCTTCGACCCTGGTGCAACTTTGATAAGCTTCGTCGCTTGCTCCACCATGGAAACGAACAGAAAGCTTTAATTTCATCAAAGATTTATGTTTCATCGAGCTTTTATTCGTCAACAACAACGAACACCCTCCCAATCTGAACAAAATATTGGGAAGCATCATCGATCTTTCGTTGCCGCGATACCAATTCGGAATCAAAGATTCCGAGCTAACAATCACTGCAAATGAGTTCATATACGTTTTGAACAAATGATGTACGAGGTCGACCGCAATAACACTAGCACTGCACCCCATTCCAGAGAGATTAAACACTTTAACATCATCCCTCATCTTGTATCGGTTAATAACCCGAGCCGGCAACGACGGAACCGAAGTAATCATAGAGATAGTGATCACGAGGATATCGATTTCCGAAGGGGAAACTCCGTTGTTATCAAAGAGTTTATCGAGGGTTCCGAAGACGATATCGTCGACCTCCGAAAGCGAACCAGAAAGATTCGGGGTTTCTTCAGTGCCATCAATGACGTTTCTTGGGCCGTAAGTTTCTTCACCGATGCCAGCATTAACCATTGTCCGAAGCAAGAACTTGTATTGGTCTGAACCCAGGTTTTTGTTCCTCAAAATGAGTTTCCCACAAGTTTCGGTATCGAGTTTCAGGTCATCTGAAGCTTTGTAACACTCGTACCCTAAAAGATAACAGTTTTGGTTCCTCTTTTGTAAATATGAGTTGTAAATGAAGAAAATGAAACAAAGAAATAATAACGATATTGCCATGAAAAGATCCATTGATTAAGAGAGAAAAAAGAGAGAACTTTTAAGCTTTTCTGGAATTTTAGGGACGTTCATGTATGAGACTTTGCATCTATTTATGCTTAAAAATTCTCCATCTCTTTTTGGCATAATTTTTTTCAAAAAAAAAAAAAAGAATTTCAACCATAACATTGTCAACTGACAACTGAGTTAAAATTTATAGATTTATTTTAATTTTTTAAATGTTCAGATAATTATAAATTTTAATTATTTAATAAATTATACTATTTAATGTGGAAAATAAATAAATTTAAATTATAAGACTATTACCATTGTGATATTATAAAAATTTGGTCTTGACAGGGATAAAAGATCGATTTTTGAATGAATTGCTTAGAATTAATTAAAAAATTAAAATCAAGATAAAAAATTAGTGAAAAAATTGATCTTTATAATTTTTAATATTTATAAAATTTTAATTAATTAATTAATTATTAGACTAACTATCGTATCAATCGAATTGATTGAGTTAAAAATAAGTCCTTCGATGAATTTGATCACAAATTTTAAAAGATTGCATAAAAGGGTTTGAAAATATGGTCACCAACTTGTACCGTGGGAATAGTATTCAGCATTTAGTTTGCTTTAGACTTTTAGTAGGGTAGAAGATGGTGGTTGAGTTGAGAGTAGCACATGGGAATAAACAACTGGAAAATGGGTGTCTGGGTGGAAAGAAAATTAAAAAAAAAAAAAAACAAAAGAAGTTGTAAAATTTTTATGATTCAAATTGATTAATTAATAAGAATGTTTACTTTTATAAATTATATACTAATATTATTATTTTTATTGCCCAATGTATCTACTGAAACGAGTTCAATGATTAACCCTTCACGTTTGATAGGCTCATTAAAGGGATATACGCTAACCACGAGTTTTAAAGCTATTCTATACCTAATGCAAGGATTAAACTCCCAACCACTAGTTAAGGTAAAAGAAACTCTTGTCATCTCACCTAACTCTCGTGATTATATATTATTAATATAATATATTTTATTTTTTAATGGTAAAATAGAGTAAATGCAATACTTATACCTTATTTCAATCCAACAAATTAATCAAATGCACTACTACTTTACATAAAATATTGACGTCACTTGATAGATTAATAACAAATTATTTGTATTTAAAAAATAAAAAAATAATTTTTAAACTTTTTTTTAGGAAAATTTAATGATGCTTCCATATAAAAAGTTAGTATTTAGCTTCACTAACAAAGTAAGTGTAATTTCAATGAAGATTGGGTTATGCACCTAGCTACAAACATAGGCGAATTTAGGGGTCGCAGGGGCTCAGCACCTTAAAAATGAAAAAAAAAATACTGTTTAGGCTTTTTTAAAATTTTAAAATTTTAAATTAATAAACGTAAAACTACATTTTGGTCTCCTTAAAATTATAAAATTTAATTTAATCCTTTAAAAATTATATACATATAGACTATAAAAAATTAAAATTTCATTCGGCCTTCCCCTAAAAAATTGTTCTGACTTCGCTCCTGGCTACAAAGATGAATATCATATGAACCCCATGTGATGGTTTAATGGTTAATAATGTTCACCGTCCCAGTTATGATCTAGGTTTGAGTCACGCTAGTCACATTTGTTATTCGGGCTTTATCTTATTACTATAATTCACCAAAAAAAAAAGATGAATATCATACCCTTATCATAATTTTTTTGGATAATATTGATATATATATGAAAATATAAGGATTAGTCATATTTTTAATTTGATCACGTATATCAATAAAATATGAAGATAGTCTAAACTATACCCAAAATTATTAAATCATTAGTAAAGTTATATTAAGATTATTTAATTTCAAAGACTTACAAATTGTTCACTAAATTATTTGAAAGTTACAAGTTGATCATTTGTATGTTAAGTTCCTAACGGATGTTAAATGTGAAAATAGATAAATTTACAATTTGATCACTCAACTATTAATAAATTTACAAATTGATCACTTTTAAAATAATTTAATAATTTTCATTGGAAGAATCAAATATTAAGTTATTTATATTCTCTCAACCAAATTAATATCTTATGTTTTTCTTTATTTTAATTTTTTTCCTTCTAAGAAAACAAAAAATGACATTAAATTTGATTCTTGAAAAACGAAAAGTCGTATTGATTAGATTATCCATATTTTTTTTCCATTTAATATTTTTCTTATTCAAGAAAAAAAAACGTGTTTATTATATATATTATTTTAATTAAAAAATATATTTGTGTTAAGAGGAATTTATGTTGAATACCCCAAACTGACTTAAAATTTCTTATTTTACACTTGAATTTTATTTTTGAAATATTATATTGCATTATATATAAAGCAAACATAAATATTTTAAAATAAATTAAAACTGAAAGTAATACGGACACATGCATGCAGACGATTATGTGTTCAACCAATAGCTGCAATGTAATGAATTCAGTTAGTGCTTTCATAGGATGCCGACCTGTTTTCTTTTTCCCCCTTTTTACAAAAACAAAATCGGCTATTTAATTAGAAAGGTAGACTTACAGTTCAACCAATAGCGATAAGAAAAAAGAGAAAATTATATAATATTACATAATAAATTAAATATATAATATAATATAATATTAACGGATTTACTATTAAAAATTTAAAATTTTAATATATATGAAATGGATATATGGATTATCAAATCTGTCTTATTTGACATAATGTTTAGTTTATTCTTAATTTATATATAGGAGGATAATGCATTTCTACGTACTCAAACTTACGTTCTCTTGTATTAGTAATAATATTTATATCAATTGAATTAAAACTGAATCGACATTTTTATATAATCCTTTTGGTAACATTTTGTAAAATAGCTGTCCAGCATTGCCGGGTCGGATATGGCACATTTAATTCTATGCTCATGGTTTTAGCCAGTTGTTTTTGAATGGTTGGCTCGTTTTATTGCTTTTTTTTCTTTAAGGAAGCATTTATTGTTAGCTTGCTATATTGGTATGGGTTAAGTTGTTCAGGTTAAGGGTTTAGGTATTAAATTTTTTATAAATTTAAAGTTGTTTATAAGGGGTCGGTGCACGTACCTAAAATGAAAAATTTTTTATTTAAAATTTTTAAAATTAGAAAGGTAAAATTATATTTTGACTCTCTTAAAAATGATAAAAGTTTAATTTAATCTCTTAAAAATTATAAAGATATACGCTATTAAAATAGTAAATTTACATTTTTATTGTTGTAAAAATTACAATTTAATTTCGGTCTCCCCTAAAAAGTTTTCTGACTTTGACCCTGTTAATATATTATATTTTTCAATAGAGTACATAGTTTTATATTGAATTATTATTATATTTATTTTTTTATATTAATTTACTTTAAACTTCACATGATGGTTTATATAAATGGAATGTGAAATATTAGAGTTGGATTATTAAGATATTAACCATACAAAAAGTTGTAGATGTGTAAAACTAGATATACATGATCTACACGTATATGTCAATTTTACATGAGTGCAAGTAGATCTCTCTCATTTTTCATATCATGTATCAGGATTCTGTTTTGCGTATTTCATTGTGTATGGTCATGGATGACGAGAACTTTAATCATTCCTCCAAATAAGTCTTGGTTATTATGATCATATTTAAATGACACTAGTATCCCTATCACAGATGTGTGGAAACTACGTACTTAAAACACAAAGGTTTGTTTGTATATAACATATAATAAATAATGTAATGAATGGTTTGAAACTAATTAATAATAACATATGTGTCGAAACCATTTTTTTGAAAACAAAATTTAGTTGTCGACTTTAAAACTAAAAAAATTGGAGTCGCCACCGATCTTTTGTTAAGGTGTGATCGGCTCACCTTAAAGACAATTTTGGTCTACGAAATTTGAGGAAACAGGTTCGGGAGTCAGTTACGCACGAGGAAGGGTTAGCACTCTCGTAACGCCCTAAAATCGATACCAAATTGATTATTTAATGTCTTAGTATCGAGGGTTAAAAATATTAAAAAAAAACTCAAATGATGAAACCTGAGAAGGATAATCAATTGCTTAAGTCAGACGAAGAAATCGAGGTCCAATACGTTAGGGTACTCAAAATCCCCAAGCTTTGAATATCGCTTTTATTTTATAAGAAAATCTTCATTTCGAGAAAGCAATATGTCATGCCCAATACATTAGGACACAACAAATTAAATTTCCGAAAAAGATTTTTATTCTTATGCATTTTGAATAAAGAACATTTTCGATTATTTAGGATTAACAAAGAAAATCAGAACCCAATACGTTAGGGCTCAATTTCCTCGAAAATCCCCAAATATTGAATATTGCATTATTTTAAAAGCCTCTGAATCAAAAGAAAATGATTTTAATATTTCAAAGAAACCAAAATATATATTTTTCTAAAAAAGGTATGCTAAAAAGTTAATGTACAATATGAAACAAATACTTTAATTTTAATTATACATGTATATGTATTTACAAAATATGTATATATATAAGTATGATATATAAATAAAATTTGAAAATATGTATATGCATATATTTAAATACGTACATATAAGCATACATATATAAAAAATGAATGAAATATATACAAAAAAAAAAAAAAAAAAACTTATAATAATTTCTAAAAAAGTATGTATATATATTATAAAAATGCATGTATATGTGCATGGATTATAAAATAGGGAAATTGTATATGTATTATAAAATATAAATGTATATATATATGTATATAAAAGTTATGCAAATAGAATAATAATAAAATACATATAAAATATGTACATGTATTTATAAAAGTTTTTTTTTTTTTAAATGTATGCATATATATTATTATAAAAAATGCGTATGTATATATAGTAGTAATAATAATAATAATAACAATAATAATAATAATAATAATAATAAAACTAATATTAAACTTAATTAGTAAAACAAATACAAAGGATTTGGTTGAAATCAAAACAAAATTAAAAAAACGAAAGCAAATTAAAACAAAGGACAGATTTGCAAAATGCGTATAACCTGAAGGGCCAAAAGGGAAATTAATCCCGCTCTTCCAAAATGCTGCGCAACATTGGATTAAAACGTCACACGAGTAAAATATTTGGGCCAAATTTAAAAAATGAGTTTAATTAAAACGCATCACAAAAAGGGGGCCTAATTGCGCAAATTTCCTATTTAGGCCAGAACGCGCGGACCCTGCTTGCAGGTCGGGTCGACGCGTGGATCTGGCCTCTTAAACGGCTCCGTTTCACCTTTGTTTTAAGTTAAAAAACCAAAAAAAAAATTTAGGGAAATATTTTGTTTTTCCTTTGAAGCAGAAACTGCTTCTCTTAGGGTTTCCTTAACCCTTTGTTGCCGCCGTTCAGCCCTATGCCCGTGCCCTGATTTCGACGGAGAGGGCACTAGCGCGGCGACTCCGGCGAAAAGGTAAGTTTCCCCTTTCCTTTTTATATTATTATTTTACAAAATAAATAAATAAAATAAAATAAAATAAAATAAAAGAATAGATAAAAAATAAAAAACGCGATTCACCTTCAATTCTATTTTTTCCTTTGTATTTTCAGTATTTTCTCTGTATTTTTTGCATCTATCCCCCCTCCTCTTTTACAGTATTCGTATTGGCTTTTTATAGCCTAAATTACAGAAAAAATAAAAATAAAATGCCTCCAAAATCCAATCTGTTATCCCCCTTTTCTCGCTTTTTTGTTTCCTTTTTTCTATTGTTGCTGTTTGTTTGTAGATTTGGAGGCCAGCCTGGAGCAACGGACGGAGGTGCATAGGCGCGTGGAGGCTTGTTTTGGGTCACATTGTATTTGGGATAGGGTCTAGTATTTGGGCTGATGTAATTTAGGTCTTTTGGACAAATGTAAATGGACTTTGGAATTGTTGGACTTTATTTATTCTTTTATTTGGTTTATGCATGCGGGCCCGGGCAAATTGGGCCTATTACAATATGAAATATGTACGATATTAAAATAAAAAAGATTAAATTGTAAGTAAAATAAAATTTAAACACATAAATACATCATGTTAAGAACTAAATGCATTAGAATTGTTAATCATGGTGTTGTCATCAATCTTGAATTAATATCGAGTTAACTTGTGATACTAACTTAATCAATGACGTTATTAATATCTAGAAATTTTATTACATGTGTATAAGTGCAGAATGCATTTAGGATACAAATTTGTGATTTAAAAAAAATACATAAATAATGAAATGTATGATTTGGAACTATTTAATAATAACACATTAAATATCTACGATCATAAAATAGAAAAAATTAGATTAAATTAAACACATAAATACATCAAATTAAGAATACTAAATAAGTACAATTGTTTATCATGGTGTTGACATCAATCTTGAGTTGGTGTCACAAGAACTCAATCAACAACATTATTAAAACATACAACTGATGTAAGTAACAAATTGTACACATTAAAAAAATGTATAAATTAATATCAAAATGAAGTTTTAGTCGAGTGGTAAAATTGATGTTTTACTAATCTAATTAGCATGTGTTTAAATCTCATTACATACATATTTTTAAATAAAAAAATTAAAATATTCTTAAATAATATAACTTATTTTAATAATTTTTATAATTTTTAAAACTAAATTAATTTTATTAATAATATAAATTATATAACTCTTGAAAGTATAATAATTAGTATTTTATAAATTTTGACATATTCATGTAGGTAGAATTTTTTTAAGTTTCGTGCCATGTGCCATGTCATTCTTTTAATTACGTTTTTCATGTGTTGTCCCTTATTGGTCGCCCTACAAATGACACCTTATATTGCTAATTTTATATAATCACCTAAAACTATTCATATTCTCCCTCCACTTTTTTTTTTTTTTTTGTAAAAAAGCTGGCATTCATTAAACCCATCAAAAAAACCAAACGATAGTAAATAGAATACATATCGTCAAAAACAAAACAAGCAGCTAAAACCAGAAAACAAAACAAAACCCAAAAGAATACCAGCAAAATTCCGAGAAAAGCAACAACTAAAGATCCCAAGGTCGGAAAACTAGTAGCTTTGAATGCAAGACCGGAGATTCTTAGAACCTTCTCCAAGCATCAAAGCCCACTCCCAGAGCAGCCCCGACGAGACCATTCATGGCGATCTAAACCCGCTACCTCGACAACCTTTGCAGGTGCCTCTTCAAACCAAAAGCAAGGCGCTTTCTATTTTCGGCCTACCATCGCCAGCTCATGCGCCGCTCTATTTGCCTCCCTGGGTATAAAATTGTAAGTGATCTGTTCAAAAGCTCCTGTCAGACTTTGAATATGCTGTGAAATAAAACAGAGAACAGATCTATCGGTACTGTTTGAGACTAATTTCTTAATAACTGTTAGCGAGTCGCCCTCTAAGACTACCTTCCTAAAACCTATGTCCAGAGCAAAATAGAGAGCCCTCTCACAAGCTCTCGCTTCGGCCACAAAAACATCTGCGATGTCCACTATCGGGTACGTACATGCACCCATGATTAGACCCTCAGAAGCCCTTGCAAGTACCGCTGAAATAGAACTATTAGAAACACTTACAAACGAGGCATCAAAATTCAGCTTTATAACCTCGGCCGTAGGTGGTCTCCACAGCTCGTTCTTTCTCATACCACCAGTCAGGTCTTTAGTTTTAACAAAACTTAAATCCTGATAATAGCTCTGAATAAAACCAACCAAATCATGGAGCTCAAATTTTAAACCCTCATTGACTAGTTTGTTTCTCTTATACCAGAGAGCCCATAAAGAGATAGCACTAAGTTTCTTTTCATTCATGTTCATTGCTAGAAAGGCACTGACAAAGTTTGTTGTTCCATCCGAGGTAAATACACCGGAGTCCATTGAGAGCTTCAAAAGAGACCACAGCTGCTGCAGGACATTACAGTACCATAATAAATGGTGGGAATCCTCCGGCTCTGATTTGCACAGAGGGCACACCGAATCTGCTCGTAATTGCCTTTTCACCAAGTTCATAAAATGCGGCACATAGTTCTTAATAAGATGCCAAAAATGGATTTTAATTTTAGCAGGGATCTGAAGATCCCAAATTAATGTAAAGATTTTACTGTAACTCTCAGATACTGTTTGCTTGATCGTACTTGTAATCAATAACCTATATCTGCTTTTAACTGAGTATTCCCTAGAAGCGTCATGCTTCCAAACTTGCAAATCAGAAGACCCACACCCGGTAATGGGGATAATGATGATACGCTCAGCCTGTTCAACACCGAAAAGTCGATAAAGGACCTCTTTATTCCAAGTACGAGTCTCTGCATTTAAAAGTTGCTCCACCGTAGTCCATTAAGTATCCATAGAATGAACTAACAGTCGACCATTCCCAGGGCTCGGTATCCACGGATCATTTCAAATATTCACCCTCGCACTGCTGCTTATCCGCCACAGCAACCCATCGTCAAACACGTCCCTGGCACTACAAATACTTCTCTAGGTAAGTGAAGGGTAAGACCCCACTTTGGCTGAAAAATATCAGATAAAGGAAAGTAACGGGCTTTAAAAACTCTTGAAAGAAGACAATCGGGCTGAGAAAAAATTCACCAAACTTGCTTAGCTAATAAGGCTTTATTAAACAGATAAAGATCTCGGAAACCCATCCCACTATAAGTCTTAGGTAAACAAAGTGCACTCTACGTACTCCAATTAATACCCTTGGAAGTCTTATTATTGGCCCACCAAAACTTGTTTAAAATACCTTCAAGCTGATGACAAAAAGTTTTAGGTAACTCAAAGCATTGCATAACGTAAATCGGGAGCGCTTGAAGAACTGCCTTAATAAACACTTCTTTCCCACCCATCGAAAGATACCTAATACTCCAGCCCGCAATACGCTTCCGAAACCTGTCAACAAAGTTGGAGAAAGCCCATTTCTTTTTCCTCCCCACCATCATTGGAAGGCCCAAGTACTTATTCGGATTCGAAGCCCAACTAACTCCTAAGATACCATAAATCTCAGCACGGAGTTCCTCTCCCACGTTCGCACCAAAATAAATTAATAATTTTTCCAAGCTAATTTTTTGCCCAGAAGCTAACTCATACTCCTTTAATATATTACGGATAGAACAAGCACCTTCAATCGTGGCATCACCAAAAATGATGCAATCATCTGCAAACAGCAAATGAGATATCGAAAATTTTTCCCTACCAATCGGAGCACCCTTTAGTTCATTTTTAATCTTCGCCTCCTTCAACAAACAAGAGAGCCCTTCTGCACATAGGAGAAAAAGATAGGGACTAAGGGGGTCCCCTTGCCTTAGTCCTCTAGATGGACTAAAACTCTCACTAACTTCACCATTGATGCCCACCGTATAATTGATCGAGCAGACACAACGCATGATAAGGATTAACCAATCCTGATGGAAACCCAACCTAGATAATATTCCAGCCAAGAAGTCCCACTCCACCCGATTATAGACCTTGCTAAGGTCTAGTTTGAGGGCAAAGTTCCCATGTTTACCCTTTTTCTTCATTTTTAGAGAATGAATAACCTCATAAGCAATAAGGGTATTATCAGAGATTTGCCTGCCAGGGATAAAAGCACATTGGGCTTCATCAATACAGAATCCTAACAAAGGCCTCATGCGTGCAACGATAGCTGTAGCAATAATCTTGTAGAGCACATTACATAAGCTAATGGGACGAAATTGAGAGATGTTCTTAGGCTTATCAACTTTAGGGATTAGAACAATATGTGTCTTGTTAATCTCTCCCAACTTCCTTTTTCCCTTCAAGACCTCCAAGCAGAATAAAGCAACCTTATCCCCAACAATATGCCAATACCTCTGAAAAAATAAAGCCGAAAACCCATCAGGTCCAGGAGCCTTCAAAGGCGCCATAGATTTTACTGCTAGCCGAACATCATCCTTAGTGAATGGTTGCAGGAGTTTGTCATTCATATTCCTAGAAATTCGTTTTTCAACCAGACCAAGTACTCGGTCATCTCCTCCCACCTTCGAAGCTGTAAAGAGATTCTCGAAATACTTCACAGCAATTCTCAACATATCCTCTGTCTCCGTGGTCCACTGACCCAAATCATCCTCCAAACCATGGACACGGTTGCGATTGTGATGGGCCACTGCCACCTTATGAAAAAAGGATGAATTCTGATCACCATAGTTGAGCCAATTTAGACGTACACGCTGAGCCTAATACACCTCCTCTTTATCTGCTTCAAAGTTCAATCCAAGCTGTACTTCCAAAATCTCACCCAATATTTCATTAATGGGATCCTTTTCTAACAGCTCTGAAAGTCGTCTTTCCAAATCCAATTTATACCCCTTTTGTTCATGACACCGTGAGCGACTCCAATTATGGAACATCTTCCCGAGATGCATTAGTTTAAGCAGCAGGCTACCCTGGTAACCAGTCCAACCCCGTTGAACAACTTCCTTAAAATCATCTTTTAAGCACCATTTAGCCTCAAAACGAAGGGGAAAAGTCGATCTGTTAGCCTGTTGGCACACCCTACCCATGGTATTTAGTAATAACAGGCAATGATCAGAAAAAGAATGGTTCAAATGATCCAAAGAAAAATTCGGGAAAAGAGACAACCAATCCGGATTAGCAACACCTCTATCCAGACATTCCCGTAAATTTGAGGATAAAAACCGCCCCCGTTCCCATGTAAACCATCTGCTAGTGTAGCCAACATCATAAAGTGAACAATCCTCCAAAACTGATCGAAATTCAGCCATTTGACTTGCCGACCGAAGCCGTCTACCTTTTTTCTCAAACGAACTTAATATCTCGTTAAAATCACCTATTACCACCCATGGCGAAGACTAATCATGTCCCAATTTACACAATAGGTCCCACGAATTCCGCCTATACCTTACATCAGGACAACCATAAAATCCTGTGAACCTCCATTCTACCCCATTATCAGGATCAAGAATTATCGCATCCACATGAGAGGGAGAATAACTTCTAATCGAAACAAGGTCATTACCAGTCCAACCTAACGACAAGCCACCCTTCGAACCCACTGCCCCAATGTCAATTCCATTATAATACCCACACTTCAACCACACCTTTTCCATTTTTTTCGAACTAAGCTTTGTTTCAATAAGAAACAAAACTCGGGGATTTAAGGCTCGTAATTTATTTCGGAGCCGATTAACCGTCTTAGGCCTCCCCAAGCCTCGGACGTTCCAGCTTAGTAACTTCATGGCGCCTGGCTGCTCTGTCCAACAGAGCCAGCCGATAAATTTTTTTCTGCAAAATCAGAAGTCCTACGCTATCGCTTCTTCCCTTCCGTAGCATGAAGCGGAACATTTTCAACATTTAGCATCATATCCATAGGCTCTTGGCCCACCATTGTTCCATTAATTGACCGATTTTCCCCATCTGAGCCTATCCAACACCTATTATCCCCATCAACCTCCCGAAGCCAACGACTAGGAATAACAGATCGCCTTCTCGCCATCGCTCGAATAGATAAATCCCAACCAAACGCTATATTCTCTGGCGCCATTCTAGTTCAAACCGGGCAAAAGCTCTCCCCATGCCTAAGTTTCCCGCAAATAAAACAAAAAAGGCTTAATTTTTCATACTGAAAACGAGCATAAAATATCCTGTCAGACCCAACCATTACTTTCTTCCTTCGTCTTAAGGGATTAGTCACATTTAATTGGACTCGAATGCGCGTGATAGAAGAAAAATTACCAAACCGATCAGACAAATCATATTCCAGAAACTTACCCAAAAAATCACCAAACTGCATGGCCATTGGTTTTGACACCAAACCTGGAGAAAATCATGGACTTGAACCCAAAACTCAGTGAAAATTAAAGGTACCAATGAAGGATTCTCACCAGGCTGGATCCTGCGAAGTAATAACAGATGATTGTTAAAGAACCATGGCGTACCCGCAAGTACTCTTTGTATATCCACTTCGTGAAAAAATTGAAAGAGAAATCGTCTGTCTCCCAGATCTGATATGCAGATGCCTCTAATCGGGTGCCATAAATTAGCCATAGTATTACGAAGCGAGGGAAAATGAACAATACTATCCGTCAAGCAGTGGCCCACCAAACAGAGATGCAGATTCTGATCCACAACCGCCTCATCTTCTTCAAAAGCCTTTTCTTCCTCATCCGTCAACGCTAGATTCGCCAAATCATTCTCCATGACCTTACACACAAAAGTGCAGCCCAAGCCACTAGCAGTCCCTCAAACGCACAACTGCAAACGAAAACCCTTAGACCAATAAGAAACGTGCCATAGCGGCAGACCTTCAACTCCCTCTCTCCACTTTTTAAATAGGAGGGTAATACGTTTCAATGCACTTGAATCTATATTTTCTTGCATTAGTAACAATATTGATGTCAATCAAGTTAAAAGTCAATGCAACTTATATTACTCTAATATACATAATATATTCAGATATGTTATAAATAATAACTTTCAATTAAATAAAAAGTTAAATAAATGGTTAAACGTTGTCATTAATCACTGTACTTTGTAAAAATTGTGAATTTAATTCCTGTACTTTTATTTGGTATTTTTAGTCTTTATACTTTTCAAATTTAAAGTTTCAGTCATCACCAAACAATAATTTTAAATTCGTTAAGTAGAGTTTTGTTGTTTTTAAAATCTAATGCACCAAATATATTATCATATGTATAATACCATGTCAGCTTATTATTTTCACATATAGCTCACTAAAAATTAATGACTGTTATTTTCGTCAAGATTGTAATTTTAAAATTCAAAAAATCTTGGGGCTTACAATGATCCTATTGGAGAAAATGGACTAAATCTATAACTGTATGCATAGTATAAGACTAGTAATTGAATTTAACTAAACAAATCTAATTGCTACTATTAGGCGCAGGTCTAAATTTTCAAAATTTTAAAAGTACAACGGCTAAAAGTGACCAATTTGAAAGATGCATAGACGAGAATTGATCAAATAAAAGTGAAAAGACTAAATTTATAACTTTCACAAAGTACAGGGACTAATAGCAACATTTAACCTTAAATAAATCTATATTCAATACACAACTCATATCCTACTCATCAAGTTACGGATAACAGAGCCACCAATCGATACCCTAACTAGTCATTAACCAATGAATGGTCTGTCCATCGATTCACAAAATCCAAGCAAAAATAGATATTTCGTTAATTCGGCCCATGTAGATCCAGCTAATTTCATATTTAATAATTAAAAATTATTTTATTTAAATTTAATTAAAAATTATAATATATACTAGAAGTACCGCACGTGCGTATGCAAGTTCAATTATTAACCACCATTAAATTTTTTATTTAAATTAAATCCATTATAACGTCATTTTTTTACTTACATGTCTAATAAGTAAGTTTTTTTTTTTTAAATTTCAAAATATCACACTAAAACATTAAAAGAAATAATCAAATTAACCATCACATAAATTTTAAAATTTGAAAAATAAAAGACTAAGTTCCTAAAATAGAAGTCTAGAGAGTAAAATTCCAAAAAAAAAAAAAGAAATTGAAACTTATAGCAGAATTTATTAGTATGGTTTTTACTTACGCTCCACGTTAGGTTAATTATTTATTTATTGACTAAATTATAGAGTAAAAGTTTAAAGGTTACAATTTGTTTGAAGTTCTTGCACTCTTCATATATTTGGAATTTAATCTCTATATTTTTATTTTTATGAATTTAGTCCTTTTACTTTTCAAATTTAAAAGTTTAGGTCCATCTGTTAACATTATTAAAATTCTTTTATTAAATTTGTTGGTATGACATTTTGAAATAAAAAAAAATTCACTTAATATCCATGTAACAAAAAAATGACATTCTAATGTACCTGAATTTAATAAAAAAAATTTAACAATACTAACAATCATTAAAAATTCACATAACCTTTTTAATTAAAACAAAGTATTTAGACTAACTAATGGCATTATAAAAATTGAGGTACTAAATTATATCAAAATTAAAGTATATAGATTAAATCTCAAATTTGAGTGAAATATAAAAATCAAATTGAAATTTAACCATTCTAATAATCTTAAAAAATTAGAGGCCCATCATGTTCTCATGTAAAAAAAGAAAAGAAAAGAAAAAACAATGGATAGGTGTCCATCGTGGAAGACCTAAAGATTAGGTATAATCCAAAATAAACCAACTCACTAAAGCCCATAATAAACTCAATCCTAAGAACTCAATTAATTAAGCCCAAAATAAATAATTAAAGGTTAATATATTAAAAAAAATCTCTTAAACTACTACATTTTATTTAAATAAAATTTTTATACAATTTTTATAGCCTTAACCTATGATTTTTACTAATTTTTTATTTTCATGTTAAAAATAGTTTGAATTTTAAGCTCATATCTTATTTTTTTAATTTAAACAATAAAAATTATATGCACTTAAACATCAACATAAAATTTAAAATGGAAATTAGAATTTTCAAAAGAGTAATTGTATTATGTATATAAACACTTTCAACAAATTTAAAATTTATTTCTTTTGCTGATGGAGTCTTAGTTCGATTGGCATGGACATTGTTGCTAATGTAGAGGGGTGTGGGTTAGAGTGCTCTGAAGCACATTATCCTTCTATTTATAGGTTGGGGAGGGGTAATGAGTAAATTTATGCATTGTGTCAAAAAATAGCAGATATGATTAGAACCTATAATAAGATAATTCAAGGGTTTTCTTGAATAAAAATCATAGGTAATAGGCTTATTTAACTACAAAAATAATGAAAGAGTTTATTTAAACAAAGTGTAGCAGTCTAAGGGCCTTTTTACTATATTAGCCTAAATTAAACTAAATTATGGCACATTAAAAAATGTGGGTGAGAACAATTATCTCATAAATTTATAAAAAAAAAAACTGATATAAACACTAAATATATCTTTAATTAGGATGGTAAAATTGATAAAATAGTTCTTTATGTTTTGGGTTCAAACCCCATCGTGTGTATGTATTTTCTAGATTTTATATAAAAACATAAAAGATAAAAATATCCTCAAAAAGTCAAAATAATAGTTGCCATTTTGTAAAAATAAGGAGGCTTTAGGAAATTTACAACCGGGTTGAGATCAAGATGAGAGTGACACCAACTCAGTCAAAATTTTAAATAATAATATGGATATAGATTATTGTTTATAATTTATTTAATGAATTTCAATAGGCTTAATATATAATTTGGTACATGAGTTTGACACTTTTTTCTAATGTAGAACTGGTATCAGTTTTTTGTTTAATTTGATACCTGTGTTTCAGAAAAGTTATATACTTTGGTACCCAAAAATAATAGAATTAACTTTTTCGTTTTCAATTTAGGGCTAATTTAATTAAAAATTTGCTTATATAATCTAGAAATAAACAAAAAATTAGTCTAAATTAAATAATCATCAACTAAACCAAATAAATAGTAGGAACAAAATCTAAACATGATTATGCAGAAATTCCTATGGAAGAAGTATATTTGAAGTATATTTGAAGAATGATAGAAGGATTGAAGTTACATAATTTCGTTTAAGACAAAAGAAAAAAAGACAACATGGTAATAAAATAGGATAAACTACAAAATTTTTGTTCTATTTTGATCAAAGAACTATTAAATTTTTCGAAATCAAATATTTTGGTTACTCTCTTGTTAGTCGTCGTTAAATGAGTGATGGGAAGTTGATGTAGCTTTTTGTATTGGTCTAATAACAAATTTAGCTCTCCAATATTTACACAATCTATCAATTTGATCCTAAATATACAATATTCAAGAAATTTAGTCCTCAGTGTTTACAAAATTTATCATTTTAGTTCAAATTCTAAAAAAATTTAATAAATTTAGTCCTCGAAATTTACAAAATTTATCAATTAAATTCTAATTCAATAAATTGAATTGAAAAGAAAGAAAAAGAAGGGGAGATTTTCAATGATTGTTTCACACTTGAACGATGGAAGAATTGATCAAATATATTGTCGAAAGAAAAACAAGACAGCTGTTTTAGTTATCTATCCATTCATCTGATACAATTCCCCACGTTTTTGCTTCTGTTATGTTAGGATTTTAACATGTGAACACAATATGGACATATAACTTCTTTTCTAAATTAATTATTATAACAAATTGTATAAAAATAAAATGCTCAACCATTGTCGTCCCGTCGTTGAATTTAATAGATAAATTTTGAGGGTTAAATTTATTGAATTTTTTAGAATTTGAATTAAAAGGATAAAATTAGTAAATATAGAGGGCTAAATTCTTGAATATTCTATATTTATGATCAAATTAATAGAATATATAAATATTGGAAGGCTAAATTTATTATTAAATCAATAAAAAAACTCACATCAACTTTCCGATACTCATTTAACGACAACTAATGAAAAATAATTAAAATATTTGATTTCGAAAATTACTGAGTAAATAAAAAAATTAATAATAAAATAATTTACCCAATAAAATGTTGCGAGTAAAGGTCAGCAGTCCCATCGAGGAGCCTTCACTTGCTTTTCTATAAGCATTCTCTTTCAATTTTTTTTAAAAAAATTAAATAAAAAATTAAATTTTAATATATTTAAAAAGTTATATATATATTTTTTTAATTTTTATATATTCTAAATTATTTATTAATATGGATTATTTCCGTTATTTTACCTTTTATACGGAGATGCCATATGTGATCATAAAAGTGTTCTTACTTGTTACGTTAGCATCTGTTAATGGAAATCATCAACAGAAAAACTCAATTAATTTAATTTTGATAATTGAAGGCTCAATTGTGTGCCATTTTTTTAATAAATTAATTGATTTTTCAAATATTCACAACTATAATTTTTTTATTATTTTTTTGAAAGGTAAATTCATAATTCATTCAATGAATGGAACTATACAATTCAGAGGAAAAAAAAAGCAAACACTCGTCATAGATGGTGGAGGATAAACTCCATCAACACGACAAATGCTTTAGCCTCATCATTAATAGAAGATTATGACACATTGACAATTGGCTTTGTCACAATTCATGCACGACATATCTGGAGTGATTGTAAGCACTTAATATGATAAGGAAATTAGCCCCGGATAGTTCAAAGCGGTGAGCAAAAATCGACAAAAGAACCAAGCATTTACCAAACTAAAGAGGACGACAACAAAATCATCTCTAAAACCACTTATAAAACTAAGATTACATGTATAAGCAATACTAAAAAACGTGTTACAATAGTAGACAAAAACTTCTAAAACTGAAGACTTATTAAACAATGGAAAAACAAACAAAAAAATATAAAACTTAAAATAACACAGGTCCAAATCGACACATGAAATCATTTATTATTCTAAAATACTCTAAAAAAAAACAAATTAAGAAGTTGACGAAGAGTCACCCACTTTCTAAGAAAAACTACTATTGGCCGATGGAGTTTTAGCGAACGACAGCACTGTTATTTGTCCATTATAACTTGTGAAGACAACAAAGATACCCATAAAATAGATATGCAAACTGAAAAGAGAGAAGACATGTGTAGTGAATGAAAAAAAAAGGTTGACCGTTGAGCAAAACCCTATTTTTTTTATAATTTAACTTTGAAAATTTGAAAAACTTTCATGATTTTCTTAATTTTTTAGGCTTTCTTATTTTATTTAATTTTGAAAAACTTTTTTTTGTTTGGAATTATAAATTTTTTATGTTTTTATTATTTATTAATATGATATATAAAAAAATAACGTTACATTAATAATGAAAATTTGAGGCAGAATTTATTATTAAATTTTATTTATAAAATATCAAATAAACATTTAATGTTAATAAATAAATTGGGGCACATGGATTTGGTGAGTGATGGTGATTACTTGTTGGGGATTAAATGGTGAGTTAATGGGATTAGGAGTTGAAAGCATTCATTCGACCTAATATTAGAAATCCAATCTACTTACTTAATTTCATCTCATTTAAATTCGTGCGTCTTTTAAGTTATTATTATGTTTATGTTGAATAGAATTGGTTTCGGATTCTCGGTCTCAGTTGATCTGGATATGATCTGCAAATTTATAGAAAACGTATTATTATTATTAAAAATATTAATTATGCAAAGTTCACTTATGAGAATTGAATCATTAACTAATACATTATAATGCTTTACCTTAGTATACCTGATATACCTAGCCAAATGGTAGTATTCCTATTCTTTAAGACATTTTAGAGGCATGAATTTGAATCCCTACTAAAACTAAATGATAAAAATATACCGAAACTCCGTGAATTTATTTGAGCTCTACTTAAAGTAAGGAGGAAAATATCTGGGACTAAAATTAAGCATAAACACTCTAAAAATAATACCAATTATTCGATATTCAAGTTGATCTCACAGAAAATGACAGTTTAAGCGGATTCCATTCAACAATTCATATAAGAGCTTCCCGAAGAGAAGCAGCAAAGGCATAATTGAGTTCATATATAAGAGAATAAAACTTTACTAAAAAGAAAGACAAAAACCTAAGTTTCTAACATACAAGAGAATTGAATATAATTAAACAATGTTCGCTCGGAAATAAGTTAATCTTTTAATACAGGTTTTATTCACCGTTTGAGCTTTGAGGTACATTTATTTACTTATTTTAGCATTTAAATCCTTTTAACTTATTTTACTATGTAAAATATTGTTTTTTTTTTTAATTTTTAACCGAGGTTAAAAAAAGTTACTGGCTATTTTAACCAAAAAATTTCGTGAAATTGGATTTTTTAATAAATATTTAATATTTGAGTTGGTGACTCGGTTGAGGGTGATATCAACTCAATAAAACACTTAAATAATAGTATGTATATTAAAAAAAAAGGGATCCACTTAAACCTATATAAAATTTAAGTAGTTTTACATTATTCCGTAACTTTTTATGCGATTAATATTTTAATAATTCAACCGTCATATTTCATGCTCTATTTATGTAGTTATGCATATTAAGTTTGACATAAATTGAAAATTTCTAATTAATCAATAAAATTATGTGAAATTACGTGAGTGACATTTTTAATAAAATATTAAATGATGAAGAATGAATTGTGTATCTAATGAACAATGAGAGGCCTTTATATAGACTAGTTGATTATATCCAAATAAAACTCTTAAGTATGATGAATCTATAATTAATCTAAACAAGTGTAGTTTTAAACTAAACTTTCTTCTTGACTAAGAAACATAAAACTCCTAAGCAACTTAAAATACATGAAAAAAAATCCTAAAATTCGGAATAAATAAATAATAAAATAATAAAACCTAATAGATACAATATTGGGCTCATATATGATCAAAATTAGGCTTTAAACTCGAACTCAATATGATTTAAACTCGAATTAAAGCCTGAAACTCGTAATTTTCCGTAATAATCGCATCGAAAAATTCTGCTTGTGCAATCTTCAGTAAAATGGTCATAACTTGAGCTATCGGACTCGAAATCGAGTGATTCAAAGTGCGTTTTGAAGCTAATAGATAGCTTTTCGAAAGCTATGAAAACATCATAGCCCAGATATGCCTGGATCCCATCCAAAAATTTGTCGCAAGTCAATTGGTTTTCCATACTTGAAAATTGGCAGCGTGGGTGAATCGTACCAAATGAGCACAACCTCCTTATTATATTAAATCATACCAGGGAATCCCAAACAACCATGATACAGATTAGGAGAAGCCTGACTTGGCGAACAACATAGACTTTAGATAACCTCTATACTTGACACGTAAATTACTCAAGTTTGACAAATACTAGATAAGTCAGATTACTTCCTTACATATCATAAGCAGATTCAAATCTGACATCTATTAGACTACTCATGAATTTTAATACGCTAAATTACCTATACTGACAGACTATTGTGACGAATTCGCCTTTCAGAGAACTCTTTCAGGAAATGCCTTCAAGTCATAATCAATTTTTGCCAGAATTCTAACCAAAACAGAGATACTTATACAATTACCAACTCTTTATCATATCATCAGCTAGTGGAGAAGTCTCAAAGCTTACCCAGATCGCGACACAGAAGTGTTTGACCAGACTTCACTTCAAGGATGGTACAAAATAAGTCACTTAGATATTATCGAATATGCCATACAGGCCTTACAGAAGATTATGTGTTTACTGTCTCATTGGACTATATCAGAGGGTGCCATGGGGTTTCTCCCACATTGTCTTATACATATTTCATGTTGTGATCTGCCAGTCCAGTCTACATCTCACTGGAAGCATTACCATGAGTATTTTTATTGTTATATAATGCTATGGGTCTCCGCCACATTGTTTTATACATCCTCATGTTGTGTTCTGCCAGTCTAGTTTACATCTCACTGAAGGATACACCATGAGTATTTTCGTTGTCATATAATGCCATTGGTCTCTACCACATGGACTTACTCATGTTTTCATATCATGATCTGCCAGTCTGGTTAGTAATGTAACTGCTCTACTAGAAGCATAAAAAATGGATGTTTTACTCGGAATTCACTTACCCAGATATGTTCACGTACCTAACTGATTCATACTCTCCCATATCGAAATTTTACATGCATATTTACCACTCAACTTCTTATTTAAGCAGTACTTCACACATATCATTCTTGCACATTTAGAATCTTTACAATACTTCGTATACACACTTACACCATCAATTATATGAAATGGCATCAACATACTAATTTCCATTGTAATTTAAAATATATGAGTCAAAATAAAGACTCACCTTAAACTCACATTCGCTGTAGCTTAAAGTTCTAAATCCGATCATACTTCCTGAACCAGCAACAACAACTGTTGAAAAGGACCAAGAACTTCCATAAAAAACTCATCTACAAACAATTTACTGATATCTCAATTACAAAAGGCCCACATGCAGAACCTCTTAATTATACTCTACCGTTTTATGTTTCTTTACATCCTTACTCTTTCAAAATCGTAACATGTAGGGCTATCAAACTTACCAAGAGGTTGAAATATCCACAGATTATCCCAAGATCCTTAGTTTCCAATTTAACGAAGAAGGAAAGAATGCTTTGGTTTAAGAAGAAGAACCTGAATGTAGAACAGAAAGAAGAAAAGTCGTCTCAAGGTTTTCTTCTTACCATATATATATATACCCAATTCTCCTCAGTGGATCTTGACAGGTGTTACATGCATAAAGAAATTATCCCTTAATTGACCTACAAAAATTGAAAAAAATATGAAAGAGAATCTTGTGCCGATGCCAGTTGACCAGTCAATTCAATTGGCTTCTAATTAGATCTCGTTACAAACCTACTTTGCACAGTGTTCAAACAACTAGGGGTATTATACCTTGGCGGTGACTCGCGTATGCCGTAGTCTTAAAGACACTTTAGTCCCTTACAAATTTCTCATATACTTAGTAGGCGCTTCATGTTCAGCCAACACTTTGAGGCGTAACCTTCATTTGTCATACTCTTTCTTCAGTCAAAGAATACAATAAGATGAAATCCTTAGATACTTCTATGGACGGATACTTTATGCATCAACTTCAGTTCGCCAAAAGTTTGTAGATTACCGGATTACACTACCAAAACTCGCCAAAACATGTAATATCTACACGCCTTCTTTTTAGATCCGTCAAATTTGGGGTATGACATATTGTGCAAGTTAGGTTGTGCAATTATGCACCAAACCTTGTGGTGAGTGTTGGCTTGAAATAGGTACCAAATGGCCTAATTTGTGCCAAAAACATAGTCCATGTCGCGACGTCGGGCGATGGTCGTTGCGAAGAGCTCTAGATTTCAGGCCACGGTGTGACGAGGAACCTCGTCGTCACAATAAGCCAAGTCAGTATGTCACGTTGCAACGAGGAACTCCCTTACTTCGCGAGGATGACCTACAATTTTGAAAATGTTGCAATTTGATCCTTGTTCGATCTCGGGCTTACTTTAGAGCATGCATAGGCTCGTATAAGACCCGGGAAAGGTTATATATTATGATAATGATTTGGAATGTTTACGTATACCTGTATTATGATGTAAATTGAATGTTAAATATTTGTAGTTGTTTCGGCAACGACTATAGCATCTTGTAGCTTAGTCCCAGCGATCGGGTCAGGTGGGGGGGTGTTATAGCGTCACTGAAACTATTACCTTTCGTGACACATATATTATGAGTAAAAGGAAACGAAAAGAATAAAAATAGTCACATAATATATTTAGACTGTACAAGTCGGGTCAAGGGGTTAATAAGTGTTATATAAGAGTATAATAAAATATTAAAAACTAAATATTTTAAAAGAGGAGATACATGACAATTTTTTAAAACTATTTGTGGAATAAAAATATATTACCAATATATCAAATACGAACCGATAATATATTTAAAATTTAAAAATATGGATAGAATGGGTACCCATTAAATCGGTACTATCTCGAAGAAAAGCCAAAAGTGTGACGACGGCATTGTTAGGCTCTTGGCAAATCAGCTTGCAAACCCATATAAGGATCTCTCTACTTATAGCCAAAGAAATTGAGGTTTCATGATTATAAAATACTAAACAAAATTACATATATTTGCCAACCGAATGGACAGAGAACTGAAAGTGTGATGTAATTTGTGGTTGTGTGTATTTGGTGTTGCTTTGTTGGAATTATGTTTCTAGGTTTTTATTTCTTTCTTTGTCCATACAAACAAGTTAGTAGAAGTAAATATTAAGATTGAGATGGGAGTATTATATTCATATATGCTTTCCTATCTCTTCTTTCTATCCACATCTTTTTACCCAAGTATATCCAGAGGGAAAATTTTATACCCTTATTATTTACTAACAAAATTTTAAAGGAATACTCAATTATACCCATTTTATTTATCTAAATATTTTAAGAAAATTATTAAAAAAATGAAAAGAATATAATTATCTTTTACAACGATTTTTCAACCAATGAGATCATAAATTTATGTCTCAATCTGTGTAGATTCCTAATTTATAAAGTAAAAAAGTATTTTTCAAATGCTATTTAAAAGATAATAATAATGAAGTTGTCTAAATTGAGAGGTTTTCTTCAAGCCCAAGCCAAAAACAAGTCGGGTTTTTTTGAGTTAAATAGACCAAACCCTACACAAGTTTATATAATTGTATGGCCAATTTTAATTTAATTAGGTTAATTAATAGTTTTTTAAAGTTTATATTTAATATCATACTAAATTTAGGAATTATCTACTTAAATAGCGCTTTTTTGATAGAAAATTTTAAAGTGCCGTTTGCTGATCAATTGATTGAACCCTAAATACATTAAAAGACTTTTTCTCAACAAAATTTACCCATCAACGAGAGTTATTAGGTGATATAATAAAGAATCAGGTAATTAGGATATAAAAAAGGTATAATGACTTATTTAGTTCTCCAATTTTATAAAAAAAAAGTCATTTTAATAATTTATTTATTTTCTTTTGTCTGTTTTAGTCATTGAATTTGCATTGTTTATCGTGTCATCTCAAAATAGATAGAAAAATTAATGTTTATTAACTTTTTCATCCATTTTGGAGTAATTTGACAAACAATACAAATGTAAAAGTTAAAAATTAGATAAAGAGTTAAAATGATTTTTTAAAAAAAAATTGAAATAATTTATTATATATATATGATTATAAGAAACTTGGTTCAAACAAAGCATCTCCTCTGGTAAGATCTTTAAATTGTATATATAATATAAAAATTTGATTATGATAGATTCCATAATTAAATCTTAAAAATGGATGATAGTGATGAAAAGGTCATTGGAAAGGCTGAGCAGAAACTTCAAAAGGAAATATAAAGCATCCATTTGAGACACTAAGAAGCAGTGGTTGGTCGAATTCTCAAATATCTGCCGCCCAGTTCCAGTTTTTCTAATCAATTTGGAACATTAAAGCACACAAATTAAAATGGATTATATTTATATTAATAATATTTTTATTTAATTAAATCTTGAGAATTATGACCCATTTTTTGTTTTATTTTTCTGATTGTTCTAAAGCTTCTTTGTAAAATTCATATATAAACAGACCCTACTTGCTTGGCTGCTTCCTCTAATAACACTAGAACTTGGTAAAACTATCGTGAAGACCTCTGTATTAGAAATTAGATTACATTTTCCTCTATATTAAAAAAATGACAAATTAGTTCTAATCATTTTTGTTAAAAATATTATCATTTTTTCTGTTAAAAAATGATATGGTTGGTAGAATAACTAGCCAGTTGCTCGTGGTGTGCCACGTATATCTCATTCTAACATACATGAACTAGTTTTTAACATTCTGACATACATGGACTCGTTCTTTATGAAAGTTGATTGACAATTTTCATCAAATCAACTTTAAAACCCGAATTAAATCGCATCCATTGGACTATATTTCACAAATTAAACAAATTCAGAAGTAACACTAAATTTATTCTATTAAAAAAACCATGAAAAAATCAAACATAATAATATTGAGCACTTAACTTTCATCAAATCAACCCTAAAACTTAAATTAAACACTTAAAAGTTAACACAATCACCTTTGGATACCAAAATATATAATTTCTGTCAAATACAAATGCCACGTTGAACCAACAAAAAACACGAGTACCACATTATAATATGTCAAGGTATAAAATGATAATTTATTCATAACATAAAGAAACACAAATGCATATGAATTATAATATTTAATTAATTTAATTTATTTAGGCAACTCTCCACGATTGCCAAACCCCATCTCCATCTATCTATCTATATATAATAGCAACTCTTTAACCTTCTTGCATATCCTTCATCACATCTTTCTGGTAACGAAGAGAGTCAGAAGCCATATAAACACAAGGGAAAAAAGAAAACATGGTTTGTTCTGATTATATTTTAGGTTTAAACATCAGTTTTATTGTTAATATTCTCTATTAATATCTAATTAAGTATTTATGTTTTTAGGAGCTTGACAATGGAAGTGTTCAATATGATGA
This sequence comes from Gossypium turneri, assembly GCA_008044935.1. Classification (NCBI taxonomy): domain Eukaryota; kingdom Viridiplantae; phylum Streptophyta; class Magnoliopsida; order Malvales; family Malvaceae; genus Gossypium; species Gossypium turneri. Next base: position 5,764,945 of record CP032576.1, read on the forward strand.
GGTTGGTCTATTGGATTCTCAGTTTGATAACTTGTTATAATATTATCAGTTTCTGATTTGTTAAACAATAATTTTTTCAGGAATATATCTTGAATTCTCGAGGTTTAAAGCTATTTACATGCAAATGGATTCCGGTGAATGAAGAACCCAAAGGTTTAATCTTCATCTGCCATGGTTATGCCCTGGAGTGCAGCATCACCATGAGCTGTAAGTATATAATACGAGTATTTGAAGAAAAATGAAGAATGGAGATTTGTGATGAATATGATTGTTGTTGTTGAATTCAGCTACAGCAAATCGGTTGGTGAAAGCAGGATTTGCAGTTTATGGAATAGATTATGAAGGGCATGGGAAGTCATCTGGTTTGCAAGGCTATATCTCAAGTTTTAACAATGTTGTTGATGATTGCTCCAATTTTTTCACTCGAATATGTGGTAAATCTTTCACCTTCTCAATTCTTTTTGTTATAATAAACGTGGATCACAAATAAATAAGAAAAGAGAACTAAGAACACACAAATTTAACGTGAAAATTTTTTCGGGAAAAAACAACAGATAGAAGAAAAGAAATTCACTAAGGTTGAAAAACAAATAATACAAGAAGAGTTTCAACTACATATATTTAAGATTGAAAAACCCTGTTCTAATTAAAGTCAAATAGTGAAGTATAGTTCTATACGGACTTATGTGGTATGATCCGTACCATGGGGGCCTCACCCCGCACCCTCGATTGCAATCCCAGTCCAGTTTTGTACTTAATAAGAATCTATGGGGACGAGAGAATGACGGGATTCGAGTCACACAATTTAACAAAATTTGTACCTTACAGGTAATTTTTAAATGTAATTGCATGATTTAGGGTTGAAATCTTTAAACCATTAACCTTTCAATGTTAAGCTTATATGTGGTGATAATTATTCAACTTAATTATTATTCAACTTAATTATTACTTTCTAAACAAGAGTTTTGCATTTTTGGATTAATGTTTTCATTTTTAATTGTAATTTGCATGATTAAACACTGGGTTTAGAGAAAAAAGAGAACAAAAGGAAGATGAGAATTTTGCTAGGGGAATCACTGGGAGGAGCAGTGTTGTTGATGATACACAGGAACATGCCAGACTATTGGGATGGGGCAGTCCTTGCTGCCCCCATGTGTAAGGTAATTTTACTCTTTATTTGTTTTTGAATCCTTTACCAAATCATGACCTTTTTTTCATTTTGGTCCTATTTAAACATCCTTTTTAACGTGTTCCCATGTTTTTCTAATTAATTATTTCCTTTAAAAAAACTTAATTTTGTCATATAATAAATGGTGCCCATTGTAGGGTCTTGATTAGACTGTGGTCCAAAATTTTTGGGCAGCCGAATTTCATTTTTGGATACATCGATCTACAATTATGTGTGTATCATATCTCATATTTTTAAAATGTAAATAATATAAATATAAATATATTAAAATTTAAAATTTGTTCTATCATATGTAAATTTTAGCCCATAATTTATTTTTTATTGCATTTATATTATTTTTTGTGTTTTTATTGTTAATCTAATTCACATTATTTAAATAACTCATAAATTTTTTGTGGGTATCATATATTAATGAATGGGATTAATTGTACTTGTCTAGATTAAATTTGGCAGTAGGTGTAATTTTGCATAATTTATTAGAGTGATTCAATTTGTATTTTAAATTCAAGATATAGATTTTTTTGATGCGATAATTTTAAACAATTTATTGTAAACAAATAATAAAATTGAGACATTCAGTGGCGGAGCCAGCGGCTGACAGGGGCCCTGGCCTCCTCTAAAATGATTTTTTTTTATTTAGGTCCTTTATAGTTTATAAAATTTTAAATTAGTAATGATAAAATTGCACTTTGATCCCTCCCAAAAATGATAAAAATTTGATTTAATCCTTTAAAAAATATAAAAAATATAGACTATTAAAATAGTGAAATTACATTTTTACTATCGTAAAAATATAAATATTAATTAACAAAATTTTTGTATCCACAGATTGCAGATGAAATGAAGCCACATCCTTTAGTGATAAGTGTTTTGAAAAAGCTTTGCAATTTTATTCCAACTTGGAGAATGATTCCAGGTCCAGATGTCATTGATACTGGTTGCAAAATGTCTGAGATAAGGGCACAGGTATTTACTAACGCTTTCCGAGTCAATATATATAGACACAACTCAGTTTTACCGTCGCTTTGAGTTTGATATTCGCATACAATGTATAGCAATAATCATGTCTAGTTCTAGTAAGAGGATATATAGTAATAATCATGTCTGGTATACTGATGGAGGATATCGTCACTAAAGCTAGATGGAGTTAGTATAATTATACGTTTAATTATATTTTAAAAAAATAGGATTCTAGATTTTACGAATAAGTGTTCGTTGCACTCTCAAGAAGAGAACTCAAATTCAACTCCTAAAGATAGTGTTGATGGAAAGAGCAACTATGGACCCAAAAGGATTTATCTTTATGAATCGTAAAATGAACATGAAAAGCATCTTAATTATACTAATATATATATGATATAGATGATGTGAAAGTAACTATCACACAACACTTTGTGATAGCATTAGTGACAGCTTGTATAGGTACATTTTCGTCAGTATAGGTCTATACGGACAATGGTTTAAATATTTTATATTGTTTGCTAAGGTTAATTAATTCCAGATTAGAGGAAATCCATATTGCTACAAAGGTCGTCCTCGTTTAAATACAGGCCTGGAACTTCTAAAGATGAGCATTGAGGTTGAACAAAGGCTTAATGAGGTATTAATAAATATTTTTTTATATAGATTTAACTTTTAATTCAATTTTATTAATTTTATTGAACAAAATATATGACAGTTTCTTAATTCCAGGTTTCATTACCATTTATAATTCTTCAAGGAGAAGATGATAAAGTAACAGATAAAGCTGTAAGCCAACAACTATACGATGTGGCATCGATTTCAGACAAGACATTGAAGCTATATCCCGGAATGTGGCATGGCCTGTTATATGGTGAAACACCAGAGAACACCGAAATTGTGTTTTCAGACATTATCGACTGGTTAAACCAAAGGTTTGAATTAAGAAATTCAAGGTTAGAGAGGGAGTTGAAGCATCAAAATGATGAGATTTTTATTTCCAAAGACATTTTCTAAGCACACTCAAAACCTATCGTATATCTAAATAGTAGATATCAATGTAATAATGGCATCCAATTTATCACAATTATAATATAATAAATGCAATTGCAACCATTATAATTATCTGTATCACAATTATAATATAATAAATGAAAATTTGGTGCTCAAAAGATGTTCATTTGTAGAATCTATTCGTACTCGAAATTTTGGGAAGTAAGTGGCGAGCCTTTATTTGGGTAGTTTCCTTTAAACGTAATGTGTGTTTTTGATGTGGAAATATCCTTATTATGTATGTGAGTATTAACCCGTTAATTTTATAACATTAAAATATTTTTGGAATCGAACTTCTACCTGGCCCAATCCATAGACACCTCTACTTTTTTTTTCTAAAAAACAAAACCTTATTGATTCTAACATTGTTTGGAATGTATATTCCATTCAAGCTTAAAAAAAAAGAAAGAAAAGAAAAGACAACAATGCATATTCCATAAAATAGGACAATCTTCTTCTTGGGAAGCTAGTTTTGTCTGGTTGTTTTTGTCACATTTAGATATGACTTTTTTTTTTCATATGATATTGAAAATATTAATTTAAATATGATACTGATATATTATATGATATGAATTATTAATATGTTAAAATTTATAAATATATAACTTTGAATAAGAATATGGTACGAAACCATTACATTGATACAAACATATGAATTATTAGGTTTAGTTATAATTTAATTGAATTTTTGTTTGTACATAAGTATTAATCTCTCAGATTTTAAATTAATTTTTGTAATTAAATTCTAAAAGTTTTAATATTATATTAATCAAATCTTTTCATTAATATAATTATTGATTTAGACATTAAATATTAATTCGGACTTATTTGGAGGTTTTTTTTTGACAATTTTCTAATTGGAGAATCTTGTTTAATATAATTGAACCTTTGGGCCATGTACTTGATTTTCAGGCCCATTTTAATTATTGAAGTTTTTGGGTTTTTGAGTATTTTATTATTAAAATTCTTATATATATATATATTGTTTTATTATTAAAAAATCAATCAAACATTTATTATTTGATGTAATTACTGTTTACTTAATAAAAGAAATTTAGAACAATCGTAAAAGAAAAAAAAAATGAAAAAGCAATTGTAGCAACGCACTATTTAGGTGTCTGCAACACTTTTCTGCGTCGCGACTTAGTTTTGTAGGGTCGTGATAGAGTACGATACTAGAGGTCACCTTCTTACAAGATCATGGCAAGGTAAAGGGTCTAAGGGGACAGTGTATTTAGAAAAAAAAGGAAAGTCCCAACTTTAAACGTTTTAATGCCTTTTGGCATTTTGGCTCAAAAAAATGTCTCTTAGTATTCGATTAAAAACAATGTTTCTCAATATTCTTTTAAAAAAATGTTACATGGTAGTATTCCTATTAAATCAGTTTTACATTTTTATAGGGGTGGACAAAACAATTGTTAGACTATTTCATTAGATAAGGTATTCTTTATAGGGCTGCGCCTACGACCCCAAGTCGAACGTCGGTAAGTGTAAGTGGGTCACTTTTGTAACCCTTTTTCTTTGTAAATGCTTTTCAAAATAATAAAGTCTTTTTCCTTCTAAAGGAAGGAGAGGTAGATCAGGTGTATTTGCTATGCCTTATGGGATTGCAATGTGGCTAGAGATTAATTTGTGGCTTGCTTATCTTTAAATAGACTATTGAGATTCTTGGTTGATTTGAGTGGAAGCTTCTATCAAAGTGTCGCATGGTTTAACAAATGAGAGAACAACATTCAGTTCGTGACATGTGGTATTAGAGTCAAGTTGCGTTGTGCTTAGTTGAGCATATTCAATGATGGTTACTACTTAAGGTGGAGAGTCAGAGGACCACACTAAAATTGAAGAGCTTGAGACTGCAGTGGTTGCTTTAAAAGCACATATGGTCATGAGTTACTAGATGAGAGAAATTGAGATAGCCTAAAAATAGCTATCTAATGCTGTGAATAGCTTGGGTGAGAAAAGGGATCGCATTGGCATCATTAAACATGGGAATGAGGAAGTGATAAGCAACCTATGTGATGAGGCAAAGGATGTTACAAGCGTCACTAAATAGGGACTTGAGGAGCTTGAGGCTCAAGTGAATGTGCTTCAAATGGTCGTGAGACGGACGAGTTATTGCACAATAGCCAAAGGTAAGCGCGCCATGTAACAACCTGAAATTGGGTCTAGTCGAAACAGTGGTTTTGGGACCACAAATGTAATATTTTGAAAATTTCTACAGTAAGATATTATTCTTGGTATAGTAAAATAAGGAAATAAAGTGATAAAAAGGGTAATATTGAGTTATGTCAACATTGGGAAGTATATTATGACATATTAATTCAAGAAAGGATTAAATCACAAAAGTGAGAAAAGTTTTGTGGGTCAAGAGTAAATATTGAAAATTTGAGGGGTTAAAGTGTAAATACAAAAAAGTTGAAGGACCAAAGGTGTAAATATTTTAAGGGTGGAATGATCTAGAAACTAAGAAAAATAGATGGATTAGGACCAAATTGAAAAATATGAAGAATTTTGAGGGACTAAATCGTAATTTTACCAAATTAAGTGATGACTCAAGGATGAAATTTTAAAAGATCATAAAGCGCAAAATGGTCGTTTAGAAGAGAGAGAAATCTAGAAGATAATGATGATGTTGAAGATATTTTAGATTAAATAAATAAATAAATATTAGTTTATTAATATTTTATTATTTTATTATTTTATTGTTTAGTATATATATGTGGAAAAAAAAAAAAAAAAAAACCAACCAACCCATCATCTTCCATGCATCCAACGTGAGGAGAAGAGAGAAAGAAAGAAAGTTTTGCTTTCTTTCCAATTTGGTCCCTCCTTCAAAAAATTACCATTTTCACCTAAAAATCAAAAGAATTTCCATATCCATCAAGAGAGAAAGATAACAAGGAGACTATGGGGAGCTAGAATATCAAGTTAGATTCAAGAAATAGAGGCTGGAGGAGAGAGAAAATCAAGTTAAGATTGAAATCAATTGAGCAAGGTAAGAGCATCAAGATTTCAATATATTTTTGAGTTTGATATTATTGAAAAAGTATGAAATTGATGTTAATGTAGGGTTGTATTATATAAGGTTTTATGTTCTTGATATGTTAGTGAAGAGAAAATAAGAGAAAGTGATGAGAAATGGTGTAAAGAAGGAAAATAAGAGTGTTATAAACTTAGTAATCAATATTTTGCACTAAAACAGTTTTGGACAGTAGCAGTAGGTTAACTTTGAAAAATCACCATAAATTGTGAAAATCTAATTAGAGGATGAATAAAATATGAAATTAAATCTTATTGAGTCTAGTTTCTTATAGAAGAAACGGTGTGAGCAATAGAATTGTAAATCATGAGATAAATTTTGTGAGACAAGGTCAGAATGATTTCGGGTTCCCCTGTACTGACTTTGGAAAATCATAAAAAATTGGAGAAAAATAATTATAGGCCTGAATTTATATGTTTAAATCCTTAATGAGTATATTTTCAATATAAGCAAACAGAAACATCATTAGAATTCTGTATGAGGAGATAATTAATTTTTAGTGAAGAAGGGTCGGAACTGTTAGACAGCAGAATAGGGATGATTTTAAAGAATAAAATGTACTTATTGGCTAAGCCAAAAATTATGAAAATTTCATGGTAAGAACATATGTGAGTCTAGTTTCAGATAAAATTTACGGATCTTAATTTGGAGTTTTGTATCTCAAGATATAAATAATTTAGTGACTATGACTCAAGTGGACAGCTTTGAATGAATATATATAAGTAAATGGTGAAATTATAGATAATGTTACCTATAAGCATGTTATTTACATTAAGGATGTGGAATGGAGAGGAGGAGGAGGAAAATATATGATTATTTAACTAGCATGAGTTTTCATTAAAAATGACCAATTTACATGTTTTAGGTTCAGGGACTAAATTGAACAAATGTGAAACTTTAAGGGTAAATTTGTAAAAATGTCAAAAAGTGACCAAATTGCATGAAATGAATTGGTTATTTATCTAAATTACAAAATTGAATGAAATTTAGAACAATATTGGGTGGAAATATGAGAAAAATAGAAAATTTTCAAAATGTCCCTGAATTTTGGTAATTCTGCAATTTAGTCCGGTGAGCTCATATGAGCTATATTCTATATAATTTTAATTGAATTGAATGCTATTTGGTAATGAATATTATATATATGTGTGTGTGTTTTATTATTGGAATCGAATTATTATTGGTAATATGTATAATTATTTGATGCATTTAAATGATTATCGGAAACTCGATTGTGGTTGGTAGGAAATGTTGCATTATTTATATTGTGAAGAATTATAAAAGCATGTTAATAATTTGAAAGTTTTAATAATTAATGGAATTTTATAACTCGGTTCAATACGTTTACAAGTGTATGTGTTCTGGTAATGCCTCGTACCCTATTTCGGTGTTGAATATGGGTAAGGGGTGTTACATTTAGTGGTATCAGAGCTACGGTTTAATCGGTTCTCGGACCGAACGTAGCATATGTGAAGTCTAAAAATACATGCCATGTTATTACTTGTGATAGTGTGATATCTTCGGGCTCTAACAAAATTTTTTTGAAAGAGAGATGATTTTCAATCGAGCTATTTTTGATAATGCTGAATACAATATTGAGATAAATGAAATATGCTCATGTTATGTTGGAATTTGGAAAGGTAAGAATAGAAATTCGTGATAAAAAAAATTATGTTGTGATAAGCTCTTCCAAGTATATTGGTGATCATATGATGCTATGTGCTTAACATATTTGATTAAGTGAATATAGTAAGTGAATTTACTTAAATAAACGGAATGTGTGTTTATATACATTTGCTTGAATAAGTGAGAATTGTGGACTACTATAGTTACGAAAATGGGTCGGCTAGGCCTAAAATGAAAGGAAATTGAATAAAAAAATTATTTTACGAGCATAGGGGCAAAATCATAATTTTGTGAAACTCTAGGGGAAAAATGTAATTTTGCCAAAGTGTGATTTTTGGACTGGATTGAATAATGTGAGTGTTAAATAAATTAAATGTGTTATTATAAGCCAAGAAAGACGAGGAATTGACTTTGATTAGTGAAAAAGAAAAGTGAGAAAAAGTGAGGAATTTCCCGGTTGAACCTTCAGAATAAAAAGGGATACGAATGAAGTGACAGAAATGATCACATGTGTGGCACGGACTGTGTGAAGGCCACTATGTAAAGGTGAAAGTGATGGTCACGTGTGTAGTACTATGTGCAGGCTACTAAGTGTACCAGAATGATAGGTCGCATGTGTAGTACTATGTGCAGGCTACTATGCATACCGGATAGCTTCGATCACGTGTGTAGTACTATGTGCAGGCTACTACGTGTATCAGAAAGTGATGGTCACTTGTGTAGTACTATGTGCAGGCTACTATTCGTACCGGATAGCTTCAATCACGTGTGTAGTACTATGTGCAGGCTACTACGTGTATCGAAAAGTGATGGTCACATGTGTAGTACTATGTGCAGGCTACTATGTGAACCGGTATCACTGAATATAAGGTGGTTGCTAAGTGCTGATTCCACCGTATTTTAAATGTGAAGGGGGTTGCTAAGTGCTGATTCCCCCAAGGGGTTGCTAAGTGCTGATTTCCCGATTCATTGGTGGTTGCTAAGTGCTCATTCCACCGTATTTTAAATGTGAAGGGGGTTGCTAAGTGCTGATTCCCCAAGGGGTTGCTAAGTGCTGATTCCCCGATTCATTGGTGGTTGCTAAGTGCTGAATCCACCGATAACGGATAACATTCCGAGTGTTCAACGAGGAAATTGGAAAGGTGAATATATATATATATATATGGTGGACAAGATTATGTGAGGAATATTTGGGTTTGATACTTTGTCAACCATGTGTAAGATGGGAGGAAATATCAAAACTACAAAAGAGCAAATTTAAATACAAAACTGTTTTGAACAACAACAGTGAGGCAAATTTGAAAATTCACCATAAATAGTGAAAAATGAGTTAAATGATGAATAATATATGAAATTAAAGCTGAATGAGTCTATTTTCATATGGAAGAAAAATGGGAAGCAACAGAGTTATATATTTGGGGATATTTTAATTTTATTGAGATAGGGTTAAATTGATTTCAAAATCCCCTATTCCAAATTTGGAAAATCACCAAAAATTGTACAAAAATAATTATGGCTTGAAATTTACATGCTTGAATTCCTTAATGAGTCTATTTTTAAGGGAAAGAAATGAGAACATTGTTTTAATTCTGTACTAGGAGTTAAGTAAATTTTAGTAAGGAGAGGTTAGAACTGTCGAGCAATGAAACAGGGGAATCTTTAGAGAATAAACTGTACTAATTGGCTAAACTAAAAATTCTGAAAATTTTATGGTGGAGAGGTATATGAGTCTAGTTTCGGGAAAAATTTACGGAATTCAATTTGAAGCCCTATAACACCAGATAAAAATAAATTTGTTACCATGACGCAGAAAATCAGCTTGCTGGAAATTGAATTGGAAGATTAAATTGAGTAGAATGCAGGAATGAGTACTTTCGGTAAGTGATATGTGATTCTGTATAGGACCATAGCTAGGCTATGGCATCGGTATATGATATGTGATTACATGTAAGACCATAGTTGGACTATGGCATCAAGAAAACGAGGTACTCAATTCCGTAAGACATTCTCTAATTTGACAAATTGTGGTAAGTGTTAAGCAAATTTTACGTGATAAACCATATTGAACAGTGAAATTGAACTCAATTTTTAAAGAAATATCAGATTGTTAGTGAATGGAATAATGTGAGGTCCGTGATAACAAAATTAGTGAGAGAAATGATAATTAAGTGGTAAAGATGCCTATATGTGACGATCACAATCAAAATGAATACGATAATTTTTTTGGATATTCTATATATATATATTCTTTTATCCTCAGAGATATGTGTATAATTGTTCAGTTTCTAATAGAGTTCTTATGTTATGAGAATGTTAGCTAATTATAATGTCAGACGAAAGCTCTATTGGATGGCCGGTTTGTGATCGGTTATTGTTCTGTTTTGCATGCATATTTAAAAAGTGTATTGTTTTGCTACGATGAAATTCCAGAGCTAAAATGTGGTGATTCTGGTGATTTGCATGCTAAAAGAATGTTGAAAAATAGTGTGTTTGAGATATATTCTCAACATGAAGAAAAGAGTATTTTGATATGTTAATGTTCGATAGTTGAAATCAACTCAATTGTTTTATTAGAGTGAACAGATTTATCGAGATATGATTTGAGTTGTATGTATTTAAGCATGCGTATTCACGAGTATAAAGACGGATAGTCAAAATGAAAAATCTATATTTCAGAAAGTATGATATAGAGATATATTTATTGGAAAGAGATATATGAGATTAAATCGATTAGTGATTCTGGAAAGTTAGTGAAAGTGTTTTATGAGAGTTACAAGTAACTTCTCTTGGTAAGATTTTCGGGGACGAAAATCCCTAAGGGGGGGAGAGTTGTAACAACCTGAAATTGGGCCTAGTCGGAACAGTGGTTTTGGGACCACAAATGTAATATTTTGAAAATTTCTACAGTAAGATATTATTCTTGGTATAGTAAAAATAAGGAAATAAAGTGATAAAAAGGGTAATATTGAGTTATGTCAACATTGGGAAGTATATTATGACATATTAATTCAAGAAAGGATTAAATCGCAAAGTGAGAAAAGTTTTGTGGGTCAAGAGTAAATATTGAAAATTTGAGGGGTTAAAGTGTAAATACAAAAAAGTTGAAGGACCAAAGGTGTAAATATTTTAAGGGTGGAATGATCTAGAAACTAAGAAAAATGGATGGATTAGGACCAAATTGAAAAATGTGAAGAATTTTAAGGGACTAAATCGTAATTTTACCAAATTAAGTGATGACTCAAGGATGGAATTTTAAAAGATCATAAAGGGCAAAATGGTCATTTAGAAGAGAGAGAAATCTAGAAGATAATGATGATGTTGGAGATATTTTAGATTAAATAAATAAATAAATATTAGTTTATTAATATTTTATTATTTTATTATTTTATTGTTTAGTATATATATGTGGAAAGAAAAAAAAAAAAAACCAACCAACCCATCATCTTCCATGCATCCAACGTGAGGAGAAGAGAGAAAGAAAGAAAGTTTTGCTTTCTTTACAAAAAATTACCATTTTCACCTAAAAATCAAAAGAATTTCCATATCCATCAAGAGTGAAAGATAACAAGGAGACTATGGGGAGCTAGAATATCAAGTTAGATTCAAGAAATAGAGGCTGGAGGAGAGAGAAAATCAAGTTAAAGATTGAAATCAATTGAGCAAGGTAAGAGCATCAAGATTTCAATATATTTTTGAGTTTGATATTATTGAAAAAGTATGAAATTGATGTTAATGTAGGGTTGTATTATATAAGGTTTTATGTTCTTGATATGTTAGTGAAGAGAAAATAAGAGAAAGTGATGAGAAATGGTGTAAAGAAGGAAAATAAGAGTGTTATAAACTTAGTAATCAATATTTTGCACTAAAACAGTTTTGGACAGTAGCAGTAGGTTAACTTTGAAAAATCACCATAAATTGTGAAAATATAATTAGAGGATGAATAAAATATGAAATTAAATCTTATTGAGTCTAGTTTCTTATAGAAGAAACGGTGTGAGCAATAGAATTGTAAATCATGAGATATAATAAATTTTGTGAGACAAGGTCAGAATGATTTCGGGTTCCCCTGTACTGACTTTGGAAAATCATAAAAAATTGGAGAAAAATAATTAGAGGCTTAAATTTATATGTTTAAATCCTTAATGAGTCTATTTTCAATATAAACAAACAGAAACATCATTAGAATTCTGTACGAGGAGATAATTAATTTTTAGTGAAGAAGGGTCGGAACTATTAGACAGCAGAATAGGGATGACTTTAAAGAATAAAATATACTTATTGGCTAAGCAAAAAATTCTGAAAATTTTATGGTAAGAACATATATGAGTCTAGTTTTAGATAAAATTTATGGATATTAATTTGGAGTTCTGCATCTCAAGATATAAATAATTTAGTGACTACGACTCAAGTGGACAGCTTTGAATGAATATATATAAGTAAATGGTGAAATTATAGATAATGTTACCTATAAGCATGTTATTTACATTAAGGATGTGGAATGGAGAGGAGGAGGAGGAAAATATATGATTATTTAAATAGCATGAGTTTTCATTAAAAATGACCAATTTACATGTTTTAGGTTCAGGGACTAAATTGAACAAATGTGAAACTTTAAGGGTAAATTTGTAAAAATGTCAAAAAGTGACCAAATTGCATGAAATGAATTGGTTATTTCTCTAAATTACAAAATTGAATGAAATATAGAACAATATTGGGTGGAAATATGAGAAAAATAGAAAATTTCCAAAATGTCCCTGAATTTTGGTAATTCTGCAATTTAGTCCGGTGAGCTCATATGAGCTATATTCTATATAATTTTAATTGAAGTGAATGCTATTTGGTAATGAATATTATATATATGTGTGTGTGTTTTATTATTGGAATCGAATTATTATTGGTAATATGTATAATTATTTGATGCATTTAAATGATTATCGGAAGCTCGTTGTGGTTGGTAGGAAATGTTGCATTATTTATATTGTGAAGAATTGTAAAAGCATGTTAATAATTTGAAAGTTTTAATAATTAATGGAATTTTATAACTCGGTTCAATACGTTTACAAGTGTATGTGTTCTGGTAATGCCTCGTACCCTATTTCGGTGTCGAATATGGGTAAGGGGTGTTACACGCCAAGGTGCCAGAACTGTGAAATCAAAATTTTCTTGTTCGGTATGAAGCAATATTTCAAGGTTGTATACACTAACTAAGACGACAACAAGGTGGTCATGGCTGTAATGTATCTTGCGGGTGCTGCAAAGTTGTGGTGGTGTTCAAAATTTGTAAATGATGAACGCCCTATCAAAACTTGAAGCAATATAAAGTATGTTGAGAATTAATTCAAAATAACAGATTAGTGGGATGTTTAGAAAATCTTGGTAGTATCTTGGTAGTTTCAGAATTTTTAGTTTGGTCAAATAAGTTGTTAGCTATTTTTGTGTCAAGTTAGTTTCTATGTAAGCCTATAAATATAGGCATTTATGCTTTGTTTTTATGTATTCAGAATCCATTAATGAGTGAGCAACTTTCCTACACATTATTTTATCTCTTTCACGTTTATTTCTCCAACAAGTCTGGCATCGGAGCCAGGTTGGATCCTTTAAGCAATTGAGTGAAAGTGAGGTTTTGGTCCATTAGGGATTTGAGAGAAACACTTTGTTTGGGGTCTTTGGTAAACATGAGAGAAGAGAGTGAGTGTTTTTGGAATGACATCAGCTGGTTTTTCTTCCTCTCAACCACTCATGCCCATTTTCAATGGTGAGAAATATGAGTGGTGGAGCATCAAGGTGAGGACATTGCTTAGATCGCAAGAGCTATGGGACTTGGTGGAGTACGGGTTCGTTGACATAGTTGAACCTGATGAAGAAGAAGATAGGAGGTTGAAAGAAGTCAGGAAAAATGATGTAAGGCATTGTTCATTATCCAACAAGCAGTTCATGACTCTATTTTTTCTCGAATTGCAGCAGCAACCACATCGAGTGAAGCATGGTCAATCTTGCAAAAAGAGTATCAAGGTGATTCAAAAGTCATACTGGTGAAATTACAATCACTACGACGTGATTTTGAGACCTTGATGATGAAGAATGGTGAATCAATTACTGATTTTTTGTCACGAACAAGGACAACAGTCGGTCAATTGCGCTTCTACGGCGAGAAAACTTCAGATGAGACAATTGTAGCGAAAGTCTTGCGAAGCTTGACGACAAAATTTGATCATGTTGTGGCTGCTATAGAAAAGTCTAAAGATCTGTCAGTTCTTTCTGTTGATAAACTGATAGGTTCTCTTCAATCTCATGAGGCGAGAATCAATAGATCAACAAAAAAGAGTGAAGAGAAGAGTGAAGAGAAGGCATTTCAAGTGAAAGGAAACAATAACCATACAAATGGAGGTCGAGGAAGAGGAGGATTTCGTGGAGGTCATGGTAGTGGTTATGGCAGAAGCAGAGGCAGAGGAAGGTATGATGGACAAAGGCAACCGAATGAGCAAGGTAACACAAAAATGGCATTCAATGTTACCATTGTATTAGATATGGGCATGTAAGAGCTGATTGCTGGTATAAAGACCAAAAAATAAATTTTGCATCAGAAAATAAGAAAGAAAACAAGCTTTTTATGGCTTGTATTGATACTAACCATAAACCAAGTGATTTGTGGTTTGTGGACAGCGGTTGTTCGAATCACATGACGGGCACCAAATCCTTGTTCAAGGAGCTTGACGAGTCACAAAAGATAAAGGTGCAGCTTGGGAACAAAATGGAGATGCAAGTTGAAGGAAAAGGCACTGTGGAAATCGTTAATAGCCATGGAGAAGGAAAAATGTTGGACAATGTTCAGTTTGTTCCTGATTTAGGATACAATTTATTGAGTGTTGGACAACTAATGGCTGGTAGATATGCTGTCGTATTTGATGATGATGTATGTATCATCAAAAACAAAAAATCAGGCAAACAAGTCTATGTCAACATGACACCAAATAAGATGTTCCCGTTGGACGTTTCAAATATGGAGAACTTTGTTCTTGCTGCAAGTGCAAAGGATGACTTGAAGCTATGGCATTTGAGGTATGGTCATCTCAATATTAAAGGCCTAAAATTATTGAGTGATAAAGGTATGGTTCTTGGACTACCGAAAATTGGCTCTCTTGATTTATGTGAGGGGGCATTTATGGAAAGCAAACTAGGAAGCCATTTCCTGTTGGAAAAGCATGGTGAGCTACTGAATGCTTAGAATTGATTCATGCTGATCTATGTGGTCCTATGCAAACCGAGTGCTTGGGTGGGAGCCGTTACTTTTTGCTGTTTACTGATTATTTTGCATGAGCTGGGTGTATTTTTTAGAAAACAAGTCAGAAACTTTTGAAAAGTTTCAAAAATTCAAGGTTATAGTGGAGAATCAAAGTGGCTGCCATATCAAAGTTCTTCTCACAGATCGAGGTGGAGAGTTCGTGTCCAAAGAGTTCAATCTGTTTTGTGAGGACAGTGGCATCCATAGGGAGTTAACAATTCCTTACACTCCTGAGCAGAATGGTGTCGCTGAGCGGAAGAACCGAACTATTGTGGAGATGGCGAGAAGCATGTTACAAGCGAAGGGCTCTCAAATTAGTTCTGGGCGGAAGCTGTGGCAACATCTGTCTATCTACTGAATCTCTCACTAACAAGGGCTGTCATGAACAAAACTCCATATGAAGCTGGGTGTGGTAGGAAACCCAATGTAAGTTATTTAAGAATTTTTGGGTGTGTTGCATATGCTTTGGTAAATTCTCATGCTCATAAAAAGCTTGATGAAAAGTCTGAAAAATGTATTTTCATTGGTTATTGTACTCAATCCAAAGCATATAGATTGTATAACCCTCATAGTAGAAAATTTACAAGTAGAAGAGATGTAGTGTTTGATGAAAATGCAAGCTGAGATATGACTGTAGAGCAGGTACAACAGGAGATTTCTTTTCCCATTGAAGATTATATAGATAAAAAAGAGGAGTCTGCACCAGCAATATCTACAACACTTGAAGAATCTTCTAACGAGCCAATTCCACTAAGGAGATCAACAAGGGTCAAAAAGCCGAATCTGAAATATGCTGATGACACTTATGCATCCTGTCAATTTGCGCTAGCCGTTTCAGATCCTCTATATTATGAAGAAGCTACTGATAATGAAGAATGGAAAAAGGCAATGATGGAGGACATACAATTCATCGAAAAGAATAGAACTTGGGAGATGGCCGACTTGCCGGAAGATAAAAATGCAATTGGTTTGAAGTGGGTGTTCAAGACAAAATTCGATGCAGATGGAAGCATCCAAAAGTACAAAGCTCGTATTGTAGCGAAAGGTTATGCACAGTAATATGGTATTGATTTTGAAGAAACTTTCTCTCCAGTAGCTCAGTTCAAAACGGTGAGGCTTGTTCTAGCAATGGCTGCACAATTGCAATGGCCTGTTTACCAATTTGATGTCAAATCAACGTTCCTTAATAGAGATCTACAAGAGGAGGTTTATGTAACACAACCAGAAGGTTTCATAGAGAAGGGAAACGAAACAAAGGTGTCGAAACCACTTTTTAAAATAAAAAAATTAGTTGTCGACTTTAAAAACGAAAATTGGAGTCACCACCGATCCTTGATTGAAGTGTGATCGACTCACCTTAAAAATAATTTTGGTCTGCGCAATTTGAGAAAATAGGTTCGGGAGTCAGTTACGCACGAGGAAGGGTTAGCACCCTCGTAAAGCCCAAAACTGGTACCAAATTGATTATTTAATGTCTTAGTGTCGAAGGTTAAAAAGATTTTAAAGTCAATTCGAATGATGAAATTTGAAAAAGGATAATCAATTGTTCAAGTCATGTAAAGAAATCGAGTCCCAATACGTTAGGGTACAATTCCTCATATTCCCCGAATTTTGAATATCACTTTTATTTTATGTGAAAATCTTCATTTTGAGAAAGTAACATGCCGCACCCAATGCGTTAGGACACAACAAGTTAAGTTCCCAAAAATGATTTTTATACTCATGCATTTTGAATAAAGAATATCCTCGGTTATTTAAGATTAACAAAGAAAATCGGAACCCAATACGTTAGGGCTCAATTTCCCTCGAAAATCCCAAACTTCGAATATTGCTTTTATTAAAAAAAAACCTTTGAATCAAGAAAATAACTTTGATGTATGGTTAAAACCAAACTATATTTTCAAAAAGAGTATGTTAAAAAATTAATGTACAATATGATACAAATACTTTAATTTAAAATATATATGTACATGTATTTACAAAATATATATACAAGCACAACATACAAGTAAATTTGAGAATATATAAGGATACATATAAAAAGATGGAATGAAACACATCAATCAAAAAAACTAATAAAAAATGCATGTATGTATTTGAATATCGTGAAAATAAAAAGTATGCATATGCGTATATTTATAAAAATGAAAATGTGTAAGTGTATCGGTAAATCATGAAAATTCACAGTCGTAAATGTTTAAATATATGTATACGTACAATATATATAAAATAATAGAATATGTAAAATAATAAAATATTGATAATGATTTTTGAAAACCGGGTACACAAATATATTAAAAACGTGCACATGATATAAAACATATATGTATATAAAAGTTAAGAAATAAAAATAAAAACATACATACAGGTATTTATAAAAGTTTAGAAATATACATATACTATAAAAATGCGTATAAATATTATATAAAATGTGGGAAATATATTTACAATAATTTTAAATAGTGCATGCATATATATATTATAAAAAAATATGTTTGTATGTACATAAAAAAAAGAATAATAATAATAGTAAGGAGAAAATGAATTTAAAAAACAACAAATTGCAAAAAAAAAAAAGACCAAATAGTATAAACACTAAAATAACAAGAAAGAAATGAAATTTAAGCAAAATAATAGGCCAAATCGTGATACGCGAATTACATGGAGGGCCAAATTGGAAATAATCCGCCTCCCCAAAATGGTGTGCAGCGATATGGGCTGAAATGAACAAAGGTAGAAACATACGAGCCAAATTAAGAAAAAAAGGGTTTATTTAAAACGCGTTGCAAAAAGAAGGGCCTAAATGCGTAAATTCCCCATTCAGGGCCAGAACACGCGGACCCTGCTTGCGGGTCAGGTCAACGCGCAGATCTGGCCCTTTCAAAACGGCGCCATTTTGGCTTTCTTTAAATTAAACAAAAAAAATCAAAATCATTCTATTCCTTTTCTTTTTTTAAAAAAGTGGCTCTGCTAGGGTTTCTTTTAACCCTCTCTTTGCGCCGCCATTCAACCGCGCCGAGGCTCTGATCGCGACGGAGGTGGCACCGATTCAACAACTCCGGTGAAAGAGGTAAGTTCCCCTTCTCTTTTTTACAGTGAAATAAATAAAAAAGAAAAAACAAAAAATAAAAATAAAACTGTGAATGACGAACACGAAGTAAAACGGAAAAAAAAAGATCACCTTTTATTTTCAAGAAAAGATTTTTGTATCTATTTCGTCTCCCTTTTTTTTTAACCCCTCCATTGATACAATCATCATTCGGTTTTATAGCCGAATCTTAGAGAAATAGTAATAAAAATAATAAAAAAATCCCCTGATTCTTGCTATATTTTTTGCTATCTATTGTTTGTAATCTGTTACAGATTCGTAGGAGACGTGTACTGCGTGTGCGATGTTTGCGATGGTGCGTGAGGGAGAGCCAACGTGCAGAACACTGCGTCGTTGGGGCGAGGCGGCTGCGGCGCTAAACTTGCTGCTACTAGGTTTTCTGCAGGCTTGTTTTGTATTTTGGGCTAGGGTCTGTATTGGTCTAGGGTAATTAGGATTTTGGGCTGTTAATTGGGCCTGTTTTGGCCGGGCAATTTGGGCTTTTACAGCTGCCCCTCTTTGCTCATTGTCGTGTAACGGGAATAGAGCAAAGACTAAGAAAGACCAATCTTGCCCGGTCATACTGGACCTTGGCGCTTTTCTTCTTCAAGTAGCATCATTCCAACCTACTGCATCTTCAGAGGTATAGGAACTAGTGCTTCGATCCACTCCTCTGCAATGTCAGGGAGATAGGATTTGTACCTTGTAGCTTCTCAAAAGAATAAAATTTGCTATCTTTAGTCTGCTCCACTGCAACTTTAGGGAGATAAGACTTGTAGCTTCAACTTATTCTGCTGCAACTTTAAAGATAAGTCTGATGCGATCTACTCTACTGCAACTTCAGAGAGATAAGATCCATCATTTTAATCCGCTCCACTACAACTTCAGGGAGATAGGATTGGTTTTAATCTGCTCCACTGTAATCTCAAGGAGATAAGATATCTGGCTTCAATCTGCTCCACTGTAACCTCAGGGAAATAAGATTCTCCATTTTCAATTAGGAATTCTTCGGTCTATTCCCGCTGTAATTTTAGGGAGATCAGACCTGATGCGATCTACTCTACTGTAACTTCAGAGAGATAAGATCCTTTTAATCCACTCCACTGTAATATTCGGGAAATAGGGTAGCCAGCTTCAATGTACTCCACTGTAACCACAGGGAGGTAAAATCCACTATCTTTGATCAGCTCCACTACTGCTTAGAGAGACAATATCTAAAATCTTCAATCTATTCCACTGCTGCCCAAGGAAGTAGAATTACTAGCTTCAATGTACTCCACTGTAACCACAGGGAGGTAAAATCCGCCATCTTTGATCTGCTCTACTACTGCTTAGGGAGACAAGATCTAAAATCTTCAATCTATTCTGCTGCTGCCCAGGGAAATAGAATTACTGGTTTCAATGTACTCCACTGTAACCACAAGGAGGTAAAATCCGCCATCTTTGATTTGCTCCACTACTGCCTAGGGAGACAAGATCTAAAATCTTCAATCTATTCCACTGCTGCCCAGGGAAATAGAATTACTGGTTTCAATGTACTCCACTGTAACCACAAGGAGGTAAAATCCGCCATCTTTGATTTGCTCCACTACTGCCTAGGGAGACAAGATCTAAAATCTTCAATCTATTCCACTGCTGCCCAGAGAAATAGAATTACTGGTTTCAATGTACTCCACTGTAACCACAAGGAGGTAAAATCCGCCATCTTTGATCTGCTCCACTACTGCTTAGGGAGACAAGATCTAAAATCTTCAATCTATTCCACTGCTACCCAGGGAGATAGAATTACTAGTTTCAATGTACTCCACTGTAACCACAGGGAGGTAAAATCCGCCATATTTGATCTGCTCCACTACTGCTTAGGGAGACAAGATCTAAAATCTTCAACCTGCTCAACTACAACCGAAGGAGGCAAGGCTGGTGTCTTCGATCTACTTCACTATCGATGCGGGAAGGCAAGGTCTGCTGTCATCACTGATCTATTCTCTGGGGAACATGACCTATATAATGAACCTAATTATGCCTAATGATGAGGATGGCATGATCAAAATGAATCAAATGCTCCTAACTAGACAGATGTGAATGGTGTTTGCATGAATGCAGAATTTTATTATATATATATATATATAAATATATATATTTTAGAATGATCCTTCTTAGGTTATCATTGCTCCAAATTTATTAAGGCTTTATCACTGACGTGTTACAACGCCTTCTTGCTTAGCCGGCTTTTCTGAAGAAACATTTAATCGGGTTGCCCCCATTGTAAACCTCAAAGTTTAATCCACTGGGATGCAAAAATTGTACCATCGTTTTCCCACTGTAACTCTATGGTAGAAATATGTGGCTTTTCCTCAATCTTTCCTTATCACAATTCAAGAATACAGGACCTAAATCGTTCTAGTTCCTTACACCATTCCCAAGGTGTCATACTAAAGACTCATGCGAGAATGAAGGTTCTCTTCTCTGAGGTAACCTCTTTCTATTGCCTGATGATCATTACTTTCTCGTTTATTTAAGCTTTGTCATTAACCCGACATCTTGTCATTTTGTTCAATCAATGTATTTGACAACAAAATCTAAAGAGAAAGTCCAAATTTAGACTCTTCCTTCTCAAATTTCTAACCTTTAAATTTGGTGCGTTCTAAATAATAGTCATGTTTCAGGTTCCTGTATTATTTAGAAACTTTTCAGAGTAATATGTAAAACTTCCCTTGTGAAAGTTTTATTAGTCCATTAATCATTATTCCAATGCAACATGCTTGCAAAAAAAACAAAAAGATGGATAAAATAGAGCTAGTTCTGAGCATAACTCGAAGTGAATAAATTATCAAAGATAGTAAAGAATGATAACAAAGAAATTGATTGGGAATGTGTATCTTGGAAACGAATGAAGTGTTCCAAGAATAACAAATTCAGTGTAAATAGTACGAATATTGAGTGTCCCAGATATCGCAGCTTGAACTTCTCTGTACAAACTTTCTGAAGACCCTTTTGAATTTGACATGCGTTTAGGAGATCTACAGTACTTTGTTGATGCCCCAAGATGTCGCCTACCCTTTCTTGTTGATTCAGGTATAGCAAGACCACGGCATGCCCCACTCTGATCGGTATTTAAGCTGCTCTGATTACCTCATGCCCCATTTTGATTAATATTTGAGCCGCCCATTTCGGGTTTTCAACTCAAATTCCCTTTGGTCTAAGGCGCCCTTTGCGGGTTTTCACCTTAGCCTCTCCATTTTACTTTTTCATTTTTCAGTTTTCTTTTTCACTTTTTCATTTTTTTCATCTCATCATTTTTTTACGACTCAAAGTACCCTTTACGGGTTTTTACCTTGGTCATCTCCTTCTTTAAGCGGATTATTTCCTGATTGAATTTGAGTTTACAAGACTTTGCAGGTTTATCATCCATCTCGCTCAAAATCAAAGCTCCTTTGGAAAAAAACCTTCTCTATAACATAAGGTTCTTCCCAATTTGGCATCCTTTATATTTTTTGTAGAGTGATGACTTCTTCAGCATTAAGTCACCATCGTGGAATTCTCTAGGACAAACCTTTTGTTATAGGCTCGAATCATTCATTTCTCGGTACATCTGACCATGATGAATTTTCTTCAATTAGGTTCAACTAATCGTATCGGGATTGGATCTTCATCCTACTTTAGCTCAGTCAGAACCCGAAGAGAAAGAATTTCAACTTCAATGAAAAAATCGTGATAAACTGAAAAGAGTGGCATTGCCTTGGTAGAGTTTTCACTGCACCATTCATGATATTCACCTTGAACATACTGTAAATTTTTGATATCGTGCTGTTGTTCATATTGTAATGACAGCGCTTAAACAGGGCACACCCTGGTATGACCATACGAAGACATCTTTGAATGCTTGAAGTAACTCAACAACGTCTCGCTTTGTTTTTTTTGGTCATGCATGTTCCCTCAAGGTCACAGTCTCCTCATGAGGTAAAATTTTCTTCCTGCTCTACCATCCTTAATAAGTCCAAAAATAGACTACAATCCATGTCATCTTTGAAGTCATGAAATCTCTCTAACACATGTCTCGCTTAAAAGGAGACTCAGAGTCTATAACAGTGTAAATCATGTCATTGATATCCAGGGACCTATTGTAGGTGCCAAAGAATAATATAAATGAATGAATGAATGGTTTGGCAGAAAAAAAATCCAAAAGAATGAAAGAATCGTAAAGAATGAAAGAATATTTGCTCAAAGATAATTGCAATGATGCATTTTATTAAAATAATAATGTTCCACCATGAGCCTATTTCACAAAGAAGTTCTTATTGCTTCTCGGCAAAAGCAACAAGTGTGTTCTGAACATTACTCTAACAAACTCTAAATACTACAGGGTTTCTTTTGTGGTCCAATTATTTAGAACACTCCCAGGTTTACAAGGGCGAATATCTGACAAGGTCCTTTCTTTAGTTGTTTTTCCTAACACCTCTTCATGTATTGCATCCACCCTATTGTCAATCATGATTGGGAAGCGAATTTTTTGCACTAGGTGAGTCATCAAGCTTGACAACACCCATGTTGATGAGTTTTTCAACTAGCTATTTGAAGGTAATGCAATTCTCAATTGAGTGCCCCGTAATTCCCGCATGGTAGTCACATTGTGCGTTCGCATCATACCACTTGGGATATGGAGGTTGTGGGGGTTTTAAATAGGAAGGGGAAACAACGTGAGCATCGAATAAACTTTGGTACAGCTCCTTATACGACATTGGAATTGGCGTGAACTGGAGCTTCTCAGTACTTGGTTTCACTCCAGATTCCTGTCTCAATGAACTTTGTTGACTAGCAAACCCCTTTCCTGGATGATTTACAGCAATTGATTTAGAGTACCCTATGTTGTTCACCTCATTTTCTCTTCTCCTTGAGGTTGACCGCTTGTTACTCTCTTCCGCCTCAATTTTCCCGTTTCTTATAGCATTTTCAATCATTTCACCATTCATAACTATGTCAGAAAAGCTTTTTGTAACACTTCCTAACATATGCGTAATGAATGGGGCTTTCAGTGTGTTAATGAACAGCATGGTCATTTCTTTTTCTAAGAGCGGTGGCTGAACTTGGACTGCGACTTCCCTCTACTTTTGTACATACTACCTAAAACTTTCGTTTGGCTTCTTCTCCATATTTTGAAGGGTGATTCTATCAGGAGCCATGTCTGTTACATGACTATACTGTTTCAAAAACGCTTGTGCCAAATCCCTCCACGAATCAATCATGGTACGACTCAATTGATTGTACCATTTAGATGCTGCCCCAGTGAGGCTATCTTGGAAACAATGTATCAATAGTTGGTCGTTGTTAACATATCCGACCATTCGCCTGTAGAACATGGTGATATGAGCCTCTAGGCAACTTGTCCCATTGTACTTTTCGTACTCAGGCATCTTAAACTTATAAGGGAGTACTAAATCTGGAACTAAACTCAGCTCTTTAGCGTCAATGCCTCGATAATTTTCAGTGACCTCCATCGCCTTAAACTTCTCCTCGAGCCACTGGCACATTTCCTCTAACTGTTTCGGTAACTCCTCCTTTATTCTTTCCTTTTCAGCCACTTCATCGAAGTCAGGAATGACAGAGTTAGTAGGGTAGTTTCCGGGGTTAGAGCCCAATCCAGCTTGGAAATTTGGGGCACCGGTCTGGAAATGCTGAGGCCTGATTGTGACAGTTGATTTGGGCGGGTATACTTCAGCTTGGGTTCTCATATGCGGAGAAGTGAAGCCTAGAGGATAGAGAGGTTCATCATCATTTCCCTCTTCAACATTGGCCATGAGGCCCTTTCCTTTATCGCCTCCCCCAGTTATTAGTTGGGTTAGCTTTGCCATCATATTATTTTGGGATTCCTGCATCTTCTCTGACATATCCTGTTGCATCTTGTCCAACCACTCTTACACTTGTAGCTGAAGTTGGTCTTGCATTTCTTTCTGGTGCTGTTCAAGCTTTTCCAATCTCTGATCCATGTCTTTAATCTTTGCCCGAGTGCCGTAACGGTGTTTGGTTGGTTGGTTGGTTTCCAGGTTAACTGAGCAGTGATCTTAATTAATTAGGATCATTTAGAGGTGTTTGATGCATATGATGCAATGTAATGCAAATGCATGAAATGAATGCGAAAAGAGACGTTGATTCATGTTCAATTCTTTACTAGAAAACTTCACTAGAAAATAAATCTCTTTACATAAAGTGGATATATATATACGGCTTCCCCCTCGTACTCCAAGCGAAGACTTCGACCATTCGGATATTAAGATGCATCTCGCGAATTTGAGCTCCTTTTTGTTTGATCTAGGTCGCAACTCCTTGCTCACTCACATTCATTAGCTTCTTTAAAAGATTGGGACCTTTGATGACTTTTGAAAAAACTTTGACAATTTGAATCCTCAAGTCATGCAGCAAAGTCGTATACTCCTCTTGTTAGGCTATTACCTTTTGTGTCATGTTTTTTTAAACTATACTCAGACAACCATATTATCTTCCACCTTATCAAGAAACCCATTTTCTGTGGCAAGTTCTCTATTAACAACCAAATGTGAATCAACACCTCTTTTCTATGATGAAATGCCATGCAGTCAAAAATGTCATGCTCCAAAACAAAACACACAAGTTAGTATCATGCATAAAATCACAATTCAATATACACAAGAAATAATAAAAGCACATATTCAGGACTCCTCTAGGGTTTGGTATAGCTCTACCTAGGGCAAGTTCGTAAAGTTTACTATATGAGGGTTAGTTTCTAGACTAAGGGTACCCGAACCAGCAGATTCCTTGATCCTCACCCATTATAGGCTCATATGAATCGAGTTTAGTTCAGGGGGATACATTTCCCTATGGTTGCATGGAGATGAAAATCTCACGAAGACATAGCTACGGATGTATCCCGAAAGCGGTCCACTACCCTGCACGGAGGTGAAAACCTCACGAAGGACTAGTTTCTCGCTCCCACTTAAAGGGGTAAAACGAACCATGTAATGCAAAATGCAAATACAGATCAACCAGCTTGGTTCAACCATGGAAATGAACCACGATGAAAACCAAAAAATGAGAAAGGAAATCATGATTTAAAAAACTTTTAATTTTCGACACAAAGACAAAATATAACCAAGTCATGGCTCGACTCTCTTAGTCCCCAGTGGAGTCGCCAAGCTGTCGAAACCACTTTTTAAAACAAAAAAATTAGTTGTCGACTTTAAAAACGAAAATTGGAGTCACCACCGATCCTTGATTGAAGTGTGATCGGCTCACCTTAAAAATAATTTTGGTCTGCGCAATTTGAGAAAATAGGTTCGGGAGTCAGTTACGCACGAGGAAGGGTTAGCACCCTCGTAACGCCCAAAATTGGTACCAAATTGATTATTTAATGTCTTAGTGTCGAAGGTTAAAAAGATTTTAAAGTCAATTCGAATGATGAAATTTGAAAAAGGATAATCAATTGTTCAAGTCATGTAAAGAAATCGAGTCCCAATACGTTAGGGTACAATTCCTTATATTCCCCAAATTTTGAATATCACTTTTATTTTATGTGAAAATCTTCATTTTGAGAAAGTAACATGCCACACCCAATGTGTTAGGACACAACAAGTTAAGTTCCCAAAAATGATTTTTATACTCATGCATTTTGAATAAAGAATATCCTCGGTTATTTAAGATTAACAAAGAAAATCGGAACCCAATACGTTAGGGCTCAATTTCCCTCGAAAATCCCAAACTTCGAATATTGCTTTTATTAAAAAAAAAAACCTTGGAATCAAGAAAATAACTTTGGTGTATGGTTAAAACCAAACTATATTTTCAAAAAGAGTATGTTAAAAAATTAATGTACAATATGATACAAATACTTTAATTTAAAATATATATGTATGTATTTACAAAATATATATACAAGCACAACATACAAGTAAATTTGAGAATATATAAGGATACATATAAAAAGATGGAATGGAACACATCAATCAAAAAAACTAATAAAAAATGCATGTATGTATTTGAATATCGTGAAAATAAAAAGTATGCATATGCGTATAGTTATAAAACTGAAAATGTGTAAGTGTATAGGTAAATCATGAAAATTCACAGTCGTAAATGTTTAAATATATGTATACGTACAATATATATATATATAATAATAGAATATGTAAAATAATAAAATATTGATAATGATTTTTGAAAACCGGGTACACAAATATATTAAAAACGTGCACATGTTATAAAACATATATGTATATAAAAGTTAAGAAATAAAAATAAAAACATACATACAGGTATTTATAAAAGTTTAGAAATATACATATACTATAAAAATGCGTATAAATATTATATAAAAATGTGGGAAATATATTTACAATAATTTTAAATAGTGCATGCATATATATATTATAAAAAAAATATGTTTGCATGTACATAAAAAAAAAAAATAATAATTATAGTAAGGAGAAAATGAATTTAGAAAACAACAAATTGCAAAAAAAAAAAAAAGACCAAATAGTATAAACACTAAAATAACAAGAAAGAAATGAAATTTAAGCAAAATAATGGGCCAAATCGTGATACGCGAATTACATGGAGGGCCAAATCAAAAATAATCCGCCTCCCCAAAACGGTGTGCAGCGATATGGGCTGAAATGAACAAAGGTAGAAACATACGGGCCAAATTAAGAAAAAAAAGGGTTTATTTAAAATGCGTTGCAAAAAGAAGGGCTTAAATGCGTAAATTCCCCATTCAGGGCCAGAACGTGCGGACCCTGCTTGCGGGTCGGGTCGACGCGCGGATCTGGCCCTTTCAAAACGGCACCGTTTTGGCTTTCTTTAAATTAAACAAAAAAATTAAAATCATTCTATTCCTTTTCTTTTTTTAAAAAAGTGGCTCTGCTAGGGTTTCTTTCAACCCTCTCTTTGCGCCGCCGTTCAACCGCGCCGAGGCTCCGATAGCGACGGAGGTGGCACTAATTCAAAAACTCTGGCGAAAGAGGTAAGTTCCCCTTCTCTTTTTTACAGCGAAATAAATAAAAAATAAAATAACAAAAAATAAAAATAAAACTGTGAATGACGAACACGAAGTAAAACGAAAAAAAAAGATCACCTTTTATTTTCAAGAAAAGATTTTTCTATCATTTCGTCTCCCTTTTTTTTAACCCCCCATTGATACAATCATCATTCGGTTTTATAGCCGAATCTTAGAGAAATAATAATAAAAATAATAAAAAAATCCCTTGATTCTTGCTATATTTTTTGCTATCTATTGTTTATAATCTGTTGCAGGTTCGTAGGAGACGTGTAAGGCGTGTGCGACGTTTGCGGTGGTGCGTAAGGGGGAGCTAACGTGCAGAACACTGCGTCGTTGGGGTGAGGCGGCTGCGGCGCTAAACTTGCTGCTACTAGGGTTTCTGCAGGCTTGTTTTGTATTTTGGGCTAGGGTCTGTATTGGGCTAGGGTAATTAGGATTTTGGGCTGTTAATTGTGCCTGTTTTGGCCGGGCAATTTGGGCTTTTACAAAAGGTTTACAAGCTGAAAAAGGCATTTTACGGATTGAAGCAGGCCCTTCGAGCATGGTACAACAAGATCTATGGGTATTTTCAGAAGAAAGGGTACATGATAAGTGAGAATGAGCCCACCTTGTACGTGAAAAAGGAAGGTAAAAATGATTTCATCATTGTTTGTCTTTACGTTGATGATATCATTGATACTAGTTCCTCTAACTTACTTGTTGACGAATTTAAGTCTCAAATGATGAATGAATTTGAGATGTTCGATATTATTTCATTGGTCTTGAAATTCATCAAGCTGACGATGGAATTTTTATCTCACAAAGAAAATTTTCCAAGGACCTTCTCAGTAAATTTAGTATGCTTAATGGCAAGCCTACAGCTACACCCATGAATATCAATGAAAAATTGCAGCAAGAGGATGGAGAAGAAATGGCAGATGCAAGGAGGTTTAGAAGCTTGGTTGGAAATTTAATCTATTTACTCACACTAGACCCGATATTGCATTTCCTTTTGGTGTTATTTCCAGGTTTATGCGCCAACCTTCAATGGTTCATTATGGAGCAGTAAAACGAGTCTTGCGATACATTGCTGGAACTTTGGAGTATGGCATTTGGTACTCAAAAACTTCAGATTTCAGATTGTGTGGGTTCACAAACAGTGATTGGGTAAGTTATCTAGATGACAGAAGAAGTGTATCAGCATTTGTTTCTACTCTAGGTTCTGGGGTGATCACTTGGAGTTCTAAGAAGCAAGCTACAATAGCATTGTCAACCTTAGAGGCTGAATATGTGGCAGCAACTGCAATAGCTTGTCAAGCCATTTGGCTAAGGAGAATGTTAATCGATCTCCAATAAGAGCAGAAGTGTGCAACGACCATATTTCGTGACAACAAATCCATGACCTCCATGACAAAGAATCCAACATTTCATAGTAGAACAAAGCACATAGATATTCGTTATCGTTTCATTCGTGATTTGGTAGCAAAAGAAG
Organism: Gossypium turneri; assembly: GCA_008044935.1. Lineage (NCBI taxonomy): Eukaryota > Viridiplantae > Streptophyta > Magnoliopsida > Malvales > Malvaceae > Gossypium > Gossypium turneri. The sequence goes on from CP032576.1 coordinate 5,793,679, forward strand.
AGATATCTTTGAAGTATTGCAACACTGAAGAGCTGTTGGCAGATGTGTTAACAAAAGCATTATCAAAAGAGAAGTTTTGCTATTTTAAAAGTTTACTTGGTGTCTGCAACTTTGAATTAAGGGGGAGTGTTGATAATTAATTCAAAATAACAGATTAGTGGGATGTTTAGAAAATCTTGGTAATATCTTGGTAGTTTCAGAATTTTTAGTTTGGTCAAATAAGTTGTTAGCTATTTTTGTGTCAAGTTAGTTTCTATGTAAGCCTATAAATATAGGCATTTATTCTTTGTTTTTATGCATTCAAAATCCATTAATGAGTGAGCAACTTTCCTACACATTATTTTATCTCTTTCACGTTTATTTCTCTAACAAAGTAAGAGTTAAAGAGTTAATTCTTTACACAATGAGACGGAAGCTTAGGGAATTAGCTAAGACAAGAACAATTCAAGTTAATTCTTTACACAATGAGACGGAAGCTTAGGGAATTAGCTAAGACAAGAACAATTCAAGTGTTTGTGAGCAGTTTCTCCACCCTAATGTTAGACTTTAGGAACATGTTAGGAAAGGATAAAATGTTCTACTTTCTTGAGGGGCTCAAGCCTTGGGTTAGGATAAAACTGCAAAGATAAAATGTACAAGATGTGGCCACAACTATGGCTCAATTGAATATCTTAATGACTACAATGATGGTGGTTCAAACCGTAAAATGCCCCCATTTGGTGGCAGTGGCTCAAATCATGGTAATGGGGGAAATGATAAGGACCACCCAACAAAATTCTCATACAACATCAACCTGCATCTACCATACCTCTCTGTCTATAGAATATTACTTCCTTTAAACCCACCAAAGTTTTTAGCCACAATGGCTGACCGTTGGACTCAAAGCCAATTAAATTGAACCCTATTTCGAGGGATGAATGCAAGCCAAAGAATAACCCTATTTCAAAATTGGGGTTCTATCATTATGACACGAGAGATAGTTAACTCCTTGTGTCACCATACCACGACTTAGAGTCGCGACACAACTGTTGGGTTTCGCGAAAAACTCATTTTTCTGTCGTGACCTGGCTTGAAAACCCTCTATTTTAATTTTTTTGAAAACCCCTTTAACCTCTATTTCTTCAATCTTTCAATTTGCAAACCAAAAAGCAATCTCCCCTTCTCTTTTCTTTCAATATTGGGCTAGAACTATTGATTTTCTTTAAAATTTTCTGTACTTCTTTAAAGTTTTCTGCACTTTCTTTCTTTAATCTCTTAAATGTTTTAGCCCTATTCTTCAACATCGGAGCAAGACCTAGGCAAGTGGTGGTCAACATTCATCTTCTACTTCTCCAAAACTAAGGTTAAGGATTCTAAACTTCAACTTTTAGGGCGTTTTTATATATTCCTACAAAATTTTGGGCTGAATGATTATTGTGGGTTATTTTTGAATATCACTTATCATGTTCACATGCTCGTCTCCTGATCATAATGTGAAAAAAAAAATAAGTGTAAGGAGGCTGAGGAGTATTTTTTTATAACTTCAGAGCCAAACTTTTATTCAAGTGCGTGGCTTTGATCTAGCCACATCCTTTTTGTAATGAGTTGTTGGACTTAGCCAAGCACCATGGTTGATACACATTTTTCCTTCTCTCGAAATAGACCGCCATTGCCCCGGTTGTAACAGAGTTTTATGTTAATCTAAAATACACTAAGGGTGATAGAGTTTTGTTCGAGGGGAAAAAGTTGACATTTTTCCTTGTGCTATATGTAAATATTATGACATTCCATATTCCAAACACGATTATTTGAATAAAGTGGACGCGACCACTATTCCGAAAATTGATATGGATGTCGTAATTGATTTTTTAACGAAAAATAGGGGAGTGTAAGACCATAGGCCTAATGATACAATACCACTTAGTTTTAATTAGACAATTATGTTTTTGAATGCCAAAATGTGGATACAATTAATCTTTACTCGTATTTGTCCTGCTTTGAATGCTTCTAATATTAATGTCTTCTGAGCTATTTTGTTGTATGACTTTTTTCAGGAGAAGCGCATATATTTCAAAAATTGGATCCACGACTACATGTGGAAATATGTTAAGGAATCAAAGGTTGGTATATATTTCTACACCTAGTCACGGACTTGTATTGTAAAGCTGGGGTGGATATCAAGCCAACCGAACAATTTCTCAACCCATTTAAGAGTGTCATTGGTGACACCATATATGCTCAATTTCAAAAGCTACACCAAACACAAATTCAGGGGGGATCGTCAACTATGACGTGATGATCAAAAAGATGAAGTGTATTCGGACAAGGAGAGGCACATATCTTATACCTAAGGCAAGTGACCTACCGTCAAATGTAGTAGTTAATTCGGGTCAATTTCACATTTAAGGAGCTTATTTTCTAAGCAATTTAGTACTTTAATTTACATTTTTAGTATTTAGGCTTTAGGATAGAAAGTTAATAAAATAAGTTTTTTTTAAAACATTTTTGCAGGTGTTATGACCTAATAAGCCAACACGGGGATTATGTTGTGCTAATTTGTTTAATTGAGTGTGTAGGATGAAGATATAAAAACCAAATTGATGTGAAAGTAAGGGTCAATTGATACACAAGCTTCTCGAGACATCAAAGTACCAAATGAATGACATTAGGCAAGATTTGGATGTTGTGTCGCACCACGCAAGGGGTGTGGCACGACACATGTCGACGTGTTGCATAATTTTATAGGGGTTATTTTTGTCTATGCAATCAAACTTATATGAAGACCTAGGACATGCTAAAGACCTAATTTGGACTGCCAACACCTCTATAAATAAGACATTAGAGGTTTGATGTAACTAAGTCGTCCCAGACGCCTTTAAAAACCATAGTAGTTTAGGAGCATGATTAGATTATTTTCTTTTTGATTTTTCAATACTTTTTTGTTTTCTTCTTGAAATCAATTTTGATTTAAGAGTTTATTTATATTATCAAAGTCTTTAGTTTATATTTCTTTTTACATTCGATTTAATTCTTTATTCCAATCAAGACATTTACTACTCCATTCCACATTCAATATTCAATCCATGATTATTCAATATTATTTTCTCTTCCAAATTGATCGTGTTCTTTACATGATTTATTCAATCAAGATAGAGATTATGAATAATATGAGTGGCTAAATCCCTTAAGGGAGATTAGAGAGTGGATGAGATGTGATTAATTGAGGATTTAGGGTTTCTTAAGAGGGATTAGTTGTTATGAATTATGTGTGCTTAAACCATTAGGATTGATAGCTTTAGGAAGTTACCATAGGCTCAACAAGGTTGGGAGATAATTCAAACCGAGTAAATCGTAATTTATCCTAGTTGAGAAAGTGAGGTCAGGAGATAGGCAAGTATTAACCAATCGATTAGTTAATTATAGGTCGAGAGGTAATAATTGGTTAATCGATAGCTAATTCACCCTAAAACCCTAATCTGAAGTTAGTTACAAACCCTAAAACAAGTAAATATTCTTGATTTTTTATTGATTTATTTCATTTGTTTATTTTTCTTTATTTTTTTTATCTCTTCAACTTATTTTATGGTTTATCGTAATATAGGGATTAATTATTACTATTTAGACTTGTTATTGTAAAGATGTTTTCATTATTTATTCCATCCTCCTTTGGGTACGATCCTTGGAATACTGCCAAAGTATTTCGTTGTACAAGCCATATTACAATTTGACCCGTGCACTTGTGAACACTGCCGTTTTTATCTCTTAAATTTTGGTGTTATATTTAACTATAAACAATAAAATATTTATAGGCGATTAGCAATCAAACAACGAAGGTGGTAAATCAAGACAAGAGAAGTTCAAAACTGACTTGTATTTTTGTGGTTTTCTAGTGGATTTCGAGAAGCTTTGAACTATTAGATTGAAAGAAAAAGGAAATGTGGATTGTTTCGTGGCTTTTTTGACTAGTGGCGTTGTCAAAGTGTAGTTGTCAAGGAAGAGTAGTGTAAGGAAGAAGATGATGAAAATGAGGAGAGAAGGAAAAACAAAAAAAGGAATAAGGGAGAAAAGAAAAAAAAAAGAAAAAAAATGGACAAAGGAACAAAAAATAGGCTTAATGGTAGAAGAAATAGATTTAACCGTAGAGGGACTAGTTTGGTCAATTTTTGTAGTGGTAGTGTCAAATTAACAAAAACCATTTTAGGGTAACCAAAATAGGAATAACCGCTATTTTGAGTGGCTAACGAAGTAATTTACCCCACATATAATGATACGGTAGAGATAATTTTAATAAAAGAAAAGAGTTTTAAAAAAATTGATCCATCAGTCTCTATACAAATATAAGGTTGTTATTTTTTGAATTCTAACTTAAAAAATGGAGTTATTAATCCAAGCAATGTATATCAAACAAATTTGAAAATTAAAGACTCCTAATTAATATAAAATAGATAAATAATAAAATACAGTTGTTACAACTTTTAAAAATAGAGGGTTACAACATAAAATGTTAGGTAAAAAAGCTTTTAAATTGGTGACTAATTTTCTCTTTTAAATAAAGATGGGTGAGATGTTAGAAATTGGAAAAAAAGGTTGGACTATCGATTTATGGTGATGAAAATATGGTGATTGATCTTTATGTTTGATCTCTACTTTGACAAAAATGGTTTTTTTATATGAAAAAACAATTCTACATTAAAACATAAATAAACAATCTATATATAGTCACTCTCCTACAAGCAACCAGCTTGTTTTGAGAACTTTCTGCACGAGCAATGTAAAACTAAACTTTCTACTAGCTTCTATTGGGTGGGAATAACATTATTAATCTTTACCAACTTTAGCTCCATTAAAAGTCTGTGCTTGTACTTATATATTTTTTACCTTGCACCAAGTCTTACGGGTTAGGGTGTGCTCCATTAAGTAAGAGATTTTTTTTATAAGTGAATATATTTCGAAGAATGGTGGTAATTATTCCAAAGAATGCTAATAATTCCTAAAGACAGCAATATATAATAGTGATGTTTTTAGAATGATAAAAATGATATTTTACATATTTTAAAATTGACAACATTTCCTATCCTCTCATTTTACCTCAAATTGGGGTATAAAATGGAGTAAAACAAGGGATAGTGAAGGATTCTTAACTCCCTTTACTTTCCGTACCTTAATAAAAGAATTTGCAAATAAAGAAAAGATGATTCATTCCCTTCATTTTACTTAGATTTCCTTAGTTTTTTTTTTCTAATCCAAACATAGACCAAACCAATAGTTAGCCCTATAGGTTTCAAAAAATGTGGGTAGACCACCCTGATTTTGAAAAAATCTTTCAATCGGTTTTGTAACACCCCTAACCCATATCTGTCACTAGAATAGGGTGTCAGAGCATTACTGAATAATCGTAATCTAATCATTCATTTCAAAAATTTCAAAAATCATATAATGATTCAAAATTAACATGCATAAAGTCCCTTAATAAGCATTTGAGAGTTTGAAAACACTTTAGAAAAGGTTTGAGACTAAATCGGGAACATTTGAAAATTTTTAGAAAAAATTAAAAAGTCCCACGTCCGTGTGTCTAGATGTGTGGGCATTCGAAGTAGGGACACACGATCGTATCCCAGCTCGTGTTTGTGCCCGTGTAACTCTCTGACTTGGGTCACACAGCCAGGCCACACACCCGTGTGCCGGGCTGTGTACCCTTTGAAATGGCCTTGCACGCCCGTGTGCTAGCCGTGTGTCTCATACGAACAAGTTACATGCCCGTGTGTCTGGCCGTGTGGGCCTAAAATGTGCCTTAAACAACAAATTTACCATTCCCTACAAGCTTGGACATTAAACAACTCAAAAACCATTTGTTTAACCAGTTCAAAACATGATCAACCACATTCAAAACATGTCAAAAAAAATCATCCTAAGTGCCTAACCAATGTACCTTCATTGGTACCACATTTATATCATCAAAGCATCATTCAAATCCAAATTATAAACATACCAAATTCAATCCATTTTGCCTAGTTAATAAGCACTTAAACATCAACTTAAATTCACATGCACATATCTAAATTTGGTTCAATTTACCATGCCATAATATGGCTTCAAACACAAACACATGTTTATATGTATATACCAAACCAACCTTACACTTATAACCTCATTTACAATCCATCCACAAAATAACTATCATTTAGACATCCTAGGTACATGCCAACACAAAAGATAAACATCACCACATTTGAGTTCGGGATCATTGTTGGATGCTGAATTGATGATCAAAAGGGAAGTACCTAATCTGTGCACGGAAAAACAGAACCGTACGCTGAGTAAAACTCAGTGGTATTTCTATAATCCGAATATTTAAAGACAAGATAATATAATATGCACAATTGAATTTTAAGCACATATTAATGTCTAGTATCATGACTATCATATGCTATCATATTTCATTTGTTAAACAATGTCCCAATTCATACAATTGCTATATAAATAGTTATTCACATATCAAACCATATTTATTTGTACAATGACGTTAGCCATTCAATACTCAACTCATGAATACATCATCTCATACCATACTCAATTCTCATCACTTGTTATATAATAGCTTTTCACAATTTGATCTACATATCATTTAAACAATGGCATTAGCCATTCCATATCCAATTCATGAATACATAGCTCATGTATCTCATTTTCATGTGTCAAATCACTATCCCATTTTCAATTCACATACACTATCATCCAATATCAATCATAGTACCGTTTTATTTAATTACCCCTATTAACACGACTCGGACTTGGACGGATACACGGATCCAACCAACACACCAGTTTGGCACTCAGTGCCTCATCGGATAAATCTGAAGTAATATGCGCCCAGCGCTATATACATTTGACACCCAGTGTCTCATTGGTTAAACCAAAGTAAATTGGCACCCAGTGCCTCATCGACTCGAAATCGAAGACATCATTGAACTCTTCCTATCCTATGGCATGCCATCTATATCCGACTCAGCCTGATACAGTTAATAGGGTTTAATTTCACATTTAAGATATAACCAATATCCAATACTAATTTGTCATATAGTCACATATATATACATTTCAATTCAATAATCAATACATTCAATATGTATCTACTAATTCAATCCATTTCAATCAATTATCAAATGTCAATTACTCACCTCAACACTTACCATATGCATTAAATTAAATTATAACAATTAACAACTAAGTTCGGATTATAGAAATACAAAACAGGAATTCCGAGCTATTCGATGTTGATTTTATCTTTCCCCTTTTTAGTCGAGGATTTCGGTACGACGTTAGCTACGAAATTAAAACAATTAAAATTCATCAATACAATAAAATTTCAATTTCATATTGATTATTGAATATTTAAAATTTTACTCAATATTTGTCTAAATTCTAGTTTAGTCCCTAAACCGAGACTAATTTTTATTCTTCACATTTAATTTTATATTTTCATACTAATTTCCATTTAAGTGAAATTTAACTCTCTATTTTCACTCAAATCCCTAAATTTCAAATTTTTTATAATTTAGTCCCTATTATTCAAAATTTACAATTTATTCTACAATTTAATCCTTTTCCATTTCTAACTTAAAAATCTATCAATTTAATCCCTAATACTAAAATTATTGAACATTAGCAACATTTAAAAACTTAATAATTGCTAAAATTTTGACATGGGTCGGGTTACTCTAGGTACCGGGATTCCAAAAACATATAAATTACAAGAAAAGAGACTAAATTGACTAACCAATTGAACTTTGAAAATTTGGAGCCCTTGGCCATGTGTCTCCTTGTTTTCTTCTTTCTTTTTCTTTCTTAGTTTGTACGTTCTTTTTTTTTTTTACATATTTTATTTTATTATACTTTAATTATTATTATTATATAATATATATACATTTACTTAATTATTAAGATTTCATATTTTAACTTTAATTATTATAATATAGGTATAATTACTACATTGACCCTTTAATTATTCTTTAATCTATAATTCAACTTTCACCCTATATGCAATTTAGTCCTTATAACTAATTACTTTTAATTCAAGTAAATTCGCTTAACTGAAACCTAATTAACTACACAACTAGTTTTGTAAATATTTATTAAAAATATTTTACGAGTCTGATTTATAGGAACGAAGTCCCGAGAATGTACTTTTTGACACCCCTGACTATCGGGTCGTTATAGGTTTGGAATGAATCGTAAACCACCCTACACTAGTCCATTGGGGAACTCACTTATCTCCTCAAGATATGGAATCAAGAAGTGTTTGATAATTTCTTTCATAAGAAAAGTAAAATTCTTGCTAAACTTGCAGGAATTGAGTGAGCTATAGAAATAAAAAGTTGTGATTTCCCTCTTAAAATCCAAAAGACTTTCATGGATGAATACCAAGAGATCTTGAAGGAGGAAAATGATTTTTAGGTTATGAAATCTAGAGTAAATTAGTTATTTGACACGAAAAAACTCGAAGGTTTTGCTTATCACTACTCTTAAAAGGAGGAGCTTAAACAAAATCTTAAGACCTAAGGAGAACATAGAATAATAGACTGCTGAGAAAGAGGGAATAGAGGTAATCATACAAAATCTTTTCTCAAAAAAATTTTGACTCAAAAAAAATATTTTGAATACAAAAAAATCCCCCTCCACCCTTCTTTGGATAATATTGTCATCCCAAGATAGATAGCAATTGATTTTCCCATTTTTGAGAGTGAGATTGCAATAGCAATGTTCTCCTTTAACCAATTTAAAGCCTTCAGCCCAAATGGTCTTCACTCCCTCTTTTACCAAAAATGTTGAAGTTCCATTAAAAGAAAGGTATATCATATGGTGGTTGAGGTTTTTAGTACTTAGAAAACCCTAATTGGCACAAATGAAATCCTTATATCATTGATCCCTAAAACTCCCTCCCCTATTTTAGTGAGCCAATTTGGGAGTCTCAATAACACTTTTTATATGATCATTACAAAAATCTTGTCCATAGACTTAGATAGCTCCTTGAGAAGATCATCTTGCCAATTGAAAACAGTTTCATTAAAGGCACTGAATGATGAAAAATGCCATTATTGTACAAGAAGAGCTCCACTCAATTTGAAAGTTCAAAGGTAAGACATGAATCATGATCATTAGACTGAATATGGAAAAAGCTTATGATAGACTCATGTGAGGTTTTACTAGAGTCCATTTTGTTTTAACTTTCCTACCGAATAGGTAAACTTGATCATGGGTTATTGTTAGAAAATTAGAGTCGCTACTTGAGGCGTGAATACCATTATCCTTAAAGATATTTCGTGGATATGCCTATCCCTCAGAACTCAACAAGCACTTCTGTTACCTGTAGGAAATCAGGGAATAAGAAAGAGCGAACACTATATAAACATCATTTAATGCGCGAGTACCCATCATCTTATTTTTGGATCTTATAAGTCCATAGTAAAAACACTATATAAACATCATTTAATAAGTGTATCTAAAGGATGTGGTGTAACGCCCCAAAAATTTGAATGCTTATCTATCAATTCTTGACATGAATTCAGTATCTGCTTCAATGGTTTAGTTCATTAGTTGTATGTTTGAGATTAAGGGTTTGAATCCCAGTTTTGGAGAAATTTGCTATTTTTTTGACTTAACCCTTAGCCTTGCAATTGTGGCTTATGTTTAATTCTATGTAAGTTTGTCTCAAGAATGAGCTTGCTGGTTCACTGGTTAAGCTTCTATATTCTCTTTGATTCTCCGTTCAAGTCTTTGCGTGAATGAAAGAGGGATATAATTTCAGTATCACTCCGTTAAGTGAAGTTACTTTTAAAAAAAAAAATTGATTACTTCTTGTTTCCCTCTTTAGTGTTTTTTTCCATATATTTTGCTTGTTGTGATTCTTCTTTGTATATCGTTTTGAGTTCTTTTCGTTAAAATTTGTTTTGGTTTTGTCGAGGAAGTTGTGTGTCTCATAGTATTTCGACCGAAAGGTTAAAAACGTAAGTTGTATTGTTGAATTTTGTTAACGTTCACTCATTTTGTTGGAATTGTGTTTTCTGCTTGGTCTTCTTTTAGGCGAAGGTCTCAAGGCTAAATTTTCCCCAATGCTTTAAGTCTATTAATTTCTGCATTATGCGAAGGTAAGTGTTGATCTTTTCGTGTTTGAGGTTTGCATTGAAACTTTTCGACATAAGTTGGTTTGGAGTTCTAAATCTAGCAATTGGTTGGAGAATAATGGTTTATTTGGTCTTTGGATTGTTGTTTTTAGGTTTTGGATTCGTCCCGGTTACTTTCCCGTCGAAATAGTGTCAGGTGTGTGACGAAAACTCAGAATTTTACGAACGACAGAGGCTAAAAAACATGGTTGTTGACGCCACACGACCGTGTGCCAGGTCGTGTGAGCCATACGGCTGTGTGGCAAGCTATGTAACTCACTATTTTGAATTTAGAGTCACGCGGGCTAGAGACACGAGCATGTGTTTGGGTCATGTAACTCACTATTTGTGAATTAGGGTCACACGGGCCAGAGACACGGGCGTGTGTCTAGGCCATATAACTCACTGTTTTGGGAATTTGAGTCACACGACCTTGTGTGTTAATGAGCTAGACCACACGAGAGTGTGTTAGGCCGTGTAGACTACACGAGCCAACCATCTAGGCTGTGTGAATCCACACGGGCGTGTGAGTCAAAAATAATTTTTTTCCTACCGTAATTGTCGTTTAAATTGAATGTAGGCTTTTCGTAAGATCTGAATTAGGCTATAAACCTTATTATCTGATGGTCTATTACTGGACAATCTGTTTATATGAACATAAATTTGTTGTGTTATTTGATGAGCAAGCATGTCCTGTATTGTCTGGATTTGTACCATTGTATACTCATGTCTGATATCTATTAATCATGCATCCGTATTAGGATAGAATTTGTGATAAAGGAGGAAGTGTCGGCAGTTTAATTATCTGCTGATTCTAGTGGCTAAGCCATATATACATATCTGATTCTAGTGAGTTATCACATTCGAACTGGCAGCTAGTCTGTAATGTTCTGAATGTGACATATAGACACTATGCGATGTGTAGGATAGATGAGTATTTGATACCCTATTTGGTGTGCAGGGGTGATTGGAAATGGTGTAGCGGATGGGGGTAGGACTCTGCTTTTGTATCTGAATTTGTAACTGTATCTAATATGTTCTGTATCTGTAACTGTATCTGATATGTTTTGTATCCGTTTCTGATTATGATATTCGACTAAATAAGATCTGAAAGTAAGATCGAGACTGTTTTACTTAATTAGTTCATAAGTTACACATTGAGTATATAACTCACCTCAATTGTTGTTCGAATTTCAGGTAATCCTCAGAGTTGATCGGGTCGGCGTTTCAGGAGCTTAGTCATATCATTTAATTAACTTCTTATGTTATTTGGTTTTACGTTGTTATCATCTTACTGGATTTGTGGACTTTAAATGTTGGGTTTTGTTTTTTGATTATAAACTTTTAAATGTCTTGGGTTGTTTGAACACTAATTATTAAAGGTTGGATTTTTTTCAGAAAGAGTTGATGTAGCTCTCCATATTTAGTAATATCGTCTAGACTGGATTTATGGTGTTATACGTGAGATAAGTCTAAATCTTTAAAATACATGGAAACTTCCAACAATTATATCTTCTTAGGAACTCTAATTAGTGTTTAAAGGAGAAAAACTTAGGAGTTCAAACTTTCACGAGGAATAAGACAAAGCAATCCCTTTTCCACGTACATCTTCATCCTTTGTATGGAATTCTTTAACCTTTAGATCTCCCAAGAGTCGATACTAAGAAATGGAAACATCTTTGCACCTCACATCAAGGCCCAAATATGTCATATATTCTTCATTGATGATGTCATTTTTTTGAAGACGAATCACCAACCCATTTCAACTATCCAGTCTGTTCTGGATTTGTTTGTTGAGGAGTTAAATAAAAAAAACCAGCCATAGCAAATGGAGAATTTTATTTTCACCCAATAAATCACCTACTCAAAACGAGTGAGTATTGAACTGCCTAAAATTCAAAGCCACTAACCTCTTGGGAAAATACTTAGGTTTCTTTATGTTCTCGAAACGGGTGAAAAAAGAGACCATGCTTTCTTTGAATTTTAATGAATCTAAATTATGGGATTCTAACCAACCCTTTAACATGAAAATCCTAATAGATTGGAGTGTGAATTAAGGGTGATCATTTAATTGAATCGAATCAAAATATTTTGAGTTAATCGAGTTGAAGAATTTTATTTTATTATTCTAACTCGATTTAGAATTTTTTTCGAATCAAGTCAAGTGATATGGAACTTGAATTGAATATATTTGTTTGAGTTAAATTAAAAAAATAAATTTGGGTCTTTGTAGCCACTGTCACCCACCGTAATCAAATTTGTTATTAACTTTCATCCCTTCATAATTTATTTATTAATCTTTTATATACGGGTTAGCTTCTTTGCTTACTTAGTTGCTTCAATTATCTAATCATTTTATGAATTTTTTGACAATGTCTTTTGAAATTAAAAATATATTAAAAGTAAAAAATGTGATTTTTTAATAAAATTTATTTTAAAGATAAAATGTGAAATGGATACCAACAGGAAATTTTAACACGAATATTTTATGGCATCATCAATAATTCAATTTTAACAGAAATTGATAAATGTCAAGCATGATTAAACAATTCAATAATATAAATAGTAGACATGAATTTGAAAGAAAAAAAAATTTGGGGTTTGGGAAAAAGTAAAATATTTGGGGGAAAGCAAAAACAAAAATGTTTTGGGGGTTTGGAAAAAGTAAAAGGAAAAAAAATTTGGGGTAAGGAAAGTAAAATGGTTTGATACTTAGTTTGTTTGAATTATTCGAATTCAAAAATTTAACTCGATTCAAATTCAAATTTTGAAAAAAAAGATTTTTTTTAAAATTTTTTGAGTCGAATCGAATTACGAATGATAGTAATAATGTATGCTTATGTTATTAATAAAGTTACTTCACAATCATATGTTTTTTAATAAAATAAACTATGGTTTATTCAAGTAAAGTACATAAATTCTTTTAAGTCCGAAAATGATTCCAATCTTGAATTTTGACGTCCAAAATAGGATGTTGATTGCCTTGAAATTGGTGGGTAATGAAAATTTAAAACAAAAGTTTACAATTTAACTCCTAATTACTTGAATTTACTTTTCGTAATTGGATGGGATGAAAGACTCCCAAGTTTTGTAGCTTATCCAAATATTTGTTGCCAATAGAGCATGCATTAGGATTGTGCTTAAAAAATGGCGTCTAGTCTGGACCCTCGTAGCTTTTGCATGTTGAAGGAGTGTTTACAGCTGTGATTTCACCACTAAATAATAGTTGCATTACGGTTGAGTGAGACCCGAATCGAGTGTTTGAATTATTTATAAAATGTAAGTTTAAAAATTGTGCTGGTTTGAAATTTAGCATAATTCTATTTTTTATTTAATATTAATTAATTTTAATTTTTATGATATAAAATAATTATTTTATATTTAAAATAGTGAAAATAGTTTAAAAATTCTTGAATAATTATTATTATTTTTAGAAATATTTATGAACAAGACTTTGAAATTTTGTCATATAATATATAGAAGTTATAAAACAAAAACTCATTTTCTTAAAATTACTTTAAAAATCTAAAACAAAAAATTAATATAGAAAAATCGAGATTCGAATTGAATTAAGATTGACAGTTCAAAAAATCTAAAAGATCCAATCGAACTGAACCAATATCATCCTTAAGTTGCATAAATAAATCGTTGACAAGAGTGATACTGCATCAATTATGATAGTATTACAAAGGACATTAAATTAAATATATAATACCGACAGTGTAATGGTAAGATACATTACATTCTCAAGGAGAGAATCCAGGTTTGAACCTTAGAGACGACATTGTTGAGAGGAACAACCACAAACCTCAAACATGAACCGTAAAATGGACTTGATGAATATAATAAAAATTAAATAAATTTTTTTAAAAAAAACTATTCATATTTTTTATGTGGTAAAACTCGATTGTAGACGTTAAAGGTCCTGCATCTATCTTCAACATTCACGAATAATACTACCAAAATCTTATTGGTGTTTTTTTTTTCTTAAAAGAAATATTGTTTTGAGATTATGGGATGTAGGAAAAGATAAGGCCACTCAATTATGTCTTTGCTTACTCAGACTTGTTTTTTGCTTCAACCTTTTCCAAGCTTGTAATAATTGGATAGCAAGTATTAACTTTTCTTGTTTTAATATTACAAAGATAAAACCCTACTTTTCTTTTCTTTTTTTTTTAAAAATTAAATTTAATTGTTAACTTTTCAAAAAAAATTCAGATCACTTTTTTTTTAATGAAAATGTTGATTAAAACGGCTTGGTAATCGTATGATGGTTCACATGCACTTCAAGCTGATATAACTTTGTTTGTTTTATATGTCATGTCAACAAATAATTTAAAACTATAAAAAAATTCAAAAAAATAGCATAAATACACATGGATTGTCATGCATGTTTAAAAACTTAATAGTTTAATTAGTATTTTGATTAAAAAAAATCTCATTCCAACTCTTTTCTTACAATGTTTGACTCTTTTAAAAAATTAAAAGTTAAATTTAGCTCAACAAAAGTATAAGAACAAAATTTGATAAAAAGATTTACATAGTAAGAACTAAATTTTACATTATACATTTATTATTGATTCGGTTAACTTAACTGGTTAGTTGCACTAAGAAAATGAATATTAAATGTAAGTAAACATTTGATAAAACCATGTAACTGATTAAACTATACGAATTTAAGCAATTAAAAATTTAATTATGATCATATTTCTCAGACAAAACGTTTTAAAAATAGTTCAAAATAAAAAAATTTCTAGATTTTATTAACTTGGAAATGTTTTAATTTTATTATCCATATGGATACAACAGATCAATGATTTCCAATTTAACATGGAATTAAGATGGAAAACCTTATTCTAAGAAAGATATTTTCCTTATATATATAAACAACAAAGCCAACACAATAAATGAAATGGGTGGTACATGCTATCATTTAGAACCTTACTCAATGTGCATAACCAGAATGAGAAAACTAAACTAAATAAAATCTCATAGTGACAGTTTTAGGATAATCCTATCTCAAAGACATAACCCGTGAAAAACTTTGGTGGCATATGCCTTTTGCTAGAGGATCAACAATTATCAGCTTTGAATTTATGTTCAATGAGCATTTCGATGGACTTTAGTATGCTCCCTGGTTACTAAGTACTTAATGTTGATGTGTTTATTTTGATTTCGACTTTTGTTGTCCTTAGAAAAGAAAATCATTTCCATATTTTCACAATATATTTGTATGGGCCTAGATATAGGCTTAATAACTCTAAAACATGTAATGAAGTTTCTCAACCAATTACCTTGTAAGTTAGCTTCAAAACACTAAACAAATTCAGCCTCTATAGTAGAAGTAGTCACTAGTGTTTGTTTGACACTTCTCAAAGATATGACTCCATTGAAAAACATTAAAACATATATTGACGTTGATTTCCGAGAATCAATGCAATTGACAAAATCTGTTTGAATATCCGACAACTTCTAAAATGTAAGATTACTTACATGTAACAATGTAATTTTTAGTTAGTTGAAGATATCTCATCACTTTCTTTGCAACTCTCCAATGTTGTATCCCATGATTACTTTAATATCTTTCTAACATTCACATTGGAAATGCAATGCTAGGTCTGGTACAAACTTAGTCATACGTCAGGAATACAACATCTGAAGCACTTGAGATATTGTTCATTTGTTTCCTTCTCAATTTTGAGTTTCGTACATTGGTTTAAATTGAACTTATCACCTTTAACAATGGGTGCAACACTTGTTGAATAATCTTTCATTCAAAATCTTTCAAGAATTTTATTAATATAAGTTTCTTCTGGTAATCCTAATATGTGCTAAGATCTTTCCCTATGGATCTTAATGCAATGACATGAGATTCCTCACCCATATTTTTCATACTAAAGTTCTGAGAGAGAAATTGTTTCACTTCATGTAGCAAATCAAATCATTGGTTGTAAGCATAATATTATCTACATATAATAGAAGAGATGATTTTGCCCTCAATGACCTTATAGTATATACATTGATCCATAATAGTCTTTACAAAACCAAATGAAGAGATAACATTATGGACTCTTAAATACAATGACGAGAGGCTTGCTTAAATATCTAAATAGACCTATCAAGTTTGCAGACCAAATTCTCACCAACACTTGAGATGAACCGATCAAGTTGTTTTATATAAACCTTTTCCTATAAATCCTTATTGAGGAAGGTTATTTTCACATCTATTTGATGCAAATCGAAGTCAAAATGAGCAACTAATGGCATGATGATACAAAAGGAGTCTTTCTTGGAAACAAGAAATTATTTTCCTTATAATCAATCCTTTTTTTTTTGAGTGAATCCTTTAGTAACAAGTCTAGCATTGTATCTTTCAATGTTGCTTAACAAACACCTCTTGGTTTAAATATCCATTTAGAGCCAATGAGTTTTTTCCCCTTGGGACAACTCAACAAGGTCTTAAACTTGATTATTTGACATGTATTTCATCTCATCATTGATAGTATCATACCACATTTAGATATAGTACTTTCTGTGGCTTGTGAAAATGTGTCCAGGTCATCTTTAAGACCAATGTTGTAGTCGAATTCATGTAGCATACACCACATAATCAATAGGAATTGTCAATTTTTCACTCTAGAAGATCTTCTTAAACCAACATCAATGATCTCTTATGAAGGTTGTTGTAGAATATGTTGTTACTTTTGTGGAGGTTCAACTAATTGTTGTTCCTCTAAAGCTATCACAACAACATGTGCATGTTGAACAATTGGTTCTTTAATGTTTGTCCTAGCTATTAGGAAAAACAACCAACTGTTTACTTGATTTAGGAGTCTTACCATTTATCTCAAGACCGATTCTTTATGTATTGACCTACTTTGGTCTCTAATGGAATCATTCCCACTAAACACATCCTTATCAAGAAATTTAACATTCATTGATTCAATGATCCTACTAGAATGGTTAGGATAATAGAACTTGTATCATTTATTTTTTTCTACATATCTAATGTAATAGAAACTCATGATCTTGGGATTTACTTTCTTCTCTTGTGGATTATAAACTCTTACTTTAGCTGAACAACCCTAAACACAAAAATGTATTAAACTCGATTTCCAACCATTCCATATGTGAAATGGAATTTTAGGAACTGTCTTAATTGGAAACTGGTTTAAGATATACACTAATGTTTTAAGAGCTTCAATCCACAAAGAATGAGGTAGCTTAGTGTTACTAATATTCTCTTTACTATGTTCATTAGCGTTTATTTCTTCATTCAACGCCAACATTCTTTAATGGTATGCTAGGCAAGGTGTATTGAGCCATAAACAAATGGTCCCATTTCTTGTCCTATACCAGTGTACCTACCGAAAAATTCATCACTGACATTTGATCTCATGATCGTAATTTGCTTTTCGCATTTTTCTCTACTTTTTCTTTGTATACCTTAAAGGCGTCTAACACCTCACTTTTATAATGAAGTAAGTAAATATACATGTGTTGTGAAAGATCATCAATAAAAGTAATGAAACACTTTTAACTACTAGGATCCACATCGAGGAAAGAAATGTACGCATGTATGATTTCTAAAATTACAGAACTCCTTTTAGCATATTTCTTATTCTTGTTAGTCTAATCTCATAATCTTAGTTTGCTTTTTGCATTGTTTCTCTACTTATGCTTTGTATACCATAAAAGCATCTAATGAATTAGTTTTATGATGAAGCAAGTAGAGATACATGCATCGTGAAAGATCATCAATAAAGGTAATGAATTTTTTTTACCACTAGCATACATATTAAGGCAACAAATGTTTGTGTGTAAGATGTCTAAAATTCTAGAACTCCTTTTAGCATATTTCTTATTCTTATTATTTGATCTCATAATCTTAGTTTACTTTTTACATTTTTTCTCTACTAATGTTTTGCATACCTTAAAGGCAACTAATGCCTTACGTTTGTGATGGAGAAATTAGAGATACATGTATTGCAAATGATCATCAATAAAGGTAATGAAATACTTTTGATCATTAGAATCTATATTAGGGCAACAAATGTTCTTATGTATGGTTTCTAAAATTTCAGAACTCCTAGCATTTTCTTATTTTTGTTAGTTTGCTTTCCTTTGATGCAATCTACACAAATATCAAAATTTATAAAGTCGAGAGTTTGAAGAACCTCTTCATTTACCAATATTTTGAATCTCTCAATGGACATGTTTCCTAATATTTGATGTCATAAAGGAGATAAGTTTTCATCTATAACAAAACATTTATTATCAACACCGATATGTGAAGTCATTAATCTATATGGAACTTCCATCAGTTAAAAATAATTTTGAGCAATTCTTTAAGCATTGTACCAAAACAAAAAATGTCCTTTATTAAATTAAAAAACCATCCCAAAAGTTGAAAATATAACTAAAATTAAATTCCTAGAAAAACTAAGAATATAAAAATTTTGTTCTAAATTAAAAATAAAACTAATACTTAATCATTATTGATAAGTCCCAATGTTCTCCACATATGATGGCATCTTACTTCTTAAATAGATGTTGCACTCATTTCCTATCAGTTTCCTTAGATTGAGAAAGCCCTGCATGGTATTGTAAACATTAATTGTAGAACCAAAATCAATCTGCCAACCATTATGTGAAACTGCAACCATATTGGATTCATAACATACAAAAGATAAGAGATTACTTTTTTTTCCAACTGCTTTACATTTAGGACAATCATTTTTTAAGTGTCCCTTGTTTTTATAAAAAAACACTTGAATTCATCCTTGTTTCCCTTGCTACTACTTTTTGCAAATTGGTATTACCCTTCCACTGTTTAGTTTTGTTAGAAGTGGCCTTATAATTTCCTGTGACTAGATGTGCAACCTTGCTAGATTCCTGAAGTAGTCTCTACTCCTCTTGAACACACATGGTTAGAAGTTCATTGATTGATCATTTAGCCTGATGTGTGTTTTAAGATATCTTAAAAATGATCATAATAAGATGAAAGAGAGTTCAAGATGTAATGCACCAAGAAGTTTTCATTAATGTTCCTATTTGTGGACTTAAGTTAAGCACTAATGTCACACATTTTCATTATATGCTCATGAACCCTTTTGATATTAGTAAGCTTCATGGATGCCAATCTACTCATCAAGGTGCTTCCTAAAGCCTTATCGGATTACTCGAATTTAGCATCAAGGGCCTCCACATATTCCTTGGTATTCTCACAAGTCGGCATCGACCCACGAATTTTGTCTATTATGTGATATGTTATAAATGTAATGCTTAAATAGTTGGATTGATCCCATTGTTCATACAAACCAATCTCAACTTGAGTACTCCCTTCAGTATTGGGAACAACTCTACGGAGAGCGTATTCAAAGTTAATATAGCCAAGATGTAAAACAACATCTTTCCATTTCTTATAATTGTCACCACTCAAATTAGGAACTTTGTTATCAAGTATTAACATAGTTGGTTCAATTGTATGAGTTCGAACAGTGGTTTCGGGACCACAAATTCGAGTTCGAAAGAAAAGATTATTTTTATATTATTTTGTGGTCTTCTTTATGATAGAAATATCATATGAAAATTTTGTTAGGAAAATTTTACCGATTACATATCAAACTTGATGCAAAGGACCAAATTGCATAAAGTGCAAAAATTGAATTCTAGTAGCTAAAGGGATCAAATAGCTATGGAATTCAAAATTTGAGGTTCTTATATGACAAATAAACCATTTATAGGAGTTAGTAGATAAGTATGATGATTCGTCATTAGAAATTTAAGAAAAGAAAAAGGATTAAATTGGAAACATGAAATAATAAAAGATGATAAACTAATTAAATAAAAAAATATCATCATATTCATCATCCTTCCCAAATAAAGACATGAAAACCCTAGTTATGGGTGTTGAGATCAAGCAAACTATTTTGGCTTAATTAGGTGTGTATTCTTATCCTGTTTTTAATAATTTTTATATTTTTAATATCGTAATAGCTTAATCTAGCTATCTTGGGGATTAATTTATAAAATTATCAAAGTATTAGGGTTTTTCCATGGATGAATATAGTAGAATTTTGAAGTTTTATGGTAGAAAATGAAAGGTTGTTGATAGATAAACAACTTTTGTTAAGTGAATTTTGATGAAATTATGATTTAGGGACTAAATTGAAAAGATGTAAAATTCATGGAAACATTTTTGAATTTTATGAAATACATGGGCTGCTATTGTTACATGTGAAAATCGGTTAGGCTTGGAACAAGGATGAAATTGCATAAATTTCATTTTCCAAGCCTAGGGATGAAATTATAATTAATCAAAAGTATAGGAGCAAAATGGTAATTTTTCCTAAGATGTGAATTGGATTGAATTGAATATGAATTGTATTAAATTGATGTTAATTCATTCATATAGATCTGGATAGATCAAATAGGGAATTAAATGGAGGAAAAGAAAAAGTAGCGAATTAGTAGATTTTGTGTACACAAACATTTGTCGAGGTAAGTTCGTGTAACTAAATTGTATATCTATATGTTTGAATTGAATTGTGTGTATGTGGATGGTGTAATTTCCATGTATGAAATTTGTATAAATTGATATGTGTATTTATTAATCACATAACCAACAATGACTGATAAGTATTAAGTCCCGGTTGAATAAATAAAATTCGATGGATACGGGGTTCCTGATTGGCTATGATCCTACATGTGTTGCGGACACACCATAACTCTTACGAGCATCTCGATATACGGCTCTCATGAGCTTTCCGTTAATAGCTCTTCGGAGCATCTCGATTGGTTGTGATCCTACATGTGTTGTGGACACACCGCAGCTCTTATGAGCATCCCAGTATATGGCTCTCAGAGCTTCCTGTTATATGGTTATTGCGAGCTTCTTATTATGACTCTTATGAGCTTCCCTATAATTAGCTTTTCGGAGCTTCCCGATAACTGGGTCTTATGAGCTTCCCGATTAATGGCACTCCGGAGCTTCCCGATATTGACTCGTTTGAACTTCCTCATATTGACTCACATGACCTTCCCGTTATATGGCTCGACAGAGATTTTCATTTATGTGCTCATATGAGCATTCCTGAATATGAATTGATGAATTACAATTTTGTACACTTTGTATGTACTACCCCTGTATCCATTGACATTTTAAATGATTCAACGGGCAAAATCCTGACATGAGAAAATATGAGTTTGAAATGAATCATTACCTGTATATACATGAAACACATGAAAAATTGATATTTGATGAGCTCATACATGTTTCTTGGTATTCTTATGAAATATGTGACTAACATGTTTGATGAGGTTATGTGTTTAGGCTATTAGCCAAATTTCTTTGGATGTATTTTGTATGCTGACCTTAAATGTAAATAAATGGTAAGTTAATTTTTGTTATACGAACTTACTAAGCATTAAATACTTACTCTGTTTCATTTCCTCTGTTTTATAGTAATTTGGAAGCACGATTTGGTTGGAAGCTGGTCGGAGCAACATCACACTATCCTTCGGCTCATTTCGGTATAAATAGCAAATTACTTTTGTTTATAATGGCATGTATCGGGTGATTTGGCCAATGTTGGGTTAAAAGTATTTTGTTGTAAATAGCCATTGGAATGACTTGAGTTAGATATATTTGATATGTATACATGTGTGGCTTATCATGTTTGTTATGTTGATGAATGGTTTGAAATAACATGATTGGAGAAATATGCATATATGTTTATATGGTCATTTAGGTAAGATTAAATACTTAGGCATATGGGGTGTTATGATATGTATTAAACTTGGTTTTGGCTTGAGTTGATGTCTTGTATTGGTTGGTGAAAGTGTTAAAGTGTTAATGTAGGTGGAAGACAAATTGGGTGAGAAAAGTGGCCTTAGAAATGGCCTATTTTCGTTTACATGGGCAGAGACACGGGTGTGTGTTTCAGCCGTGTGTGACACATGGCCTAACACATGGGCGTGTGGTTTGGCTGTGTGTCCCATGCATCTTAAAAATTGAGAAACATAATGCTCATAATTATTCACATGGCCTAGCACCTGTGTAACCCCTGCACCTATTAAATGCAAGTCAGTATGCTCACACGGCCTAGCACACGGGCATGTGGCTTGGCCATGTGACCCAAGTCAGAAAGCACCTTAGTTTGGACATGGGCTGGGACACGACCGTGTGCCTTACTTCGAATGCCCACACGACTTAAGACACGGGCATGTCTCTTGACCGTGTGAGCCAGACGGCTTGGCCACACTGGCGTGTGTCCCCTGTACCTAGGCAAAATTTTTAAAATTTCGCGAAAAATTCTCTGAGCTCTCGGTTTTGTCCTGACTTGCTTCTAATGTGTAGTTTTGGGCCTCAAGGGCTCAAGTGAGGGACAATATGATTGATTTTGATTTGGTTTCTGACATGAATGTTAAATGAAATGAAATGTCTATATTTGATTTGTAAATTCCGGCAATATTCTGTAACTCTGTTCGGGCAACGGATATGAGTTAGGGGTGTTACATGCTTACTAAGCAACTTTGAGCCATAAATCATTAAACAAAATTATGAATTTATCAATGTAAATCATTTATCAAATCAACAATTAATAAATAGGCATATAATAACATTTCCCGATAAGTAAAGATATCACATAATATGAGCCACTTTTCTTTATTCATGAAACTAGAAATTACTTATATTTCATAATGCTTATAGGCTAATTAAGAAACAAATAACCTCTATTCCATCCTAATTGATCAAGAAACTATAATTATTCTATATAAGCAGAATAACTACATTAATATGATTAATTACAAATTAAAGTTATTAACCTTTATGTGATTACAAGATATCTCTAGGTTTGGTTGTTGCAACTTTGA